>CM070547.1:55021114-55747853 GCA_036346405.1 Phyllostachys edulis | reverse complement strand
TGCTAGAGAACTAACATAAATGCACAAAGTCATAGAATAGCACAAGGACACAACCAAAAACCCCTACCTCCAAAAGACAACTTGATCTCGGTTATGCCCTAAAAAGTTATTCAATAAATTGCGACATACATTTAACTTGCACACCAAATGTACTAAAGTTGCAGAATTAGTAATCATGAAACTTTAATAAAAATGGAGTGCAAGTTTATATAAACATCTTACATAAACATAACCAGATCAAGTTTTATACAAAATAAAGATAGAAAAAAACAAAAGACGGATTGATGAACCCCTACATAACCATAACCAGATCTTTTTTTTATTGGTAGGCAAAAAAAAAAACTAGGTGTCAAATATATGATACACACAAATAATTGTGCCCTGTAAATTTATTCAATAAATCGCTGCATACACTTAACTTGCACACAAAATGTACTAAAGTTGCAGAACTAGCAATCATGAAACTTTAACAAAAATGGTGTGCAAGTTTATACATCTTACGTGTATTAGTCGAAAAAAAACACAAAACTTATTTCCAACACAAAATTTCCTCGTTTACATGTCCTCTTTAGCAGGGGGGCAAGTTTGAAGATGACATTGTCATGTATACAAAATTGCTAGATGCTGCATATGAACCTTGGCTACAAAAACAACAGCTACAAGAGGTACAAATAAATTTTTTCCATAAATACCAACAAAGTTGCACAAATTGAAAACCAAAATTTCTTATGTCATTCCTATTGCAAACAATATATAATTAGAAAAATATAATTTATTCATTTGTTTGGGGACAACTCTACAAAAGGCGTATGAGCTCGAATGATAGTTGGAGAAGATAACATAAATGTGAGTATATCAATTGTACTATGTTCTAAACTCAACAAGTACACACCACAAACAAGTATGATTGTACTATGCAAAAATAGGTTACTCTATCCTAGGAAGGCAAACAACTCATTCATCGGCATTATGCAATAGATGAACATCTTTGCACATATTTGAGACAAAACAACTAGGTAAGCTACACTTTTAATAAACTTTGCGTAAAAAAATGCATGCATTTAGCTTAACAATGACCAATTTTTTTTGGAAAAAAAGCATACGACTTTGAAACCCAAAACTTCAACTACCCATTGAAGCACTGATCATTTGAGGTTAGGAAAAATAATACGAATTACCATTTCATCTAACCAACACATGACAAATTGAAGAAATCAAAATTCTTTACTAATATTTTTTTTGCTCTAAACACTTGCCTTTCCAACAGAATAACATGTTCATGACCAGCAGCAGGATTGATTAGTCACAAAGATCAACTGAAGATCTACAAAAAACACATTCAAATATTCATCAAGAAGATCAAAACAAATCCCAAGTAACAGCAAACATTAGGGAAATAAGGCAACATTTTGTAATGAAGCTGAAGAACAAATAACACTACAGGATGAAAACATGATGGAAGAAGACAGCGACAGCGACAACGACAACTATACACAGCGAGAAGAAAATCAAACAGGGCCATTGATAGAGGAGGATATAGAGATTTATCTAGAGAATGAAAGTATTAAGGCTTTCCATACAACAGGCCAAGACATTGAAAGCAAACATCTCCCATATATTGACATGACATTTGCAACTGACGAAGAGGCACATACATTCTACAATGATTATGCCTTCATAGTTGGCTTCTTAGTCAGCAAAGTTGGGAACTACCATTCTAGGAGCAAGAAAAACCTAAACAAAGTTACAAGAGTAACCTTCAAGTGCAATAAGACCGAGAAATCAAAGGATGAACAACAAAATACAAATCAGCTAGCGAGGGAAGCACCAGCAACAAGGTCAACACCCAGAAAGAAAAAACAACATCACCAAAGCCAACAACAAGAAAAAGAAAGAGCAACACAATTAAGAGGACTACTTGCCCTGTGGAGATGGTGGTCACATTAACAGCAGGCCTTTGGCGCATCACAAGGCTAAATCTTGACCACAACCATGAGCTCACCCCGCAAGGAGAGACTAAGTTTATGCGATCACACAAACACATGACAACACAAGAAAAAATGCTCATAAGGACTTTCAATCAAGTCAAGGTACCAAACAGAATGATAATGGTGATTCTTTCGTATCTAAGAGGAGGTCTGTCCACTGTACCATACACAAAAAAAGATGTTAGCAACTTCAGAACATCTATAAGAAAAGAAGCATCCATTAATGACATGATGAAGGTCATGGAGTACTTCTCCAAGAAACAAGCAAATGATCTATTGTTCTTCTACAGTTTTGAGACGGATGAATAAAATAGAGTGAGAAATATATTTTAGGCGGATGGAAGGTCAGGAGTTACTATGAGTCAGATGGTGATCTGATGAGCTTTGACACAACATACAAAATAAACAAGTATAATCTCCCTTTGCGCCTTTTGTTGGAATTCATCGTCATGGTCACAATTGTTTATTTGGTTGTGCATTCCTAAAAGATGAGACTATTGCAACATTTGAGTGGCTGTTCAGGACACTTTTGACATGCATGGGGGGGGGGTAAAGCTCCCACAACAATTATCATAGATCAAGATGGTGCTATGAAGGCTGCAATTGCCTCAGTGTTCCCTAATACTAACCACGTAAAACTGCTCATTCCATATAATGAAAAAGGCACAATAAAAGACTAGGAGATGCCTTGACTCAAAACCTGGACTACATGATGAGTTTCATGACATTGTGAACAACTCTCTAACAGAAACATAGTTCAAAACTTTGTGGCAAGAAATGATACAGAAAAATGAAATACAAAGCATCAAATACTTCCAAGTTATGTGGCAAACACGGAAGAGATTTGTGCCTGTATATTTTAAACAACATTTCTACCCTTTCATCCAAACAACAGCAAGAAGTGAGGGGACTAATGCAGTGTTCAAAAGAAACGTCGGCCCAACATACAGTATAATAAGCTTCCTTGCAGCATATGAGAGAATAGCAGACACAATTGCTGAAAAGCTAAAAGAGCAAGATATGCAAACAAGAGACACAAACCCACTATACTGGTCTGAATATTACTTTGAGAGACAAGCAGGAGAGCTATACAACAGGAGCATTTTCTACAGGTTTCAGGAATTACTCAAGGGCACAACCAAACTAAATGTAAAAGAGATAGACAAAGATGAATGCTACGAAGTATACAAATCAGACAATCATGCCATGAGAGAGTTGAGACCTAGGAAATATATTGTGCTAGTTAATTTACCTCAAGAGGAATTCAGTTGTATCTGTGCCATGTTCCACAAGGATGGCATCCTTTGTGCACACATTCTTAGGGTAGTGATACACCTAAATATGACACGATTGCCGGAGAAGTATTTCATTGATAGATGGAGACCAAAAGAACGAAAGGAAATCAGAAATATGGAAAACATGCTACCTGTAGCACTAATTGGGAATGACAGTCAACTAAGATTCAACATATTGTGAAGACGTTTGGTGGAAGTGGCATCTGAAGCTTCAAAATCAATAGACAAGTATACGTACCTCCTAAATGAAATAGAAAGAATTGAAGACCACTTGAGCAACATGGCAACCTCTGCGTCGAGGGCTGCTACAACAAATGAAACAAATGGATAAGATATCAGAGGGGCAGATAAAGAAGACAACTCAATGATACAGATCTATGACCCTGAAAATGCACATACTAAAGGAAGACCTCTCACAGTTGGCAGGCAGAAGACATTAGTAGAGCAGTAGCGTAGTAAACAACAAATTACCTGTAGTCTTTGTGGCAACCACACACACAATTAGGGCTGTTAATGGGTCGGGTTAGTTCGGGTTTAATGGGTTGGGTTTTGATTCGGGTTCTTTTTGGATGGGTTGAAACGGGTCGATTTGTAATTCGGGTTGGGTTGGCTTCTAAAACGGGTTGGGTTCGGGTTGAAGTGGGTTTAAAATATAGCATACGAAATGGGTCCAACCCATGGATTGAACCCACGGGTTGAACCAAATCGGCTGCTCCCATCTGAGAAAGAAAGCTTAGGAGAGTTAATCTCCCCGTCGGTCGCCAGTCTCCACGCATCGTTTCTCCCGTAGAGCAGCGCTGGAGGAATGGCGGCGCCGCGTCCTCTCCCTGACCTCGACCTCTTGCTGATCGTCACCGTCACAAAGCCAGGCGATGACGGCGTGTCACAGGAGGCGTCGCTGATGAGGCTCACGCACACGCTGAGGCTCGTCGCACCGCCGTTGATCTGTATCGTCGTTGGAGCCAAGAACAAAACGGCGACAGTAAGGGCGGTCCAAGTGCTGCGTGGCACTGGAGTCATGTTCCAGCATCTCACCTCTGCTGTTGAGAACATCACTGACACAGGCGATGAGGCGCCCGCCAGAGGAACGTGGCGCTGAACCACATAGAGCGGCACCGGCTCGCCGGGGTCGTCCACTTCGCCGGCGCTTCCGGCGTCTACGACCTTCGGTTCTTTCAACAGCTCAGGCAAACTCGGTTCGTCCTACTTCCCCCTTCTATTGCAGTTTCGCAACATCTTTTCTTTTGTTTTGCTGAACTTTTTTCCAACATAAGCACAGAACAGAAAGTTATTGATCAGCCGATTCAATTCTACTATGTCCTGCATTAGTTTTGAGTACATCAACAATCAAAATGCAACACAATAAAATCTGCTAATCCTTGATCCAGAGGCATTGCAGCATGGCCAATAGCAACTGTGTCATCAGCAGACCAGGGGGTGACAGTAGAGGGACCAACCTGTAACTCATCACAAATCACAGGCTGGTACACAAAGAACTCGAGCACTAATGCAACACAAATACTAACCCCTATGGCTAAACTACATATTGGTGCAAGCAACAAAAGCTCAAGCTCTAGATCTCCTCAAATCAACATCTCTGGACTTGGGTTCAAGAGTTCAATGCTATGGGATTCAGAAAGGTTTATCCACAGGAAAAACTCATCAACAGGGGCAGGTCAGGTTTGTCAGTCGAGTCCCGTAACAGTGATGTGTCCACAACATTGAAACCAGAACTTGCTAATTTACCTAATCATGGTTTTGGTGATCACAGGACTTCATCTAGTTTGTACGACAAATGGCGATCAGTGATGAAGAAAAGCGGAAGGGCATCCTTCTGACTGTTTGGGTTTTTTGTGATTTTTTGGAATTTGGGTTGAAGCAGGTTGAACCCGTATTGAGAGAATGGGTTGGGTTGGGTTGGGTTTTGGAGGTGGAGTGGTGGGTTGGTTTGGGTTGGGTTAACATGCTACATAAAAGTGGGTTGGGGTGGGTTTGGGTGGGGTTTTAGCCCATTATCACCCCTACACACAATATTCAAAAGTGCACGAAGAGACACCTCGACATTGCACCTACAAAAAAGGGAAAGAACTCGTAGCTAAGAAAACAGGTAACAATATCTTGGTAAATAATGAACCGCACACATTTAAAAATAACCACGAAAAATATGACTATCAACAATTTTGCAAACTATTTTTTGAGCCTGCTCATGGTCATGGAGTAGTTTTACTCTTTGCTTATTGTAGTGTGATTTTGGGGTTTTTTTTGCATGAAGGTTCGTGGAGTGGTTTTTTGTGCTTTTCAAGAAATTTCTACATGTAAGGTAATTTGTATTAACTATCTGATTAAAACTAGGTTTTAAAAAATGTTGCAGGTGATGATGGCAGGGGCCAATAGAGGAACAGGTCAAGCTACAACAATCAAAGATCAAAAAAGATACAAAAACTACAAAGATACAACAAGATATTAAGGAGGGCTAAAATATTCAATTCATAATGTAATTTATTTATGGATGATGTAACCGCTAATGACTACCTGTTAATTTATTACACGTCATTCTTACTGTATTGAATGAAGTTTTAATATGCACACCGGTTTAAAAATAGTTTACGTTACTAGCTGGAAATACATATTTGTTGGCTCGGGACACAAACTTGGATGAATGTTAGAAAAGCATTCTAAAAAAGTTGCATTCTGTTCACATCAATATTCCAGAACAAAAAAAAAATATAGAAAAGGACAAAATTCTATCCTAGCAAAAAAGTTCTATACTTGGTGAACCCTACAGATTACAGAAAAAAGAATACAAAATACATGTATTACGACCTGCTTGGGATTCTGTCTAGGGAGAAAATCATTAAAATAACTTTGCAACACAGACCAACATAAATAAACCCCACAAGATATCTTTAATGAATCGACCAATTGAATGCCATTGGACTAGACATGGTTAACAAAAGCATGCATAAAAATGAGTTTTTATAATGGAAATGAAAATTTTTTGCTAACTATCCTCGATCAGGATGTCCAATTGAGATCATTGCATCATATTGTAGCTACCAGCACATAAAAACTCATACTGCAGTGTAACTACAAACAAAATACCAAAAAAAAAGCAACGTACAAAACTACACACGCACAACTGTAAATTGCACATGATTCAACCATGAAAAAAATAATCTCTCTTTCAGAAAAAAAACACAGACAAAAAAAAATAGGGATTGATGAACCCCTCCATAAATGTAGACATATCTTTTATTTTTATGCTATACAAAAAAACATGCTTTTATCAGATCATCAGATCATATAAAGAAAATCTTAACACACATGGGTGCCATCTTTGAGCTTGGAATATTGTGCAAGCATGATAACATGTCTGAACTTATTTTGATTAACATGGGGTCGTATTGAAACATCAGTACCCTTCTATATTGAAATTGCAGCACCCTACCATAGAATAAAAATAAAAAACCGAACAAACAAAAATTATTCTAAGAAGGACAGAAAATGTCTTGACCAGGTTAACCCTAACATAAAAAAAAATAAAAACTAAAGGAACAAAAAGTATTCTACCAAAGGCAGAAAGGTCATGCCCAGGTGAACCCAATCAGAAAAGGGTTAAATGGAACTTGCACTGTAAAAGAACTAAACTTGCATATTGCATGGGACTACAAGTTTAGTTAAAATGGAATGCAACTTCTAATGTAGAAGGTGTTGTTCATAGCTTAACTATATATAAATCACCATACAAACATCATGAACATGAAGATATCACATTTTGATTGGCCAAACAAGAAAATTGTAGCATAATTTTTCGACTATTTTCTTTGCTAACACACCCACAAATTTTAACGGGTCGTAAAATAGTTTACATAGACCCTCTAAGGAGATTGGGTTGTACATGAGTGGGTTTTTTAAAAGAAATCCAAATTTTCAAGAAATTAAGAGCAATGTGCTCTAGTCCAGATTAGCAATCTGAATTTTAATGACGACAACATGAAGTGGACAACAAAACCGATCGAGAAAAATAAAATAAAAAACAACAAATGACATTGTATAATCGACTAATGAAGCATCATTAAACAAATAATGAAGCATCATTAATGTTGGATATCTTCAGTTCAATACCTTAGCATTCTAGCAGCAAAAGTTAACTGAAATCTATGTAGGACCTTCCTTTTAGAATTCTAATTCCTGCAAATGACATTGTAAACAAAGTGTGATAAGCTGAAATAAAATTATTGAAATATTACCTAGCTTCCCGCCCAGATTATGTTTACAATGTGATAAGCGCAGATCTCAAAACATTTTCTTTCGAGATTAAAAATATGCATGCTTGTAACAAATAAAAAAGGAAGAATTCAATAGGCTACCTGAACTAGGCCGAGGAAATGACAAAATTGCCACTTCACCTTCTTTGAAAGTCCATTTATACTCATGCGTTGGTAGCACAAGTGCAAAAATAGGGAAAAATATATGTGCATAATATAAACCAAGAGATTAACAATGTATACCAATAACGAATAACAACGTATACCAATTCAATACATCCAAATTTTAGCCCTCCTTAATGCCTTGTTGTATCTTGTAGTTTTTGTATCAATTCAATACATCCAAATTTACATAGCATTCTCCAAAGACCCAAAAAACAGGACACAATTCCTTACATATATTGCAACTACTAACGGCACATTCTCCTACTGCACAAAAGCACCATTGGAAAAGCGTAATATATTCAAATCATTACATCCAGCTGCATGACACAATTTCTTACATATATTGCAACTACTAACGGCACATTATCCTACTACACAAAAGCACCCTTGGAAAAGCGTATTATATTCAAACCATTACATCCAGCTGCATATCACCAAGAAATATATGTGAGGGAGATACTGCAGGTCACATTTGCCCGGATTATACGCCTTGGGCCTAAATGAACAAAATAAAAACACAATCAGAACAAACAAAACAAAGCTACAATAAGGCAATTACTTTAAAATTAAGTACAAACCCTGTAGTCATAATCAGTGACTAGTCTTTGCGTGTCTTTCGCCTCATTCAATGAACTAAACAAAATATTGTTTACATACTAAACATGGATATTGGCAATATCACTTTGCGAAAATTTGCCTTTCAGAGGGACTAGAGCGTCCCACATCTCCAAAAACTTCATGGCAAATACACCTAAATCATCACTAAATAAAAGGCAAAATTCACAAAATGATGAAAACTTTTTCAACAGGTTACGTGAAACAAATACCACTCAAACTAAAATAGAAAGGAAAAACATTACATATTTCCTTGGAGGAATGTGACGACTTCGCCAGGGCCTCACCCAAGAGGTCCTCCAAGACCTCCTAGAGTCCACCAGACCTCCCAGAGGTCCTAGGACCTCTCGGCGATCCTCCTGTGCCTCCCAGGAGGTCCAACCGGACATCCTAGAGGTCTAGGAAACTGACCCGAGGAGGTCTTGAGGCTCAAGACCTCCCCAAGAGCCACGACCAAACCTGGGGGAGGTCCAGAGACCAACCCGAGGAGGTCATGGGACTTGGAGAAGTCCTAACCCTCCTATGATCCGAACCAGTTCCAAGGATCAATGGCTAGTTCTCACAGCAATTACAAGTGATAACATACATCCACACAAGACTTTATTAATAGCAAAAGGGTTGATTACAAAGTTTGCTTACAGACCGACAATAGCAAAATACACAGCGGAACAAAAGGCAAGTCCATCCAATACACCACAGGTAATTGGCTGGAGGGCGCGACCTAGTTGATCTGGTCTTCGTCATCATCAAGGAAGTCCTCTCCTGCTCAAAAATTAGTTTCAAGCAAGAGTGAGCACAACAACCGTGCTCGCAAGTTACACCTGTGGGGTAACAAAATGACATGCATACATGGATATTCAAAGGAAGGCATAATATGGTTGCTTTGCGTAAAGCCAAGTTTATTTCAAATACGATACTAAGTTCCAAGGCGTTATACAATATCTAAAATTCATTTTGTGAATCTCGGCCAGTTGGATAACATTCATCATCAAGGTGGTGAAGGATACCCTCTGTCACAACGCTCCTCGCTTGAACCCATGGGATAGAGATCCCAAAAGAACAGTTTATCCAAAACCTTTTTGAAAACAAAACCAACATCTAACTTTGAGTGGTCTTTGCCAGCGCGTCCATGACCATGGACACGGCTATTCGAATAGTTTTCGCTCTGCAGAGGTTGTACACTTTACCCACACGACATGATTCCTCTAGTTTGTTTGGCATTCGTCAATGCTACCTCTCATTGCCAAAGGTAAGAGGTCTAGAGCTCATGACAAGGCCTTTACAATGCATCATTCCACCACAGCCCCTCCTCGCTAAGGTTTCGCTTCCATTGGATAGAAACCCGCTGGAAAAGCCCCCTCTTGCGCCAGTGGGAAACATAGGTTATAAAAGACCATAGGCCATAAAAGACCTCCCACACATCAAAGTGGAACAACCGTGGTGGAACTTTGCAAATTAATTGGCCAGGTCCCACGCCCCATTTTGGAGACATGTGGTTGTACGGGGGTGGCATAGCCCATTATAGGCTTAGCAAAATGACGCTCAAAGGCCGGTCCTCAAATGACTAGGGCGACAACCACAGAACCCCTGAGTCTCAACTCTACCCTGTTGAGCTCGTGCATGGACATGCACCAACCAAGCAACAAGTCGCCCATTCCAAAACAATTTTTCTTTTTATTCACTTTTCAAACACATTTAGGAGCTTCCATGAAAACCCAATGCCATGGCTTAAAACCTTTAAACAGCAGTTGGTCATGTTGGTAAAATTTTCTCAAGTTAAATACTTTTGGTCTAAGCGAGACTAAGCATACATTTTTCAAATGATTCCGGTTCATACTAATGTGCCAACCAGTTTTTCCTATTGTGACAAGATGTTCGGTTCAAGGTCAACAGTGGCCATACAAAGGATTTAGGTATAGCTATGGATTTAAAGACTGGTATTGAAATAACTTAGTAAAGTAAGCATGCATAAACCTTTAAGACAGAACATAGTAATTTGAAATAATGGGTGCAACATGATCAAGAGTGTAACTTGCCTTGCTCAAAGGCCTAGATGTCTTATTCTTTAGAGAGCTCTTGCTCCTCAGTGTCTTCACAATCTACACGGGGAAACCAAAGCAACGCAACACAAAGCTCAAATAAGATCCAAAGAAACATTAATGAAACTCCAAAATAAAACCAACGAGAGAGGCAAGGTTGGTGCGGATGAGATCCAAGGAGCTTCTTTGGAGGAGGTCCAAAGCCAGGAGGAGGTCCAGAGAGCTTTGGAGGAGGTCCAAGAGCTGGCTGGAGGAGGTCCGAAGCTTCAGGAGGAGCTCCAGAGAGTGGAAATGAGCAAAAGGGTAAGGGGGAAGGGCTGCCCAAGCTTATATAGCTAGAGCCGCCCAGATATGCATGGTTACACATGTTCAAGAGTTGGTGAAAAGGACAATGGGAGTAGGCAAAAGATGGGACAAAAGAATAGCACGGGTGCTGCAAAAAGGTAGAAGCATTTAATATGATACAACAGGCATTAAATGTGGGGAGACTCCCATGCGCAAAGGACATGGTCAAAGGATAAAGAAAAAGGAGTGTGACTGCCAAATGGGGCCAGTCAAAGCTCAAGTGGAGGTCTTGCGGACAGGAGGTCCAAAGGATACAACAATGAGGAGGTCCTATGAACAGGAGGTCCAAAGGACCTGCTCACGAGAGGTCCAAAGGTCAAGATCAAAAGCAACGGGGAGGTCCTAACGATTAGATCCTCCAAAGGGGAGGTCTTTAGCGGTCAGATCTAACAAAGGAGAGGTCGAGCGGTTAAGATCTCCAAAGAGGAGGTCTTAACGGTCGAGATCTAGCAAAGGGAGTGCGAACGGTTAAGATCTCCGAAGGGAGGTCTTAACAACCAGATCTCACAAGGGAGAGGTCAGGACGGTCAAGATCTCCAAAGGGGGGGTCTTAACGCGAGATCTAACATGGGGAGGTCAGGACGGTCAAGATCTCCAAAGGGAGGTCTTAACGGCAGATCTAACATGGGGAGGTGCGGATGGTTAAGATCTCCAAAGGAGAATCTTAACGGTCGAGATCTAGCAAAGGAGAGGTCAGGACGGTCAAGATTTCCAAAGGGGTGTCTTAACGGCTAGATCTAACATGAGGGAGGTCAGGACGGTTAAGATCTCCAAAGAGGAGGTCTTAACGACCAGATCTAACAAGGGGAGGTCTGGACGGTTAAGATCTCAAAGGGAGGTCTTAACGGCCATGGGGAGGTCCAAATAGACAAGGAGGTGGTCCTAAAGGACACAAGGAGGTCCCAAGGACACGGGAGGTCCAAATAGACAAGGAGGGGTCCTAAAGAACATGGGAGGTCTGAAGGACACGGGAGGTCCAAATAGACAAGGAGGAGTTCCAACAGAGCGTGAGGGTGAGTTCAAATGAACATTAGTGAGGTTTAGACCTTGGAAGGTAGGTCTCGACCGGAGAAAATCCAACCACTTGGGAGGTCTAGACCTAAGGAGGTCTGGATCAGAGAAGGGCAAAACCGACCTGTATGAGGGATCCCCAAAGCTCCAGCAAACCCAACCACCAAAAAAAAAGAATCTTTAGTTGAAGTCTGGTTTAGTCAATTGAAGTCCATACTGGAATTCTCAAGTTAAGCATTGAATTCTCATCAAAACAAAATGGTTCATTTTATTTTGAAAATTCAAAAAGACTCCAACAATCAAGGTGTTACAGGGAACTTGAGGGAAAATGACATCAAAATCATTAAAATTCTTATCAAAAGGTGCAAATTCTGTCCATGCCTTCTTGAAATTCGGGATCTGTTGAAACATATTAACGAAGAAGCAAACTAGCCATTAGAAAAAATTTGCACAAACAACGGCCCCAAAAACAAGTATAAGAAAAAACTCACAAGAATACTTCTGACGGTTTCGTGGTACGGAGTATTCTGTCCAAAGGCTGAATCCAAAAAGATAAACATGTTGTCCCTCAAATGAACAACGAACACAAACCAGTGTGACTCATGAAAAATAGGGAAGAAAAGCTGCACGAGTTAACAATAATAAACAGGTCAAAATAATAAGGACAAAACAAAACAAAACAAAAGAGAAAAGTTACCATGTTAGAGGTGCGAAGCGGATTTGCTTTCCCAGCACCCTCAAAGGCTCTCTTTGTGCTTGTTTTCATCTCAGCTTTTTTTTCTTTCGTCAAAAAATCTACCCATAAGATAATCCTAAATGAAGATGATACAATAATCATCAAACATAATTTCAAAAGATCAATGCACTTTTACTAAAGCGAAACATGCAAAAATAGTAAAATTTCTTACGCCAATTGTAGAAAAGTAATGCTTCTTTGAATTAACAGGATGACTATCCTTGAACACTTCGACATAGGGCATTAATAACATATTTCTCAACTCGCCCAATGAAGCTTCAATGAGTTACCAAGTGACATGAATCTGATCAAGACATTGTCAATGTTCACAACATCCATACTATAGAAGGAAAATAATAAGCTAATGCGTAACATAAAAAGAAAAAAGAAAAAGGTCAAACATAAAGTAACAAAAAACTTACAATTGGTGATCACTATTACCAAGCTTAACCACAATATTGTAATAGTGCATCTCAGTTGCAAACACAAGATACTTCACCCTCTCGGTTATATACGGCGAGCCCTTGATTCTTGTGGGAACAACAACTCTCCAAGCACGATGCATGCCAAGTTTTCCACTAGATGAGCTGCTACAGCCTACAACACTCCCATAGATGCTAACTGATCTATCATATAGCTCATCGAGTTGTTACACATATTGCTATTAGTGCGCTTCAAATTCCATTCACCACAAACCAATACATCAAAGTATTCTTGATAGCTCTACAATATACTTAAACATTTAAGATATAGAATTAAGGAGCAAGGAAATAAAACACCAAAAAAATAAAACAACAAAATAATTTATATAATCCAATTATAGAATCTTAAAATATACAAGAGATTCAATAAACCTTAAAAAAAATAACAACTTACAATGCTAATAGCTTCTCTAGAGAGAGAAACAATAGCAAGAGGTACATGATCAATGATATGACCGTCATATTGTCTTGGTCTTTGGGTGCAGTTGACATCAAAATCATTGTCGCTAAAATCCACGGTCATCATTTGGATGGGAGTCTGGAATTAATTTTAAATTTCTATCATACAATCGCAGATGATGGTTAACAAATGACAATGAGATCATGAACACAACTTTTTACCTGCTTAGATGTGCATGGAATTTGTTGAGAAGAATTGATGCCAAACTGAGAATTGGAAGTTGTATTGAGCTATTCAGAAACAAAGAAAATCAGAAGATATAAACAAAACTGCCACATATTACCAAAGTACATGCTACCAAATGTACATGAATTGACAAGAGGGACTAACACCGACATTAACATGTTGTGAATTGAAATCAGAAATCATGGCATCAACAACACAATCACCCTTAATTCCATCATAGCGTGTCTTCCCATCGCATGGCTGACTGACCGGACGACGACACCTTGGATCTTCAAGGAAATTTCCACAATCATCTAAACAATCAAGTATACGGAAGGAAGGTCTACTTTGATCCCACAAATTCATATCTTGTTAAAAAGATAATGGGTGTGCTTGGTTTGTGACAGTCATATTTTTTGATATATCTGGCAAAGAATTGGTTCGGCCTAAACAAAAATAAGCAGTAAAGTCACAACAAACAAAGAAAAAAATTCAAAATAACAGATGTGCATATGTAACTCAACTAATAACTACTTCAAGTTATATTCGGACCATAAATCTTTGGGAAAAAATGCAACAAACTAAAAGGTATCCTACAATATCTCAAAAGAACAACTGCCTAGACCAAACAACAATTTGAAATTAATGCTATGAAAAAAACATAGTTGTCAAGCCGTACATAGTCTAATTTCCTGGGTACAATTGAAAAAAAATGGCATCAATTGCTAAACGGATCTTACCAATTCGAGGGGATGAAACAATAGGAGGGTTCTTGCTTGGCACATTGGAAGTGAATGCTTGATCAACTAATACAAAAATTATGCGATCAAGAAATAAAAACAAGAAGATACAAAAAAAATAATTAATGAATCCTCAACTTAAATACCATAATCATTTGATTTAGCTTGGCCATCAGAAGACTTGAAAGCAGACAGATCTTGATCATCCTAATAAAGAAAAAAAACAACAAAAACATTATAAAATACTTAAACAATAACATAAAAAGGGATTGGTGAAGCAGTATATCTTCCTCTATGATCATGAGCAAATAGATACTAGTACATTGACATAAATATAGGTAAAATTTTCAAAAACTAAATTGCAATTAAAAATGAACATTGTCATAATGATTCAAACGTATGGAAGCTTTTACAGTACGACAAAACAAAAATAATGCAATTAATTTTCAGCTGCACTTGTTCATCTCCAAATTTAAGTCATGCTCAAAAAATAGAAACAAAACAAGAAAATACAAAAAACAAAAAAAAAAGTAAAACTAGTAGAGATAAAGCCTCACCTTGGCAGCTCTTGAATGACCCTCACCAAAACTTAAGTCCTGAGGAGACAACACATGATCAAGGCATGCACTATTTTGTAAGGAATTAGGATAGCAAACACCCCTTGAGCTCAAATCAACTGGATCCTACATAGATAAAAGAAAAAATAAGACTAGACTAACAAAAAGATTGACTGAACAAAAAATACTAAGAAACAAATTGAATTTTTTTAATAAAAACATGCAGGCAACATATTTTCTACTAGGAAAGTGAAAAAATAAGGAAAATCAACCATTACATAAACTACCTTCAGATTCTCAGAAGAAGGCTGCATGATGGGCGGGGCGCTCCCATCAGTCTCCTGGTGAGAATTGCTGCAGGTAACTATTGGAAGTGTATCAATTGCTGCCACATGGTCCTAACAAAAGAATAAAAAATAAGCATACACCAAATATTGAAACATAAATTACAAGGAAACTTAAAATGACATATATGCATTGGTTAATGGCCTAGGGGCCAATATTTAGAAATAAGACAAATGAAAAAATATACCTCAAGTAGGGAAAGACAAGAAAAATATAAGAAACTACGCATTATAAAGTAGGCAACAACCTGAGGCTGAAATTTACTTGCTTCTTCTGGCTCATCATCCGATACAATGGTTTCAGCTTTGGTTCAAATGTGACTTTCGGATGAATAAATGTTTTGAAGCGACCTTGTTCTTGAGGCTACTGAGAATCATCGATTCTTTGGTCGCTAATATGCTAGCTAGAAGACCTCCTCCTCCTCTTACTTAAGTTAACAACTAGAAGAAAATGGAAAATAGCACAAAAAAAATTAATTGCAAGATCGACTGGAACATAAGTAAACAGCAAAAAAAAAACTTGCTTGGGACTTGTTCTTCTGCGACGATTCATCCGATGTTAATTTCAATGTTGCTTGATAATCATCAGTAGTGTCTTGCTGATTCAAGTTACCATCTGTTGAAACAACAGATTGGATTTTTTCTGTAGATTGGGAATCCGTATTGTCTTGCGGATTCAAGTTACCATTTGCTGAATCAACAGATGGTATTTTTTTTTCTGTAGATTGGGAATCCGTATTGACATCTTTAGTGTTTAAATGTTGGTTAAGATCCTCATTCCTGGGGGAATTATGAAATATCTGGTCCATTGCCATTGTCATCCATGTTGTACTCATAATCATTGCCAGAAGGACGGTCATCAGCACAATCAGTTGTTCCAGCAATTGATATATAGTTCAATACATCCAAAACAAGCACTTTAGACTTGTAGCAAGAAACATTAGGATCATTCTCATGAATTTTTTGGAAAATCGCACTAATGCCTTCTTTAACCTATGGAAAAAATGATAACATAAACAAAATTTGTTGTAAATGTAAATTGAATGGGGAAACATCATTAGAAAACTTAACAAGTATAAATGTAAACTGAACGGGGAAACATCATTAGAAAACTTACCAAGTGCTAATATATAAATCTAAATTAAAAATAATTAGATTGAGGCAGAAATTTAGATCAGCAACCAATCTGCTTATATTTATCATGTCGAATACTACTGTAGAAAGACTTAACAAATGCAAATATATAATGTACACCAACAAAAATACAAATCTGGTAAAAAAAATAAGTGTTAAACATACAACAAAATAGTAAAATGAAGAAGAAATTGATGAACTAATAGAAGCAGAATACACTGGAAAACAGAATAATCAATCTCACACCTTTACAGGCAATGAATTCCCAAGAGTCCTCTCCAAAGAATCTCTGAAATGAGAAACTTTGTTGGTAGCAGATGAAGATAGCAACCCGTAGCAAGTCAAACTAAAATCTTTAACCTAAGGAAAAAAACATTGCAAGGTTAGAAATACCATATATTTCATATATCCAAAGAAAAAAGAACTTAAAAATGCTAAAAGGAAAAAAGGGAAACGGAACAAAAAAATAACTTACAGGGCACAACCCAAACAGATTGCCCTTCGCAGAAACACAATGATATTGAGAGTACTTCTTGATCATATCACCCTTCCAAACTGAAATTCGAGGTGCACAACTTGGCAATTGTCGAAAGCAAAAATCAAGAAAGTCAAGATAGTATACCTAACAAAAAACATTGTTACTGAGATTGACAAGCAAACGGATCACTCAAAATTGCATAATCAAATTACTGAGATTCCTCGATAAGCTGCATTGGAAAAACATTAAAATTGGGAAACAAACAAAATATCACTGGATATCTAAATAAAAAAACAGGAAACATACAAATTGTACACTATTTGAACTAAAGTTACATGATAATTAAATTGATGTGCAAGTTCATACAAGTAGCCCCTGATGGTACAAGTTAAATATGAAAATTCACCGACAACAACACACAAAAACAAAATAAAAAACCAACAATTTGCATATATTGATTTCCCTATCAACAGGCTTGGGTTTGTAAGGATTCAGTAAAAAAACTCTGATAGTTGCAGAAAACATATAATACTGGTTTTCTAAATAGATCCTAAACTAAAATAAAGATGTACCTGCAGCCAACTAATGAACATTAATATACCTTAGACACTAATTGTCATCTAGCATACAAAACATCTAAAATATAAGCAAGGTACAGCAAACTTTGGAGTTTCAATTGCTAAGATTCTACAACTGGACAATGTACTAACTCATATCAAAACACGAAAAAAGAAAGGGAAATAAAACAACAATAAGGAAGAAATAACAATGCAAAATCAAACTTACAGCGAGAAAATAGATGCAACCTCCAAGTGTCCTTGATGACTGAGAAGCATTCCTCTTCTCCTTCTTATATTTCTTCACATATAGTATCAACCATTCATACACGAATGTGGACCAATCCCAATCATTCGCCTTGTCAACATCTTGCAAATGACTTAGGTATTTTGGACTGGGATATGTGTTTGAGTTTGGACAGAGAAAGGTGGACAAGGTAACCACCATAAAACAGATGAAAACCTACTCTCTACTAAGGTCATCTTTTAGCAACTTATTCCCAAAATTTTTTATTAGAGGCAGGTTTGGCTGATCAAACATTTCCAACAAATAATTCTTTGCTGAATCACTGTCCGACTTAATTTCTAGGCCACCAATAGGAATACCTAATACGTGATGAATAGACCTAGGAGAGATTGGGATAACCTTCTCTTTAATAATAATATCAAAGGTCCTAGAATCTATGTGATCAGCAATCCATTGCACAAAACTCCTAGGAACAGAACACTTTTCAAAATCTAAAAAGAACCCAAAGTTATACTCCTTAATAACATCTTTCTTAGCTTAATTTAAATTAGCAATAATATCAGCGAAATAACTCAGATTGCATCTGCTAGACGCCTTTGTAGCTACATGATCAGACCTAGCCTTCTTATATTTCACATTAGTCTTAGCCCTCTACAAAAAAAAGGAAACAATTACAAGTGGAAGAAAAAAATTCATCAAAATGGGAAATAAAACAAACAAGTTCAAACCTTTCTATTGTCTTTAGAAACACCTTTCTGAGCATACTTCCTTTTTAGCGACTTTGCAACCTGCACAAACACATAAAGGAAGAAGTCAAAACAAAATTAAAAAAAAACAAGCAGAACTAAAGCACATAAAGGAAGATATAAATCAAAACAAAATTAAAAAAACTCAAAAAATACCATCTTCGTCAAATTCTTGAAACTGATAGCATCATCAATATAATCCCCACAAGAAGAGCCCGACTGCCATAAGGATAAAACAAAAAATTAAAAATAAAACACAACAGAACTAAGACAATAAAACAAAAGAAAGAAAAAGCTAGCTTACATAATCATCTTCACCAGATTCCATAGGCGTGGAGTCTGCTACATCAAAATCTTCTTCGGTGTCCAAACTATTATTCATTCCATTATCATTGCATGCATCTTCATCAGACTCGATAATATCCCTAGCCATGTTCTCTATTGAACCTACAGAAACAAATTGTCTAAACTACTAGGATATTCACCCAAAAAAAGATGCATACATAATTAACTTCTTACAAAAAAAAAAGAAGAAGAAAAAAAAGGAGGGGGAGAAGTTGCTAACTACATGTCACAAAATTGAACTTAAACTCAAAATTGAACTGGACAAATGTACTAGCACATCCCAACACAAAAAAAATACAACTAACATACATAATACTAAAGTTTTACACGTGCATTCTAGAACGTCACTTTTTTTTAAAAAAAATAAAGCAGAAGGTGGTAGGGCCGATTTAGTTGTAACAGTAAGACAGCAATTATGTCATTTAGTTGTAACATCTGTTAGTCAGTAAACAGGGGGAGTGCCATGCATGTTATAGTAACACAGTAATTATGTAAGTTAGTTGTAACATCTGACAAATGTACTAACAGAGGAAGGGCCGTGCAAAAACAAAACCAAAAACCACACAATGGATACCACACCGAAGAATAAAATAGCTAGTACATGATTTTGCAAATGCCTTAGTTAAGGATCAACAAACTAAAAAAAAGCACAGAGTTCCTCAGAGTTAAGGATAAAACATACTAAAAAACACAAACAAGAAAATCAGTTTATGCATAATTGCATACTGCTATATAGTTTCGTTAAAAGGTTAGAAAAATAGTTGAAGACAACAAGTGTCACTCGCTAGTTATTAGCATGGGTAAAGAAATTAAAAAGGATATGAGAGGAGCAAGGGAAACAAAAGAAAGAACACAGAGGGAAAAAGAAAAATAACTTTCAAAAAAGGACAAATAAACATAATAAACCAAGGCAAGGAAAAAAAGCTGACTCACATAAAGAAAACTCAAATGTTAGGGATAGCAAGAACTAGTAGAAAATATTGGCATTGAATTAACTACGTAGCCAAGATATTTAAGCCACAGAAATTAGACCTTAAAAATAGCACATAAGCAGAGACAACATGGGTGCCATCTTTGAGCTTGGAATATTGTGCAAGCATGATAACATGTCTGAACTTATTTTGATTAACATGGGGTCGTATTGAAACATCAGTACCCTTCTATATTGAGATTGCAGTACCCTACCATACAACAAAATAAAAAACCGAACAAACAAAAAATAATCTAAGGAGGACAGAAAATGTCTTGACCAGGTTAACCCTAACATAAATCAAAATCAAAAACTAAAGGAACAAAAATTATTCTACCAAAGAAAGAAAGGTCCTGCCAGGTGAAACCAATCAGGAAATGGTTAAATGGAACTTGCACTGTAAAATAACTAAACTTGCATATTGCATGGGACTGCAAGTTTAGTTAAAATGGTATGCAACTTCTAATGTAGCAGTTGTTGTTCATAGATTAACTGTATATCATTGTTCATATGTTAATTCCACAGTCAACTGACAATTGATTAAGTAGAACGATCTACATATAAATCACCATACATACATTCTGGGGGAGGCTTACCGAGAGTGAAGGGGGCAACGTGAGGGAAGGTCTAGGATGAGGCAGGGCCTCTTATAGCCGCAAGGAGGAGCTGGGAGCCATTGGAGGCGCGGAGGAGGACGCGCGGTCCCGAGGTCAACTTACAACTACAAACAGGAGATCAGCATGGTTGTGAAAACTGCTGAACCAACACGCCTTGGAAGAGTAGAAAGCATGAATGTCATTATGAATACAAGCAACATTTTAGAGGAACATTCTCCTGTGTTTACACACATGCCAATACAAGACCAGGTATATTCTAATACATGTACAAATTTGTAATAGTTACATTCCCATTATTATAAAGATTTGGATGCTTACATGATTAACTTCTTACAAATGAGAAGATGAAAAAGATTTGGATGCCTACATGATTAACTAACAAAAAACAAGTTGCTAGCTATATACCACAAACTTGAACCAAATAATCTATCACTACAATTATAGAACAAAAAAACAGAGCAAACCACAGCAGACAACCAGCAGAGCATAGCACCAGTAGCATCAATCATTTGCAAGAAAACTAGATTAGTACTCCCCTAGGCCAACGCACACTAACTGACATAGACAGATATTTATTTTTATGCTAGACAAAAAAAAACTAGGAACCGATAAAACGCTACAAAGACATAGTTATGTTAGACAGAAAACAAACTAGGGATTGGTGAACCCCTACATAGACATAGACAAATAATTTTGAACATTAGATAAAAAATATTCACTGAAAATTTTTAGAGACTTGTGCGGTTGGAAGCTTTAGTCTATTGGGAATAAAAGAGCTAAAATTTACACCAATGACGATGACTGAGTCTCAAACAAATTTCAAATTACTATCAAGTAAAATTGCAAGTGAAATAAATGTAAATTGCACAAAACTGAACATTGTCATAATAATTCAAATGTAGTGCAGTTTTTGAGTTTCCAAATACTTTTGTGCAAGTGGTGAACAGAAAAACAGATAGCAAACAAAAAACTATTCTAACCTAGACAAAAATAGATGATATCACTTTAACCTAGATAAACAACAAATCATAACATGTCACAAATACCATATCAATCTATGGTTAAAACTTGATTAGAAATACTAAACTATTGAACTAGAAATAACAACTTACAAAATCAATATCTAAAAGATGGTCCATATGGATGATATTAAATCACTAATTTTAGGAACACAATTCCGGTGATCTACCACTCTATCCAATTGAGGTAATTGGCTTTCACCGTAAGGAGGCAAAAGATTGGACTCATGGCTAGATGGAGTCCTTAGTACTTCTTGGCTTCTCTCATGAGGACAATTTGACTCGAGAACTGATTGAGTCGTCGAGTCGACTTTTTACTCAAGCGAAGACAGCAGTAACAACTCTACAACATGTGATTGGCATCTCTAGCTCAACAACTTGCTATTGAACACATGTCACAGAACCAGCTCACTAATGGAGTATGCTTGGAAAAAACAAAATGTTATACTGAACTACTCTGATGTCCAAACACTCAATCACACACAATCAAACACCATGCTAAAAATTAGACCCTAGGTATATATCTCAGCCCATATACTACTTAACCTATAAGGCTCAACCTGAGCAGTGAGCACAACTAGTATACAAGCAACAGACCACTCATCCACTCTTCTTCCCAAATGTGACAACTCCACCACTGTTAGGTCAAGGTGACCACAAATGTATCCATCAAAACAACTGAAAAAAGGACATCACACAAGAGCTACAAAAAAATAGACATGAATAAAACTAAAAAAAACATACAAAATAGCACCACCTAATATCATAAGCATGCATGGATTACCACAAAATAAAAATATACCACAACCCAAAAAACCAAAGGAATCAACTAATACTGCCCCTAAAATTCGAAGGTCTGGCTAAAATAACCTAAAATCCGAACAAATCAACAACAAAATGTTTATGTGACTTCAGTTGAGTAAACATGACAAATACCATGTTTGGTATGCAATAAGAAGATAATGCCCTTCAAACATATCTGAAACAGCAAACCCAGATTGGCTTAGCACATTTTCAGTAATTGCTAGTCCAATGCAGGCACCCAAACATGTACTCCATTCAGAAAATTGGTGTAAGAACTTAATGCTACCATACCCATACTTACTACCACACCTAAACCTGCAACCCTCCTGGTCCTTCAGAAAAAGCACACACCCATACTAGCTACCACTGACACAATAATTTCACTACATAATGCCTCTCAAGCACTAACTCAATAAATTCACTACATAAAAAAAATTTGTGCAACAAATTTGATGGAACAAGTCTAATATCCTAAAAAAATCGTTGGAAAAAACTGGATCAAAAAATGGGCAAAATCATGTGCACCCACAAAATCTGAAGGCAACAAAAATTCATGCCTCTCAAACAAAGACAAATCTTAAGGCAACAACAAATGTTGCATGAAGGATGATGGAAGCGTACCGAGGTTCATGCGGATCTTGGAGTTGAGGCTAGAGCTGTGCATGTCGATGAGGACGACGGGGACGTTCTTGTTGCAGGCCTCGCTGCAAGCAAAAGCATTTGTTCTCGTTTTGGTGAGCCAGAAACCAACCATAGACACACAGCTGGCGAATTAAAATGTCAAACAAATTTAAAGGAACAAGTACAGAACCCAAACAAAATCAAAATAGCAACAAAATCGACAGAAAAAACATGAATGAAAACTTGGAAAAATATCAAGTGCATCGACAAATCCGTGCCGCCACAAATTGGTGACCCCAAAAACTCACCACACTGAAGAACAACAAATCTGTGCTGCCACAAAATCAGAGCACAAACGTATCATGCCTACAAAAGAGACACTAAGAACAACAAATCCGTGCCACCACAAATTGGTGACCCCAAAAACTCACCACACCGAAGAACAACAAATCCGTGCCGCCACAAAATCGGAGTACAAAAGTATCATGCCTACAAAAGAGACACTAAGAACAACAAATCCGTGCCGCCACAAATCGGTGACCCCAAAAACTCACCACACCGAAGAACAACAAATCTGTGCCGCCACAAAATCGGAACAACCAAAAACTCAAACACAAATCCGGAACATGCTAGCTCTACTCAACACAAATCGATTCCCCCAATCTATTCAAGCGACCGGATCAAACGAGCATGCTAGCTCTACTCACCACAAAATCAATGCCCCCAAAAGCAACTAGCCTCTTCCTGCACGCCGGTCGACGCTCGATGCCCTCACTGGTCGCTTCCTGCTCGCCGCTTCACGCGAGAATGAAATGCCGCTCACCGCAAGCAGCTTGACCACCGGGACGGACGCCTTCTCCCTTCCCTCGGTTTCTCCTCTCAACTTCTCTCTCTCTCTCTCTCTCTCTCTCTCTCTCTCTCACAAAAAAAACCGGGTAGAAGTTTGTACTCGCCAGCGGACTATCGCGTGTAATAGAGGAGGCGCGATAAACGAAGAAAACAATATATAAATCGAAACAGACACAAATCGGAAGCGATATGGATTAGAAAAAGAGAAAGGCTCAACACCAAATAGGCAAAAACCGGTAACGGGTCAAACAAAAACCGGAAAGCCCAACACCCGAGAACCAATAATCAAGCCTGATACTAGATATCCTACCGCACAAATCTCAGCACAATCGAACGGTACAAAAATCAACTGAAAGATTATATAATTTCAGTCGCCTGAAAATTAGCAAAACCGAGGTTATTATTACCACTGAACCCGTGTCATCCGAGCTGCTCATCGACTTTGGAAAATACTCTCTCCAGTCACAAAAGAGTGATGTACTAGAATACGTGTAGTCAAAGCATATGGATCTCTGGACTCTTTTGGGACCGGAGAGAGCACCATATATATTGACCTAGTATTGGCCTAGTCACACTTAGTAGTAGGTTGTCACTATTACACGATTAAGCAGATAGCATTTCTTGCTAACAAAACCGTCCAGCTTCTTAAATCGCGTATTCAGAATTGCAAATCGGTACTTCTCACCAGGTAAATTAACCCTCCTTTGTGCCACGAGGCACACATGTAGTAGTATTTATACACACGTACGGCGGCTTCTACGTACGTAACTCCAGTAAGTTCCAGGACACTAATCGTGGGGAGTGAATCGTTGCAAATCATCATGCATTTCTTCTTACTACAGGCAGCTGGTGAATTGGACGCGAGGTCAGTAATTAGCGCCACAATGACACTGTTCTGGCTGCAATGATACGAGGTTAATTGAGCTGGGTCATGCATGCTCGTGCAGTGCACGTCTCTCACAGGCAACTTAGGCGAGGTGAACCTTAACTAGTTTCTTCATGTTTGGGAACGGCCGTACTGGCTGTGGTGACCGCCACCCACGCATGAGCATGACATACACGATCAAATCGGAACTCAGGATGAAAGTGGGATGTGATGCGGGTAGCCCGCGCTTGCTCGCACTAAACACAGAATTTTATACGGACTAATACAATGGCCGCCAAAAATTTATAAGGACTTATGACACCCACCAGCTCATAACTCAACCCACAACTCAACAACTAGCAACTTCTGGCTGCACTGCAATAGCCATCATCCACTGGCCTAAGCCGATTAGCCGACTATCGGTTGTCAATTTCACATTAGAGTGTAGATGTATTTGCTTACACGAATTGGCACTTCCCAACATGCGCTAGCGTCCAACCAAACAAATTTTGCTTGAAGTAAACGTAATCAGGCCGATCAAATTTTGCTATCAAGCAGCCAAAGAAACCTATCATTTCAGTGCTTGAAGTAAACGTCATGCTTGAAGTAAACGTGATGCCTTTCGGTCCTTAGAATCGAATTACATATGAAATTGAGCAATAGGAACAAGTGAATAGTCAACAAAATATCAGCTGCTAGAAGATGGCAATGCACGCATAAGCTGTAAGCGCAGTTGTTAGTAGCACCGACACTGCATTAACAACATCGTATTATCCAGGAAGAGCAGCATCGTTACCCTATATATAGGAGGCTCTGCTGCCTTCAAGGTTCTCCAAGAGCCCAGGGCATCTTAGATCGATAGCTGAGCTGATAGATCCTCCTCCTGCTGCTGTATTACCACCTTCCTCCATTGACTGCTCAGTGTGCTCTCTCCATTGAACAAGAGGAGAAAAGGAAGCTAGGATCTCTAGCTTAGCTTGTGTCTTCGGTCTTCTAGTTGTTTGAGGAGGAGAGAGATCAGAGAGATATGGCTTTCTTGTCCATGGAACAACACACTTGGGCCTTCACCTTTGGTATCTTAGGTACATATATACACACATCCGTGAATGCTACATTCAGCATGCGATTTTTTAGCCATTTTGTCTCAATTCTTTAATTAGTTTATCTCCCATATTGTTGGAGATCCAAACGTGCAGTGACATCATCTTCTTCCTAACTACTAGGCCCTGAAAATCAAAGCAATCACCCATTCTGAATTAAGTTTGATCATCGTCCTTGCTTTTTGGTCACCTTAGTAGCGTGTCTTCCTCAATCTCTTTCAAAAGCTAGCGTTTCTGTCCCCAAATAAATGGAACTGCTAAAACGAAGCTTTTAGACTCTAATGAGGTCGTTACTCCAAACAAAGAAAAACCATCCACCACGCATGTTATATTCAAAGGTCAAGTACTCTGCAAAATCAGTTTCAGATATAAGAATAATGTTATCCCCAAAGTGCCAAAAAAACTCAAGCGTCCTGAAAAATTACAAAAATAGCATACAACATTAAAATAACAAAGGAGGAAAAGAGCCCTACAAAAACCCTTTACCAGTTGTTGGCATCTAATATGTCAGTTCCTAAAAAAAGAGGAAAAAGACGCATCCGGGCGAGGCGACGACGAAGGAACCAGAAACGAAGAGAAAGAGGAAGAGGAAAAGCCGGAGGGGCGAGACTCAGCGGAAAAGTAAGAACAAAAACCGAGAGCAACAGATGGGTAAAATGAAGAACACTGAGGGAGAGCGGAGGAAAAGAGCGAACAAGAAAAGGGGAAAAGTAGGCCATGAAGAAAAAGAGAGAGGAAAAGACGTAGCCGGGCGAGACGACGGCGAAGGAACCAGAGACGAAGAGGAGGAAGAGGAAGAGCCGGAGGGGCGAGTGTGCAGTAGCCGGCCGAGGCGACGGCGAAGGAACCAGAAACGAAGAGAAGGAGGAAGAGGAAGAGCCGGAGGGGCGAGCATGCACGCGGAAGACCGAGGCAACCAAAGAATCGAGAGAGAAGGTCGTGGTCTGAAGCGTGGCGAGCGGAGCAAAGGAAAAGGCATCGTAGGCGTGCAAAACGGGAAAAAAAAATATCAGACAGCCGCAACGCAAAGTCGCACGGAATCCGACGGAAGAAAAAAATTGGGACCTGGGCTTGCCCCAAACTGCTCTCCATTTACCTGTTAGGATGTACGTTCACAACAAACGTACACAATTTTTTTCCTTTTTATTTATTTTTTAGCTACTCCTTTTGCATTGGTTGATATGACAGGCCATAACGTCCTCTCTGTGCTTGATTTTGCAGGTAGCATAATGTCACTAATGATATTCCTTTCACCACTGTAAGCACCTCAACTTGCTTTTCTAAGTTACAGTTATCAAATATATGCATGCATATATACCAATGTGCATCCATGCACATATCTTGTTTTTCTTGTGTGTGCGAACATTATTTTATTCAGTCTTAAAAATATGGGTCTATCTACACAGAATTAGCATGTTTTTTCTGTAAAAACTATCATATTTTGAAAGTTTATTTACAACTCTATTATACATAAATTATAGTTAATTATTTATGTAATTTTGGTTCTTGGTCACTGTAATTATTCTTGAATGTCTTAATAACTCATATTTCCATCACATGATTCAAAATCTCACGTGTACTTTGAGAGGTTGAGCAAAAACAAAGACAAAAAAATTACAACTTCATTATACATAAATTAAAGTAAATTATTTATATAATTTTGGTTCTTGGTCACTGTAATTATTCTTGAAAGTCTTAATAATTCATATTTCCATCACATGATTCAAAATCTCACATGTGCTTTGAGAGGTTGAGCAAAAATAAAGACAACAAAAAATTACATACTAACAAAATACGGCAATGTGGTGACCCCGTTATGTTCTTCACATGTACTTTGAGAGGTTGAATAAAAACAAAGACAAAAATAAAATTATATATCAACAAAATACGGCAATGTGGTCAACCCGTTATGTTCTTCACATGTACTTTGAGAGGTTGAGCAAAAACAAAGATAAACAATAAAATTATATATAAACAAAATACGGCAATGTAGTGAACCCGTTATGTTCCGTGATGAGGGAGCTCGGTGCCAACCACCCGGACCTGGACGCGGCCAAGGTCTCCCTCGGCGTCTTCTCTCAGGTACCTACAGGCGTACGAGCTACAAAAATACCTTTGCACTTCGTACTCGTTGATCGAGGTAGTTGTACTTGTACAGCTCGTTGCTTTGGATCCATCCATCCATCGATCCATACATGCATATATGTACTGTGAAATATTAAGATAAATGAACAACACCACATAAACAATACGAATCTTATAGCATATCTAACGAACAGAAAAATGACAGTTTTTTCATAAAAAAACTGTCGGAAGTTAAGTAGCAATTCCCTAAAAATATTTTATTATGTAGAAGATTTAAAAACACCACACATGTCAATGAAGTGAACACATGAAGGCCTGGTACTGTCGCCATCAGCTGTACTATTCTAGAATTTTGCTTATACCTGAAGACAACATAAGTAACACTGAAGATTACTAATTCTCACAATTATTAATTAATCAGGGAGGGGAAGAAAATCTTGCACCGTTTCACTTTTAGTAGAGTAATTGTGAATGTCACTGTTGGGTAGGTGTACTATTATTGACGACACAGATCGAGTAGTTCAACTTTACCTGCAGGCCGGATGAATAAACTGGAAGTAAAATATCGCTCTCCGTCATTAGTTAGCTGGATTCTTGGTGTCTTGTGTTTCGTCGATCTTAATTAACAGGTATAGTTAACCGTGCGCGCGCGTGCAGGCCGACGTTCCACCGCGTGTACCGGAAGAAGTCGACGGAGGGGTTCCAGTCGACGCCGTACGTGGTGGCGCTCTTCAGCTGCATGCTGTGGATGTTCTACGCCTCCCTCAAGTCCGGCGCCGAGCTCCTCCTCGTCACCATCAACGCCATCGGCTGCGTCATCGAGACCGTCTACATCGCCATGTACCTCGCCTACGCCCCAAAGAGCGCGAGGCTCCTCACGGCCAAGCTGCTCCTGGGCCTCAACGTCGGCCTCTTCGGCCTCGTCGCCTTCGTCACGCTGCTGTTGTTGAAGGGCAGCCTCCGGATCCACGTCCTCGGCTGGGTCTGCGTCGCCGTCTCGCTCAGTGTCTTCGCTGCCCCGTTGAGCATCATCGTGAGTTCACTAATTCTCCAGAGCAGCTAGTATTCCGAATTCCGATGTTTGGTTATATTAATCGATGAACACGTAAGTAATAAATCTGATTGGATTTTGCAGAGGCTTGTGATCCGGACCAAGAGCGTGGAGTTCATGCCCTTCTCGCTGTCCTTCTTCCTAGTGATCAGCGCGGTCATCTGGTTCTCGTACGGCCTGCTCAAGAAGGACGTCTGCGTGGCGGTGCCCAACGTGCTGGGCTTCGTGTTCGGCGTGGCACAGATGGCGCTGTACATGGCGTACCGGAGCAAGAAGCCCGCGGCGGCGGAGATCAAGCTGCCGGAGCACGTGATGGACGTAGCCGGCGCGGCGGCCGAGGGCGGGATCAGCTGCGGCGCGGAGGTGCACCCCATCGACGTGCTGCCGGCGGAGGCCGCGGCGCACGAGCAAGTGACGATTGACGAAGAAGCGATGAAGCGTACAGATGTGGACGATGGGGTCGGTGACGACCGCAGCATGCTCAGGCCGGAGCAGTGTTGATTAATCCTTGAGCAGTTTTTTCTTGCGTTTATTACCGATAACATTTCCGTTACTTATTTTGATTAGCGGTCATGCATTATTTTTTCATTGCTGTGTAGTAACAGTCAGGCACTTGCATGAGCTAGTATTATGGCTGTGTAGTAACGGCAGTCAGTTTTTTTTTCTTTCATTGCTACCGTTTCTTGCATGTGCTAGAACGTGCAGCACTAGTATGTGTTTATTACTTGATTGCATGTAATGTAGTGGCTTAGGAGTTCATGCATGTAACATATATGGCTGACTTGATCAGTATAGAATAAAAGGAGAAGAAAACCAAAGAAAAGCTACGGCATTTTGTAGCACAAAAATTTTGTGTTTGCTGTCAAGAGTGTGTGTGTGTGTTTGTGCAGGCGTTCACGTTTTTTGTGTGTGTAGACACTAACGAGCGGACTAACAATTGGTATCAGAGCCTCGTGCTCTCCTGCCTGTGAAGATGTCGCGCGATGATTCACGCTCTCCTACCGACGACAGCACTATTCGCACAATCAATCTTGGCGACAATGACGGTCGCGAGATTGGATCCGGCAGCAACGGCGGCCAAGAGCGTGTGGTGCAGCGGGTGGTACGGGAGACGACGGGATCGGTGGTCTACCCCATGCTGACGCGGACGAACTACACCGACTGGGCCCTCGTGATGAGGGCGAACCTGCAGGCACAAGGCCTGTGGGAGGCGATTGAACCTGGCAACGCCGACTACCGCGACGACAGATTGGCACTGTCCGCCATCCTCCGTGCGGTGTCGCCGGACATGCTGTCCACACTGGTGGTGAAGGACACGGCTAAGCAGGCGTGGGACGCCGTGAAGACGATGCGGATGGGCATCGAGCGCGTCCGTGAAGTGAACGCACAGAAGCTTCGCAAGGAGTTCGAGGATATCGAATTCAAGGATGGTGAGTCGGTGGACGACTTCTCCGTGAGGATCACGGGACTTGTCAACAATCTCTGGACCCTAGGCGACACGTTGGAAGAAGAAAAAGTTGTCAAGAAATTCCTTCATGTTGTGCCATCCAGATATACATAGGTGGCAATCTCGATCGAAACACTGCTTGACTTGAGCACGTTGTCGATCGAAGAGGTCACCGGCCGGCTTCGATCGGTGGAGCAGCGCTATATGCACGATGACTCAGGCGGCTCCGGTGGGCGTCTGCTCCTCACAGAAGAGGAGTGGCTTGCACGCGCCAGGAAGAGGGAGCAAGGCAGCGGCTCCTCCGGCAGTGACAAGGGAAGCGGTAGAGGTGGTGACAACCGTTACCACGGCAAGCCACGTGGCCGTGGCCACGGCAAAGGCAGGCACGACGGCAAAGACGATGGCTCGCCTAGTGTGTGCCGTAACATGTCGAGGTTGATGCTACAATCGCGACAAGTACGGCATTACTTAGGGATCGCCGCAAGCGAGCGCGTGCGAGCGAGCCCACCGATGCAAGCCGACAACGACGAACCTACGCTTCTCATGGCGCAGGTGTGCACACTCACCAAGGCTTCCATGGGCACAGGCACGAACGTGGTGCTCAACGAGGTGCACGCGCAGGTGCATCTAGGGCGCGAGGAGGACGCCCACGACGACGCTTGGTACCTGGACACTGGCGCCAGCAATCATATGTCCAGGTGCCAGGCAAGCTTCGTGGAGATGGACGAGGGCGTCACCGGCTCCGTCAAGTTCGGCGATGGCTCGGTGGTGGATATACGCGGGCGTGGCACCGTCTTGTTCACTTGCCGAACGGGAGCACCGTCACGACGGGTGTACTACATCCCACGACTCCACAGCAACATAGTAAGCCTCGGGCAGCTCGACGAGAATGGCTACCAGACGCTCATCCAGGACGGCGTGCTCACATTCCGCGACCAGCAGCGTCGCATACTTGCGCGGGTAAACCGCAGTCGCAACCGGCTCTATGTGCTTACCCTCAACATTGCACAGCCGGTCTGCCTGTCCGCGCGGCGTGGTGATGATGCGTGGCGATGGCATGCCAGGTACGGGCACCTAAACTTCCAGGCGCTGCGGAAGTTGGCGCAACGCGGCATGGTGCGCGGGCTGCCGCATATCGATCATGTCGATTAGATTTGGCGGCAATTACCTCGTTGGTAGCAAAGGCGCACCCGCGCTCAGAAAGAGCAGCAAAGTACCGCGCAGAGCACATCCTCGATCTGGTGCACGGCGATCTCTGTGGCCCCATCACGCCGGCCACACCAGGTGGGAAGAAATATTTTCTACTCCTTGTCGATGACCTCAGCCACTACATGTGGCTGGTCTTGCTCACGACGAAGGACGAGGCGCCGGTGGCGATCAAGCGTTTTCAGACCAGCGTTGAGGTGGAAACCGGGCGCAAGTTGCGCGCCCTCCGCACTGACCGTGGCGGTGAATTCACATCGGTTGAATTCGGTGAGTACTGTGCTGAACGCGGTGTCCAGCGGCACCTCACGGCGCCATACTCCCCACAGTAGAACGGTGTTGTCGAACGTCGGAACCAAACGGTGGTTGCCATGGCTCGTAGCATGATGAAGGCCAAGAGCATGCGGGGGATATTTTGGGGTGAGGCGGTTATGACAGCCGTGTTCATCCTGAACCGAGCCCCGACTCGCAGCGTCGAGGGCATGACGCCGTACGAGGCGTGGCATGACACACGTCCTCCGGTGCACTTCCTCCACACTTTCGGCTGCGTCGCGCACGTCAAGGTGGTGAAGCCACACCTAAAGAAACTCGATGACAGGAGCACGCCGATGGTGTTCATCGGCTATGAGCCCGGCGCCAAGGCGTATCGCGTCTATGACCCCGTCGGCAAGCGTGTGCACGTGACACGCGACGTCGTCTTCGACGAGGCGGCACAGTGGGACTGGGGTGCTACGGTTAACTCCGGTGAGATGTTCACCGTTGAGTATACCGTATATCCTGAAGCAAGTAGCAATCCTACAGCGCACGGGGGTGATGAGCCGTCGACACCAGTAGTGCCGAGTCGCGTGCCCAACCCAGGGCCGCTGACGCCGGCATCCGAAGCAGTAGCAAGCACGTCTACGCCCGTGGCACAAAGTGGGGTGGAATTCGTTTCACCTCCCACCGACGTCTCTCCCACGACGGACGACGAGGGCCCTCGCCGCTACCGGACTGTAGCTAATGTGTACGATACGACCACGGTCCACGACCTCGATCTCGAGGAGCTGTACCTGACGGCGGCAGATGAACCAGTTGGCTTCTCGGAGGCGGAGAAGCATGAGTGTTGGCGTCGCGCCATGCTCGAGGAGATGAGCTCCATCGAGGAGAACGACACTTGGCAACTTGTCGACCTCCCGGCGAGTCATCGTCCCATCGGTTTGAAGTGGGTTTTCAAGGTGAAGAAGAACTCCCACGGTGCTGTTATCAAGCACAAGGCCTGCCTCGTGGCGAAGGGCTATGTGCAGCGCCAGGGCGTCGACTACGAGGAGGTGTTCGCACCGGTGGCCCATCTTGAGTCCGTACGCCTGCTAATTACCCTCGCCGCGCACGAGGGATGGCCAATACACCATATGGGCGTCAAATCGGCGTTCCTCAATGGTGAGCTTGACGAGGAGGTCTACGTCACCCAACCTCCCGGCTTTGAGGTTGAGGGCCATGAGCAGAAGGTGTTGAGGCTTCACAAGGCCCTCTACGGCTTAAAGTAGGCGCCAAGAGCGTGGAACGCCAAGCTTGACAGCTGTTTGCTGTCACTCGGGTTTCAGTGGAGCGCATCAGAACATGCAATGTACATGCGCGGCAGCGGTGCATCGAGGCTACTGGTGGGCGTCTACGTCGACGACCTCATTATCACGGGCACCGACGCACAGGAAATCGTCAAGTTCAAAAGAGAGATGAAAAACTCATTCAAAATGAGCGATCTTGGCCTGCTCAGCTTCTACCTCGGCATCGAAGTGCACCAATCTGATGGCTGCATCACGCTGAACCAATCTGCATACGCGCTCAAAATTCTTGAGAAGAGCGGTATGGCGGATTGCAATCCCTGCCATGTTCCCATAGAGACAAGGCTCAAGCTGAGCAAGGCAAGCTCAGCCCCTCTCACGGACGCCACGGCCTACCGAAGCATCGTCGGGAGCCTGAGGTACCTAGTGCATACAAGACCCGATATCGCGTACTCGGTGGGCTACGTAAGCCGCTTCATGGAAGCACCAACCACCGAGCACTTGGCGGCAGTCAAGCATATACTCCGGTACATTACTGGTACGCGGAGTTATGGCTACTGTTACATGAAGAAGTTGGAGGAGCCACGGTTTGTGGGCTACAGCGATAGCGACATGGCCAGTGACATCGATGACCGCAAGAGCACGACGGGCGTCTTCTTCTTCCTTGGCCACAGCCCCATCAGTTGGCAATCTTAGAAGTAGAAGGTTGTGGCGCTGTCCTCTTGCGAGGTCGAGTACATCGCGGCAACAACGCCACCGCCACAGTATTTGGCTCGCTTCGTTTACTCGTGACTTAAAGAATGAAAAGGCAGCGGTGTTATGCTCAAAGTCGACAACAAGTCACGATCTCCCTCAGCAAAAATCCGGTGTTCCACGACCGGAGTAAGCACATAGACATCCGATATCATTTTATTCGGGAATGCATTGAAGACGGCAAAGTTGAGGTGGAGTACATCAAGACCGAAGAGCAGCTAGTTGACATTCTGACGAAGGCGTTGGGCCGTATCAAGTTCCAGGAGCTGCGTACAAAGATTGGCATTGTCGAGATCAAGAAAGCGCATCAGGAATTAGGGGGTGTTTGTTGATTAATCCTTGAGCAGTTTTTTCTTGCGTTTATTACCGATAACATTTCCGTTACTTATCTTGATTAGCAGTCATGCATTATTTTTTCATTGCTGTGTAGTAACAGTCAGGCACTTGCATGAGCTAGTATTATGACTGTGTAGTAACGGCAGTCAGTTTTTTTTTTCTTTCATTGCTACCGTTTCTTGTATGTGCTAGAACGTGCAGCACTAGTATGTGTTTATTACTTGATTGCATGTAACGTAGTGGCTTAGGAGTTTATGCATGTAACGTATATGGCTGACTTGATCAGTATAGAATAAAAGGAGAAGAAAACCAAAGAAAAGCTACGGCATTTTGTAGCACAAAATTTCTGTGTTTGCTGTCTAAGAGTGTGTGTGTGTGTTTGTGCAGACGTTCACGTTTTTCGTGTGTGTAGACACCGACGAGCGGGCTAACAAGCAGGTGATCAAGCCTGACATGGGCATTGTTGTCGAAGTGTAGTTTTGCTTAGTTTAGTCGTATCAGCTCGATCTCTGCATGCAGCAGCTTTGTGTAATCGGATCGATCAGTCCGTCGTTTAGTTCATTTGTTTGATTCGATTCGTGCAGTTCTAGCTATAAATATCGGAACAGTTTTTGCTAAACAACATTCGACTGTTTTATTTTATCAAAATCGTTTAATTTTATCCGTTCGATATGCTTTAAGATTTGCATTTATTATCATCTGATGAATTGAGTCCGAATTTATTAAGATTTTTTCTTTAGAGCATAACGGGTTCACCATATCGTCGTATTTTGTTGCTATAAAATTTTATTTTTTGTCTTTATTTTTTGCTCAATCTCTCAACCTATATGTTTGATGTTGAATCATGTGATGAGAAATATATATGAGTTATTAAGACTTTCAAAAATAATTATAGCGACCGAGAACAAAAATTACATAAATATATTACTATAATTTATGTATAATGAAATTATAAGCGAACTAAAATTTAACTGTTTTAGACTGAAAAAACAGTAAATTCTTACAGAGACAGACCCATATCGGAACGATCGATCACTCACTCAGCCAGCTCACCTCACGGCGTGTTTTGCTTCTTCATACATACATGCCCGATTGCGCCCACTAGCGAGCGAGCGAGCCGCGTACGTGCTGCACGCGACGACACCCGCGGTTCGCTCGAACGGTTGAGCCGGCGTCCGGCACCGAACAAGCGGCGGATCTAACTGACCGCGCCGCCGCGCGAGCGTCTCACATGAACTCGATCCGTAGCTAGCGGTAGGCGGCAGCGGCAAATGCATGCGCACAGAAGCGAACAAGATTGTCCCCGGGAAAGCAGTAGTGTGCTCGCGCGGTGGCTGCAGCAGGCAGGCAGACGTGCGCAAGCGAAAAAGACCTGTCTTTTCTACGCACGGGCGCGATTTTAGACGAGGAGCTCGAAGCTAGCAGCGGGCACTAGAAAAGAAGCAGTACTAGCGTCCAATCTCAACCTGAACCGCGAGGGGCATGCAGACGAGAAGTAGTTTATTTCTGTAATTTTTATTATTGGTCGCTGTAATTATTCTCGAAAATCTTAATAACTTATATTTTTATCACATGATTCAAAATCTAACATATACTTTGAGAGATTGAGCAAAAAAAAGACAAAAAAAATGAAAATCTATACCAACAAAATACGGCAACGTAGTAAACCCGTTATGTTCCGAAGAAAAAATCATAATAAATTTGGATCCAATTCATCAGATAAAAAGAATTGCAAATCTCAAAGCATATCAGACAGATGAAAATTCGACTATTTTGACAAAAAAACAGTCGAATGTTATTTGGCAAAACCGTAAAAACAAATATGGTAGAGCCAATGCCAACCCTCACGAAGGAAAGTAAATGAGAATTGCTGAGCGAAGTAATCTTCAAAGACTCAACACCTTCTTCCCTACGGACGGCGCCAGCTGTCGACAATCGAGTCGTCGATCTTACGGAATAAATAGAGAAAATGGCTAAAAGTTCTTGGATGAGAATGAGATTGCTCTTTATTGCAATGAACTGGATCTTTACAAAGGGTATCTTAGGCAAGACAGTGAACTAGCCCTAATTACACTTGATGTAATTATTACTATGTTATTTCTTCGATAGTCTTCAGATCGCTTAGGTCTTGTCTCCTTCGATATCCCTCTCTCCTGGTTGTCTTCTTCTTTAAATAACTGACGAAGTGGTGGCAGTTACTTCTGGAAGTGGCGCCCTTTAGAAGTGTCGCATCCGATAGGAGAAACGGTGGCAGTTGGTAGAAAGCCAACTGACCAACGGTTGATGTCAGTGGAAGATAAACCATATGATGGTTATAGTCAGTGACTTATGGCTATAAACGTCGTGTGGTTTAGAACAAATAAGACATGTGTTTCATTCATCACACGGTAAGGAATATACTTGGAATCCGATCCAAACACCAGTTTGCTGCTTCTACGAGCAGTTACCTAGTTGGGAATAAGGTACAGGACCTCGTCCGACCAGGGTACCCATAATGTAACCTTTGGAATCCTCATGATCATGGAGGTCGTTATTCTTAGGGGTTACAACTACGAAGGACGTGCTGTCTTTAATTAAATATAGTGATATTTAGATATTTTAATTCTCGTCAGCTAGCCTCCGAACTTTAAATGAATTTGTGGTGTGAACATCTTCCAATGAAGTTCCTTATCGGGAAAAACACTCGTCTTAATTGCGAAATTAACGAGGTGGTCCGTATTCACTTTAAAGTTGAGAAACTATCTGGAAAACTGAAGAGGTTTGTGCCCGTTGGGTTTTCAGGCAACTTCCTTTTGCAGTTAATAAAGCACGGCTATAAAATCCCCTGAATGTGCCAGCTTAAGGGTTTTACGCTCTCGGAATTTTTTGCCCCTTCATCCTTTCGTCAAGAACTTTCTGTGACCACCTTTCATCTTCTCGCCCGAGATCCAACAATGTCGGATTTGATTTCCAACTGGTTGGTCTCAGATTTGAGCGAGGAGAAGCTCAAGGCTTTGGAGGCAAGCGGAATGCTTCCCAACAAGAAATTGTTCTCTTGGAGATCTGCGGTCAAAGAGCACTTTCCGAGTAGCGAAGATGAGGAAATCTCTATTTTCCTCGCATACATCGAATGCAGGTTTAGGCTGTCAGTCCACCAATTCCTCCCCAAGGTCTTGGAGCACTACGGAGTCGAGTTGGTGAACCTTGCTCTGAATTCGATCGCCAACCTTAGCATCTTAGTCTATCTCTGTGAAGTGTACCTGGGGATTTCGTCGGATTTGGAGCTCTTCAAGTACTTCTATAGGATGGCGAAGTCGAAGAAATCAACAGGGTCGCCTGGGGAGTGCACTTTGCGCCTCCACGACGGAAAAGCTGAGGAGTACATCCGTATGTACTCAAAGTTTTAGTGGTCATCATAGAAGAAAATCTGGTTCTACATGACGGTCACCAAGGGAGACAGCCTCTGCTTCGCCAGTAACATGGCGATCGAGAACCCAGAGTGGCGATCCTCTGTGAAGAAGGAGAGAAAGGTGGGAAGATGGATTGAAACCATCCAACACATTAACATTAGGAGTTTAACTTCCTGGCACATGGTGAGGGATTTGTCCATGTGCCGGATTAGTCCTCTGAAATCTCGGGCACATTCCATGCTTTGGTACATTGGTCGAAATGATGTGACCAAGGACTCTTCAGAAGGCGAGTCCTAAACAATCCCGACCAGTTTGTTTATTTTGGATGATTATTTTGTAACCTCAAAGTCTCTCATATATTTTTACAGTTCTTTCTCCCGAAGAAGTCAGGGATCAGATCAAAATGATCTGCACCAGGGAGCCTGATGACAAGGCTGATTTTCCTCAAATTTTAGCTATTGTCTCTTTAGAAGAGAGAATCGAGAGGCTCAAGGTAAAAAGTAACAATTTGTTTTCATCGTTTATGTATTTTCTCGATTGGCATGCCATAACTCTGCTTTTACGTGCAGTCAGTCGGGTTGAAGATCAACGAACTCACCGAGAGTTGTGAACCAATTGATTCTCCGAACACTTTTGCCCCTGTGACCACTCAGGAGGGTGGCTCCTTGGAGGTGACAAAGGCATCAAAAAGGAATTTACATTTTATATGAAGTATTCTTTTTGCAAACTAACTTAGATGTATAATTAGGCGGGAGGAAAAGAGGATCCGATCAAGTTTCGTGGTCGCGATTAGGAGTAGTCATGACCGACAGCGAGCTTGTGCTAAAGCAAGCCCCAGAGGTCGATTTAAACCACTGTTTTTCGACGGATGATCGTGAACTTCTTCTTGACCTTGTGGTCGGGAAGATTTCTTCTGACCTCCGGTCGAAGGAGGTGAGGGGTCTAACCAACCCTATCGGTTCGAAACTGATAAAATCAGTTGAAAATAAAAGGAAGACAAGCGCTCTAGACCTTGCTTCAAGGCGTTTCAAGATCAAGACCAAAAAGATGACTAGGTATGTATTCATGAAAGAAACTTATAAAAATACATGCCTTTAATGTTTATGATATTCTGAAATCTTGATCTTCCTTCCTTCTCTTTTCGTAGATCCTTTGGTGTTCTGATTGCCTCCGATCAGAACACCCCTCGGGAGAAAACTCCTGAGGAAAAAGTGGTCAAGTCAGCCCTCGAGCAGGTGGCGGCTCCAGTTATGGTTCCTATTGCCCAGGACTCCTGGGCGGCTTCGACTCTGTCTAAAGAGACTAGAGTCGAAGAAGAGCCTCAGCAGTTTCCACCCCCCGCTGGGATTGCCCAAGGAGAGAGGATTTCTTCGATATTGAAGAAGTCTCCTCATCCTAGCAACTTCCCCAATTGCCCTCGGATCTTTGATGATGAGAAGCTCGATGAAGCCTAGAGGAGAATTTCAAACCGTCAATCAAAGACGAGTTCAAATGCTATCTACTTCGAATATGCAGACATGGCGATCCAGGTAAGTACATACGACCACTCTTATAGTCCTTTCTTCAAAGTTTATTAAAAAAACTTAAAGAAGTTTACAATTTTTGTAGCATATGGTGGAGAATTTTGTTGTGGCCAGAGGATTGACCTAGCGAATAACTGTCCTAGAGAAAAAAAAACTCCGAACTAAAAAGTAAGACCTTCTTCTTGACCTATTCTTCCCTTTTTTTTTTGCTATTTTGTACCTCGTTGTTTCTAAAATTTTCCTTTTGTCAATTTTGATAGAGTTCAAAAAAACTTGAGGAGGAGGTCATGGCTAAGGAAGCCACGATAACTAGGCTTGAAGAGAGGTGTCAGGCTAAAGACCGGTCGATCGAAGACTGGTCGACCAGGTTCAATGAAGCCTCTCTCAAGCACAAAGAAGCCATTGAGACTTCTGAGAAAAAAGCTTAAGGTAACTGATCGTAAACTTGACCAGGCTTATTATGTGTCATAATCATATTTCTTTAACTTTTGATCCACTCGTACAGAGCAAGTTCAAAAATTAGAAAAATCTCTTGAGTTCGAGCATGACAAGGAGGCAGAACTCGATCGGAGTCTTTAAGAGAAGGTCAAGGCTCTCAACAAAATACTCTTCGGCATGGGATCGGCATTATGCCTGTCCTTTTTAAGAGAGCCGGTGAAGAAGATAAATTATCTTGGTCGACAACTTGAAGAACTCAAAAGTCTACTCGAAACAACTCAAAAGAACCATGTGCAGACCATGAAGAACGTTGTTGCTAATGGAGTTAGCTTTGCCTTAGCAAAGCTTAAAGCCTCCTACCCCTCCATCAATCTCTGATCTCTCGAAGCAGACTTCAACTGCTCAGAGGAAGAAGCAACCAAGATCTTAGAAGGAGTAATACCCTTCGGAAGCAAGGTTGCAAAGGAGATGGAGGTCGGATCTTCATCGCATAGCGACCAGTCTGGTGGACCCAAAGAGTATATTGATGTAATATTATAATTATAAATGTAAAAAACTTACCTTTTTTCATCAATAAAGTCTATGTTTATCTTTTCAACTTTGTTGAATACTCGTATGTTTCCTAGCCCTCGACTGCTTGTGTTAGTCGAAAAAGTCTCTACTAAGGAAGTAGTAGACAAAGAAAAAGAGAACAAGTTGCGACCAACGTGCAAAGTATATGCTGATCATGTTATAAAAATGGTCTATTTAATCACTAGGAAATTAATTTGGTCGGAACCAGTGTATGATTTCAATTAGCTTTAGATCTATTTCTATAATCGAAATACTGTATAGTACATTGCGTGGTCATAAGATGTTATAAGACTTGCACTAACGATAAGAAATCATGCAAAATGTATATATAAACGATAAGTGGTCTTATTTATACACATTATCTAAATTGGCCGTGAAAGTTGCTAAGAACCAAAGACATGATAGACACTCCGCGAAACATATTCGTTCTCATGTTTCGACTGGTAGCAAAGATCGTAAGAAAATGATCGTCGCTAGGAAACTCCTTCTAGTAGGCAAGACCACATATAGTGAGGAGAGATTTCGACTAAGAGGCTTTCCGTGTCTCGACCAGTAGCAAAAACAAGAGTAGAATAAAATGTTGAAATGAAGAAAGTCAATATTTGAATTCTTAAGCATGTAAGTAAATATATCGAGTTGTTTGTGTTATGCTCTTTTACTTGTTTGTTTCTTTAAGAAAAGAGTGTGTAGTAGCTCGTGAGAACCATCATTGTGATGGTCACAATTAGGACCCTTATGGCATGTGGCAACTATGTCAAGGCCATAAAAGTAAAAGAGATCCTTTTTTTAAGGATATCGGAGAGAAATTGATCTTCTCCGATCAGTTAAACAATAATAGTGTATGACCAGATAATGGATAATAGACATATAAACAATATCACTCATCGAAAATGAATCAAATAATTCATCTTCATTGAAATTCAAAAATGGAAAAACTATACAAAGAACTTATGCAATTGATCAATATTCCAAGAATTTGACAAAACACGCCCATCTAACATGGCTAATCGTACCAAACCAGATCTGGTGACTTCGACCACAGTGTATAGACCTTCTCATTTTGGCGAAAGTTTGTTGCGATTTTCTTGGCTCTGAATTTTTCTAAGAACCAGATCACCTACAGCTAGGCTGCGAGGTTGCACCTTACGACTGTGGTACCTTCGCATGACTTGTTGGTAAATTGCCGATCGTATCAAGGCTTGGTTTTGTCTTTATTCAAGGAAATTGATGTCATCGAGTCTTCGTTATGTCTAATCGTTCTCATTGAAACAATCAGTTTGAGCAGAACCAATTTTCAGTTCTAGAGGAAGCATGGCTTCAGCACCGTAAACTAGAAAAAAAGGCGTTTCACCTATCGCACGACTGGTCATCGTTCAAACGACCCATAACACAGAGGGGAGTTCTTGAACCCAAGCTCCTGACCGTTTTGTTAACTGGTCGAACACTCGGCGTTTCACTCCCTGCATTATTACGCCATTAGTCCACTTGACTACTCTGTTACTCCGCGGATGAGCTATAGAAGTGAAATGTATCTTGATACCTAGATCTTCACAGAATTCCTAAAAATATCCGCTCGAGAACTGGGTACCGTTATCTGTGATTATACGATTAGGTATGCTAAATTGTGAGATCGTATTTTTTGTGAGGAACCTCTTAGCAGCTTTAGCTGTTATTTTAACAACTAGCTTGGCTTCTATCCATTTTGTGAATGTATCAATCATTACAAAAAGGAATTCGAATCCTCCGGGTGCCTTTGGGAAAGGTCCCGGAATGTCTAGTCCCCATGTTGCAAAAAGGCCAAGACAGATGTATTGTTTGCAAAGCTTGTGCCGGCTGATGTACTTGTCGACTATATATGAAATTAACATTGTACGCACTTCGTCACGAGCTCTTTTGCATCATGAAGCGTAATTGGCCAGTAGTATCCTTGCCTGAAAGCTTTACCGACCAGAGTTCTATAGGAATGATGTGCTCCACAGGCCCCTCCATGTATATCGGATAATAACTTAATACTATTTGCTTGAGATATGCATATCATAAACACTCCATGAGATCCCCATTTATAAAGAGTACTTTCGATCAGAGTGTATGATTTGGCTTTTTGAGCTATACGATCAGCCTCTACATCGTCTTTAGGAATTATGCCATGCTGAAGATAATTGTAGATCGACGTTGACGAGGATCTAATAATCCTCATTTATTTATTTATTTATCTGTAATTATTATTATATATGTTAACATCTCCATATCAGTCTTAAGTATACCCTTTAATGTTTATAAGGGAGAGGTCAAGCTACCTGGTCATAAACCACCCCATGGTCGTGAGTCTTCTTACGACCATGATATAGTCGTAAGCCTTTCTACGACTATCGAGCTGTCGTAAGATCTTCTATGACTTAGTTGGCTTCGACCAGCCTGGCTTCGACAACCCTATAATTGATAGGGCTTGCTGAATTGTGGGCCTAATCAGTTAGGGAGTATTATGCGCCATGTTTAACACATGGGGACATAATATACGCTGTTACTCTCTGTGGGTAACTAAATAAATTACTTCTCTCTCTGACAATAATTGCCTAGCAACGTGGGGGTGCCACGTCCCTGGCAGCAACTTCCATCAAGCGGTTCGTCAATTGAAATGTTGGGACATCTCTTCGTCTGGAGAAACTGTCACCTCTTCATACGTTATATTGTTGGAAATATGCCCTAGAGGCAATCATAGAGATGATTATATTTCATTATGTTGATGACATTGGATAATGTGTTATCTTGTTCCTAGAATAATATTGTTAATATTTATTATCAAGTATGTGACTTGGTTGTGAAACTCTATATTTCTACGATAATTATTCTTATACGATCCCTGGTCGGAAACATATGAGGACACATATGAATAGACTAGCATATGTATTGGTTGATGACTATGTTTCACGAGTCATAGATATGGAGATATCAAACCAATAATATGGACACATGTTAGAGAACATGGTGTTGGATAAGACCCACCTTGAGACACTATTGAGATTGTTATGATTATGTGTGTCGTTAGTTGGTCTCAAGCAATGATGATGTATAATCCTTAGACCTGAGATCAGCATGGTTTCCTACATATGTAATAGCTCTTAGGGGTTGCCAAACGCTACACCGTGAATCGGGTAGTTATAAAGGTAGCTTTCGGTATGCTATGAAACATGGAGAGGAATGTTCTTGGTGGGATATGGATTTGCCCTCCTAACATAATGTAAGAGATGTCTCTGGGCCCCTCGCAGATCGGATAAAGAAAGTGCATGGCCATGCCAATAGTAGTCAAAGTGTTCGACCACGTAAAGTTATCCGACACTAGATCGAGAAAGTATTGAACAATCCATGGATGACACAACATCTCACCTGGAGTTCAACCAGACATCACGAGGCAAAGGGAGTATACACAAATAGGTCGCTTAGTTCGAACAGTTACAGATTGGTCGTATACAGATATGAGCTGGTCGTAGACTGGTCGAACGTAATCACAGAGTGGTCGAAACCAAGTCGTAAGGAGTTACGACTTGGTCGTGACCAAATACGAACTAGTCTTATAGAGATAGGACCTGGTCGTAAGTGATGAGGACCTAGTCGTAGATCATATTGCATTAAGGTTCATCCGATATAATTTGTGTGCATTCAGGAATCGATATGTTCTGCTAGGAGCCGCTACGACTCGTGATCGAAAATGGTTTCCGAGTCACAACCGAACTACACATGAACCTACAGGGTCACACACTTAACAGGTTGGAACAAACCAGTATGAATACGATTCGTCAAACGTGTTCGGATAGGATCCGTCATGAGCGCTATATAAGGAGATGCATGAGGCTGTGGGAAAATAGACAGGTTACACGAGTTGACGTAAGTTGCTCCACCGAAACCCTAGCCGCCATCTTTCTGAGAGCTCGGCCGTGCGACTTGGTGCTAGCACACCGGCGTTCAGTTGTTCCTTCTCTAGACGTGTGGATACTGTAGAGGCGCTACTACGATTGTTGCATTTGAGGACGATCCTCAATCTTCACAAGGAACTACAAACGTTGCTGGAGGAGACGATCGACTCGTGAGGACGCTGGACGATCGACTACGACCACTACATCGACGCGCTCTCCGTTGGACCAGGCTGCTCCGACCTTTCTTCCGCTGCTCTGCGCGTCTAGTGGTAACAATCTGTGATCATCTACTTGCTTGGCATCTGTAACATCCTGATTTTCTAAATCCTTTTTAAATGTGTAAAATAAATTGAAACTATTTTATTTTAATGAGAATTCAAAGTTTGGTTCTGTTGGAAGGGTTTGAGTTATTTATACTTCCTTGCTGGTAAGCTCGGCAATCCTCCTTTAATCTATCTCTTTTGGTTATGTAGGTTTAGACCTTCTCTGTGGCCTAGACCTCCCCAGTGGTTCTTAAGGTTAGACCTCCCATGGGGCTCAGACCTTTTCTCACATGGACGCATCTTTGGGTCCAGACCTTTCTCTTTGAGTTTGATTACTTTGAATCTCTTTGTTGGTTTGAATCTCTTTGGATCGAGACCTCTTTTTCTCGCTCGCACTTCTCTTAAGTCTAAACCTCTTATTGCTCGGGCACCTTTCTATGCCGCACTGCTCATTCGGAACTCTTGGTATTCCAGTGGACTTCTTATATGCCTTCAAACCTCTTGAGCTCATTTGAACCTCCTTGACATTTCTTCTTGGCCGAAAGGACCTCCTTAGGGTCATTCTAACCACTACGGCTTGTGATCTCACCTTAAGCGGGTGGAAGCCTCCTTTGAGTTGCCTTGACTCACGAATTTCGGTTGGACCATCTTGTGTGAATCTCCCCGTGGGATCTCTTTCTCGGAACTCCTCTGCCTGGACCTCCCCTTGTTTTGAATCTAACAGTTTGGACCTCCCCTCACTTTGAATCCAAAGGCCCAGACCTCCTCAAGACGTTTTATCTTGGTCGTTGGACCTCCTCTTGGAGATCCAACCGCCTTGGGACCTCAACTTGCTTTTAATCTCAACCACGGACCTCTTTGAAGTTCCTCGACCTCTGCCCAAGACCTGTTCGTGGCCTTTTAAACTCCGGCTCGACCTCTTTGCTGACCTCCTTGAAAAGATCCTAACCGCCAGACCTCCTGTTGTTAATCCCGACCGTCAGACCTCCCCATATCCGGACCTCCTCTGAAGTCCGACCTCCCCAACCTTTAGATCTCCTCGTCTTTTGGGCTTAGGACCTCCTAAGCCTCTCGTATCTCCTCAAAGACCTCTCTGCGGGGCAAGACCTCCTCTCTTGACCCAACTGTTTATAAATTGACTGGCCCCACTTGCCAGACTGGGCCATTCTCATTTCCTCCGTCACATTAATATCTTGGGCATTTAATGCATGTCTTGTCACATTAAATGCGCCCGTATACGTGGAGTTTACTCTGAACTTGGTCACTTAGTTGTACCCTGACATCCTTCTTTTTTCCTTCCCATAGTAACATACGTTGTCCTTTCTCGTACCTTTTAACCAGGGTGGTAGTGACACCTGCTCTGCCACTCACCTACCTTTGACCTAATTCTATACTTATCCCTGACACGTATGTTTCTAGTTTTCTTCACCATTTTGACTACAATTAGACCAAGAAATTCTACCACATCACTTTTCTCCACACTCTGTTATCTTGGCTCTCGTTCAGTGGCTCCCAGGGAAGACCTTGTCGCCCACGACCTCCCCTCCATCGATTGTTTCTTCTTGTCCCTGGTAAGTCCTCTGGTGGTCCGCTTCACTCTTATTCTGGTCACTGCACTGAGCTGGTCGTGTCCTTCACAGGACCTCCTCTGGTGGACTCCTTCTGGACTTCTATGGCCTTTATTTGAGAACCTCCTCCCTAGTCTTTGCGCAAGAACCATTGCTCAGGACCTCTTTGTCTATTGCTTAAGTCACTCCCTTGGGGTCTTTTTGTTAAAGACCACCCTTCTCTGGTAAGCTTAGACCTCTTCTATAAGAACCTGTTCTAAAATATAGTCCTCTCCTGTTGGTTAAGTTTTGGACTCCCTTTGGGGTCCCCTCGGTTTTCTTGTTGATCTCAGTTGGATCTTTATTTGAGTCTTCTTTGAATTTGCTGTTTTATACACGTGTAGATTGCGAAGGCTCCAGGAAGTCTGAGGGTTCTGAAGAGGAAGAATCTCATGATAGTGAGCAAGGCAAGTTACACTCTTGATCATATTGCACCCAATAATTCAATTTATTTATGTTCAGTTTCAAAGTTTAATGCATGCCTATTTCTACCAAGTTAGTTCACTACCTGTTTTAAATCCATAGTTATGCCTACTTCCTTTGTATGGCCACTGTTGACTTTTGGACTGAACTCATTGTCACCTTTAGATCAAACTTGGGTCATGCAGTAGTGTGAGCCAAGACCATTTGAAAAACTTGTGCTTAGTCAAGCTTAGACCAAAAGTATTGATTTGGGAAATCTTTACCAATATGACCAAATATTGCTTAAAAATGTTTTGACCCTGACATTGGGATGTCATGGGATTATGAAAGTGTTGCTGGGGAAGCAAAGGTAATGAAATTGGAATTAGACTGGGGCGAAATGGTTTGCTTGGTTGGTGCAATGTTTGTGCACGGACTCTATCCTGGCTAAGGAAGAGGTCCAAGGGTTTGTGAAAGTCGCCCTAGTCATGTGAGGACCGGTCTTTGAGCGACCAATGCCATGCCTATAATAGGCTATGCCACAATCGTGCAACCACATGTCTCCAGAATGGGGCGTGGGACCTGGCTGAGTAATTTGTAAAACTTCACCATATGCTACTCCATTGGAGGTGTGGGAGGTCTTGTAGGGCTAATGGTCTTTTATGACCTACTGTTCCCACTGGTGCAAGAGGGGGCTTTCCGCCGGATTGCGATCCATAGGAAAGTGAAACCTTAGCAAGGAACGGCTGTGGTGGGGCAATGCATTGTAAAGGCCTTGTCATGAGCTCTAGACCTCTTACCTTTGGTAGTGAGAGGTGGCATTGACGGATCTTGGGATAAACTAGAGAAATCATGTCGTGTGGGTAAAGTGCACAACCTCTGCAGAGTTAAATCTATTCGAATAGCCGTGTCCACGGTCATGGACGTGCTGGCAAAGGCTACTCAGAGTTAGATGTTGATTTTGGGGTTTTCCAGGAATGTTTATCAAATCTGTTTTTGGGATTTTATCCCATGGGTTTGGGCAGGGAGCCTGGTGTCAGGAGGGTATCCTTCACCAACTTGTTGATAAATGTTATCCAACTGAAAAATTGCTTTGCTAAAATGAATTTTAGTTATTAAAGACCTGCTTTGGAACTTAGTAATAGTAATTGAAAGAAAATTGGCTGTGTGCAAAATAACCATATTATGCTATCCTTTGATTATCCGTATATGCATGTCATATTGCTAACCCACGGGTGTAACTTGCGAGCACGGTTGTTGTGCTCACTCTTGCTCATTACAATTTTTGCCAGGAGAGGACCTTGGCAGTGAAGAAGATCAAAGCGAATAGGTTGTGCCTTCCAGTCAGTTGCCTGTGGTGTGCTGCTGGAACTTTTGTTCTTTTGCCCTTTCATGTACATGTTTGGCCCAAGGCCACCTTGTAAACAACTCTGTAAATATTTTACTTTAATAAAGATGCATTCTGGATATCACCACCATTGTATTATTCTATGAAGAGCTAGCCATGATCCTTGGGACTAGTTCGAGATTCACAGGGAACCCTGGAGCAAGCTCGGACCTATATGTCCTCACAATGGGATAAACATGTGAGGTTCTGAGGTGGTCCCGGACCCCCATGACCTCCTCTGGAGGGTTGCGGGTGGTCTTGAGCGCTCTCAGACCTCCTCGTTTTTCTCTGGTTGTGACCGTGGCAGGTCCGTGGGTGCTCCCTGGCTCCAAGACCCTCTCGGGTCATGTTCTCCTGGACCTCCGGAAGGTCTGCGCTGACCTCCGGGAGGTCTTGGTGGATCTGTCCGAGAGGTCTTTGTGGACCTCCCGAGGTCTGATGGACTTCAGAGGTCTTGGAGGACCTCTCGGGTGCCCTAGAGTTGGGTCGTTACAGCATCCTGGTTTGCGTGGTAGAAATTTTTGTTTGTAGCTATCGTAGCCTACCCCGTGGCCCAACAGTGGTATCAGAGCCATCCTGCGTAGTTTTTGATCTGGATCGATCGCATATACTTGATATGTGGTAGTAGTAGATTGGATCTATTACTGGTCGGGTCTGGTAACCTAGATCGGTTCATATGGATGGAACGATCTAGGCCCTGGTTGATTTGATCGATCAGTTTCTCGGTGGTAGTAGATGGGTTTACGAGGAGGTAAGAGCTTATAAGGACCAAATGATTTATTGCGCTTGTTCACGATCAGACTGCATATCACTCCTACCGGTCGGAATTCCGCCATCGGAGTTTGCCGTAGTGTGTGGTCGTATCAAAGGCAATAATCAGAGTGGTTCGGAATAGGGTTAATGTGATTAATCTGGTGATTTCCAAGGCTTGGATACGTGAATAAGATTCATGTTCTGGAAAAAATTTCCGAGCGGCTAGCGGGACCACCGTGCTGGGTATTCGTACCGTGCGCTATAGGTAGTGTGTGCTCATATCGTCCGATATGCATAACTTGTTTTTGCAGGGATTGATGTGAATAGTATGACCCATAATGGTTCATGTATGAGATACATGTATGTGTGTAATGTTCATGACCTGCGTGTCATGTTAATTGCAGCCCAAGGCTGTATATATATTTGTATAACGACCTGCGTGTCGACTTGTGATGCTTCTTTACTCCTTGTGTTTCATTACTAGTGCTATTAGAAATAATGGCTTAGTGGGAGTGCTTGGAGGAGTCGACCACTTGAAGACATGGCGATGGAGATCACCATGAAGAAGGGTCATACTATATCACAATGTAATTTGATTGTCTGTGAATGCCTTTATATTCTTGTTCATTTATTTCTATACATGTTTTGCCTTAAATGCTTTTAACATGGTAGAAGTAAAATTCCCTCACATAATATTAAGTTAAATTGATGCCCTCCCAAATGCTGCACCATCCAAAGTCATGTATTTTAATGGTAGGTCTTGCCATAGCAGAGTGCCATTAACAATCCTTGACTAGATGGGTTTGTGTCAGACATTTACATGCTAAGCATTGGTTTAACTTAACAAGGTTATCATAACAGTTGTGGACCTTGAGGCATAAGGGTTGGGTGCCGAAGCATAAAGATGCTGCCCAACAACAAGAGTCATATAGAGATATGATTAGCAAAGGGTTGCTTACTATTTTCACTAGTCTTCTAGCAGTGATGCCAAAGCTCACTAGTAGATTAAATGATTATGGATCTTGAATCATTAAATGTCATAAGAGGGATATGGTATTTAGTGGGGGTATCTTTGTTAAATTGTTTAATAGAAGTTACTTTTCTTGAACATATATCTTAGTTTTGCATAATTTATGTTGTAGATCATGGCACCTACTACTGTACCTACATCCAGTTTTGCTTTACGTTCGATACTTGAAAAGGAGAAACTAAATGGAACAAATTTTGCGGATTGGTCCCGCAACCTAAGAATTATTCTTAGGCAAGATAAAAAGAAACATGTTCTAGAGGAACCAATTCCAGATGTGCCTACAGAGAATGCTGCTGCTACTCTTAAAACCGCCTATAAAAAGGCATGTGATGAGTCCCTTGATGTTAGCTGTCTCATGCTTGTCGCTATGAACTCGCACCTTCGAAGCGGTTTGAGAACATAGAGGCCTACGATATGATCGTAGCGCTCAAAGGCATGTTTGAGACACAAGCAAGAACTGAGAGATTTGAGATCTCAAAGAACTTGTTTGGATGTAAACTAGCTGAGGGTGGTCCGGTGAACCCTCATGTAATCAAAATGGTTGGTTACACACAGAGTTTGAAAAAACTTGGTTTTCCACTTAGCCAAGAGTTGGCCACATATTTGATTCTTGCTTCGCTTCCTGAAAGCTATGGGCAGTTCATTTTGAACTTCCATATGAACGGCTTAGACAAGAATCTCACCGAACTGCATATGATGCTTAAGACAGCAGAGGGCAGCATTAAGAAAAGCAACAATCATGTGATGATGGTGCAAAAGAGTACAAGCTTCAAGAAGAAGGCTAAGACTTGGGTTAAGAAAAAGGGTAAGGCTAAAGTTTTAGATGAGATCAAAACTAATAAGCCTAAGCCCAAGACTAAGTCCGGCCCGACTCAAGAGAATGAATGCTTTTACTGCAAAGAGCTAGGCCATTGGAAGAGGAACTACAAGAAATACCTGGCTGATCAGAAAAAGAATGGTGGGACTAAAGCTTCCACTACAGGTATTAATGTTATAGATGTTTTTCTTGTTGAGTCTTCTGTTAACTCATGGGTATTTGATACCGGATCGGTTGCTCATATCTGCAATTCGATGTAGAGTCTAACAAGGAGTAGGAGAATTACAAAAGGCGAGATGGATCTTCGCGTCGGGAATAAAACAAGAGTTGCTGCATTAGCCGTCGGGACTTTGCCATTACTTTTGCCTTCATGATTTATTATGGAATTAAATAATTGTTATTACGTTCCAGCCATTAGTAGAAACATTATCTTTGCCTCATGTTTGATGGCAGAGGGCTATAAATTCATTATAGAGAATAATGGTTGTTCTATATTTTTGAATGAAGTGTTTTATGGCTATGCACCTATTTTGAATGGGTTGTTTATGTTAAATCTTGTTGATGCATCCGTCTATAATATTAATGCGAAAAGGCTTCGGTCTAATGAAATAAATTCCACTTTCATTTGGCATTGTCGTTTGGGTCACATAAGTGAGAAACGCATGAAAAAGCTCCATAATGATAGAACTCTAAACTCATTTGATTTGGAATCATTTGACACATGCGAATCTTGCCTGGTCGGAAAGATGACCAAGACACCTTTCACTGGTCGTAGTGAGAGGGTGTCCGACCAGTTGGCACTCATACATACTGATGTGTGTGGACCAATGAGTAAGATAGCTAGAGGTGGCTTTCAGTACTTCATTACTTTCACCGATGACTATAGTAGATATGGATACATCTACTTAATGAGGCACAAGTCGGAATCCTTTGAAAAGTTCAAGGAGTTCCAGAATGAGGTACATAATCAACTTGGCAAGACAATCAAATCTTTACGATCTGATCGTGGGGGTGAGTTTTTGAGCCATGAGTTTGGTAATCATTTGAAACAATTTGGAATTGTTCCACAGCTTATACCACCGGGCACTCCACAATGGAATGGTGTGTCCGAGCGGCGTAATAGGACCTTGTTGGACATAGTTCGATCAATGATGAGCCAATCAGATCCGCCATTATATTTTTGGGGTTACGCTCTAGAAACTGCTGCTTTCATTTTAAATAAGGTATCATCTAAATCAGTAGATAAGACACCATATGAGATGTGGACTGGGAAAAGTCCTAGTTTGTCTTTTCTAAGGATTTGGGGATGTGATGTCTATGTTAAACGTTTGTCGTCTGACAAACTCACACCCAAGTCAGAGAAATGCTTCTTTATAGGATATCATAGGGAAACCAAAAGATATTATTTCTACAACCAGGAAGAAGGCAAAGTTTTATTGCCCGAAATGGTGTCTTTTTGGAGAAAGAGTTTCTTTCAAAAGGAGTCAGTAGGAGAAAGGTGCAACTCGAAGAAATTCGGGAAACATCTGAAAGTGTTTCAACTCCTACTGAACCTCTACAGGATGAACAAAATGTTGTTGAACCTGTAGATGAAGCACCAGCCCCACGTAGATCTAAAAGGCCACGTCACTTGCCTACAAGGTATGGGCATGACGTTTTATTATTGAATAATGATGAGCCTAAGACTTATGATGAAGCGATGATGGACCCAGACTCTGAAAAATGGCTTGGAGCCATGAAATCCGAGATAGACTCCATGAGAGACAACCAAGTTTGGAACCTAGTCGATCCACTTGATGGTGTCAAAACCATTGAGTGCAAATGGATCTATAAGAAAAAGATTGATATGGATGGAAATGTTCACATTCATAAGGCTCGACTAGTCGCAAAAGGTTTTCGACAAGTTCAAGGAGTTGACTACGATGAGACTTTCTCACCGGTAGCGATGCTTAAATCTGTTCGGATCAATCTAGCTATTGCTACATATTTCGACTATGAGATATGGCAAATGGATGTCAAAACAGCTTTCCTTAATGAAAACCTAGATGAGGATGTGTACATGACACAGCCTGAAGGTTTTGTCGATCCAAAGAATGCTAGTAAAGTATGCAAACTTCAAAAGTCCATTTATGGGTTGAAGCAAGCTTCTTGGAGTTGGAATATATGTTTTGATGAGGAGATCAAAAGGTTTGGTTTCGTCAAGAACAAAGAAGAACCTTGTGTTTACATGAAGGTTAGTGGGAGTGCACTTGTTATTCTGATCTTGTATGTAGATGACATACTACTGGTCGGAAATGACATTCCGATGCTAGAATCTGTTAAATCTTCATTAAGAAAAAGTTTCTCAATGAAAGATTTAGGAGTTGCAGCATATATCTTGGAAATAAGGATCTATAGAGATAGATCTAATAGGCTAATTGGATTAAGCCAGGAAATGTACATAGACAAAGTGTTGAATCAGTTCAACATGCAAAATTCCAAGAGAGGATTCTTGCCCATGGCATTAATCTTAGCAAGAATCAGTGTCCTCGACCAGCGATGAGCGAGACAAAATGAGTGATATTCCATATGCTTCGCCATTGGATCTATCATGTACGCCATGATATGTACACGCATCAGATGTATCATATGCTCTAAGTGTTACTTAGCAGATACCAAGTCGATCCGGTGAAGGTCATCGGACAAATTTGTGAAAACGTTCTTAAGTACTTAAGAAGGACTAAGGATGTGTTCCTAGTTTATGGCGGTGATGAAGAGCTCGTTGTAAATGGTTACACCAATACAAGCTTTCAAACCGACAAAGATGATTATCGTTCGCAATCTGGTTTTGTATTTATTTTGAATGGAGGAGCAGTGGGCTGGAAAAGTTCCAAGCAAGAGATGGTTGCTGATTCCACGACAGAGGCCGAGTACATTGCGGCTTCTAAAGCTGCAAAAGAAGGTGTTTGGATAAGGAATTTCATTGCTGAGTTGGGTATGGTTCCGAGTGCCTCGAGCCCAATGGATCTCTATTGTGAGAACAATGGAGCCATTGCTCAAGCTAAAGAGTCTAGATCCCATCAAAATTCCAAACATATACTCAGGCGTTATCATCTTATTCGCGAATTGGTGGATAGAGGAGATGTTAAGATATGCAAAGTTCATACGGATTTAAATGTTGCTGATCCGTTGACAAAGCCTCTCACACAGCCAAAGCATGAGGCACACATAAGAGCTATCGGTATTAGATAACTAAATGATTGACTCTAGTGCAAGTGGGAGACTGTTGGAAATATGCCCTAGAGGCAATCATAGAGATGATTATATTTCATTATGTTCATGACATTGGATAATGTGTTATCTTGTTCCTAGAATAATATTGTTAATATTTATTATCAAGTATGTGACTTGGTTGTGAAACTCTATATTTCTGCGATAATTATTCTTATCGATCCTCGGTCGGAAACATATGAGGACACATATGAATAGACTAGCATATGTATTGGTTGATGACTATGTTTCACGAGTCATAGATATGGAGACATCAAACCAATAATATGGACACATGTTAGAGAACATGGTGTTGGATAAGACCCACCTTGAGACACTATTGAGATTGTTATGATTATGTGTGTCGTTAGTTGGTCTCAAGCAATGATGATGTATAATCCTTAGACCTGAGATCAGCATGGTTTCCTACATATGTAATAGCTCTTAGGGGTTGCCAAACGCTACACCGTAACTGGGTAGTTATAAAGGTAGCTTTCAGGTATGCTATGAAACATGGAGAGGAATGTTACTGGTCGGATATGGGATTTGCCCCTCCTAACATAACAGAAGAGATGTCTCTGGGCCCCTCGTCGTGATCGGATAAAGAAAGTGCATGGCCATGCCAATAGTAGTCGAAGTGTTCGACCACGTAAAGTTATCCGACACTAGATCGAGAAAGTATTGAACAGTCCATGGATGACACAACATCTCACCTAGAGTTCAACCAGACATCGCGAGGCAAAGGGAGTATACACGAGTAGGTCGCTTAGTTCGAGCAGATTCTGGATTGGTCGATATCTGATCTGAGCTGGTCGAGATCGGTCGAACGTAATCACAGAGTGGTCGAAACCAAGTCGTAAGGAGTTACGAGTTGGTCGTGACCAAATACGAACTGGTCGTATAGAGATAGGACCTGGTCGTAAGTGATGAGGACCTGGTCATAGATCATATTGCATTAAGGTTCGTCCGATATAATTTGTGTGCATTCGGGAATCGATATGTTCTGCTAGGAGCCGCTACGACTCATGATCGGAAATGGTTTCCGAGTCACAACCGAACTACACATGAACCTACAGGGTCACACACTTAACGGGTTGGAACAAACCAGTACGGATACGATTCGTCAAACGTGTTCGGATAGAATCTGTCACGAGCGCTATATAAGGAGATGCATGAGGCTGTGGGAAATAGACAGGTTACACGAGTTGACGTAAGTTGCTCCACCGAAACCCTAGCCGCCATCTTTCTGATAGCTCGGCCGTGTGACTTGGTGCTAGCACACCGGCGTTCGGTTGTTCCTTCCCTGGACTTGTGGATACCGTAGAGGCGCTACTACGATTGTTGCGCTTGAGGATGATCCGCAATCTTCACAAGGAACTACAGACGTTGCTGGAGGAGACGATCGGCTCGCGAGGACGCTGGATGATCGACTACGACCACTACATCGATGCGCTCTCCGTTGGACCAGGCTGCTCCGACCTTTCTTCCGCTGCTTTGCGTGTCTAGTGGTAACGATCTGTGATCATCTACTTGCTTGGCATCCTGGTTTGTGTGGTAGAAATTTTTGTTTGTAGCTTTCGTAGCCTACCCCGTGGCCCAACATATATAAGGTCGAAGTCAGGTGGCAGAAAGAAAGAAGCACAATCTGGAGTACAAGCCCTAGTCTTTCTCTTGATTGTAATCAACATCCTCAATATAGCCACACAGGAGTAGGGTTGTTATTCTCTTCGGAAAAGGCCCGAACCTGTATAAAATCCCCGTGTCATTTTCTGCATGATTCTTATCTAGGAGACCCCCCGAATCAAACAATCATGTGTAAGATCGGTTCTAGATCACCAACAGATGTCATCCAATCACTACTGGGATTGATCTGTATGACCTCCAGTGGAGCATCTAAGCCCTCAGAATGTTTTACTACCGAGGGTGAATCAAGCTGCTCGAGGAAAATTCTGAGCGGGACAGGTGACCTTGTTGAGGCCATCTGTGCCAACTAGTCTGCCAGAAAGTTTTTCTTTTTAGGAATATGTTGGATCTAGAAACCGAAGAAGTGCTTTCTAAGTTTCCGAACTTCCACCAAATAATATGACATCTTGGGACTAGAACATTGATATTCCTTCCCGACTTGATTCGCTACTAGTTGAGAATCACATTTCACTAGTATTCTGTGAATCCCGAGTACTCCTGCTGCTCAAAGTCCTGCCAGTAAGCCTTCGTACTCTTCCACATTATTTGTAGCAGGAAAGCTTAACTAAATGGCGTATTTTATATGTTGTCCAGTAGGAGAAACCAGGATAACTCCAGCCTCCGAGCCTTTGAGCTCCAAGGAACCGTCAAAGTACATTGTCCACTCTTCGTAGTGTTTGTACTTGGGCCCTTGGGTAGGTTCAAGGTTCGTCCATTCGGCAATAAATTCTGCTAAAGCCTGGGACATGATTGCTGTTCGTGAGATGAAATGGAGGTCGAACACCCCAAGCTCGACCGCCCATTTTGCTATTCGTCCTAATGATTCCCTGTTTTCGAGAACTTGACCAAGGGGATATCCAGTAGGTACGACCACTTTGTGGGCCTGAAAGTAATGCCTTAGTTTCCTTAAAGCCATAAGGAGACCATATAGCAACTTTTGTACTTGTGGATATCATTCATTTGGTCGATGTAAGACTTTGCTTACGTAATGTCGGGACCCAAAACTACGGTTCGGGACCCTCTGTGTTTAACGCACTAGCCCAGGATCATGCTAGTGCACACAGTGTCAACAAAGATGGCAATCGCTCCATACAAGCTTAATAATAACATAAACGGTTAACTTTGATAATCAAATAATGGTTTTGACCTTAAGGTCGAAGTTTACAAATATTGAGCCACGCAGGCTAACATAGGAAATAAACAGCAGGAACATAAACGGTAGTGGCACCCCATCGATTCGCCACAGCAACCGATCGATCAAGACCTCACGATCAGCACCTTCGATGAACTCGTCCTCGTATCTTTGGTGAAGACTCCTCCTCTGCTTGATTCGTCAAAACAAGCGTGAGTACACACTGCACTCATAAGCCACACCACGAGATGCAATATTTACATGCGGGCTTATTACAAGAGAAAGGCTTTCAGGGCTCTTTTGCATAAATGCAACTTTTGCAATTGAATACAATTTAATAGATTAAAGATGTAAAACAAATAGACAATAATCATTTTAACAAGTTATTTCACAAAGACACACACAGTCTAACGGGTTATTCACATAGCTAAATGATTTATTCACATAGCTCCCTTCCCACACGCTTTTATGAAAATCTACCCTAGTGTCAAATCCCGAGCATTGTCCATGACCATGACGCGCTATTCAATAGATTAAGTTACACTCTGCAGAGGTTTGTACACTTTACCCACAAGATACAATTAGTGTAGCTAACACTAATCATAACAAAGCATTTCAGATACCTTATCTTACTATGCTAGGTCTGCCTCAAAAGCAGACATATGTGGTCGCACAGAAGCTCAGTTCTTTAGAGCACATGGTGAGGTCCTTAATTGACCAAGGCAAGACTTCCACATGCCATCACACAGACACACAGATTAATATTCACATAGTCCACACAGTTCACACGATCCACCCTTTCACACGCTTCCACCACTTGCCTCGGCCCAATCCTTTTACCACCCCATTGGTTTTAAGTGCAACACATGTCACAAAGACACATAGTACACAGTTTTTATCACATAGTTGCATATTCACTTAGTCAAATTTATATAGCAATCTACATGACAAAAGATTCGTGGCATGGCTAAGCAATCTACTCGTATTAACCAACCCACGTTGGTGCTACAATAATTACCAACTAAATATCAACTAGGGTGACAAAGGATCATGGCATAACAATTACACAAGGAAGACATAACAATTTGGAATTAACTACTACACCCAAAACATTTAAATAAATACTTGAATTAAGATGCGAATTTGAATCAAGATACTTTTATAAAACTGGGAAGCAAGATGGTCAAGGGCATAGCTTGCCTTGAAAAGGATCTAGGAATTGATCTTGGTCTTGGAAAGGTCCTTCTTCTTCAACTCTTCCAAAGAAATCAAGTCTACTCAAAGCCACACAAACAAACAAACTAAATAAAAACCAGAAGCAAATAACTCCAATAAAATAAATAAAAAGCTCCAATAGATAGATCTGGATTTTAGACAAATTTAGGAATTTGAATGGATGGATTTGGAGTTAGGATTCAAAAGATATGAATTTTACAAGTTTTAACTTAACTCGAAATTTAAATGAATTTCTAAATTTAAACAAAATCAAATTTAAAAAAATTTTGGTTTGATGAGCTAGATCTTAATTTTATATGAATTTAGAAATTTGAAACACCCAATTTGGAGTTTGATGCAAAAGTTATGAATTTTACAAATTTAAACCTAAATCTGTTATTTAACAATTTTCCGAATTGTTTTTCTAAAGGAAATTCTAATTATTGCGCAAGGTGACGCCAAGGATTTCGGAAATTTAAAAGAATTAAAGAATTAATCGACATGTGGGACCCACATGTCGGTGACCTTACCACGTGGACCAAGTCCACCGAGCCATCGATCTGGGCGGCCGACGACCACGTGGGCACTCACGTGCGACACGCTGGGCCGACGCTGGCGCCACTGGCGGACACGCAAGCACGGGCCGAGCCGACGCCGACGTGGACGGCGGCGGGGCGCGCAAGACGGAACCAAGGGTCCCGTGAACGTGCTCGCCGGCGAGAATGGGTGGTACCGGCGTGTAGCTAACGCTATTGCGAACACGAAGAGGTACCTCCGGGTGGTTGAGGTGGACGGTGGTGGCCGGCGGCGAGGTCGGAGCGGCGAAGCAGCTCGGGTTTTGTCGGACAGGCGCTCCGGTGAGGCCTAGGCGACGGCGAGGGGTCCGGGAGGTAGAGGAGGCGATGGCGAACTCGGTGGCGTGCTCCCCGACGACGCGGCGGCTACTGGCGGCGCAAGAATCAAGAAATTCCACCGGGGAGGAGCTCTAAAACTCAAATTGCATGGCGGCTGGGGCTCGGGAGGAGGTGTGGGTTGGGGTTTGGGAAAAGGAGGCGGTGCGATCCGGGGTGCCTTTATAGGCCGGGAGCTCGAGGCGGCGGCTGCGTGGAGGTCGTGGCGGCGGCAGCTAGGAACGGGCGCAACCGGCAGCGGGATGAGGGGTTTTGAGGGTGGCGGCGTGGTCGTGAGGTCGTCGCGACTCATGAGGAACGGGAGGTTGAGGCGCCTGCGTGAAGCTTCGGCGTTGACCGCTAATGGCGATTCTTGGCGCGCGTCCGCACGGAGAAGAACGCGGCGAGGACGAAGGTGGTGGGGTCCACACGCCGAGAGAGAGAGCGAGGCTGCATGGTGGAGATCTAACCGCTCGGCGTTGATCCAACGGTGGAGGAGGGTTTAATGAGATGAACAGGATGGGCCAAGGAATTGCCCAATTCCATTTGGAGATTTAAATAGCTTTTCCTTTTAATAAAATACCGTAAATTCAAATAAGCAATGGAAAATAGCAAAAGACCTTGGAAAAATTCGAGAAAATTCTAGAAAATATATCCAAGCTCATAGAATCCAAATAAAATAGTTTTGACTAATGTTCATGTTGGAATTATTCATATTAAATTGTTTTGTTACTAAAGGTCCAATATTAAGCTTTTAATTTAAATTCAAATAAATCCAAATGGTGGACTCTCTCTCCTACCAACTATTCAAATGATTTTTAAAGCTCTGAAAAAATTGGGATGTTACAAACCTCCCCTTAAAGGAATCTCGACCCGAGATTCAAAGCTAATGGAGAAAAGGTCGGGAACTCGGCTTTCAACTCTTCTTCACGCTCCCACGTTGCTTCACCTTCCGAGTGGTGGCTCCATCGCACCTTGCAAAACGAATCGTTCTTGCTTCGGTCCGACGCTCGCGACATCCAAAATCTTGACCGGTTGTTCTTTGTAGGTGAGGTCTTCTTTAGTTCAATTGACTCTAACGGTGCTTGTTCTTCCCGCACACGAAGACACTTCTTCAATCGAGAGACATGAAAGACATCATGGACTCCGCTAGCGGCATGGCGGCAGCCCAAGCGATAAGCTACTTCTCCACGGCGATCCAAAATCTTGAACGGACCAACATACCGAGGGGCAAGCTTCCCTTTGGCGTGGAACCTTTTCACACCTCCGAGGGGCGAACTCGAGATACACAAAATCTTCGCTCAAATCGAGATCACGGCAGCGATTATCGGATAACTCTTTTGTCTCGATTGAGCTATCTTTAGCCTCTCTCGATCATGGACACTTGCTCTTTCGCTTCTTGAATAATATCCGACCAAAGATATGACGCTCGGCGGTTTCGACCAGTTCAACGGGTTCTCGCAAGCACGACCATACAAAGCTTCAAACGGTGACATTTGTAAACCGCTTGATAACTGTTGTTGTACGAGAATTTCGTGATATGGTAAACTCTTATCCCAACGGGTAGCATTTGCTAGGGCATGTGCTCTCAACATATCTTCCAATATCTCGTTAACCCTTCGGTCATCCATCCGTCTGGGATGATACGCAGATCTTGAAATTTAGGTGAGTCCCTAAAGCCGTGCAAACTCGCCAAAATCGGAGGTGAACCGAGATCCTCGATCCGACACTATCTTCTTAGGTACACCATGCAAACTGAAAATCTTTGACATGTACAACTCGCTAGACGATCTCCGAGTAACGTGGTTTTGTTTGGTAAGAAATGGGCAACTTTAGTCAAACGATCTACTATTACCCAAATCGAATCGTAACTCGAGTGAGTCTTGGGTAAACCGTAATGAAATCCATTCGATTTCTTCCCACTTCCATTCTCGAATCTTCAAGGGTTGCAACAGACTGGCTGGCCTCGATGCTCTGCTTTAACTTTTGACACACGCCGCACAAGGCGACGAACTCGCGACGTCTCGCTTTGATTCGCCACCAAAACCTATTCTTAACATCCCGATACATCTTAGTACTACCAGGTGAATCGAATACTTTGAGTCATGGGCCTCCTTCAAAATCACCGTCTCAATCCATCAATATCTGAACGCAGATACGCCCATTGATCCACAAGATGTCTCGGTCATCCACCGTGAAGTCCTTGAACTTCCCTACTGTCATCTTCTTCTTAATGTCGGAGAACTCGAGTCTTTCTACCGAGCCGTGAATCGCTTCTCCAAAGTAGATCGCACTTCCAAGTTTGCTACTGAATCCTTCAGACACTACTTCTAGCTTCACTCGAATTCTTCTTGTAGTTCGAACAAGGCTCTTTCACTTCGAGCATTGCGGTGACTCTTCTACTACCAAAGCATCTGCAGCGACATTGGCTTTACCAGGTGGTAATGGATTCCAAGATTATAATCCTTTATCAACTCTAGCCATCTCCTCTGTCTCATATTCAGTCCGATCGAGTGAAAATATATTTCAAGCTCTTATGATCTGTATACCTCACGGCGATTCGATGAGGTAATGACGCCAAATCTTCAAAGCATGTACCACGGCTAATTCTAGATCATGGGTAGGGTAATTTTCTTCATGCGGTCTTAATCGCTTTGACGCGTGGCGGCGGCTCTTCCTTCTTGCATCGGGACACATCCTAATCCTTGACGCCAAGCATCACAATAGATATCAAAATCCTTACGGATATCCCAAGCAAAATCAAGATGAAATTTGAAGTCAAACGCTTCTTCAATTCTTGAAAACTTTCCTCACAAGGGGTCCAGTAAACTTTTCTCTTTCTTCAACAATTGCGTAAGAGGTTTAGCAATTGATGAGAATCCTTCAATGAAACGACGATAATATCCTCGCTAATCCCAAGAAATCGCGAATCGAGTGGCGGTCTTGGGTCATTCCCAATGTAATACTGACTTTTACCTTCATGGGGTCAATCACTCTCGCAATTGCCATTACATGACCAAGGAAGTCCACTTCCTTCTTCCGTAAATCACACTTGCTAAACTTAGCATACTGGCGATGCTCCCCGAGCTTTCTAGGATTAATCTCGGTGTTCAAGATGTTCTTCTTCCGATTTGGAGTAAACCAAAATGTCATCAATGAATCGACTACAAACTTGTCCAGATACTCCATGAATACCTTATTCATCATGTTCATGAAATAGGCAGGGCGTTGGTCGAGACCAAAGGACATGACTAGGAACTCATAATGTCCATACGCGCTGAGAAAGCGGTCTTAGGTATATCCTTGGGACAGATCTTCAACTGATGGTAACCTGATCGCAAGTCGATCTTCGAGAACACTCCGGCTCCCTTCATTTGATCAAACAGATCATCTATCCGGGGCAATGGGTACTTATTCTTGATAGTGACTTCATTGAGAGCCCGGTAGTCGATGCACATCCTCATGCTTCCATCCTTCTTCTTGACAAACAAGACCGGTGCTCCCCAAGGCATTTAACTAGGCCTCACAAAACCTTTCTCCAAAAGTTCTTCTATCTGTTTCTTCATCTCTACTAACTCATCGGCTGGCATCCGATAGGGTCTCTTTGAGATGGGAGCTGTTCCTGGCACTAGATCGATGACAAACTCGATGTCACGATCCGGTGGCATCCCTCGTAACTCTTCTGGGAATACATCTGGATACTCCTTGACGACCGCACATCTTCCAACGGACGGTCTTGAGCTATTGACTAACAAATGCCCATTACGCACTGAGGTAGCTAGGAACTCCACTTTGTTTCCTTTGGTATCCTCGATTGTAACGGCTCTTCGGCCACAATCTAGCACGGCTTTGTGCTTGGTTAACCAATCCATGCCAAGGATGACATCTATGGTTTGGGTGTCTAGAATAATTAGGTTAGCTAGAAACTCAACTCCAGCTATGAGTAACTTAGCCCCTAAACAACCCACATTAGAACTTAGCTCGCTGCTCCGGTATGGACTAACAGAGTACGCTTAAGATGCATAACTTCCAATTTATTCTTGGTTGCAAAACTCGTAAACAAACGAATGCGAAGCTCGTAATCAAGCGTAATCTAAGGCAGTATCGAATTCACTAGGAACTTACCCAAGACGACGCCCGGTGCTTCTCGGCTCCTTCCAAAGTGACGTGATTAACACGACCTCGACAACGGACCGAGGCGCCTCCCGTTGATCGTTCCTCGAGAAACTCCTTGGTTGTTCTGCGTTGGGGTCTTGGCGGTGTTGCTCCAAGGTTGAAGCGGGACGGGGTGATAGTTCCTTCGAGGACACCGATTAGCAAAATGCCCTGGCCGACGGCAATTGTAACACACTCTTGGTTCACTCTGCGGTTGTTGTTCCTGAGGTGGGGTTGATGGTGTAGGGTTCTGAGAATTTCAACAAAAGGACGAGGTGTCAAGGCGGTGCAGTGTCCCGAAGTACTCTGTGGTCGAAACGATTAAACCGGCTGTGGCACCACTCTTGCCCTCTCGTTGTTGTGGTGATGGCTTCCTTGTGAATCATCCCACGCTGCGGTGGTCCTCCGTTCCTTGCGTTTGTCTTCCATAACCAATGCCTTGTTAACCAACTCACGGAAGTGCAGGAAGGTGTGGGCAAGCGATCGACTTGCGTACCGAAGTTGATCCCTTCAAGAAGCGACTCTGGCGAGACACGCTTGAAGCGACATCCTCTGGAGCATAGCGAGCTAGTTGGGAAAACTTATTCAGTAGTCATCATCGACATACCCCTTGCTTGAGAGCGCGGAACTCATCCTTCTTCAAATCCATGATGCCTTCAGTGCGGATATCGCGAAAAGTGCGGAGAATTCTTCCCAAGTGATATTCTGCGGTGCTCCATGTGCCGCAGCAAGTTCTCCCACCACTCGCCAGCCTACGCCCATCCGATGGGTGGCATACAAAACCTTCTCATGATCGCCGCATTGGGTGATCGCAGCTTCCTCTCAATCACGCTGGCCAATCATCGACCTCTTGGCGTGACATGTCCAGAGAAAGTTGGCGGACGGGTCCTCATGAATTCACCAACTTGGATGGTCCCCGATGACGATGAGTGGTGGGGCTCCTCCCGACGATTGTTGTTGTTGTTGTTGTTGTTCATAGTGCGATCTGGTTCATCATCGTATACATCATCCGAGTTTGTCCGCCATGAAAGCTCAAGTTACGCAAGTCAATAGGAGGTGCTTGGGGTGGTACTTGCTCCGTGAGGGGTTTGCTCGTTACTCGCCGATCCTTGAGCTCCGGATCCACTTGCGGCGGTATGGCGAGTCTGAACCATCTGGTGAGGTTCCATGGGTCAGATAAGGTAGAGAGCACAAGATGAGTTAAGAACTAGACGGGGAAAGTAGATTAATCCCAACAAACACATCTCAAGAAACTTCGAATAAAATAATCTTCATTAATAGCTTAATAGCATGGCTGCAACAAATGCCTAAGGGCTTTTGCAGCTCACACTTGCACACAGGAAAATAAAGCGAACCTAAGCACACAAGCTACCGCCTAAAGGGCGACTATGAAAAGGGAAACTGGCTAAGCCTGACTAGACGGGAACTTAAACTAGCTACTCCTCGAGAAAGCCCCCGCAGCCACGGCTGCGCTCCTGCCTGGTGTAGACTCTGAAGTGAGCTGGCATCCTCGCGAATCGGTGCCGATGCTCTGCGTGCAAGGAGAGAGCAGTGTCTTTGAGTGCAGTCTGGTGGCTCCTCTTTGTCTTGAGCAGTTTGCCGATCCTCCGAATCTCCTCTGGGTCTTCTTCGACTTCTTCTGGTTCTTCTGGATCTTCCTCTTGATCGTCCTCTAGCTCATGCTGACCATAGAGAGCGTGCTCTAGTACGGCGATCCTTTCTTCGGCTTCTTCCCAGGCCTGATAGGCGCACCTCAGCTCGGTGGCAGCCATCTCCAAATGACTCCGAAAGCGGTGTGAATCGTGCAGATGTACCATTGTGGCATTGCCCTCCCGCTTGTAGACGGAAAGTGCGCGGATAGCTCCCTGGCGGCTCTGGGATGGTAGCGAAGACGGTGTTCTGCAGTTCTTCCGCGTAGATGTGGCGACTTCGGAGTATGGCCAAGCGTGATGACTCTGGATTCCTTGTGTGAAGGTGATCCTCCGACCGAGATGTCCAAAGGTGGCTACCTCTAGTGTTCCTCTGGCGAGACCGTCAGCGGCAGACTATACCACGATCCCGCCCATTGACTATGTACTCACCGCCTCGGACATCGGGCATCGAAGCCTCCAAGTGTCTGCAAAGAACTTCCACACTCTGCGGCAAGTCCTCCGTTGCAATCTCCAAAGGTGCGAAGGTAAGGCATCTGTCAAGACAGCACAAGAGGTAAGAACCACGTTAAAACAAATGGGAGAGGAAAGAAATTGTAGCAATAGATGAGTCAAGAGAGATATAAGAGGAGTTAAGCAATTCATTTAGTCTTGTAAGTTAATTTTCTCTTAAAAATAATTTGGACACTCGAACGGCCAATCTAACTAAGGTCTAGACCTACACATCAAGATGGCTCGATACCACTTTTGTCGGGACCCAAAACTACGGTTCGGGACCCTTCAGGTTTAACGACTAGCCCAGATCATGCTAGTGCACACAGTGTCAACAAAGATGGCAATCGCTCCATACAAGCTTAATAATAACATAAACGGTTAACTTTGATAATCAAATAATGGTTTTGACCTTAAGGTCGAAGTTTACAAATATTGAGCCACGCAGGCTAACATAGGAAATAAACAAAGAATGAACATAAACGGTAGTGGCACCCCATCGATTCGCCACAGCAACCGATCGATCAAGACCTCACGATCAGCACCTTCGATGAACTCGTCCTCGTATCTTTGGTGAAGACTCCTCCTCCGCTTGATTCGTCAAAACAAGCGTGAGTACACACCGTACTATCGCAAGCCACACCACGTAGATGCAATATTTACATGCGGGCTTATTACAAGAGAAAGGCTTTCAGTGGCTCTTTTGCATAAATGCAACTTTTGCAATTGAATACAATTTAATAGATTAAAGACAGTAAAACAAATAGACAATAATCATTTTAACAAGTTATTTCACAAAGACACACACATCTAACGGGTTATTCACATAGCTAAATGATTTATTCACATAGCTCCCTTCCCACACAGCTTTTATGAAAATCTACCCTAGTGTCAAATCCCCGAGCATTGTCCATGATCATGACGCGCTATTCAATAGATTAAGTTACACTCTGCAGAGGTTTGTACACTTTACCCACAAGATACAATTAGTGTAGCTAACACTAATCATAACAAAGCATTTCAGATACCTTATCTTACTATGCTAGGCCCGTCTCAAAACAGACATGTGGTCGTACAGGAAGCTCAGTTCTTTAGAGCACATGGTGAGGTCCTTAATTGACCAAGGCAAGACTTCCACATGCCATCACACGCACACACAGATTAATATTCACATAGTCCACACAGTTCACACAGTCCACCCTTTCACACGCTTCCACCACTTGCCTCGGCCCAATCCTTTTACCACCCCATTGGTTTTAAGTGCAACACATGTCACAAAGACACATAGTACACATAGTTTTTATCACATAGTTGCATATTCACTTAGTCAAATTTATATAGCAATCTACATGACAAAAGATTCGTGGCATGGCTAAGCAATCTACTCAGTATTAACCAACCCACGTTGGTGCTACAATAATTACCAACTAAATATCAACTAGGGTGACAAAGGATCATGGCATAACAATTACACAAGGAAGACATAACAATTTGGAATTAACTACTACACCCAAAACATTTAAATAAATACTTGAATTAAGATGCAGAATTTGAATCAAGATACTTTTATAAAACTGGGAAGCAAGATGGTCAAGGGCATAGCTTGCCTTGAAAAGGATCTAGGAATTGATCTTGGTCTTGGAAAGGTCCTTCTTCTTCAACTCTTCCAAAGAAATAAGTCAAGTCTACTCGCAAACCGACACAAACAAACAAACTAAATAAAAACCAGAAGCAAATAACTCCAATAAAATAAATAAAAAGCTCCAATAGATAGATCTGGATTTTAGACAAATTTAGGAATTTGAATGGATGGATTTGGAGTTAGGATTCAAAAGATATGAATTTTACAAGTTTTAACTTAACTCGAAATTTAAATGAATTTCTAAATTTAAACAAAATCAAATTTAAAAAAATTTTGGTTTGATGAGCTAGATCTTAATTTTATATGAATTTAGAAATTTGAAACACCCAATTTGGAGTTTGGATGCAAAAGTTATGAATTTTACAAATTTAAACCTAAATCATTATTTAACAATTTTCCGAATTGTTTTTCTAAAGGAAATTCTAATTATTGCATAAGGTGACGCCAAGGATTTCGGAAATTTAAAAGAATTAAAGAATTAATCGACATGTGGGACCCACATGTCGGTGACTCAACCACAGTGGACCAAGTCCACCGAGCCATCGGATCTGGGTTTACCGACGACCACGTGGGCACTCACGTGGCGACACGCTGGCGCCGACGCTGGCGCCACTGGCGGACACGCAAGCACGGGCCGAGCCGACGCCGACGGGCGGCGGCGGCGGGCAAGACGGAACCAAGGGTCCCGGCGACAGCGGCTTCGCCGGCGAGAATGGGTGGTACCGCGTGTAGCTAACGCTATTGCGAACACGAAGAGGTACCTCCGGGTGGTTGAGGTGGACGGTGGTGGCTTGGCGGCGAGGTCGGAGCGCGGCGGCTCGGGTTTTGTCAGACAAAGGCCCGGTGAGGCCTAAGCGGCAGGGGTCCGGAGGTAGAGGAGGCGATGGCGAACTTCGGTGGCGTGTTCCCGACGAGCCGGCGGCTCTGGCGGCGGCGCAATCAAGAAATTCCACCCCGGCGAGGAGCTCTAAAACTCAAATGCGGCAAGGGGGCTCGGGAGGAGGTGTGGGTTGGGGTTTGGGAAAAGGAGGCGGTGCGATCCGGGGTGCCTTTATAGGGGCCGGGAGCTCGAGGCGGCGCTGCGTGGAGGTCGTGGCGGCGGCAGCATGAACGTGGGCGCAACCGCCGCGGGATGAGGGGTTCTTGGGTGGCGGCGTGGTCGTGGAGGTCGGCGCACTCATGAGGAACGGGAGGTTGAGGCGCCACAAGTGAAGCTTTCGGCGTTGACCGCTAACGGCGATTCGCAAGGCGCGTCCGACGGAGAAGAACGCGGCGAGGACGAAGGTGGTGGGGTCCACACGCCGAGAGAGAGAGAGCGAGGCTCGCTGCATGGTGGAGATCTAACCGCTCGGCGTTGATCCAACGGTGGAGGAGGTTTTTAATGAGATGAACAGGATGGGCGAAGGAATTCGCCCAATTCCATTTGGAGATTTAAATAGCTTTTCCTTTTAATAAAATACCGTAAATTCAAATAAGCAATGGAAAATAGCAAAAGACCTTGGAAAAATTCGAGAAAATTCTAGAAAATATATCCAAGCTCATAGAATCCAAATAAAATAGTTTTGACTAATGTTCATGTTGGAATTATTCATATTAAATTGTTTTGTTACTAAAGGTCCAATATTAAGCTTTTAATTTAAATTCAAATAAATCCAAATGGTGGACTCTCTCTCCCTACCAACTATTCAAATGATTTTTAAAGCTCTGAAAAAATTGGGATGTTACACGTAATATACTGGTCGTTGGATATTGTCACGCTCAACGACCAGTACAACACTGACCGCTTGTGGCATTGCAGCCATGTATATCAGCAATGTTTCTCCCAGTCATGGAGATACTAAGATCGAGGCACTCATAAGGTACTTCTTAAGCTCTTCAAAGTTATTGTTTGCATCTTTAGTCCATTCGAAACTTCTATATTTTCGGAGAACATGGGGTTGGATTGACCCACCTTGAGACACTGTTGAGATTGTTATGATTTTATGTGTCATCAGTTGGTCTCAAGCAATGATGATGTATAATCCTTAGACCTGAGATCAGCATGGTTTCCTACATGTCTAATAGTACACTTATGAGCTGCCAAACGCTACTCCGTAACTGGAAAGTTATAAAGGTAGCTTTCAGGTATACTATAAAACATACGAAAGAATGTGACTGGTCGAATATGGGATTTGCCCCTCCTAACATAACAGGAGAGATATCTCTGGGCCCCTCGATGTGGTCGGATAAAGAAAGTGCATGGCCATGCCACTAGTGGTCGAAGTGTTCGACCACGTCAAGTTATCCGACACTTGATCGAGAAAGTATTGAACAATCCATGGATGACATAACATATCACCTGGAGTTCAACCAGATATCGTGAGGCAAAGGGAGAATACATGATCAGGTCTTTCAGTTTGATTAGATACGGGCTAGTCACATGAAGATATGGGCTAGTCATAGGCTGGTCGAACATGGTCACTAACTGGTCGAAACCTTATCGTAAGGAGTTATGAACTGGTCAAAACCAAATATGAACTAGTCGTATAGAGATACGAGCTAGTCGTTAGTGATATAGACCAGATCGTAGATCATATTGCATTAAGGTTCATTTGAGAATCGTTATGTTCTGCTAGGAGCCGCTGACGACTCGTGATCGGAAAGGTGTTTCTGAGTCACAACCGATTATGCATGAACCTAACGGGTCACACACTTAACGAGTTGGAACAAACCAGAACAGATACGATTCGTCAAACGTGTTCAGATAGGATCCAATACGGGCACTATATAATGATATGCTTGAGGCTGTTAGGAGAGAACTACGAGATAGAAGAGATTCACGTAACAGACAAAGTATATACGACATACGAGTTGACGTGAGTTGCTCCAAACCCTAGCCGCCATCATGTTGAGAGAGCCTTCCCGTGCAACTTGGTGCTAGCACACCGGCGTACGGTGTTCCTTCCCTAGACGTGTGGATACCGTAGAGGCGCTATTGCGGTTGCTGTTATGCTCGAGGACGATCCACGACCTTGGTGAGGAACTCGATTAGTTACTATGAGGAGACGATTGACTACGAGGATGATCGACTATGACCACTACATCGATGTGCTCTTCGTTGGACCATGCTGCTCCAACTCTTCTTCTGCTGCACTACATGTCTGGTGGTAACGATCTATGATCTCTTGCTTGCATGGCATCTTGGTTTACGTGGTAGAATTATTTTTGAATTGTCAGCCAGCGTAGCCTACTCGTATCCCTTCACGGACAGGCTTTATTAAGATCTGTGAAGTCAATACACATTCGTCATTTCCCATTTCTTTTTCTAACCATTACAGGGTTGGTGAGCCACTTTGGGTGGTCGACTACATGAATAAATCTAGTCTTAAGAAGTTTGTCTATCTCCGACTGGATTGCCTCCTTCTGATCGAGTGTAAAGTGTCTTAGCTTCTGTTTGGTCGGTTTTTTTATCAGGCTAGAGAGATAGCCTGTGCTCGATCACCATCCTAGGGACTCCGGGCATGTTGGATGCCTGCCAGATGAATATATCCAAGTTTTCTCAGAGGAAGGAGACGAGTGACTCTTCCTATTTAGGGTCGACTCCTGCCGGGCGGTTGTATTAGTATTTCCTGGCCCAGATGGTGTTTTGACGCTTTTCGGAGAAGCGTCTTTGTCGAGCGGAACATACTTGGTCTAGTCGGAATGTTTTGGTGCCATCTTTGGTCTTAAGTGCTTAACCTGCGTAGAAAATAGATTAGTATCCCTGGTCGAAAGTTCGTCGACCAGTTCCAGAGATTTCCAATCGAACGCATGTCATCTTTCTATCCCCTTGAATCGCAATGACTCCTTTTGGTCCTGGCATCTTTAAACTCTGATAGCTCTAATGCGTAGCTATCAGGAATTTTGCCAATGCCAGACGGCCAAGGATTCCATTGTATAATGTTTCGAAATCCACCATGTCAAATGGAATATTTTTTGTTCGGAAGTTATCAGGAGTGGTTGTTTGGAAGAGCCGTCTTCCCTCGTGACTCCCTAGTCGGAATCTTCGAGGAGGTCTTGGTATCGATTAGTCTACCGTCCGATCATATTATCCCCTGCTAAGGGAGGAACGCTGGGATGAAGTCACGATGTGACTTTCTGAATTCCTTTGTTCCCGGTACATTTCTGTACACTGCATGGTCTTCTCGATGATCTTCGATACCTGCCCTGCAAGTTGAACATAACCCGGAGTCTCTGCTAGAGCAGGATCTGGGTTATTCAAAACATCACGAACTCATTGGAAGCGAGTGTTCGATGAGTCGAATTCCCCTCCGACCTTCCGGTTTGTCCTGTCCGACTCCTCATTCGCTATGGGGTTGAAACTGGCGAATTAATTGATCGACGTCCATCAGTTCGATCGCCTTCGGCAATTGGTGCTTGAGCGCCCGTACCATTTTCACCAACAGGTGGTGGCGGGTTAAGCTGTGGAGAATTGTGCATGTCATCTTGATTGGTATCTCCGATTGCGTTAACGTCGTGCCTCCAACAGCATTCTTCTGACGAGCTCCCGTCATAACTAAGGGAGAGCCTTCCAATGCTTCAGCAAGGAGTCTCCACGATGGGGAGTGATCGGAGATTACCGTCTCTGGTGGGCTTTGTGGTGGACTCAGCCTGATCCGACGGATTGCCGACCGTATGCTGAGTTTTATCATTCCCACTTGGCCTACGACCGATGGTTACTTCATTGACACCATCACCAGATGTCAGTTGGCACTCGAAATACGTAAGAGCCGTTGGCGAATACTAGTCACCCATGACTGTATCGAGAGTGCATTGACCCTCTAATTACGGTGTTGGGTTTTTATCGCCATTCTTGCCGATTGATGTCAGTGGGAGATAAACCATATGTTGGTTATTGTCAATGACTTAGGGTTATAAATGTCGTGTGGTTTAGAAGAAATAAGATATGTGTTCCATTCGTTACACGGTAAGAAATATACTTGGAATCCGATCCAAACACTAGTTCGCTGCTTCTACGAGCAGTTACCTGGTCGGGGATAAGGTACAGTACCTCGTCTAACCAGGGTACCCCCAATGCAAGCTCTGAAATCCTCACGATCACGGGGGTCATTAGCCTTAGGGGTTACGACTACGAAGGACGTGCAGTCTTTAATTAAATATAGTGATATTTAGAGATTTTAATCATCGTCAAAGACAAAGAGTGAGGAGGAAGAAAAAGGGTAAGATGGTCATTTTGACAAATTTTTAGTGGTTAACGATGGCTGGATCTAATGAGGCTAACGGCAGTGACAAATAAGGAATGAAAGTTGAGATCGAGTGACAATAAAAGACAGAAAAGTTTTTCGATGGTATATCAGAGATATAGCCAACGATAAATAAGGAATTTTCTCTCAAGGTTGGCACCAGCGACTCCTAGGCGCGGAGGCATCACCGCAGCAGTACTCGTACGCGTGTGCCATCTACATACCATCACGTCGCACCGCATATACATAGGCCTGGTAATGGCCAAGGCCCGGCCCTAGCCCTACCCAACCTGAAAGTACGACTACAAAGGGCCCAATCTTGGCCTGACCCCTTAAACACGTACGGAACCCAATCCTTCCCTGGCCCAAAATAGGCAACGACACACCTATCCAGCCCACCTTTTTATTTTACTGAGCTACCCCAATGGTCCAATTACTGGCTTAGCCCGGTCACGTGAACTGTTGGGCCTTTGCTTTGATATTTACTTTACCTTTGCCTTCTTTTGCAGCCCAGCCCTAGCTACAGAGGAGTTGCAGAGTAGGGAGTAGCAGTTCATGCCTACTCTACTCGTGCTATAGAAGGAGCTGCCGTGCCATTCCTACCACTGCCTCCCTCGACGGAGACCGGATCTAATCGCTCAGCCGCCTTCTCTCCTATTATTCTCCCGTGCTCCTCGAGCCGTAGCTGCTCCTACTTACCACCGTCACTGCCCGATCCGTTTGTCAGTTCCGGCGACCTTGCCATCACCGATAGAACCCCCGTCGCCGCTCGGATTCGACACCCTCCAGTGAGCTCCTCCATGTTCGACTCGTCGCCTCTACTTTCTGTACTGCACAACACTTTCTTCAAGAGAGAACAAATTGAACAGAGCCCTTGTTTGTTCTTTGGTGGACCGATCCGCGGGTTGAGCCCTTTTTCAACCCAAATTTTACCCTAACCCATGCATCTCCGATCAAAGCCCAGCCTGGCCCTACCCTTTTTAACCATGGCTCATTTTAAAGCAGCCTGATAACAGCCCTTTAAGCCCGAAAGAGATCGGCCCATTACCAGGCCTACATACCAATACATAAAGGAGGCATAGCAAGAAATTTTTTTTAATAATCTATTTTTTATTCAGAATTACAGAAATAATACTATCTTAATTTTTTGTCAGAAATAATCATCGTCCGTCGTACCGTTGGACGACTTATACCTAGTCGCCCTACCATTGGGAGACTGACCATAGTCGCTCAACTACAAAGCGACAAGCGTTGGAGTCACCCGTAGTTGAGCGATTTGACTAAGTCGCCCAATGGTTGAGCGACTTAGATCAAGTCGCCAACCACTTGGCGATTTTAAGTAGTAGCTGTACTATTTAATAAATCCGATTGGAATAATTGTGTGGGAATAAATGTTACATTTTGTAGGTAATACATTTAGCAAATCCTGTTGTAGGATGTTTTTTTTAAAATAAAAGGGTGATAACAAGGTTGGTTGATCCGTTTGTTATTTTCATAGAATCTCAAGGGTACAAAATTTGTCAGACTCGCAATAACATTTTGTGAACGTCGTATGTTGTTGTAATGCGCTAAAATTCTGAAGAATTTTGTGATGACGATAGAGGTAACAATGATTCGTAAGTACGAAAGTAAGTGATATTGCAATGCACTAGGAAATTCATACACAGTGGAGAACTTTGGAGAAATGGTGCAACAATAACGACACGATAATTAATCCGACAAGGGGTTACATGGCAAACAGGCTAAGAGGGTACATGCATGCCTTTAAGGAATTAGAAATACATAGGACATATAGACGAAGAGGGTCGGACTAATGCGTGGACCGGGGCCATTCGCCCTTCTTTGCGAGCTCGGCGTTGTACTCCTCGCCGGCCGCCTTGGCCTCGGCCGCCATTTTCCTCTTTTTCTCGCGCTCCCTCTCACGAGCCCCGTGCTCCCTGTGCCTGCACGTCTCTAGATGGGCCTACGTCTCCCACCGGATATGCTGGTTGTGCTTTTCAGTGCGGCGCTCCTCCTCCCTCCTCTCGCGGTCCCCGTTGGCATCCCACTCCTCGCAGTCGAGAGTCCACTAGTCGTGTGGGTGGGTCTCTAGGTCGATCCACTTGTGATAGCCACATAGCAGATCCGAGGACTACGGGTAGACGGAAAAGGTTGTTAGCGCGGACTTTGAAAGAGAAATGGTAGGGGAACATACTGCTACATGTCCTTACTGGCTGCCGATAGCGGCTCGTATCCCAACGGCGGTCGGAATAGTCACAGGAGTAGTTTGCGCAACTGTGACGACCCAATCCTAGGGCACCCGAGAGATCCTCCAGACCTCTCGAAAGTCCATCAGACCTCCCAGAGGTCCATAGCGACCTCTCGGACAATCCACTCAAGACCACCCAGAGGTCGAAGAAGACCTCCCGGAGGTCCAGAGAACATGACCCGAGAGAGAGTCTTTGAACCGAGGAGCACCCACGGCCTGCTATGTCCCCACGTAGAAACAAACGAGGAGGTCCGAGGGCGTACCAAGACCTCCCACAACCCTCCAGAGGAGGTCGTGGAGGTCTGGGACCACTCCAGAACCCCACATGTTCATCCCTTCATGAGGACATGGTGGACCGAGTCTGCTCCAAGGTCCTCTCAGGAAACTTGAGCTAGTCCCAAGGATCATGGCTAGCTCTTCACAGCATATACACAATGGTGGTGACATCCAGAACACACCTTTATATAAGCAAAACATTTACAAGGTTGTTTACAAGGTGGCCTTGGGCCAAACATAAATACATGAAAACAAAAAGAAATCAAAAGGGTCCATCAACACGCCACAGGCAGCTGACTGGAGGGCATAACCTAGCTGCTTTGGTCTTCTTCGCTATCAATGTCTTCTCCTGGCAAAGATTGTAATGAGCAAGAGTGAGCACTACCACTGTGCTCGCAAGTTACACCTGTGGAATAACAATATGACATGCATAAATGGATAAACAAAGGATGGCATAGTATGGTGATCTTGCACAAAGCCAATTTTCTTTTAATTACCATAATTGTGTTCCAAAGGTGTCTTTTGTCAAATAAAAATTCTTTAAATCAAAACAATTTTTCAGCTTGGATATCAATCAAGATAAATTTGTGAAGGATACCCTCCTGACATTTGGCTCCCAGCCCAAACCCATGGGATAAAATCCCAAAATCAGATTTGATAATTCTTTTAGAAAACCCCAAAATCAACATCTAACTCCAAGTGGCCTTTGCCAGCATGTCCTTGACCGTGGACACGGCTATTCGAATAGATTTAACTCTGCAGAGGTTGTGCACTTTACCCACACGACATGAAAAACTCTAGTTTGTCCGGCATTCGTCAATGCCACCTCTCACTTCCAAAGGTGAGAGATCTAGAGCTCATGACAAGGCCTTTACAATGCATTGCTCCACCACAGCCTTTCCTTGCTAAGGTTTCACTTTCCTATGGATCGCAATCCGGCGGAAAGCCCCCTCTTGCACCAGTGGGAACAATAGGTCATAAAAGACCTTTAGCCAAACAAGACCTCTCACACCTCCAATGGAACAGCATATGGTGGAGTTTTGCAAATTACACAGCCAGGTCCCACACCCCACTCTGGAGACATGTGGTTGCACGATTGTGGCATAGCCCATTATAGGCATGGCATTGGTCGCCAAAGACCGGTCCTCATATGACTAGGGCAACTTTCACAAACCCAAGGGCATCGATCTACCATAAAGGCACGATCCGTGCATAAACTTGCACCAACCAAGCTAACCATTTTGCCCAGCCTAATCCATTTTATTTTCTTTGCTTTCCCAAGAACATTTTCATATTCCCATGACAACCCAATGTCATGGTCAAAACATTTTAAACATTATTTGGTCCTTTTGGTAAAGATTTCCCAAATCAATAATTTTGGTCTAGGCATGACTACATATGTTTTTCAAATGTTCTTGGCTCATACTATCAGATTAGCCAAGCTTGACCTAATGGTGACAATAAGTCTTGTCCAAAGTCAACGATAGTCATACAAAGGAAATGGGTATAACTATGAAGTTAAAAGCGGTATTGAACTAACTTGATAGAAATAGGCATGCAATACATTTTAAAACAAGACATAATTAATTTGATATTTGGGTGCAATATGGTCAAGAATGCAACTTGCCTTGCTCACTACTTTGAGATTCCTCCTCTTCGAATCCTCGGACTTTACGGAGTCTTCACGATCTACAAGTATAAGAGGGCAATTTCAAAGAAGGCTCAAATGAAGATCCAACAAAGATCCAAATAAAGAATCAAGAGAACTCCAGAGAAATCTCAAAAACCCAATTAATGTAAGAGTATTGTATTTAGATTAGGTTCTTTTGGAGAAGGTCTAGCTTACTGGAGGAAAAGGGTCTTTAGAAAAAGGCCCCAAAGGTGTGACCTAAGCGTGAGCAGAGAGGTCCCGAGGCAATGGTGCTTGCACAAGGTCCAGAGAGGAGGTCCTCACCCGAGCACCATAGAAATCCCAAAAGAAGTGCACAAGAGAAGGTCTGTGAAGGACATGACCAGCTAAAGTGTAGTGGTGAACTCAAGAGTGGAGGAGATCATCAAAGAACTTACCAAGGGCAAGAAGCTATGGATGAAAGGGAGGTCGAAGAACCAAGCTCTCCGGAAGGCCTCGATCCAAAACCAAGAGGGTGAAAATGGAGAAGGTGGAGTGGTGGAATTCCTTAGACAAGTTGTAGTCAAAGTGGTGAAGAAAACTAGAAATACACGAGTCCAGGATAAGTATAGAAATGGGTCAAGGGTAGGTGAGTGGCAGGCGGATGTCACTGCCACTCTGGACAAAAGGTACGAGAAGGGACACGTATGATGCTATGGGAAGGAACAAAGAAGTATGTCAGAGTACAATTAAGTGACCCAATTCAAAGTAAAACACCACGTATATGGATGCATTTAATGTGACAAGACCCGCATTAAATGCTCAATATAATAACATGGCGGAGGAATTGAGAATGGTTAAGATGGCGGTGGGGCGATCAATTTAGAAACAGTCGGGTCAAAATAGGGAGGTCTTGCCCCGCAAGAGAGGTCCTTGAGGAGGTCCAAAGGCTAGGAGGTCCTGATGTACACCAAGGAGGTCCGAACGTGGGGAGGTCCTGACGGTCAGGATCAACAAAGGAGATCCCGACGGTTAGGATCTCATCAAAGGAGGTGCGGCGAGGAGGTCCTGTGCCGCTCTCTAAAAAGCCACGGAAGGTCTTGGACAGGCGGTCCAAGGAACTACTAAGGGGTCCCGGTTGAGATTAAAAGTGGGTTGAGGTGCAGGCGGTTGGATCTCGAAAGGAGGTCCAACGGCCAAGATCAAACAGTAGGTGAGGTCCGGAGGAACATTACGCACGGGGAGGTCTGGGCCTTTAGATTCGAAATGAGGAGAGGTCCAAACCGTTAGATTCGAAGCAAGGAGAGGTCCAGGCACAAGAGGTTCCGTGAAAGAGAGATCCCACGGGATTACAAAGAGGTCCGAACGGAAACTCATGAGTTAGAGCAACTCAAGGGTGACTTCCACCCGCTCAAGATGAGATCAAAAGCCATGATGATTAGAGTGAGCCCCAACAAGTTCCCTTCGGTCAAGAAGAGATGTAAAGATGGATCAGGTGAACTCAAGAGGTTCAAAGGCACATAAGAAGTCCACTGGAATACAAGGAGGTCCGAATGAAAAGAGGTCTGGGCATAGAAAGGTGCCCAGGCAACAAGAAGTTTAGACTTAAGAGAAGTTTGAACAGAAAAGAGGTATGAACCCTAAGAGATTCAAACCAACAAAGAAGTTCAAGTGACCACTTTCTAAAAGGCAAACCTGGACGAAAGGATACGTCCGGGCCAGAGAAGGTCCAAGCCTCAAGGGAGACTTAGCCTCACGTGTCATGGGGAAGGTCTAAGCCACAGAGAAAGTCTAAACCTACACATTCAAAGGAGATATGCTAGTGGAAGGTCTACAGATCGTACCAAAAGGAAATCTCAACAGCTCAACTTCTCCAACCGAACCAACTTGAAACTTTTAATTAAAATAAAATATCTTCAATTATTTTTACACATTAAGAGAGGATTTGGAAAATCTAGATGTTACAGCAACCCCAGTAATGCATGCCTAGGGTGAGCTGGTGCTTGGACTTAAAGAACCTGCGTCTGTCCCTGCGCCAACAGAGGAGCGGCGTCTCCCCCTCGAGCGGGTGTTGCGGCGAATGCTTGGTTGGGATGTTCTGGTAGGGGTTACTGCTACCGGGGGGGCAACGTCATTGCGGGGAGGTGGCCTCCTGGCACACTCCCTTTATTCCTCCTAGGCCGCATACTCTCTTTGTATTTCGCGGATCTCCTCCTAGTGCTTGTCCATCTGAGCGAGATTGTGTTGAAGTCTGGATGTAGGATAACCCGTCGTGGAAGGGGTAGTACTTATATGACCAGCCGGCACTGCGTACATGACTGAATTGTAATTTAGTTGAAGGAAATTCGCATCTGCAAGGCAGCGCCCTAAGGAGACTCGTTGGGTCACGTCGTCCTAAAAAGCTGACTCATCGAGTCACATCGTCCTTAAAAAGCTGACTTGTCGGGTCACGTCATCCTGAAAAGTTGTCTCGTCAGGTCACATCGTCCTGAAAGGCTGACTCCTCAGGTCACGTCGTCCTAAAAAGATGCCTCGTCGGGTCACGTCATCATAAAAAGCTGACTCATCAGGTCACGTCGTGCTTTGCAGAGAGTGGTCACATGGTGCACTGCCGAGCGAGGTCACATCGTGCATTGCAATTAAAACGAGAGATTGACACTTCAAATAAAGTTAAAATTTGTAATTACGATACAATTAGTTTCATAGTGCTTACAACAAGCAAAGTACTGACTGAAGTACAAGTTACAGCATGCTGAAGTATAAGTCGGTGTTCCTACGTGTCGGTAAACACCTTGCAAGTTCTCGCAGTGTGGCCTTCCTGGCGGTAGCGGCCGCAATGTCTACCCGCCGCTCCAGCTTCCCCTTCATCCATATTGTTCCTAATGCGACAACTCTGCCGATGGCCCTTCCCCCCTTCAACAGATCAAGATCCGGAATCCAAGTCTTCCGTGCAATATCCAACGTGGTGAAGTTGCCTCATAGCTCGCCGCACCACGCCTACTGCACCCTCTCCTTCATGAATTACTCCGATATGAAGTTCGATGGGTCCATGTGGATGATCCCACATGCGGCGAGGATATGAGAGTATGGCTTGTGAAGGAACTTTGGCTTGTTGCATGTGCAGCTAGGTTCGTTCACGTGGTCTCCAAGGCATACCTCGTGGGTAACAAGAGATTGAGACATCCCAAATCCGGCTTTGTCTCAAAGGACCATATCGAAACGATGCTCCGTATTGCCCATTACGAAGACCATGTGTGACTGACCCTTCTCGGTTTTGAACTACATGTACGCTGTAATCTTCGAGCAGTACGGTGTATGTAGGTTGGCTGCATGAAGTGCCGCATTTGCATGTCTTTCTCTGAAATATCCGATTGTACCGTGTAGAACACCTTCCACGATGACAACAAGGGGCTGAGAACGGAGGCCCCTAATAACCAAGTTGTACACCTCGGCAATGTTAGTGGTCATTATGCCGTACCTTGCACCGTCTGTGCCGTGCAGCAAGGACTACTTCTCCAATGGCTCGGCCTCAATCCAATGGGAGAAGCACCCGATGTCCCTCGAGGTCCTTCGCGTCAAATGGGGAGGGTTGAGCTCCCGCAGTGGTATGAGGTGTTCGGGTTGGGCTGCCCCATGAATGAGTGGATGCTTGTTCCTCTCGACGACATGCTTCCTGGTGTGCTCCTCCAACATCTTTCACAACGCATCAAATTTACACTGCTCGTTCTGCATAGCAAGCCTCTTGAACAGTTTCATCAATGGTTGCTGCCTGAACTGTTTGAAGAAGTTGACCCCCAGATGACGAATGCACCATCTGTTCCTCATGTCTGTCCAAGGGAACGGCTCATCAGGGTCTTGCTGAAGTTTTCGGATGGCCTTCATCATCCAACGATTTAGTGAATAGGGCACAGACGATTGTTAAGTAATCTAGGAATAAGTTATAGTACAATGCAAGAGGGAATGCATAGACAACCATGTCATAGTAACTATGAAGTAGAATATGTAAACACATAATACAAGCACACAGAGCACAACGAAGACCCCCTACTGGCCACTCGCTACGCCACCCACACCTCCTCGTCATCGCCCGCCCCACACCGGTCGCGCCCACCAAGCCCCGCTTGGCTTGGGCTGCTGGGTGCTGTGGCTGAGGCCCAAACGGAGAAAGGCGCTCAAGCCTCACTGACCAGGCTCCCAAGGCCTTGGGTCGACTCCACCAGGCTGCGTGCCATGGGGGCCGCTAAGTCATGCGACCAAAAGAACCTCGGCAGTGCGGGCTCACCGTTGCTCCCCTGATCTCCCCGGGGTAATCCGCGAAGAAGGCGTCCATGGCCTCGTGGGCCTCGTCGTGTGGGGAGAGCTCAACTCCCAGCTGGAGCGGGTAATCTGTAGGACAAATAATGTTAATCCCTACAATATCTCGACGATCACAAACATGAAGAGAGAAAACGTACCTTTGTCGTGGGCCATGGTGCGCACGAAAGGGTCATACACGTGGTACTGTCTATATGGGTCGGGGAAGAAAGGATATTGCCCTCGCACTCTCGAGTAGGTGTCTAGGAACAACGACGGTGGTGGTGGCGGTGCGTACCCACGTGCCCACCCAAACCCTCCAGCCTGCCAAGACGCAGGCGTAGGCGGGGCACGTGCACGTACCCTTCTTGAGCCTCCTGACTAGGCTGTAGGACGTGTCGGCCTCAGCGTATGCGCCGACGTGGCCACCTCCTGGACTCCCCTGCACAACGTTAGGGTCACTATACGCCTCGCCCGACTGTATACCCGACGGGTGAACTGCGCTATCTCATCCCGCGTCACCTTCGCACTATGGATGAGCCTATCCAATATCGACCCAGACTCCCTCGCCATCGCGATGTTGATGTCCGTCTGCAAGGAGTACACGAAAGCGTCAAACTTGTAATTGACGTAACCTTGCTCAAACATGTTGAACCACAAGAGTACGTACCGCGAGGTGCACGTTCTGCGCGAAGTGTACAGGATACGCGTTTGTCCATGCTGGTACGCGAGCAGGGGGAGGGTCGACGACATGCACCAGGCTTGTGCGTATCCGCGGGGCATACCAGCATAAGTACTCGTCGTACGTGCTAGGGTCGTACGGGACATCCTCCTGCACGTAGTCCTCGAGGGTGCTCGCCTACTGCGCCACCCATGGCTCCATCTTGGCCGGCCAATACGTCCTGGTGCCACCCCTCCTACTATGCCTGCGAAACATACCACTGCAATTAGAAGCCGTCGTAACAGAACTGGCAAAAAAATATACGAACATGTGTTGTGTGTGTGTAACTCACGCTGGGTCGAGTCAGGCACCCTCGTCCTGATGGGAACTGGAACAACCTGGCGGAGGCCGAACTAGCATATCACCCTGTGCACCGTGTAGTCCTCGACGAACACGTCGAAGACGAGCTTCTTTTGCATCCTCTAGTACGCCCGGTCGCGCCAGCACAGTGAGGAGAACCCCTAAGAGCACGGTCCTCCATCTCCTAATCAGAGTACGGCTCTGTAACATCCCAAAGTGTTGTTACCAATTTAAAAATTAATAAAGTTATTATTTTATTAGATTTTCTAAAATTTGAAAGAGTTTTATTGCTTTATTTGAATTTCTGAAGTTTTAAAAGTCAAAAGTAAAATTATTTGAAGTTTTATTTGAGTTTAAGTTGAAAACTAAAAATTAAATTAATTTCTGGAATTTTAAAAGCTTTTCCTAAATTATTTTAAAGCCAAAATAATTTATTTGCAAAATTAAAAGCCAATTTTAAGTCAAAAATAATTTTATTAAGTCCAAAATAACTCTAGGAATTTCTTTGAATTTTTCTAGATTTTTTGGATTTTATTTGCTATTTTCTAAAGCTAAAATGAATTAATCAAATTATTTTAAAAGTTAAATCGTTTAAATTCCCGGTTAATTCTTTGGGCCAAAACCTTCCTTGGCCCATCTCCTATTCCCGCACCTCGGCCCATCTTGGCCCACCCGCACCCTCTCTCCCCTCAACCCGCCCTCCTCTCTCGACCGTCAGATTTACATCGGACTACTAACACACCCTAGGTCGCCTACCTGCTCCGCCGCCAGATCCAAATCCAACCGCCCGCGTCCTTCTTCCCCACCTCCCTTCTTCCTCGTGCACAGGCAGGGCCACGCCCGAACCGCCGCCATTACTGGTCGTGGGAGCTCCAATTACACCGCCTTTTCCTCCCCGCCCTTCGACAAACACGCGCGCATTAACACCCCCGAATCACGCCGCGCCTTCATCGGCCATTTACACCCTCGTCTGCGTGTGAAATCATCGGATCGAGCCGCCACCGCCGAAATCCCCGTGCGCCCGATCTCCTCGCTCTGGCCTCCTCCGCCCCTATAAAAGGAGGCATGGTGCGCCCCTCGTTCTCCTCATCCCATCTCCACCATTCACTCTTCCTCTCCTCTCCTCTCCTCGCCGGATTTGGAGCTTTTCCACCGTCGGCCGCCACTCCTTCCGCCACCTCTAGCGTCGCCGTAGACGACTCCCTAGCGATTCCGACCGCACCATCGGCATCGCGACGCCAAGTCCTACCCAGTGCTCGCCTCCTCGGCGCCAAAGCCTCACCGAAGCGCTACTTCCACCGTGAGCCGCATCGCATCACAGCCAAAGTCCTCGCTGCTGACGATTTCTCCGTGCCCAAGCATCGCCATGTTAAGCATCACGACCCTCGCGATCTCCTCTACCCGTTTATGCCCTCGCTGGTCGTCGTCGTGCCTCCGTTCGCCGGCGAGCTCATGGCCGAGCGCCGCCTGCTCTGTGCCTGCGTGGCACGCTGACGTGGCTACCATATCGTAGCCACATCATCACCACCTAAGCCCTACATGCCCCGTCAGCAGCCGCGTGGTACTCCCTTTAAAACCCCGTTCCAAAACCACGTAGACCAGATCCACCGTGCACCGCTCCTATGACAAGTGGGCCCCACATGTCATAATCATTTCAATTTCTCAAATTCAGCCGCTGATGTCAGCCAATGTCATAAAGCGGATTTTCTTTAGAAAAATAAATCAAGAAAATCCTGAAATTCCTTTTTAGGGTTTTCTTTAGGGTTTTAAACTTCCCGAGGTTCGTTCTCCTTCATACGAACTCCGATTTCATCGATTCAAATTTATAAATTTCTATAAATTCAAGATCTAGCTAACTAAACTAAAATTATTTAATTTGGAGTTAATTTGAATCTTCATTTGAATTTTTTTTTTAATTTGGCTTATTTTCGCGTATAGATTTCAACAACTTCGGAGAGTCAGATTTCGATGCCGTTTGAGAGCAACCAATTGAGCAAGGCAAGTTATACCATTGATCATATTTGATCCTATTATTTAAAATTATTTAATTTTTGTTTTAAATTATTGCATGCTTATTTATATTCAAGTCAATTTAAATTCCTGTTTTAAATTATAGTTATGTCTAATTCCTTTGTACTGCCAATCTTGACATTGAAATAAACCTACCTTGTCACCTTAGATGAAAATCTAGTTCATTCAATAGTATGAACTATAACACTTTGGAAAAATTGATGCTTAGCCATGCTTAGATCAAAAATGTTTGATTTGGGGAATTTCAGGCAAAAAATCAATTGTTGTTTAAAATGTATCCATAGCATTGGTGTGCCATGGAAGTTTCAAATGATTTTGGAAAACAAAATAAAATTAAAAACTGGTTTGGACTTGGGTGAAATGGATAGTTGGTGGGTGCAAGTTTATGCACGGGCTCTTCTCTGGAATGGTTGAGGCCCAGGGTTTGTTTTGAAGTTGCCTATCAATTAAGGACCGGTCTCACGAGTCATGGATTGTTAAGCCAAAATCGTACTACCACATGTCCTGTATGGGCAGGACCTGGCTGACTAATTTGCATTGTTCCACCGTGGTCGTTTCCTTCAGATGCGGTGGGTAGTCATGTTATGACCTACGTTAGTCCCACCTGGCGCAAGAGGGGGCTCTAATCTGACAGAGTTCAATCCAAAGGGAGCGAAACCTTAGCGAGGGGGGACTGCGGTGGAATGGCGCATTGTAAAAGCCTTGAGACGTGCTCTAGACTGCTTACCTAAGGTAGTGAGTAGTGGCATTGGCCATGCCAAACAAACTAGAGAAATCATGTCATGTGGGTAAAGTTGTACAACCTCTGCAGAGTGTCAATCTATTCGAATAGCTGTGTCCACGGTCATGGACATGCTGTGCAAAGCCTTTCGCAGATTAGACTATGATTTTGTTTTAAAAATGTTTTGACAAAAATGATTTCATGGATGTTTATTCTATGTGGGAAAATTGGGCAGAAAGCCTGGTGCAAGGGAGGTAGTCTTTCACCACTTGTGTATGGAGATTTATCCTACACTTGAAAAATGATGAACACAAAAATGAAATTTGATTTTAGGTATAGTATAACTGCTTTTGAACTTAGTATTGTATTTAAATTGTCAAGTATTGCTTTTACGCAAATCAACCATATTAAGCCTTCCTTTGAGATATCAATATGCATGTCATTCTGTTATTTGACGGGTGTAACTTGCAAGCACGGTAGTTGTGCTCATACTTGCTTTATGCAAACAAATTTCAGAGGAGAAGGACTTCGCTACCGGTGTGGATCTTGACGACTAGGCCGCTTATCGGTCGATTGCTCGTGGCGATCACCGACTCCACTACTTATTCTTCGCCTTCCATTGTGTTCTTTCTTTGTTATTCGTAAGCCTCTTTTGTAATAAACTCTGTTGATTATTAATAAAGTTATGCGATTTATGGATGCTACCATATCATTTCATGTGTGAACTAGCTACCGATCATGGGACTAGTTCGTAAATACGAGAGGATTTGGGGTGTTAATCCCGGGTCCGACAGAAGTGGTATCAAAGCCAAATCGACTGTAGGTCGTGACCTAGTTAGAATGGCCATTAGTTAAAAAACTTCAAAACTTATTTTATATAACAAGAAAAATAATAATTTGTTCTCTCCTCATCTTAGTCATCTATCTGTCTTTAGCTCCTTCATAGCAATTCTTCCTTACCTAAATTTTTCTTTCACCATTTTGTAATGTTAAATGGACCCTCTTCCCTTGAAAAATTTCTATAGATGGTCAACACATTATTAACCATTACGTTCAAGACCCCAAGACATGCAACCTTCAAGAAAGTATCGTCATCTTCACCATCCAGGGACAACGGACAAGATATATCGAAGTTCGTTTTGTCAGCCAAGCCATATATCTACTCTTATTATAGCGCGATGAATCGCTGCCTTCTCCGGGTTCCATGGGCATTTTCTGCCAATCTTCCGTGGTCGCGTGTGCCGAGAATTTCTTTGCCTACCTCGACCTCGCGCGCGCTCACCCGTCCGTTCGGCGATGGATCACTGGCCGTAGCCGCGTGTCCTTTCTCCTACTGTGGTTCACAAGCGCTTCCTCATCGTTCGATCGCCAGATCGTCAATGGCTTCCCGCGTTTGCCGTCTGTCCGTTCTTTCCACTTGCAAGCCCAATGCATTTATCTCCCCACGTTTCATGACCGGCTCCTTCCATTCGCGCGATGAATCGCTGCCTTCTCCGGGTTTCACAGGCATTTTCTGCCAATCATTCGTGGCCACGTGTGCTAAGAATTTCTTTGCCTACCTCGACCTCGCGCGCGCTCACCTGTCCGTTCGGCGATGGACCGCTGGCCGTAGCCGCGCGTCCTTTCTCCTACTATGGTTCGCAAGCGCTTCCTCGCCGTTCGATCGCCAGATCGTCGATGGCTTCCTGTGTTTGTCGTCCATCCGTTCTTTCCACTTGCAAGCCCAATGCATTTATCTCCTCGCGTTTCATGGCCGGCTCCTTCCATTCACGCGCAAACACGTAGACGGAGCCATTTCCTGTGCTTTCAGTCGTGGAGAGTAGCGGCGTCACGTGTCCATGGAATTAATGCTTGGTCCTCGCCACTCTGCGCCGCTTTCTGCATTGAGTCTTGTGCGCATGGGAGCCGAACATTGCTGCGGAGGCATGTTGCCTGCTCGCTGTTTGCCACCCCCGTTGCGTTTCTTCAGCAGCTGTGTGCTTGCCTCTGCTAGATGGGCCATGCCACCGTTTGGTTAGACCAATCGTGTGAGAGCCACTTCGTCACCGTCCGATCGCAGGCAGCGTAGCGATTGCACCAGCGGAGTGAGTCTCGCGAGTCTTCTTGTCCCTTTCCCTCCGTCTGCTCTTCTCCCCGCCCGCCGCGATTCCTTTCCTCACTTTTCCTGTCCCTTCCTCTCTCTTCCCTTCTGTCGACTCCTTCCCCGCTGCTCCTTTCCTCGCCCCGTTGCCTCGCCCCCCCATCGCCTGATCGCCTCCCCTTGCATGCATAATCGCTTCCCCTCTCCCACCACACGTTTCATTCTCCCTCACAAGATTTCCTTCTTCCCCCGCCCCGCCCTCGCCATCTGCTCCTCTCTCGGCCTCCCTTAGCTGCCGCCGTCATGTCCCGGGCCTCCCACGCCTTCCGCCAAACCGCCGGTCCTCTCTCGCCGTTAGCCCGTCCGCCATCATCGACCCGGCCAACCCCCTCCGCTGCACCCACCACCACGCCGTCTCGCCTAGGTGAGTGCTAGCTCCCATGGCCTCCTTCCCCTCCCCTCTCGTCGAGGCCATCGCGCCTCGGCCCAGGCCTCCCCTTAGCTACCGCCACCATGTTCCGGGCCTCCCATGCCTTCCGCCAAAACATCGGTCCTCCCTCGTCGTCCGGCCATCTGCCATCGCCGACCCGGCCAACCCCCTCTGCTGCACCTGCCGCCACGCCGTCTCGCCCAGGTGAGTGCTGGCTACTAAGCCCGCCGCTTGTTAGGGTTCATCAGGTTCCACGAATTGGCCGAGGTAGATTCATGTTGGTGTACGTGTGCCTGCAGGTTGAGAAAGCCAATGTAGGGGCTCGGTCAAGGCCAACGCCGATGATTGGGAGTTTGGCGAGAGAGAACGACCGCTCGTGGCTTACCAAGAGCCGAGACAAAGCGAGGCCGGGGCTAGCGAGGTTTGCGCCGTGCGCGCTCCTGCACACCTCGGGATTATCGCTACACGGCCGGTTGAGTGGGCCTAAGGTTTGGTTCATCCATAATTCGCCTGAATTGATAGATTAGGAAATTGATTTTCTTCATCGGATTGCATATTATGACTGTTGCGGAAAAAAAACGTTTGGTTCCTTACTTCCATTGTTGGGTTTTGTTCGGTTGCTGGTTTAATGATGCGTGTAATGCGTGGGGTATAAGATCAGTACAATAAATATGGATTGTCCATTAGTAAAACGTTTAGTGCTATTTGCATGATTTTTTTTATTTAAGTGTTCCCTGACATCTATAGAGGTCTAATATGGCAGAGGTTATGGTTTTTTTTTTTACATGCCAAGTTGATTGTTGAACTTTAAATTTGGGAGCCAGCGGGAAGTCTTGTATCGCAGATCATTGTACCAAGCACCATTCTGCAAGAGGGCAGTTGCATGTCCTTTTTTTATTATACAGCAGGCTGATTGTTGAATGAACATCAAATCTTTAAGTTAGTGAGAGGTCTTGCACTGCAAATTGTTTTCTCGTGACGATCTTCAGAGTGCGCTGCAATCATATAATATATGAACCATTATTTTCGTGTTTGTGAAACTGTTACTTCCTCTTTTTGTTTTTATATGTTGCCAATGCTTTAGTTTTGTTATAAAAAGGAAATAAAATGTTTACATAGCATCACAAAGTATAGTGTGATCTCATAATCCACAGCTTCCATTTTTCATGTTACAAGATGTACTATGGAATGTGATTTTCTGCCTTAATTCTTTGCTGACTTGCGTGTCAGGCATGGTCATATAGTACATGCTGATAGGCCTGATGAACCGCACGTTGCAAGTCCGGCATGGTATGAAACCACTCTGGATAAACCTTATCTTCACCACACTATTGGAAAGAAAGGAGGCGCTTGAAGGTTTCCTTAACACTCCACTTCCTTCCTATCCAAAGCTAATCCGGGACCAATTGAAGAATGGCCTCCGATATCTTATTTTACCAAACAAAGTACCAGCAAACAGGTGAAGAAAGGAAAGCTTGATGTGTTGTGATTGAATAGTGCTTTTCTTCTACAATCTATACACATTTTTGCCAAATGTCTATCTACACAGCCCATCCATTACTACGTAACAGCAAAACTTATGAATTCCTATGTTTTTGGCTAATCTGAAGTCATGAGGTTGTAGAGGTATGTCCAAACTTTTTTAGTCTAATCTAAAGTCATGAACTCTGCCTTTGTGATAGATTGCCTTAGTTAGTTCACCTATTTTTAAAATGCTGGTGATAGGAGCTTGCTCTTTATCTTATCAAAAGAAAGATAAGATACTCTGTACCTCTGTACTTTGTGTCGACTAGCATGTTTTTTTTCCTTCTTCTGTACTTTGTGTAGATGTAGATGTAGATGTAGATGTAGATGTAGATGTAGATGTGCATGTGCATGTTGTCTTTTTATTGCTTTCTGATTTAAAATATAAGCTAAATTCTTATCCTCTACAGCACACTCATTTTGACTGTCCAAACTTGCAGGACCCTTATGGAACCATATATTTAAGTATCCCTACAGTTCTTGATCCATCATTGGCCCATTGGCTCCCAAATGACATCATATACTTCATATATTTACGACTGCAGGCATAGAAGATTGGGAGGCATGGGTAGTGTTCTAGCTTAAACGTATTCTATCGAATAGTAAGAAACCAAGCGTTTCGTAACAACATACTTATTTATTTATAGTTTTTACTGATGCTCATAATACTGCTTTGCTTTCATCCTTGGTAGGTTCTATCTAGGAAGGATTATGAGCAGAAAGAGGAGCTTGTGGCAAATGAGATTATAAGAAGGCTTGCAAAGAGGCTGTTTCCTGGTCTTCAAAATTCAATAGTACTCAATATAGTATGTCCTTATAGTCCTTCCATGTTGGGATTCTATAGGTATTTTCTATCATTTAGTTCTTCCTAATTCTTGTTTTAACTTTAAAGTGCTGCCGAGCAGTCTTTAAATATGGAACATGAGAAAGGCTTTACTGGCTAGCAGTGCAAAAAAGATTACCTTATTAAGTATTAACTATGTGTTACTCAATATGATTATGGATTGGTCCATCAAAACAACCCATCTGGTGTATTTGTCATTTCTTGTTGACTTCACTTGCAACACTGGTCCAATCTACCCAGTATGAGGTAATATTGCTAGGTTTGTCCTAAACCGCAGTCACTATGGCAACCTTTGCCGAAGAGTGTTGAAGACCTACACATAACTCTTGGATAAGTTCTTTCAAATGATATAGACCATGTTAGGTAACAAATAGTCAAGTATTAAAATATAGTCTATGAACCTTCCACTAGCGTGCGACTTCTTAATGGGCATGTAAATACCAATACAGAGTTGGAGTTTTTAGCATTATGAATTTCGTAGAATTCCTTGTGCGACAAATTGCTTAGTGCATAATGGACCACATTGCATCACTGCATTACCGAACTGGTAAAAGACGTTATACCAACGACTTTCATGGACTAATCACACATTCCTTTGATGATGTGCTTTTAACTTCAGTGTGTTTGTTTTCATGCTCATTTGTCTTTCTCTTCCTTTTTCATAGATTACCGGACGGCATGCTCTGCCTCACTTCTATATACATGCTCTGCCTCACTTGCTTCATTTGGGTTTCTCTGGTTCCAGATTGTCTCTACAGGTGGTCCATGCTCTGCTTCTGGAAGAGGATCGTCCTTCTCCACAGCTTCGTGGTCATGTTCACCTTCTCCAGAACTTAGCGGCCCTGTTCTTGCTGTTTCAGATTGAAGGTCTGATTGTTTGTTGTCCTATGCTTCATGCTTAGGCCTCTATTACTTATATGGTTCTGTCTTGTGCTATGCGTGTGCTAATTTTGTATTGCATTATGCGCATGCTCATATATGTTCTATGTGCTGCTACGCATGTGCTAATTTTCTACTGCATTAAGCCTAGATAGTTTGTTCTGTGTGCTGCTATACATGAGCTTATTGTTTGGTTCTTTCTGATTTCAAGGGTTGCACTTGCTATTACAATGTGTAGTTTACTGGTTCAGTCTTTATTGCAACAAATCTCATCATATGCATTAAAGATAACAAATGGTACTTCCCTACCTCTTCTGCTCCAAAATACTAGCCTCAACTGCTTGTACTGCTCATCCTTACTTCTGTACTGAAATTGTTAGATGGCCTGCCTCCACATTTTTATTTTATACTATTTTGTGAGATCCATTTCTGCTTCAAATTTGTAAGCTCCATTCAAATTTGTCACACCCTTAAATTTTGCCCCGTTCAGAGCAACAACAGATTGCTGCTATAGGTTCCTTCCGACATGGTTCACATTTCGGTTTTCTTTCACACACAAATAAGCCCTTAAATTGATATTTTTCAAAAAACAGAGGGATGCAGTGTAAGATTTCAGCATGTTCACATTTCGGTTTTCTTTGTAGCTGCCAACAATCTTGTGCAGCGAGGCACTGTTCCAATCAAAGAAAGACACCACTACAGAATAGTCCAGCACTCAAGAACAGAAGGAACTCAAGCAAACCTCTGAAACAACGGTAACAAGTTTCAATATTCCTCTACTTCTACATCGTACAAACACATTTACCTCAGAAAAAATACCAAAGATGCTTCCAACACTGGTGCAAGACTTCTAGACAATTATCAAGAATCGGGTAAGCTTCTAACCTGCATTTGATCTTATGTTTATACAGCTACCTCCCTCACCAAAAGAAGATAGAGACATCTCAGTCGAACCAGAAAAAGATATTGTTCCTAACCAACTTAGCTCTAAACGGTACATCCCCTAATGACATTTTTTGTCCTTATCACCACGCATCAAGAAAAACCATCAGATATATTTAATATCCATCTCAGAACACGTCATACGTATCTTTAAGATTACTTTTTATGTTCCAGACGTACAACCTCTTGAAGTATCTCAAAAACTGCTAATAAATTGTTCAAAGATGACGATGGGAAACCCGTAGGCAAGCCATAGGTCAGTTCAATCCATCTCAAATGATATCCATTTATGCTAGATTATCACTTTATTACCATACGGATTTCACCTTGTTATGTTATGTTTCTTTAAAAGCAACAAAATGGTTTCCCAGTTCTGAGTATACGTTAGCTTCTTTCGATTAAAAAAAGGTTGCCGCTTCCTGTGTGAAGAAAAAAAGCAATAGTTAGATACCGAACCAAAGAAATGCACGAATATTTACGGATTTACAGAAAACCACTAAAACTACCTTAGCTCCTACAGATTGTATTCGATGTTATAGTTGCTATCAATTGTCACATTGCTTCTTTCTTTCGAACCAGACTGGCAATTTTCATCAGAATTCATACCTACTCATGTTGTACTCATAAAGGCTAAGCATTAGACTAATACACAGCAAACACTGTCATGATACAAAGAAAATATATTATCATAGTTGGTCAGCTCTAATAAAGTTCCTTTCCCAGCCTAGCATCTTTCATTAAACAACGGTTCTTCTATTGAAATAGTTTCCTCTTTACGCTAGGCTTGAACTCAATATTACAAGCGTCTCTACAAAACAACAATATCCAACTCTCCGGTTTACCAATCTCTTTCATAACGCAAACCATTTTTCGAACTGCGCAAAGTTATAGTCAGCCTTACATCCATTTTAGAGCTAGACTGCATGCACATTTATGTGATTCTTTATCTTGCAGGAAACATCCAGCATACCTACCAACAGGTTGCAGGCATTGTACTGTACAGCTTTTGCTAAGGCAATATACTTGTCGTCATGTAACTCGCATTTGAACTAGATTGCCTGTTATTGGACGCTTTTGCTCTCTATACATAGCCATGTGTTCCTCGCTAAAGCAATCCTACTTCAACAGCGAATATCACACTAATATTGTAATTACATGTACATTCATATTGTACTAGTCCTGGTATTACAGCCGTACTCAACCAGAGCATTGCTCCCTATGTGATTCCTGAAATCTTTATGCTTGCTGCTATAATGTATAGTGTGAATTACCTAATCAACCTATCGCTAAACGCATCTACGCTGAGACTGCCTGTAGCCCAGATATAAAGGCTTCTTGACATTGTCTTTTACTGCTTTCCGTTTTACTATAGTTCATACTGATACCAAATTACGTACCTGATTTAGACAATATTATACCCTGACTAATCCTATGAACACACAGATCTGCTTCGTACAAAACACATAATACAACGATTAGGCCAAAAACATATGCCTCTTTTCATGATAGTCTATTATTTAACTGCTATAATCAGTGGCGCGGCAACGCGTGCATTTACAGCCTAGTAGTATAAGTTTGTCAAGACTCATTCTGTGCATTGAGTCATTTCACCAATTTACGATTATCGATTGAATAGAACGTTGTATTGTTTATTAATTTGTATGGTGTATTTTCTTTTGGTACGTCGTACGTTGATCTTTTGATCTTGTGTACAATGTTTTTCTTTAAATGGGTAGACTTCTTTCCTCATAGCTTTCTCTCTCACCCTTTGCTATTTTCCTCTTCTCTAACAATCCATTAGACTTCTAACCTGTCAATGCACCTGGGACTTGAAGGATGGATTGATACCTCAAAACTTCGAACAACTCAAGATCCTTGGACATGAAGCCAGCTTGAAAATAAACTCTCTCTATCTCTCAATTAATTTATCCTTTGTCCGTCTTCTTTCTTTCTAGCCTCTCCGAATCTAGGGACGAGATTCCTTTTAAGGGGTAGTTTGTAACATCCCAAAGTGTTGTTACCAATTTAAAAATTCATAAAGCTATTATTTTATTGGATTTTCTGAAATTTGAAAGAGTTTTATTGCTTTATTTGAATTTCTGAAGTTTTAAAAGTAAAAAAATTATTTGAAGTTTTATTTGAGTTTAAGTTGAAAAATAAAATTTTAATTAATTTCTGGAATTTTAAAAAGCTTTTCCTAAATTATTTTAAAGCCAAAATAATTTATTTGCAAAATTAAAAGCCAACTTTTAGTTAAAAATAATTTTATTAAGTCCAAAATAACTCTAGGAATTTCTTTGAATTTTTCTAGAATTTTTGGATTTTATTTGCTATTTCCTGAAGTCAAAATGAATTAATCAAATTATTTTAAAAGTTAAATCGATTAAATTCCCGATAATTCTTTGGGCCGAAACCTTCCTTGGCCCATCTCCTATTCCCGCACCTTGGCCCATCTTGGCCCGCCCGCACCCTCTCTCCCCTCAACCCGCCCCTCCCTCTCTCGACCGTCCGATTTACATCGGACGGCCAACACACCCCCACGTCGCACGGCCCGTTCTGGCGGCCAGATCCGAATCCAACTGCCCGCGTCCTTCTTCCCCACCTCCCTTCTTCCTCGCGCGCGCGTAGGGCCACGCCCGAACCGCCGCCATTACCGGTCGCTGGAGCTCCAATTACGTTGCCTTTTCCTCCCCCTCCTTCCACGAACGCACGCACATTAACACCCCCGAATCACGCCGCGCCTTCACCAGCCATTTACCCCCTCGTCCGCGTGCGAAATCATCGGATCGAGCCGTCACCGCTGAAATCCCCGTGCGCCCGATCTCCTCGCTCCGGCCTCCTCCGCCCTTATAAAAGGAGGCATGGTGCGCCCCTCGTTCTCCTCATCCCATCTCCGCCATTCACTCTTCCTCTCCTCTCCTCTCCTCTCCTCGCTGGATTTGGAGCTTTTCCGTCGTCGGCTGCCACTCCTTCCGCCGCCTCTAGTGTCGTCGTAGACGACTCCCTAGCGATTCCGGCCGCACCATCGGCATCGCGGCGCCAAGTTCTACCCGGTGCTCACCTCCTCGACACCAAAGCGACACCGTAACGCTACTTCCACCGTGAGCCGCATCGCGCCACCGCCAAAGTCCTCGCCACCGGCGATTTCTCCATGCCCGAGCGCCACCGTAGTAAGCATCACGACCCTCACGATCTCCTCTACCCGTTTATGCCCTCGCCAGCCGTCGCCGTGCCTCCGTTCGTCGGCGACCACTGACCCGAAGGCCACGGCTCAGGTGTGGCACGCTGACATGGCTGCCACCTCGGAGCCACGTCATCGCCACCTAAGCCCTACATGCCCTGTCAAGAGTCAGCGTGGCACTCCTTTAAAACCCAATTCCAAAACCACGAGACCAGATCCACTGCAGATGCGGCTTCCTATGACAAGTGGGCCCCTTTGTCATAATCATTTCAATTTCTCAAATTCATTACCGATGTCGGTAGATATCACCGATGATAGAACTGTTCAAATCTTGGTAAATTTGGGCTTAAAAGCCTAGCCAAAAATCATCAGTTCGAGCCTACCAGAACCTAGAAATCAGAATTTTAGTACAAAAGTATTATTTTAATCATTTTTGGAATAAAAACTAATATTTAATTCATTTCAAAGATTAAATAAATAGATTTATGCTTTTTAATTGTTTTCTTTGTGGTTTCAGTAGGTAGGCTTCCTTGGCCGAATTAGATCCCAAGTCCGGCCGGACATGGTTTGCTCGGGCCGCCACCGTGAAACAGTCTAGTCACGATGAGATTGCATTACTTAATTTTGTAAAATTCTGGAAAAATTATACAATTGAGTCCACTGTGTAAGGAGCCTAAAAAAATAATTTCATAATGTTTGTACCTCATTTTCTATATTAGAAAATTCCTACAAGCAGTATACTTAAATGAATTTTAAAGACAAAATCAAAATGTATAAAGTTTTGAAAAAAATACACAAGCAATTAAATTGTGTCGGGAGGCTCTAAAAAAATGATAATTTTATGAGTTCAGTTTCTATATTAAAAAAATTCTGGAAACGGAAGTAATCAGCATGATGTCATTTGTCTAATTTTTTGATTGTTCACGATGTTATTTTTCAGTGCGTTCTGAGCGGAATGTTGCTAATTTTCCATATATATATATATATATATATATATATATATATATATATATATATATATATATATATATATATATATATATATATATATATATATATATATATATATATTGTAGCCTACAGATTGACGTCCCATCTAATCTACGAGAGCATTGACAGTTTGTGTTGTACCACTAATTTCTTGGTTGATTTCTCCATCGATCGATGGCTTACGGCTATGGTGGCGTCAAATCATGAGCATGACATGATGGAGTCAAAACACAAGTGGACTCATCACACCGCACCGCATGTCGTCCACATCAAGCTGCAGATGTTGAGAATCGCACGTATGATTGTTTGCACTAGTTCAGTTGTTCAGCTAAACACCTATTATTATTTTTGCAAAAAAAATCTAGTGTGTGGAATGTATACTATCTATATATACTCTTAGTTGGCTCAAATATTATGTGTTTGTACCCCAAAACCATTAATGAGCCCAATCCAACCGACCAACCCGCACCTCCCTCTCAGCCCACTAGACCTCCCTCTGTCTCTCAGCCCACCACTTCCTCCTCAGTTCAACTAACCAACTGAGCTAACCCTAACCCGCTCAGGAGTCAGGGCTCACGTCTTGCTCTCGCTTTCTCTCTCTAGACACCGACGGTGATGCAACCACGTAGCCTGACACAGGCAAGAAGTGGCGACAGCGTGGGGAGAGGGAGCCAGGAGGCAAGAGGTAGTGGCGGGCGGGAGGGCGGCGCAACGCCACAAGCAATAGTCGCGCCCAAGCGCGACGGCGAGAAGGCAACATCAAGCAGCAGCTGGACAGGTGAACCCAATGCCCAATTCCCCAATTCCCTCAAGAGGTACATATGATTGTTGCCTTACTGTCATCCATATGTGGTGCAAGGAATCTATTGAACAGATTATTACAAAAAAAAACTTCATATTTTTCTCCCTAGCTACTTTGGCTCGACAATGATAGTGAATGTTCTTCTTGCTGCCCGCTTCATTTAATTAGATGAATGATACGGCTAAACCTTGCGCGATTATTGTGGTATGCTTCAAAATTGAATGCATTTCTATTAATTATTTTACAGGAGTATTAGGTAGCTTTCATTCGCTGCTAAAACTCAAAAAATGCTAGCTCACTGAATTTATTGATAACTAATGTAGTTAACTGGACTGCTTTTGAAGTCTATTTCTAGTTTTTCTTCCTTTCTTTCCTTCATAATCAAAATGCCTAGTAGCATATATACCAGTGTTCTCTAATTAGGCTAGATGAATTAACCTTGATATATTGTGGGATGTTTGGGGTTCTATCCATTAAAACTTAGTGATTTCTGAAAAGTGGTACGGTGTTGTTAGCAAAAAAAATGATGGGATGTTGTTTGCAATTATCATGCTCAAATAGCGGACCATAACAATTCAACAATATATTGATAATCACAAAATTAGATAATTATCTTCTGCATATTCAAATTTTTATCTTTCCACCAGTAAAACACAAATATGTGAATTATTTGACTTTCTAGGAAAAATTAAACGATATTTTTTTAACTTCAAACACTTAACCTAGAAATCCTAGGTCCGTCACTGTCTACTTGAGTTGACTGTTGAGTGAGCCAAGTGGCGAAAGCAGAGCAACACGAAGAAAAGGAAGGAATAAGTCGAACACCTACTGCATGCTATGGTATCAATATCATTGGGCATCCTAAAACAATAGCTCATCACGAGTCTTTGTAGCAATGGCGAGAGCAAGGCGGAAGCAAGAAGAAGGGCCATGTTGAAATTTTGGACCATAATTTGTGACCTTGTATCGTTTACTTGTTCTGGTTTACCGACCAGGTTTACTATGTAGCTTCTTTCGGTGGATCAGCTTACCGATCTCGGCTGTAGGGTTGGTTTTGACTCTCACTCCTGTTTCTTCCAGGACCGACAGATAGAGACGGTACTTGGGACTGGCCGACGCCGTAGGGATCGTCAGGGTCTCTACATCCTTGATCGCCTCCACCTCCGTCCACTTCAGTTGCTCCTACCACATCTACGCCTACCTCCACGGCCACTGCTGCCACCACCTCTAGAGTTTTTGCGCAATGGCATCACCATTTAGGTCACTTGTGTGGGTCCTGTCTTTCTTCATTAGTTCGTTAGGGTGTTCTTGGACGTGTTACTATTGACACGTCCATGTTTTGTCAGGGTTGTAAGCTGGGCAAGCAGCTACAACTTTCTTATCATTCTAGTGAGTCATTATCTTCTTGTTCTTTTGACTTAGTTCATTCAGATGTATCAGTACCTGCACCTATTGTCTCTAAATGCGGGCATAAGTTTTATGTGATCTTCATTGACGATTATTCCCATTTTACATGGTTTTTCCTTTTGTCTAATCGTGGTCAGTTTCTTGCGATCTATCATAGCTTTGCCACGATGGTTCGTACTCAGTTTGATTCTTCCATCCATACTTTTTGCTGTGATTCTACTGGCGAGTACTGTTCTGGTGCTTTTAGACAGTTTCTTTCTGAGTAGGACACTCTTTACCAGTCTTCTTGTCCTGGTGCCCATACTTAGAATGGGGTTGCTGAGCGCAAATATCATCATCTGATTGAGACTACTCGTACTCTTCTCCTTGCCTCTCACGTTAGATTAAGACCCGGTCTGATGGTACTATCGAGTGCTACAAGGCTTGTCTTGTAGCTCGTGCCTTTCAGTAGGAGTACAGTCGTGACTACGATGAGACCTTTGCTCTTGTTGCCCATATGACCACTGTTCGCACTCTTGTTGTGGTTGCTTCTGTTCACCGGTGGTCTATCTCTCAGCTGCATGTTAAGAATGCCTTTCTTAATAGTGTTTTACATGAGGAGGTCTTTATGCAGCCACCACCTGGGTATTCTGTTCCTGATAGGTACATCCATCGTCTTCGTCGTGCTCTTTATAGCCTCAAACAAGCTTCTCGTACTTAGTTTGTGCGTTTCACCTCAGTGATTACTGCTGCTGGTCTCACTATCAGTTCCCATGATCCTGCTCTTTTTGTCCATGTTTCATCTCGGGGTAGGACACTGCTTCTTTTGTATGTTGATTATATGCTCATCGTTGGTGATGATTCCTCATTCATTACATATGTGAAGAAGCATCATAGTGAGCAATTTCTGATGACTGGTCTTGGTTCTCTTGCGTACTTATTTGTGATTAAGGTTTCTTTCACGCCTGAGGGCTACTACCTCTACCAGCAAAAGTATGTCTAGGATCTTCTTGATCGGTCTAGTCTAACTGACACTCGCACTACTAAGACTCCCATGGAGCTATCCCTTCAGCTTCGTGCCACTGATGGTGACCTTCTTGAGGATCCTACTCGATATCGCTATCTTGTTGGGAGTTTGGTGTATCTTGTGAGCACTCGTCTTGATATTGCTCATGCTGTTTATATCTTGAGTCAGTTCATGGCTTATCCTACTCATCTTCACTACAATCACCTTCTTCATGTTCTTCGCTACTTGCGTGGGACTTTCTCTCGTCGTTTGTTTTTTCCTAGGTCCACCTCACTATAGCTTCAGGCGTACTCCGATACGACCTCAGCTAGTGATCCTTCTGATCATCGTTCTCTTTCTACTTACTGTATGTTTCTTAGCTCTTCCCTGATTGCTTGGAAGACAAAGAAGCAAACTACAGTTTCTTGTTCAAGTACAGAGGCTGAGTTGAGAGTTATGATAGCAGTGACAGCTGTGGTTACTTGGTTGAGGTGGTTACTTAGATTTTGGAGTGCATGTGATGAGACCTACGACTCTTTTGTCTTATAGTACAGGTACTATCGGTATTGCCCGTGACCCAGTGAAGCATGAGCTCACCAAGCACATTGATGTGGATGCTTCATACACTCACTCACAGATACAGGAGGGAGTACTTGCTTTACAGTTTGTGCTCTCAAAGTTACAGATTGCTGACTTCTTCACGAAGCCACAGATTAGGGCACAACATTTGTATTTTCTCTCCAAACTCAGTGTGTGATCCACCATGAGTTTGAGGGAGTGTTAGAATAGGAAGCCTTTTATATTTCCTTATACGCCTTTTGTATTCCTTATTTGTATATAATATATTCCCTTGTAATATCCCCTTGTACTCCATATATATTGCTCATTTGCCCTCATAAATATACACACAATATTCATAAACACTGGAGACGTCCAGACCTGATACGATTTGATGCACTTCCATTTTCTTCTTATTCCTCTCTGTTCTACTGTGTTGGAGAGTTGTGCTGTCGAACCAAGCCATCCCTTCTCCTTGGCGTGCACCGGGAAGGAGGATGAGCGGGTATCTCCAAACCATCGTCGCAGAGTTCACTTGTACGGAGCAGCAATAAGGTTTCTGAGCAGCGCATCTGTGCGACCACTCGTTGTGCTGCTTCATCTACGTTCTGCATTGCTTCGAGTCTACGCCGCTTCCTGTTCTTCATCACGTCCGACTGTAAATTGGTTGTGCGACCAAACTATTCAGTAATAATTCTATTATTGTGCATGTTTAGAAGTGCAGTGAGTTGCCTGTTGTTAGTATTGTTTTATACATCTCTAATTTTACATGATCTTTGTCTTATAATAAAATCTGAAATTAAAATATTACCCATATTTTCAATGTAGTAGCCTACTGATTGACGTACCATCTACGAGAGCATTGACGGTTTGTATTGTACCACCAATCTCTTGGTTGATTTCTCCATCGATCGATGGCTTACGGTTATGGGGGCGTCAAATCATGAGCATGACGTGATGGAGTCAGAACAGAAGTGAACTCATCACACCGCACCGCACGTCGTCAACATCAAGCTGCAGATGTTGAGAATCGCACGCACGATGGCATATAGTAAGAAGCATCATCTCATCTGTCTGTGCGGGCGAGCGAAGGATGCGTGCAGCTAGCTAGGCATGGGTCCATGCGGGGCGAGAGAGAGGTAAGAGACAAATGGAACACGTAGGTAGTGCCATGGTACATGCATGTCGTATAAACAATGATGCTAGCACTCGGATATCTGATTTAAGGGTTAGGATCGGACGCTTGGATGATATATTAGTAGTACTCCCTCATTGCAACGTGTTGGTGTGTTGGTCTTGCATAACTGACACTACCACTCGCTTCAAAAAACAACAACGAGTAGAGTAGTGGTAGTAGCTGGGCCGCTGCTAGGAGCTACTACGGTTATTGTATGTTAGTACTAGTGTTATATACGTATACATTGCAAGGGTAAATGCCTGATTTTAATTTATCAAACCAAGATTAACACAAGTAAAAGGGGCAGAAGTACACCGCTACATGCAACATCCCCCAGACACGGTTGTAACATTTCCGGACAACGGTTGCAACATCATCGGACAATAGTTGCAACATCACAAATCAAAACAAAGCATCTGGAGAAAAAGACGTTGAAAAAACTTACAATATCGCCGTAAACCATATGCAACATTTTTTTTCTATAGACACAACATTTTTTTTCGACAGATGCAACATTTCATCAAAATCCGAAAATCAATAAAAGGGGAGAGGGGAACCGAGCCATAGACCTCGAGGTACCGGAGGATGACGAGGGACTCACAGACGGGGTGTCGTCGTGGAGGAGGACGGGGACCTTCTTGTGGACGGGGTTGGAGCAGAGGAGAAGCTCGCCCTTGTCACCCAGCAGCTCCTGCGGCACAAGTCTCTGGCTGACATCGCGCCAGGGTTCACAATTTCGGTGAAATTTCGTTGAAATTTAAGAAATTTCGGTCCTTTCGGAGGGTAGCGAAAGAAATCCAATTCGTTCAAATTTTTTCGATTTGTTTGAATTTAGAGGGAATTTGGAGGGTTAAAGGGAGTAAACACTAGTATAGAATCAACAAGCCGAACGTAGCCTGCTCGCTGGTTCCTTGGAGGCCAGGGATCGAATCCCACCTAAGGCATTAATTTTTGCCATTATTTGAAATTTTAATTTCAAATTTGATTCAAACCAGTTTGAAAACCCACCAAAATTTTGGACCAAAATTCCGAAATTTCGGCTATCTCGGCCACCAACGAAATTTTTTCAAAAACAAATTTGTGAACCCTGCATCGCGCTCCTCCTCGGTGCGCTATCATTGATGGCGACGGCGCGCCCGAGGGCGGCCATGGCCGCGCACGGCGCGGGGCACTCGCTCAAGGGCCAGGCATAGGCGTGCGCAGGTATTGTGGTGGAGAAGTGCATCCTGCTGCGCGCCGTGGAGGTGGTGGTTGCACGAGGTGGCAGGGTCGATGGCGAGCGTTGGAGTATTTGGGCGTGAGAGAAAGAGAGGAGAGAGTTATATGATTGTTGCCTTACTGTCATCCATATGCGGTGCAAGGAATCTATTGAACAGATTATCACAAAAAAAAAACTTCATATTTTTGTTCCTAGCTACTTTGGCTCGACAATGATAGTGAATGTTCTTTTTGCTGCCTGCTTCATTTAATTAGATGAATGATATGGCTAAACCTTGCGCGATTATTGTGGTATGCTTCAAAATTGAATGCATTTCTATTACTTATTTTACAGGAGTATTAGGTAGCTTTCGTTCAGTGCTAAAACTCAAAAGATGCTAGCTCACTGAATTTATTGATAACTAATGTAGTTAACTGGACTGCTCTTGAAGTCTATTTCTAGTTTTTCTTTCTTTGTCTATTTCTAGTTTTTCTTTCTTTCTTTTATAATCAAAATGCCTAGTAGCATATATACCAGCGTTCTCTAATAAGGCTAGATGAATTAACCTGATGTACTGTAGGATTTTTGGGGTTCTATCCATTAAAACTTAGTGATTTCTGAAAAGTGGTACGGTGTTGTTTGCAAAAAAAAAAAAGACATGATGTTGTTTGCAATTATCATGCTCAAATAGAGGACGATAACAATTCAACAATATATTGACAATCACAAAATTAGATAATTATCATCTGTATATTCAAATTTTTATCCTTCCACTAGTAAAACATAAATATGTGAATTATTTGACTTTCTAAGAAAAATTGAACGATATTTTTTTAACTTCATCACTCAACCTAGAAATCCTAGGTCCGTCTACTTGAGTTAACTGTTGAGTGAACCAAGTGGCGAAAGCAGGGCAACACGAAGAAAAGGAAGGATCAAGTCGAACAGCTACTGCATGCCATGGTATCAGTATCATTGGGCATCTTGAAACAATAGCCTGTCACGAGTGCTGTAGCAATGGCAGGAGCAAGGCAGAGCAAGAAGAAGGGCCATGCTGGGCCGGACCATAAGGGCTGACAGCCTTGTATCGTTTACTTGTTCCGGTTTACCGATCAGGCTGGGACCACTTGGAAGGGACTAGCGGCTGGGCTATATAACCATGCCATCTAGCCCGTTTCGTGCTGTCGAAGAAGAACTTGATCCCCAATTATCTCAGTTCTGTCTGATCCCCATCCAATTTCTTGCTCTTGTACCCTGAATTCCCTTTTGAGATCATAACATAGCCTTAACCTGTATCATGTATATACGACGACTGTGTCCCGAAAGCAGGGGAACAACGCGACACGCATGATTGAAAGGAACCCTTGGTTTAATTCTTGCTGTGCCACCTGCTGGACGACAAGCCCTGTCAGAGAAACGCGATCATTCCTTGCCGGTGTATATCTATCTGTTCAGGAGATGCAAGAAACACTTGGCGTCCGTGCGTCAGCTCTGCCGCTCGCGCGTACGTAGAGGTAGAGCCGTGCAGGGCAGTAGTAGCCTGGCCCAAGCTTGCAGTTTCTGATTTCTGAACAAACCCAGCTGGCCAGCTTGCATCGATCGTCAGTTCGTCGCAACCAACATAACACGCCTGCCCCCCATCGATCGATCCGAGCGAGCGACGTTTACAAGTCTCTTTCTTGTGTGCTCCCGCGTACAAGTTACTAGTTGGGGAAGGAAGACGGCCGACAGCATTGGAACCGCCGTGTGAATACTGACCGGAATAACGAACGCTACTCCTGCTGCCAACATAGTCTCTTTCTTGTAATTAGCTGTATCAGTATCCACGCATATGTTGCCGCTTTGATCGCGATGTATGCCTCGACTCGACGTTGCCTCAGCTCTAGAAGCTAAGACCAAAATCACTTCGTCCGGTCACTAACGAGGCACAAATCCTACTAGAAGAGTACAGTGTCCCAACGGTTTTCAGAATCAGAATTGGTATGCGTACCATTTTTTAACTTACGATGCTCCTACGATCAAGGCTGAGAGCTGAAGCTTTTCGGATCGGAAGGCATTCTTTCGTGTTTCGCGTGGGGCCAGAGCAAGTCTGAAAGGGCCACGTGAATTGTATTGGCGTCGTACGAGAACTTATCGTATGTATAGCAGAGCTCTTTCATAATTTCCCCCATTCGTCTGTAAATAACTGCGATCTGATCGATAACATCTTCACCACCATTGCGATTTGCGAGGAACGATCAGCTCAACACCTGTGACAGCCCAATTTTTGGACCCATTTAAATTTTGCTTGAATTTCAAAAACTTTTGTTGCATTCCAAAATTTTCCAATAGACTTGTCTTGCAATTTAAAAAGCCGAAACACTTTCCTTGTCTCAATTTTGAATTTGCAAAATCTAAAAATTTAATTGTGCCCAAAACCATTTCGGAAGTTGAATCCAAATGCAAATTAGTTATTGAACCGCATTTAAAAAGTTCAAAACTTTCTTCCCCGTGAGCCAAAACCCGCCGCATCGGCCCGGCCACTGCCTCCTTTCCCTCTTCCCCCTCTCCTCCCCCGCAGCCCAGACCAGCCGGCCTCTGTTGCTCCTCTCCTCCCTCCTCGCGTCATGGCAAGCAGCCGAGCTCACGAAGAAGCTGTGCCCCCCTAGCCTAGCTCTCTCTCTCTCTCTCTCTCTCTCTCTCTCTCTCTCGCGTGCGCACGCGCGTGCACGCACGCTCACTGTTGAGAGGGTCCTGGTCCCACCTATCAGGCCGAACGGAGGGAGAAGCATTGTGCTTCTTCCACCTCACACACCAGCTCCTCCTCCCCCTGCTCTCTCTCTCTCTTTGTTGTTGTAAATGCGTGACGCACGCCGAGCGCCAAACACTGCATCTCCCCTCTCACACCCCGCCACGACCTTGCCACCTCATGAGTGTGTCCAGCTCATCCGCGCGCCGCCCGTGAGATCTCACGCCCAAGTCAAGCCACGTTGTTGTGCTCGTCTACCCTCTTCTCCTCTCTATTTAAGCTGCGGTTGAGCGCATCATCTTGCTTGCCCGCTCCTCCTATACATTTCCCAACTTCTCCCCACCTCTTCGCCACGGGTGGAGAGGAACGTAAGCCACGCTAGTCACCTTCTCCATCTCTGGCCGCCAACTTCACCCGTCGATTTCCACAGTTGAGGTGACCTTCCACCCCTGTTGTCTTGCGCATCGTGGTCGTCTCAACCTCCTCTCTCTAATGCACGCCTTCTTGTTCCTTGTCGTGCACTAGAGTCGTCGAAACTCATCTTCGTCCCCGTCGTCGGCCCAGAGCACGCGAACCTCCCCACAGCACTCGATCTTCTTCCTCACTCGGTTTCTAGGTGAGTTCATCTATTCCCTTGCGTTCTAGTGTGTTACAAACCCGGTACGATAGTCAATGTACCGTAGGGATGACTGTAGCATCATCACGCCGTAGCACCTCGCTGCGCCGCCTTAGGCTGCCATGGAGAGCTCGGTGCTTCCCTAGCATCGTTGTAGCATGTAGATGGTCTTTCAATATTCTAGTTGTAGCTTCTAGCCGCAAGGAGTAGTTGCTCATGTGCACAGTAGCGCCGCCGCCTTAGGCCGTCTCCCGCTATGCCATCATGGTCGCCTTGGTCCCCGCAACCCATTTTAGGGGTCACGAGTGGTTGTTGGCGCCATCTCTGTGACGTCGAGCTCACCCCTAGCCAACCATGACTGCCTTGTCTTGCTCCTCTGTTTCGGGAGGAAGACGACGACTATAGTCGCTGACAAGTGGGCTCCACTTGTAAGTTAGGATTAAGTTAGCCATAATTAGTTACCGTTTAATTAGTAGGTAATGTCAGTATGACATGTGGGCCCAAGGTAATTATAAAATCTATTTAAAGCGTGTGTAGTCCCTGAGTGTATGACATACGGGCCCTACCACTTAAACTCTCTGTATAGACCTAGTCCGTAGACCCAAGCCACTGACGTGTGGGCCCCTTGTCGCTGTGAACCGTCGGGTGGACTAAGTCCATGTGGACTACAGTCCCAACTGTCAGTCTCTAGGGTTTTTCAAATAAAAATAATTAGAAAAGAAATTAAAAACCCAGCTAGACCCACCTACCAGCCATGGATGTTTTTCTTAAGAAAAATAATTAGAAAATAAAATAAAAACATGACCGGACCCCACTAGTTAGCCACCAACATCTTTTTGAAATAAAATAAATTGAGAAAATAAAGTAAAATCCGACTGGACCCACCTGTCAGGATTTTTCGATTTTCTAGAATTTTCTCTCGTAACAAATTTTGGAGAGCTCGTTCTCCCTCGTTTTAAATCCAAATGATTTGTTTCTAAATTCATTTAAATTCAAAATTTTAAATTGTAATTTTTGGAATTCATTTGAATTGGTTATGTTTGCGATTATAGATTTTGACGCTTCGAACGTCGCCATTGGTGTTGATCAAGACCAAGTGATATCCACTATTGAGCAACGCTGATCCTTATAATTGATCATGTTGAACCTACTTTTAAAATGCAAATTACTTTAATTTAAAGTATTACTTGCATGCTTATTATTATTTATGAAAGGTTATGTTAAATGTTGATTCCTAGTTACTCCATATATTGGTTAATTACTATTCCCCTCCTTGATTGTTGACATTACGTCTACCTTATCACCCTAGGCTAATTATCATTAGTAAGATTGCCCTTGGTTAACTAAACACGGATAATGGTTATGCTTAGAGATGTCTAGTGGTTAAATTTGAATGTGACACAAACATTGTCACTGCAACACTTGGGACATGATATGATTCTTAGTGTGGTAACGTGGGTTACCGTTGGAAATAGAAAAATGTTTTATAAATTAGTGGAGACTTGGGAGAGTGAATTGTAGGTGGATGAAAACCTGTGGATTGTCTCGCCTGAGTCGATTAAGGACTGAATCATGTGTCGCATTTTTAAATCTAGTAATCGTGCAATAACAAATCTGGTATGGGATAGACCTGGCTGAATAATTTACTAATTCGTAGTGCTATCACCATATGGTGGGCAGTTTGGGTTGGGTTGTTGGACCTGGGCTGTAGGAGGGCCTATCTCTGTGTACGCACCCATTGGGTATTATGGTGGTACTAAGCCAAGATATGTCTACTCCCCCAACAGTGGTTTCCTCGGAGTTAATGCGGTTCAAACGCTCAAGGATCGAACACATTGGATGGTATAGTATTATGGCAATTTATTGTAAAGGCCTTGTTATGATCATCTTAGTCGCACGCCTAAAGAAGCGTGTCACTGATTAACATCAAGAGTTGATCATACCTTGTGGGTAAAGCTGTACAATCTCTGTAGAGTATATAATCTATTCAAATAGCCAAACCCTGGTCATTGGCGCGGTATAGAAGGCCACACTTGGTTAGTTTTGATAATAAAATATGGGACAGGAATTTGTTAACTTAAAAATGGTTGTAGCAACGAGATACTTGTAGGTGGATGAAACCTTATGATCTAGAGTCCGCTGGATGGAACTTGATATCTAGAGTCAGGTGGATAGAACCTGATATCGAGAGATAGGTGGATGGAACCTCATAAATAGCAATAGGTGGATGAAACCTTGCTCCATGATAAAACTTGCTTATACAAATGACACTTTGGTTTTAACTTGAAATGGCTAGGTCATAGGCTTGAAAAATAATTATGATATTTGAGCTACACTTGCTTTGAGCTAAAATAAACATATGACCCCTCCTTTGGCAAGCCACGTGTGTGTGTGTGTGTGTGTGTGTGTGTATTTGCATTTTGTATAAGGGTTTGCTGAGTACTTACTTTTGTACTCATTGTTACACAAATATGTGGATTCAGATTGCGAGACTGAAAACCTGGTATATGGATATTTCTATGAGTTCGGGTTTGGAAATGAAGACGACAGTGATAACTAGGTCATAGCCCTAGTCGATTGCCTATGGAAGATCATGTATATCCTTTTGGTTTATTTATCTTCTGTTGTTGTTTATTCTTTTGGACTATAGTACGAAAAACTAGACCAGATCGACGGTTTAACTGGGAAAAACCAGAACCAGATCTTAGTCCGATCAGGTTTTGCTATTGGAACGGGCACATAAGTGGACTGCTTTTGAACCAGTCAAACCATGGTTGAGCCGGCGGTTTTGGAGAAAAATCGGAGAAAACTGGGGCCGATCCAGCCGGTAGTCGACCCATGTGGTAGGTACGGTGTGGGTGGTTGAGGACTCGAGGGTTGCGTTGCTAACCAGTAGGCCTTGCTTGCTGTTGTGGTGAGATGTATGTTAGACATCTTTTATACCAAAACGAACCCTCTAGTTCAACCAGTAAACCGCAGTTGGACCACTGAACCATTGAACCGAAAGCATGATCGGGTTAAGGGCCGGTCCGACTTTTTTACTATGTTTTGGACTCGGCGGCTTGTCAGCCCGTCATGTAAGAATTTCGCATTAAGGCTTATTTATGGCTGTTTATATATTATTAAGTATTCATTTACTTATATGTATGTATGGATGTGATATTTATAGATATTGTACTGCGTGAGTTAACTACTAATCATATAACTAGCCCGGTAAACAAAGAAGGTTTTGATGCAATTCCGGGCTCAACACCACCACCATGAATTGATTAGTGATGAGGTCCATGTTGGCTATCATGACTGAAATGAGATGTCCAGTACCAGCCAGCCTTATCTATATATATATTAAACAAGTAATCACCACTAACTACAATCAATGCTATTTCTCTCCTCTCATACAACCACATCACACCTATTGTTCATAACATTTGGACAAAAATTGAGTGTCATAGGTGCTTCCTCATTTACATTATGTTATAGTTCTTTTAGGCTCTATCATGTTTCATGTTGATTTGTTCAAACATTACAACCAACAAACTGATTTCTACAGATTCCGTTGTATCGGGCAGGATATCCTTCTAATATTAACCAAAATGCCGCTCCAGAGCTGAACACGAGAGAATGGCGTCAGGCCTTCAGGGGCGCTGAAGCCATTCACCTCCATCGAAACGAGGCCACCAGGACATTATCAACCACGCAAAGCATCACAGGGCAGGCAGCAAGACTACAAGACTCTGGAACTCAAAAGTGTCCTTTCATTCTCACAAAATTTTTGAGAATTTACAAGTACAACCACATGCATCAACTATCCAGTACAAAGCTTCCGTCTCTTCTCTCTCTCTCTCTAGAAATGTACAATCTAACCCTCCCTCCCTCTCCCTGCCAAAGAAAAGTAAATAGAGTTGGAAATAAACAGCCATGTATGGGTGGGTGAAACATGGAATCATTGCCCCTAACCGTTTTCGGTTGGAGAATCCAGGTTCCCCTGCCCGTTCGTGATCGTGCGCTTCTTCTCCCTCCAATTCTCGCCCCACATCTTCGCCTCGGCCACCATCCGTTCCCTGTCGCCCCACATCTTCGCCTCGGCCACCATCCGTTCCCTGTCGCCCCACATCTTCGCCTCGGCCACCATCCGCTCCCTATCAAAGTCCTTGTTCAAGATACCTGGAAGCTCTTTAGGGGAATCCTCCCTAACCTTGTTTGGTGACTTGTTGCCGGAGCTGCCAGTTTCATCGTGCCTAGAGACTACCCTGCCGTTGTCACCAACCTTGCTTCGCTGATCACCACCTGGCTTCCTTGAAGCTTGAGCCGCATTAGGGTCAAATGATTGCGCCGCCAAGTAGGAAAGAGCAGTCACAACATCCGCAATAAGTGGACGGGACGCAGCCTCCGACTGAATGCACATGGACGCCACTGCAAGTGCTTGGTAAAGCCCACGCATGGGATATCGTCCTTCCATTCTTGGGTCAGCCATTTTAGGGAGCTTTCTTCTGTCATTAAAAAGAGGTCGTGCCTGCCAATTAATAAGCAACAGTGTGAGCACATGGATTTAATCATTCTGCTTCACAATGCACATTCTGTTCGAAGTTAGAACTTCTAACACATCAGAATACATCAGTGCTATAAGCATGGAGCACAGCAAATCACAAATGCTAATCACGTGTTCCTTACAAGGTAGTCATCAAAGCATAAAGGACATTATTTTTGCAATCAGTCACATACACCCTTAAGTAACCAAGCACCAATCTGATTATTTATAAAGCTAATTAACATTGAAAAGTTTTCATATATTACTTCTGGTCAAATACAACAGGCATTATCAGATCTGTTGCCAAGCATCTTTACAAATTACAATATACTGATATATCAGCATCCAAACAGTTACTCGAAAATATTAGGAGAGAGCATATCAGCAAATATATAAGGTGCATTTCTAAATAATCAGAACGAAGCTTACCCATGAGACAAGATTTTGCTCCCCATGTGGCCTGGCGCTGTCGATGGCCCTGCGACCAGTAATCAACTCAAGCAAGACAACTCCAAAGCTATATACATCGGATTTAACAGTCAATTGTCCTGTCATAGCGTATTCTGGAGCACAATAACCATATGTTCCCATCACACGTGTAGAGACATGAGATTTGTCACCAACAGGACCCAACTTTGCAAGACCAAAGTCAGACAGCTTCGGATGGAAACCCTCACCCAAGAGAATGTTTGATGACTTGAAGTCTCTATAAATAACCGGTGGATTTGCCTTGTCATGAAGGTACTCCAGACCTTTAGCAGCACCTGCTGCAATTTTCATCCTTGTGTTCCAATCCAATGCCTCCTTATCAGGAGGTAGATCTAACATCATGTATAACATCCAGGTCAAAAGAACAACTCCGCAAGTTATTAAAGTGAGGTAAGGTCACTATTAATAGAACTATCATACAAATATATTCCCTTGAAGGAAGAAGGTTAAAGACACTACGGTTGAGCTACCACATCCACAAGAGCTATAATACAAGTAGCATGTTAACCTTAAAAACTACTGATTAGAATTGTAAATATTAGCTCATAGGTTAAATTATTTGAGGAGAATCGGTTCAAAAGAATGCATAACTGTTGATTAGTCACGGATTAACTTAAAAGGATGTGGTTAAATGATGTACTTTGTGGGCGTAATAGCACCTAAAAAGTAGAAAGGCCTTAAGTATGTTCAAACAGTATACTGATCATAAAATAATAAGCCTTAAATCAGCTTATTATGTCAACCGTTTTCGTCATGCCGCACAACTTTACAGGTAAACTTTTTTAGTAAACAACCGACCAATTCAATTGGTTGGCCATTTTTCTTCAACTTAACTGGATAAGATAGGCAGCAAGCATATCTCTAGGTGCTGTGGATTGACAATCCGTACCAAAGCTAACATGTGACAAACAGACAGACACTAGGACAGGCATGCAGGTACCGAAACAGAAAACATCGACAGAAATATTGACTGGTGGTGGTCATATGCAAACAGTTTCGATTCAGGAAACAAGAGCAGCATTCGTACCATGCAAATGATCTTCCAATGATCCGAAGGGCATATATTCATAAACAAGAAGGCGCTGCTCTCCATCCGCACAATAGCCAATCAAACTAACAAGGTTTTGATGGTGCAGCAAACTGAGCATGAGGACTTCCACCAGAAATTCTCTATTTCCTTGAAGGCCATCCCTATTAAGCTGCTTTATAGCAACAACCTGCAGCAATAAGACAGCACTTCGATCATTTAATTTTTTTACTCATCTCATATTCTTTGGATTTCCAAATTATCACATTTAATTAAAAGAACATCGTATCAATTGTCTGATCGGACTCTTTCAATACATTAGCAAAAGGTAAGGACAGGAGTGCTGAGTGCAGGAGGTCTGCAACCTAAGCAAATGGGCTCCCTTTGAACAGCTACTATTTCACAACATGGACTATTTCGATGTGGGCATCCACCACTTCTGCAAACAATTTTCAATCTATAACTCTATATGTCCAAGACTAAAAAGAACAGTACCTGTGATACAACAGTGCAGTTTACTACTATCTCGATTCTCCACATCAGAAGGCAAGAAAAGAGTAAGCTTGCATTTCACGAAAAAAGTTACCTGCCCTGTGCTCTCCAGACGGCCCTTGTAAACACGACCAAAGCCTCCTTCACCCAGAAAGCACTCCGGCCTGAAGTTCCTCGTGGCAGTCGCCAGCTCTCGGAAGGTGAAAGTCTGCGCCGAGATGGCATTCCCATTAGCATCCTTCGGTGCAGAAGGCTCCCTTGCTATCGCATCGCTTTTCACCCTCGCCTTCTCAGCCCCTGCACATGTTGACCAAACAAAGGTAAAAAGACCGAGCTAACCAGTAGGCTCACCCAAAGACGAGAATCATGATTGCAATCAAATGGAGTGACATAGTATACGCTCGCCGTATCAGTCTATGAGTTCAGCTCCTTTATTTATTTTTCCATTCTAAATGATCTGAAGCAGATGCACGAGCCCAACTACGCCTACCCATCCAACAACTCAAAATTAGTTCATCTTTCGCGTTTGCTTTCTTGTCAAATTTCACAATTACTTGCGCCAATTCGGGACGCACAGATCACCAAACACAACAGGGCTACTAAATCAGATGAAGAACGCGTAGAAGGGAAGAATCCCTAAATCCGTCTACCCCTCTACGGATCCGATGCCACCAACCAACCGCCACCGGATCCAGTAAACGCACCTGCGGAGAACTTCTCCACGCGCGGCGCCGCCATGGGCGGATGCAGCTCCGGGTAAGCCCTCCCACCCTGCCGGCCAGCGCCGCCGCCACCACCATACGCGGCCGCCGACGGCGAGGAGCCTCCATACCCAGCACCTCCCTTGGGGTTGAGCTGCTCGTCCGCAGGGGAGTCGAAGCACGAGAAGCAGCCCATCTCCAGCGGCGCCCCACCACCCCAGCCAAGAACCCGTCGCGTCAATCAGAGGGCCAACATTTCCTCTCCTCCTCCTTCCTCCGCCGGGCTAGAGCGCGTGCGCCGAGCAAGGGGGGAGGCGGGGCTCGCTCGCTCGGGATCGGATCTTCCGGCGAGGGGACCGAGGTGAGGGGAGGGGAGGGGAGGAAAGGAAAGGTGCGATTTTTATTGTGTTTTTGGAGGGGAGGACTGAGGAGGAAGCCGCCGAAGGCAGCAAACGAAGTGGTGGTGGTCTGGTGGACTCTCTCACACACACACTCTCTCTCCTGTCCTCTCGCGGCAGCCGCCCAACTAATACGCGTCTTTGCTTTGCCTTCTCTCCCCTCTCTCCTCCCTTGCTTTCGTTCATACGCAAGAATGGGTTTGGTCGGTATGAAAACCGGGGCTTGTTTGAACAGGAGAGATTAGAATCAAGTTTTTTTTGGATTGGAAGAGATTTTAGTTTAAATTTTGAGTTAATCTAAATAGATTAAATCATATCACAATGTATCGAAACAAGCCCAGAGGGTGTTTGTCATTCTTAGCTTTACAAGGGGGCTTATGTGACCTTGTCATGGTCTGTTTTTTTTTAGTAAATTTCAAAAGACTCAAGGTTTTGGGACGTTAGTAACATAAAACCCTATGTTTTGAGTTGTTTTTCAGAAAACCTCAGGTTTTGAGGTATTAGTAACACAAAACTCTAGGTTTTGATTTTTTTTTCACAAAACTATAGGTTTTGAGGCATTAGTAACACAAAAACCCCACGTCGTAGGGTTTTCTGAAACTTAGGGTTTTTTGAAAAAAATCTCAAAACGTGGAGTTTTGTGTTATAAATGTCTCAAAACCTAGGATTTTCTGAAAAATTATCAAAATATGGGGTTTTGTGTTACTAATGCCCCCAAACCTGGGATTTTTTGAAAGGAATAAATCCATTTTACCCCCCTGAACTATGGATTGAGTCCAAAAACACCCCGAACTATAAAACCAGATCAAATTACACCCTCACCCTAAACCACCCCGATTTTGGCTGACGTGGCATCCACGTGTACATGTTCTGCTGATGTGGCATACACATGACCTCTCCCTCTGCTGATGTGGCATACACATGACCTTATCCCCTTCTTGCTTCTTCTTCCTCCAACCATTCCTTCACCTCACCTCTCCCATCCTTGGTGCCGCCTCTACCTCTCCCATCCTTGGCGTCGCCTCTCCTCCCCTCTCAGCCTGTGCTGCACCCGGCCGCCGGCGCCGTCGCGCTCCGGTACCCCCTAGTCGCTTCGGCTCTTCCTCCGACACCTCCTTCCAATATCTCGTATCACATCGCCATCCGGCACGGATCGGGTGGACTCGGGCTTGAACCCGTGCGAATCGCCGGAGGCATCATGCTCTGGTCGTACTTCGGAGGGACGTCGTGTACGATGCCGGCCGTGGCCTCGGCCTCCGCATGTACAGGCCCACGACGGCCAGAGGAGGAGGAGTGCAAGAAGCTCCCGTGCTCATCTACTTCCACGACGGGCTTCAGACGGCTCGTGACTGGCCGAGCTTCCACGCCGGCCTCGCCTTCGCCGCCGAGCTCCCCGCCGTCGTGCTTTCTTCGACTACCACCTCGCGCTTAAGCACCGTCTCCGGCCGCCACGAGGACGCCACGCAACCCTCCTCTCGCTCCGGACGGCTCTCTCCAACACATGGTTCGCCGACGGGGCGACTCAAGCCAGTGTTCGTCTCGGCAGTCTGCCGGCGGCAACTGGTCACCACATGGCCCTAAGGTTCGCACGACGGGTCTCACTCCGGTAAAGATCGTTGGATACATCCCGCTCATGCAGTATTTCATCTCGAGCGGTGACCCAATCCGAATTGGAGACGGAGACCGCGTTCCTTACCCGAGACATGTGCGATCATATCGGCTCGGCTCTTTGGCCGAGCGAACAAGAACCACCATTGGTCAACCCATTCGGCTATCTGACCCAAGTCTAGACTTCGGCAGACGTCGGCGCATGCTCGCTCGCCGCCACGGAGGGCTCACGAGGACAAGAACGTGGAGTACGCGGAGGGCTAAAAGCGATGGGGAAGGGCGTGGAGCTCGTCGTGTTCGCGGATAGGCCAGGTCGTCTTGGCTAAATCGCCTCGGCGTGGATGCCACATAGACCAAAAAACAGCTGGTTTCGGCTTGAGGGGGTCGGGTGAGATGATATTGAGAGTTTGAGGGTGTAAACTAAACGGTTTTGGAGTTCAGAGGGTATTTTGGATTCTCCGCAAAGTTCAGGGATGTAATATGGACTTTTTTCCTTTTTGAAATTTACTCCTGTTTTTTGGGTTGTTTTGGTTGTAGCTTCCTGCATTTGTGATGTTTTCGTGGAAGATCCCTGTGTTTTAAGATGAAGATGGGGCAGCATGAGAGAAGACGAGGGGTTTTCTGTGACCTCGTAAGGTGGTGATTAATTAGCACGAGACGAGATGATATAATACAAATCAAGCCTTGGGTCCCTGTTACAGTGTTACCTGACAACCTGCGTACTGGTACGGGAAGGAAATTCACTGAGGAAGAGCCTCTCCGCAGCCGTTGGATTTGGAGTGGGGGAGGGGTGATGTGCAATGGGCGAGGAGGGGCCTCAGCCAATTTATTTCCGTTCGTACGCCAAGACTTTATAAAAAAACAACTTGGTTAGCCATTAGCCATATAATAAAATATTACAAGAAGATAGATTAGCATGTGGGGATCATTCATGCATGCTGCGTAATGTGCTCTTATGGACATGTCTCTCTTTTGAATTAGGAAATATCATGGAACACACTAACCAACACCTGCCAACTCGATCGGTACGCTAGAAATTATTTGGAACCATTGAATACATTTAGCTATGTACCACTCCATATGAAAATGGTACGGTACTTCTGAGAGTACGTACTCCCACTCCTCATATACTATTTAAATCGTACGATGATACCTCTTTATCTATTTGAGGATACTCCAATAATGATTATAATATACCCTAAGCGAGTTTCATAAAAAATTTCATTTAAACCCACCTTTTATAGTAAAATTTGTGTATATACTTTATTTATATATGAAAAAGGGTATATAGCAAAAATGAAGGAGACCAATGAAATTTTTTTCAATCAAGTCGTATTGGAGTATTTTATAATTGGTATTTAAGTATCCTGAAAATAATAAAGAAGTATAATATATTTGTTTAAGTGGTATATTCGAAGTGGAAGTATGTACTCTCGGGAGTACAAAACGGGCATCAGTTATCTGATTCTTTCTTATCCATTAGTCACTTTTTCTCACCGTTCGACCAACATTGTATGGTTAGATTTTCTCCCTCTAACTAATATAAACCTAGATAATAAATAAATAAATTTGGCGAACCCTACAAAATAGAAAGGCAAAAAATTTCTAGACTAGACAAAAGTAAATCCATGTGAACCCTACAAATATAAAAACAAATAGAACTAAAAGTTACAGTAAAGATACGCTAAAATTGCATATCACTTGGTAATACAATTTTAAGTTTAGTACCGTGCAATTATAGGTGACTAGAAGATGAAAAAATTTCGGACAACTAAAAATTAGCAAACTCGATACATACATGGCCATGTTGTTGTACGTACGTAGTACGCTTGTGGGAATTTCAAACCAAAATCCCCACAACTTATTTTGGAGCCTGGCTAGCCACAACTTTACTCAGTTTTCAGGCCCCTTTTTGTCACAAAAAAGAATACAAAATTGATAAGGCCAAGGCACTTGCATGTATTTTGGGAAAGAAAAAAAAAGAGTGAGGACCTATTTGGATGGGAGATTTGGATTCAAATCTTTGCGATTTAGTTGAACTAGATCTCATAAATTCTCAAAGAAATCGCCTCGTCCAAACACCACCTAAGCATTCAAAGGCTGACCAAGTAGTAAAAAAAACACCAATGTTATACCTACGTAAGGTTGCTCTCAGTGCTCCACTTGGCTGGTATCTTAAGCCTGTCATGTAGGTAAAATAATGATGTGACACCATAGTTCATGAAGAGAGAGGGTACTCTAGTATCTAATTTGGATACCGGTTCGGTCTCGAAATCCAACGCATAAAATTTATTGTGATCGATCCTCGTACGGTGCATAAAATATGTTTGTGTGTGTCAACAAACATGTATTGCTTTAGTTCACGCCACAAATAGGCAACAATGCTCAAATACTAATAAAGATCATGCATGTAATTAAATGAAACAGTCTAAAAAATTACACCATAAAAAATCATGTATTAGATAGATAGTATCCTAACACTTATCATGCACTAAATAAATTACACTAAGATACTGTTCATTGGAAGCAGCATAAAGAACTTACAGAAAAAAAAAACTTACATACGAGCTGACCTGGACGGCAACAACGTGCATAGCCCAGTCGGCCTAGGGTTTTCTAGGTCAAGTAAACCTTTTTTTTTGCGAGGTTTTAAATTTGGATTGAAGATAACTGTCAAAGCTTTATGTGTTATCGCGCATTATTCTTTCACTTGATCAAATCGATCTAGCTTTCAGGCTAAACATCACATCCATCAAAGTCTCTCGTCTGTTGATGTAGTAGTGCACTATCAATCATTTTCTTTTACTACTGATTAAATTTTGTAATTTTTATTGCACGCTGAATACTCTCTCTGGCCCGCAGTATAAGTCCAGTTGGGATCGGTGCGGTTAAGGTTTTTAAAACGCTGACAATTAATATATGTTAAAGTATATAAATTGATTATATGCATGAAAATAATGATATTGGATTTGTCTTGCAAAATACTTTCGTAACATATAATCTTTGTTATGTCAAAGTGTTTCGTCGGAGAAGTCACAGTTAAAATTTGTCCCTCGCAAAAAAAAAGGGTCCGAATTTCCCCCAATATAAACCCGGTTACTATCGCGAGCAGCATTATATCCCGCTTCGAGTGGGGCCTTACTGCCAAGCAAAACCTGAACAAACCAATTGAAGAGACCCATAATTATTTACGATCAAATTATGACTAAACAATTATGACTAACTAACTACGACTAACTAATTACGATTAATTAATAACGACTAACAAACTACGACTAATTAATTATGAATAATTAGTTATGACTAAATTAATTACAGCTAATTAACCACGACTAAATTGATTAGGACTAATTAATTACGACTAAATATTTACGTCAAATTCATTACAACTAATTAATTATGACTAAATATTTACGATTAATTAATTACACTGGTTAATTAATTAACCACCACCGTGTAATTAATTACATGGGTTTAATTAATTAATCCTCGTCCGCGCCACAGTGGGGACTTCCCTCATACTACTAGTTAACTAATTAATTACATATGTTTAATTAATCCTTGGTTTAATTAATTAACCCCATCGTGTAATTAATTACATGGGTTCATTAATTACAACTAAATAATTTTGACTAATTAATTACGACTAAATAATTACACAGTGGGGTTAATTAATTAGTCATAATTAAATAGTTGTAATTAATTGGATGTGATTATTTGGTTGTAATTAATTAGTCCGATCAATTTAGTCGTGGTTAATTAGCCATAATTAATTTAGTTATAAATAATTATTCATAATTAATTAGTCGTAGTTAGTTAGTCGTTATTAATTGGTCAAAATTAATCGATCGTAATTACTTAGTCGTAGTTAGTTAGTCCTAATTATTTAGTCATAATCAATTTAATCATAATTAATTAGCAGTATGATGGAAGTCCCTTCGCCTGGCGTGCGGGGAAGTCTCCTCCCTAGGAGCGAAGACGAGGGAAGTCCACTCTCCAGGAGAGGGGACGAGGGAGTCCGAGCACCCTTGACGCGGACGAGGACATATGTCGAAAGTGCTCTCTCCAGGAGAGAAAACGAGGGAAGTCCCCTCCCATGGAGAGGGGACAGGAGGTCCGAGCACCTGCAGTACGAACGAAGACATATGTCGCCTGTCGGTGATTACGCGTGCTATTTTGGGCTTTGATCTCCGGAGAAAGCTAGATTTGCTATTTTACGTGCAAACAATGCCATTTAAGTTAAAAACTCGGATTTGCAAACTGAACTCCACACATAGCTAATTTTGGAGGGTGTTCAGTAAGCTAAACCCCAAAACTCGGTTAAACCAGTGGAAGATTGGGGCTTTTTGAACTTATAAACCAAAACGCCCATTAAACAGAACATATACTAGCTAATCAATTGTGTGCGTCTCTCTTAAAAAAACTGGGTCAATATGGAAGCTCAAACTAGAACACTCTTCCTTTTTTTCTTTCTTTTTACAAGGACAAGGATATTAATTAAATTCTGAACAAATTAAATTTGTATTAAATTAACCTCTCCTTTTTTAGTATCATATTAGCCATCTTGTAAAAAAAGTTGCTCGCTGGAGACAGTTTAATTTGTCCATGTTGACGTACTAACAGTGAAAATTCATTGTTGCATAGGGTGTTGAATAGTTAACATGACCTACGAATCACGTTATTTTAGGGAAAAGATTTATGTCACCGTAAAGTCGCCGGATCCACGATCTGTCGTTGCAAAACGCATCTCTTTGTATGTCATACTTTATCACTGCATTCTCGAAACTTTACCCCTCCATGCCATTGTTTCTATACCATTGCTGACTATTTTATTGCAGTCAAAACGAAACAGAGTCCTTATTCTTCCATCTCACTGTCTCCTCCCAACTCTCCACATCTCCAACCAGTCAATTCCATACGCCACCATTGAGGACGAGGACGAGGACGAGGACGAGGACGAGGAGGACTCGCGGCGTCCGGAATCAGAGGAGGCTCAGCTACAGCCTGCTCTGCCCCGCCTCCTATGCGGCCGCCCCTCCCACACGTAGAGATGGAAAATAGTAAAGAATAATTCGTTTTATTCAATATTCGTATCCGAGAAAATAAAAATATAGTAAGTAAAATCCGCATTCGAATAGTATTCGTATTCGGTGTTATTCGTATCCGGAAAAAAAAACCAGATAGTATCTGAAAAAACAAACACTATTCGGGAAAAACGAATACGAATACTGTCCGTTTTTTTCCAGATACGAATACGAATACTATCCGTTTTTTCCCGGATATGAATACGAATACGAATACTATCCTTTTTCCCAGATACGAATACAAATACTATCTGAATTTTTTCCGGAGCGTTTATCTTTCGACATGGTCTTGATTTGGTGCCGAATATGTGGCTATTAGATGTTGCTACGACTCATGTAGACTGTAGACGTGTAGTCATGTTACATAAATTTAATTTACCGAGATTTGTTGCAAAAGTTGTAGGATATTCGCATTCAACCGAATTGAGTACATATTTGATTCGAATTCGTTACGATATTCAATTCGTATTCGTATTCAAGAATGTTCGAATTCGTATTTGTATTCGTTTTAAAAATATGGATTCGTATTCGTATTCGGGACTATTTGATTTGTATTCGAACTGTTTCCATCCCTACCCACACGCAGACGCGCTCGAGATCCGTCTCGCCCTCGGCACCTTCTCCTCATTCACCCGGATTTGAGCTCCTCCATCGCCCTCTTCGCCGCTGGACTCGAGCTAGTTGCGCCGACCTATTGCCGCTTGAGACGGAGCACTGCCGAACCGAGCCCTCCTAGACGCCAGAGCTAGAGGGATAGCCTCTGCCTTCGGTAGCTCATCTGTGTGGCCAGCGAGCGCATGGACCAAGCACCTGAGTGCCCTTGTGCAGGCCCTCATCCGCGGGCCAGATGCTCGAGGAGGTCGACAAAGATCTTGATGCCGGTGTAAGAGGCAGTCGGGTTGTATTCGGTGGGGGATTTTGCAAAGGACGAGTTCGTGGGCTTGGATTTGGAGAAGAGGGGACATCGCGAGCAGCAGTGGCAACGACGTTGGAAATTAATCTAGGCTTGCCAAGTAACATGGCGCTAGAATAAATTAGCATCAAATCAAATTAGTTTGTTTCTTTTGTTAGGCTTTTCATGTTTAGTTGTTGGTTTGATTAGCAGGTTGATGAGGTAGTGCTTAAAATGACGTGTAATCAGATATGTTTGATGAGAGAATAGAGAAAACAAGAAAGTTTTGGCTAGACAGGTTGCAGCCGAGCACCGTAGTTCTTATGTGCGCATGTTTTTGTTCTCTTCCACCGTGAACTAGTGTGTTTGTGTCCAGGTGCTCGTGTGAGTTGTGTCCGTGGGTTCGCATGCGTGAATATCTTATCTATGCCAATAGTGGTATCAGAGTGACGTTCGACGCAAGGAGAAGTTGTCTAACGATGGCTCACCAAGCAGTGGTGCGCAAACGCGGCTCTATGCAAGGAGTGGTGGCGGCTCGGGTACGCGCACGTGCTAGTGACTATAGCGGATAGCTGGCTACATGTTGTGTTCGACGAGCACGACCGACGCAAGCTTGAGGCCGAGGAGTCGGTGTAGGATCAAGGATAACCGACTAGAGGGGGAGACTAGGAGGTTCTAAAAATTCTTGCTTTCTAGAACTAATTTCTACAATTTTAGAGCGACGCAAGATTTTATATTGCAATTTAAGACCTACTCAATTCTAGTAAAACTAAGGCACCACAAGACAAGACTCTACAAATATATCTCTAGTACAACTAAATATGACAATCTCAAAATCTCAATTTGCTAGAAATATAGATGCGGAAAGTAGAGGCAAAGAAATAACTAAATGATGACTCGCTATGTTTTGCCGTGGTATCAAAGATTTGTCGGTCTTCACTAGTCCACGTTAAGAAAAGCCCAAGTGACTTGGACCAGCTCCATGAATTAAGCCTTGCTCCTCGATTCCTCTAGTGGTTGTTCTTCTGCCGCTCTGGAGATAGCGAACACCGAGTCACTCACAATTTGGCGTTGGGCCTCTTCACAATCTCCTTGAAGAGATCACCGCACGAACTCTCGCCAAGCCGTCTAGGTATCGGCAAACACCAAGAGTAATGAACTACAATCTTCGATTGACGACAATCAAGTGTCAAGGATCAATCTAGAAATGAATGCACTTGAATTTTGCTCAACAACCTCACAATGAATGCAACACAGTGTATATGAGGCGTGGAGAGTATGCTCTTAACTCAAGGATGTTAAATGAGGTCTCTTCTATTGTGTCCTTGAACTAGTCGAGGGGTATTTATAACCCCACCAACAAATTTGACCGTTAGAGGCAAGATCCTGAATTTTTCAGCACAAGCGGTAGTACCTCCGTTCATCGGCTGATACTACCGTACTTCCACCGACTGCACAGTAACGATTATAACAGATGAAATTCATGCCTCTGAACTAGCGGTTGAATTTGTGGCGTGGTACTACTGCCGTTGCATATGCAGTGGTTCCGCTCTCTGGTAGTTCCATTCATATAGGGCGGTACTACCGCTTCCCTTAGAGGTCCAAAATTGGCCCTCTCTATAGATAACGTACCGCCAACTAAGTTTTGGTCCAACCGGATTACTGTAGTACCGCACCACTTTCCCGATCATACCGTTATGCGGTAATACCGCCAAGTAAATGTAGGTACTACCAACTTTTCTGAGAAAAGTATAGTTGGTTTTCAAAATAAATTCTAAGTGCATGCATGATCCTAGATTGATCCAAATAGCACAAGAACATGCTATCAAGCTACTAGTCATGATCCATCTTAATAGTACGGCATCTAACCTAAAATTCGGCCTTCCATCCTTTTGTCCTAAGACCGGTAAAATCAAAAGGGATCCTAGACTTCTTATACCTTGTCTTGAACCATATTGATCTTCATATTGACCTTTAGCATGCTTCTCCAGGTTGTTATATTCGTCACCAGGACTAAACCTTTTAAACACTCAATAAACATGTTAGTTCTATATTCACATATTGTCATTAATTACCAAAACAATTTTTAGGGGCCTAGATGCTTTCAGTCGGCGGCCTCGTGGGGAGATCCGAGTCTCCATCGTCATCAAGTTGTGTCACGGGTGGAGGTGAATCAGCATGAGGAGATGTTGCCCGGTAACTCGTGTCACCGGCGGCAATGAGGTGACAGCAATAGCGTGGAGGCCATCGTTGCAAGAAGGGCCAGAGTTGTCGAGGTCAGAGTCACCTGCAATTTGTGTCACTAGCGGCGAAGAGGTGGTGGCGATGGGTGGAGGAGGTGTGTCTCCCCAATACCCGTTACCGATGAGCACTGTCGCCTTCAAAGCTAATGGCGTTGTCGACAACTAGTGTGACAAGATGGCATTGGCAGTCATCTCTGTGTCCTGCCGAGAAGAATGTCCTTCGAATTGGAAGACACAATAAGATCAAGGAGGGTGATTGTCTTAGTGTTTTTTTCATGTTAGTCGAGTTAGAGTCCCTACATGTAGATGGATGTGTACCAGTTGAGTTGAGTTCCTACACGCCATGTTGCACTGGACTCCGTTGACACAAGCACATCGATACAATGTGAATTAAAATCTTTCAAGGAGACCGTATATGGCTGCACCCAAAAAAGTGCAAGGCCACCACTGAGGCCTACACAACTAACTGCAAAACAACTTAAGTAACCCAAAGACCACAAGAAGTTTTGAACTTTATTATCCCTCATCTTAGTTTTAGATAAGAAGAGGAGGGTTGGACGGTAAGTCTTCACTAACTAGCGAAGTTCACCAACTGTAGATTCCGTCCCCAAACCTCGATAGTTCCAACACAAGAGACTCATTGCGTGTGGCGGGCCTGTACTTGTCAATACCGTACCGAAGGCCATATTGGTTTGGTTCTTGGAATGGTACGTTCCGTACTGGTCCATATCGACGTACCGTTTCAGATTTAATATAATAATATGAGTATATATATTTATAAGTATATATTTGTTTAATTATATGCACACCAAATATAACTTGTAGTATTATTCCAAATACATAGTAGTACTATCAAATATACATATAGTTCAATAGACGGTATTATCAATTCCATTGATATGACCGGTATCGAGCCGGTATGACTAGTATTTAGGCCGGTACAGTATGTAGGGCTATTTTGTACCGGTTTAGATGGTAGTATGGTACGTACTGGTACGGTATTGATAACTATAGTTGTACCACAGCCGCCGTCGGATCCGCCAATCGAGATGAAGCATTTGTCGAGTCCTTTATGAGTTTCTTGATGGAGTCACAACTTTCCGCCTCACTGATAGAATTAGGCAGCTTCGTGAGTCCCAAGGCTGAGGTTGTACCTTGCTGTACCACTGTAAGAGCCAAAGATATCCCCCCCTCAACAGCAGGAGCAAGAGTAGAAGAGTCCTTCTGCCCATACTCCTTGTGTTATTTGCGCTTAAACCCCACAATGTTCTTCTTGTACATCTGAAATTGGGAGAGATCCATCACAACAATAGGACTTGTGCGGTTCATCACATCAACAAGTTTTGAAACCGGGCTATTAGTCGCGCCTCGGCCATAAGTCTTGATCGGCGACGAGTCCTTGTCTAGGTCAATATGCACATCAGCTTTCTTGTAGCCAACAACCCCAGCTTTTGTTGGCATCGATTTCTGTCTAGACCCATCTCGACTAAAGGACACGTTGCTCCAGGCTTCAGAGGTTGCCACATCAACAAATCCCTGAATCTTCTTCGTTTTGTTTGCTTCAGGTACCCTTATACTATTATCGTAAGGATGAAGGCCGTTTGCATCCCTAGCTGCAGGATTCTCACATTCCAATTCAGAATGACCTATAACACCATAAGAAAAAACAGAAGAAATGAAGTTTCTCATACTGAATTGTAACATCCCGTTTGTCCAGAGTTCCTGAAGTTTTCAAAATAAAAGGAACCATTTGATTTTGTTGAGAGTTCAAAGCTTAACCTGGATTTTAAAAGAGCTTTAATTGACTAAATCAAACTTCAACTAAATCAGTTCGGTTTCTTCTGGAGTTTGTTGGAGTTTTCATTTTCTCTTTTTGCTCTGTGAGCCTTTAAGCTTGGCTTCTCCTTTCCAGGACCACTTCTGTGTCTGGACCTCTCCCTCGGTCCAGACCTCCTTTGTGTTGGACCTCCCCCTTGCTCAGACCCCTTTGTTGGTCTAAGACCTCCTTTTTGAGTTTAGACCAGCTCGGGTTTGTGTTTCAAATCTTTTTGATCTCTGGACCTTTCCTTGTATCTTTTGTTTGGACTTCCTTTAGTCCAGACTTCCTCTTTGTTGGTTTGAATCTCTTTGTGTTTAGACCTCCTCTCTGGTCTAAACTTTCATCTTTGTCTAGATCTCTTTTAATCTAGACCTCTTTCTTTGTGTAGACCTCCCCGTGGACCCTTCAACCTTCATTTGAACTCCCTGAGTACATTTGAGCGTCCCAGAGTTCTTTTGGACCTCCCCGTGCCCATATGGACCTCCTCGCCTTTGTGGATATCATAGGGATATGTGCATGATCTTAGGATGATGAAACAATTGGCAATGGCGTCAAAGGTTTGCCATTTCTCGCGTTTTCGGCGAAGTTAAAAGAGTCACACGCAGAGGTGGTCGAGCCGTGATCAATGACCGATCAGACCGACTGGTGCATTCTCGACCGCGGTTGAATTGCGGTCTGACCGGCTTAATCCTGTTCATCGTCTAATTATTTGCGATGATTTTTTGGTAAGGTCATATTCATGGTTATTAGTGCATATGTGTTGCATGATGCATGTTTTCACTAACGTGGGTCAAGTTGTGAAGAACTTGTTCCCGGATTCGATTTCTTTGTCTATTGTTGTGCAGGATGCTTGGAGGTCAACGACGGTCAATGGCGAGGATGATCGGGACCAAGCTTGGAGAGCTGAGGTTCAGAACGATCAAGGATTCCGAGTGAGGTCAATGGACTAAAGCATGGCGCAGAATGGACAAAAGTGACCGAACGGGCAGTTCGGTGCGACGGGTTGGATCAAGCAGCGTAGGGGTTGGTGCAAGTGCCATGGTGGTTTCGGCGGGAGCTAGACGGGAGAGACTTACCGACACGATGAGAGCCGTTGATCAACCTACACATGGCGAAGCAGGCGAATGCTTCACCAAGATTAGACTTGGTCTTCGGAGAAAGATCAAGAAGGGGTATTTTGGTAATTTCACCAAATACCGCCTTTGTGACCTTGGACTAAACCGTGGCGTAAGACGGTGTGTGGAGAAGTGGTTTAGGTCAAGAGAAGATGAAGACAACGCTTTAAGATGCATGCGTGTGTCCCGTTTGTGTTGGGCCTTAACGGGAGCCCATTAGGGTTATCTCTTCTAGAAGCTAGGCCTCACTATAAATAGGAGGGGGTGCTGTCAAACAGCCCCAAGCACTTCATTTACAAAACCCTAGTTTGTCTTAGGGCTTAGAGAGGAAAGGAGAGGCTTAGGGTTTTAGAGAGTTGAATTGATTATTCAAAGATGAGTCTTCTTGTGTTCTTCCTTTTCATTTTGTGATTTTGGGTGTTTCTTTGATCCAATGGTTTCTAGTGGTTTCTCGCCCCCATCTACCTTGCTGTGACATGTGGAAATATATCTAGGATCATCTTGATCATCAATCTCCCACGAGCAAGTTTTGGATCAAGTTTTTCGTTTTTGCTCGGTTTTGAACCCTCCTTCGATATATTGGAAAAAGGTCAAAACTTTGGCATGGATCTCTGCAATCTTTGATTGGAATAGGTTCCTAATATCTTAGAGAAGGTGTGTCTCAAATTTCGTGGAGTTTGGCCTTACGGATCAAAAGTTAGACCAATTTTTGTTTTGGTTTTCGAGCTAATTGTGCTGTTCATCGTGCCTGAGGTTAGTCCGGCTTGAGAGGTTAGTCCGCACTTTTGCCTGAGGTTAGTCCGGCCTAAGAAGTTAGTCTGCACTTTTGCCTGAGGTTAGTCCGGCCAGAGAGGCCAGTCCGCACTTTTGCCTAAGGTCAGTCCGACCCTCTGGTGTAGGTTTTGGTTTTTGGTCTTTTGCTTGGGGTTTTGATTTGGGTTCAACACAGGTCCTCTGCAGTACTTGTATATTGATCTTCATAGCTTCCATAGCTAATGGAGTGATATAGATGTTGAATCTAATCAAGGTGAAAAATAGCGAAAGTGTCTATTCACCCCCCCTCTAGTCGCCTTTTTTGGTCCTACAAGTGGTATCAGAGCCCGGTTAGCTCTTTTCATAGATCTTAACCGGTCTGAGGAGCCATGGCGTTTGACAAGTATTCTACCAAACCACCTGTGTTTGATGGAGTCGATTTTGCTTACTGGAAGGCTCGCATGCATGCCTACATCGAGGCTCAAGGGCACGCAATTTGGCTTAAAGTCAAAAATCCTTATGTTGTGCCAGCCAATGACGATGTGATCACTCCAGATGTGGAGGCAAATTGCAAGGCTTGAAACTTCTTGATTCAAGGGCTTAGTCGATCTGAGTTTGAGCGTGTCGCTCATTTGAGGTCTGCTCATGAGATCTGGAAGACCCTCTGTGATTACCACAAGGGATCTACTGCGATCAAGGAAGTGAGACAGAACCAGCTTAAGAAAGAATACTCAAAGATCGAACAAAGGTCTGGTGAATCTTTGGATGAGTTGTGGGGAAGGTTTTCCAAAATCCTTCATAACTTGCGTGCTGTGGATCTTGTGTTTACTGAGTCTGAAAATGCACGTCAGCTCTTGGGTGCTCTTGATGTGAAGGTCTGGGGGATGAAAATCACTTCCATAAATGACAACGCTATCATGAGTGAGCTTACTATAGATAAGCTCTACTCGAGGTTGAAGACGCATGAGATTGACTTCATCTCGCGTCTCCCTAAGACAGAGTCGATGGCTTTAGTGGCTGACCCATCTAAGGGTAGTTCTTCTGATTCTTTGGATTTTGGCTCATCTGGGTTTTCATTGTCCGCTTTACACTCTTTGAGCGATGAGCAGCTAGAGAAGCTACCTGAGGATGATTTAGCCCTCTTATCCATAAAATTCTTGAGAGTTTACAACAAGGTGAGGAACAGAAGGAGAGGTGGCCCTGTCACTTGCTTTGAGTGTGGTTAGCCAAACCTCCTCGCAGGGCCTCCTCCTTGGATCTCCTCGCAGGACCTCCTCTTTGGACCTCCTTTTTGGGTCTCCCCTTCAGGCCACCCCTTTGACGGGTCTGTTCACCTCTTGACAGACCTGCTCACTTTCTCAATTCCTCCGCTTCAAGATCTTAAGTGCATTTGATGTGGGTTGCGTCACATTAAATGCTGTCATCTACCATTGTAACTTTTTCTACTTTTTGTCACCTCCTTAGCCCTGTTTCTGTCCTTTTGGTACTTGCTAGCAATGTACCTTTTGAACCAATGCCTTGAACCTGGTCACTTCTTTTGGTAGTGGTTCTATTCTCCTTTTTCCCTTTAAATAGAGCATCACAGAGTGACCACTGCCTCCTTATTCTTCTTTTCAACCCTCATCTCTATCTCTCTCGGTTCTGGAGAAACTCCCCTTGCTCCTCCGGGACCCCCCTCGGTTTTGGACCTCCCCCTTGTTGGACCTCCCTTCTTGTGGACCTCTTCTTCTTTTGGCTCTATCTAGTTCCTTTTCGGTTTCTTTTTAAGTTGTTTTATTTATTTGTTTTCTTGCAACGTGTAGATTCCGTTGGTGCTGAGGAGCTCGAAGATCCAGCAGTCCTTGTTGAAGCTCAGCAGCTCGCCACTGAAGGCAAGTTGTGGTCCTTGATCATTTTGAACCTATCTTTACAAAAAGTACTTTGTTTTGTTATAAACCTGCATTGGCTATTTGTATAAAGGCTGGATTGGGCTCTAGTTAAATACTTACCTGTTTTATGCCTCCTTGTTTATTTGGCAATCCACATGTTGACATGTTTCCTCGAACACTTTAGGATGGGTACTGTTAGTTGGTTTCATATTGTTATTGCCAATATGGGTATCGTACTTGCTTAGCCATACTCTAGTAGACACTGATCTCTTCATGAATCAATATTGCTAAACTTGACTAATTGAATTATGGAACTTGGTTGGTGCCACTGATAAGCAACTGTGGTTGGTGCCGCAGGTTGTGTTGTTTGTGGTGTGAGACCACTTTGTTAAAACATGTTGTGCCAAGACCAGGGTGGTCTTTGGCCAAGGTGAAACCCCAAAACTGTTTTATGCTCGGGCGAGATGGCAAGATGCGAGTAGTGAGTGCTCCATAAGTTGTTGCTATGGAGTCACTTGGGTGCTCCATGAGTTGTTGCTATGGGGGTCACCTGGGTGCCCCATGAGTTGTTGCTATGGGGTCACATCTGAGTTGTGGTTAGCCTCGTCTGAGCAGCCATTTAAGGACTGAACCTTGGGAGCCATTGATCTGGGCCATGCTTGTTAACCACAAGTCCATTATGGGGTGGACCGGGTGTAATAACTAGGGATGTTCGATTTGGTTACTGTTGTGGTTGGGCATTGACGCTTGGCGCAAGAGAACCACGAATCCGGTTGAGGTTGCACCAACGGAAGTGAAACCTCAATGATGAGAACTAAGTCGGAGCGTACCTTTGTAAAAGCCCGGTGGTGGTCTCTACTTGATTCACATGTCTAAGGTAACGTGTGTTATATCAAGCGACTACCTCTTGTGGATAAAGTTGTACATCTCTGCAGAGTAAATCTATTCGAATAGCCGCGTCCTCGGTTATGGACACGCCTAGAGATTTTGAATGAGGGGTAGAATTTTTTTATAAAAACTATGTTCCTAGGCACTTCGGCGAGAGGTAAAAGATTTTACCTCGAAGAGACCTTGGCCGGCTCTAGAGGGGTCATGGCTGGCTCGTGAAGTGGTCTAGGGGCTAGTCTTGTGGTGCTCTGGAGTGGGTGCTCCAGAGAGGTCCGGGTTGGTGCCTGGGAGTGAGTGGGTGTTCACTATTTCCTTTGAAAAATCAATGTACTTATGTATTATTGTTTTAACTTGAGCTTTGTAATCTATACATGCTATTTAATGTCAACCTTGCTTTTTTGCAAACTAACCATACAGCTCACCTTGTCAAGCTGTGCATGAATATTACTTGCATACATTGTCCCCATGGCTTGCTGAGTACATTCAAAGTACTCATTGGCTTATGCCCTCTGTTTTAATCAGCAGAGGTGGGAGATCCAGGAGGTCTTGTGCTCTTAGGAGGGGAGCTCTTTGAAGACCCTGCGCGCTACGACGTCCTCCACTTGGTAGCATGTGGGCTAGCCGAATGGACCCTGTAATTGTTTTGTTTTCCACTGTGTTGTTGTTCTCTTTTTTTGTTAGCCTTGAGAGGCACCCCTGTACAAACCTTGACCTTAAGGTCCCTTGTTATATATATGTTAATTTGTCTGCTTCATCTTTGTTCCTGTTTGTAGGACCGGGAAGGCGACTAGAGGGGGGGGTGAATAAGAGCTCAATCAATTTTCCTTTTTAGATTTGATTCAACAAATATTTCACTCCAATAGCTATGAAAGCTATGAAGATCAATAGATAAGCACAATGGTAGACTTATGTTGAATCCACTCCTGTGAGACCCTCAAATATTGGAATGTGCCGAATTAAAATTATACGGGTAGCATAATTCTTAATTAAGGAACAGTGTAATTCCCTTATTAAAAATCATACTAGAAGCATAATCATAATAAGTAACAATTCCAACATTCAGGTTCCCGGATATATGTCATGCAATAGTTCCCAGGATTAGTGACTATTGCACATATATCCTTAAACAACATTGCATCAATCACATACAAGTCACACATTCATATAATTATACATCGATTACATTGTAGATTAGGTTTGCTACAAAGATGGCTAAATAGCTCTGAGAACAGATGACCTTGGGTCATCACAAAAGAACAACAGAGGAAGCAAAATAAACATAAAACCATCAATGGCCCCATCCCGGAGGCTATTGCGTGGAGACTAGAACTAGCACTACTCGTTAGCGTCACCGGATCGGCTAACGGGCATCTCGTAAAGATAACTGCATCTTCACCGCAACAAGAGGTCATAAACCACGAGTACGAAAGGTACTCAAAGCAAGACTTACACAAACTAGTAAAAGAAAGTGTTTAATAGAACCTATACAAGGAATAGAAATTTTATATGCATAAGGTTAACAAAAGAAGGGTTACAATGGCTCAATTTGCAGAAAGCGATAACTCTTAACCTACAGTGCTAAATTTTGACAAAGCAATTTTTGTAAAGCAATTTGGACTAAAACAGTAAGTAATTGCAAGTATGAGTATAAACAGTAACAATATAAATCACAGATCACTATTAAACTATACATGACAACATCATGCCGAAATTATTCCCACTTCCAAACTTAGAGTAAAATCTATACAGGTGACATCAATTCAAGTATCGTCCGTAACCGTGGACACGGCTATTCGAATAGTTTTATATCCTTGCAAGGGTGTACATCTTTACCCACATGACTTAGTTAGCAGTAAGCCTCAGGAATAATAGCACATTGCCTTTGGTGTCTTGGTAGGGTAAACTAAGATTTGGTATTTTTCAACAAGTTGACACTATTGAGTTGGATGACCCATGTGAGACTAATCCCGCTTAAACAACGACTGATAGCATATATTCAACCGGGGCCCACATGTTGTACCGAGAATGCCGACCCAATCAATTAAATGCAAACTCGTGTTAGCCACACATATTAGGCTGCGATCGGGGCCACGAAGAATGCGTACATGCGATGGAACACATCTCGCCCTCACCCTTCTAAGAACATCGATATCGATATAAACTCCACATGGCATACGACACGGCCCGAAGACTTAAGCATCTATGCCATATGAAATCAATACACATGTCCTTACTCTCCTGTTTCCAACTCAATAGTATTAACCCTTTACTTAACCAAACAGTGCCCATACACTGCGTGTGGAAGTACGTTGGGGCTTAAATTGATAGTCAGAGTTCAGTCCTTAATCAACCCAAACAAGACATCCACATTTCCCAATTCTCGTGCACAAAGCACCATCACTAGCATCCACTTGTCCAGATTTGAATCAATTTATTAACAAGATCAAAGATCATTTCAGATTCAAATAAACTGAACAAGAATCAAAATAAATAAAATTTATTTGTTGTGCCCAGGTTTGACAAGATAAGCTTGCTAAACACTACCGTTCTATGGACTGCAGGGCTAAGCCAAGTTTAAAACTAAATATTATCTTATCACATACTACCTTAGGTTGAGTGTATGATCAGATTCAGGGTAAACCATTAAGTTCAGGTTGTAACTAACTAGGAACAGATCATAAATAATCTTTAGAACATTGCATGCAATCAGTTTCACTGTATTTTATAAATCTACAGTTCAAAATATTAGGATCAATATGGTGCAGAGAGGATGCTTGCCTTGGTAGTAATAAACAACCTCTTGTTCAGGTTCTTGTGGCTCAACAAAAGATTCAACAAATTCAGAAGAACCAGTATCTAGAAATCAGAAAATCCAATAAATACAAGAACTGACAGAAGACAAAATAATGAAAAAGAATGTATGATCAAGATGGTAATGCATGGTTAACAATATGCTTAAGCTATATCTGACATATTAAAGATAATAACCCATATTTATCATCTAATGGCACTTATTACCCAGATTTGAGTTTAACTTTTAGCTACAGTATCAGGTTTAGAAACTAGAACAAGACAACATATAATTAAATTAATTATCTAGCTAAACCCCACATAAATGAGATCTTGTCTTTGTAACCAAGTGTACTAAAGCTAATGTTGACCTAGCGATCATTTAATATCTATTATGACAATTTAAGATCTTGGACTTTTCTTTATGCTGTTTTGTCGGTTGGACCAACAACAAAATAGCGAGAATTCTCTTTACCATTTTAAATTTGGCTAGTGAAGCTACATGATACAATTACTTTAAAGGGGAGTAATTAATACCATGACCCATTACTGTTACTCTAATGGCTCGGTTCACAGAAAGAAAAAGACAGATAGAGCTTTTGTCGGTTTTAGCCGACAAAACTAACAGAGAGGAGATTTGCATTAATAAAGGAATGGTGACTACAAGACTTTTGAAGAAAGACCACGGGTGCTGTTAGGGTTCCTCTAGGACCTCAAGCTAATGCACCGGTAATAGAAATCTAAAGTTTTGAAAACAATATGAAAGACCGAAAAGTTATCAAAACAACTTTTCATTAAAACAAGATTGGAGTATCACCTGGACGTGTGAGTGATCTATGGGAGCTAAAGATGTTCTTAAGGAACTTTAGATGATAAGACTCAAGGTCTAACTTACCAGCTAGGGTTTGATGAGAAAAAGTCAAGTTCTTGGTCAACAGAAAAGATCCAGTGTCCTTTTCCTTGTGCTGACCAAAACAAGAATGGTAGAACTAAGTCTCTAAGGATCATTAGGCATGTTCTTGTTAAGAAAATATGGAACCCAACTCACCAGGATGAGGTTTCACCAAGGTGGTCCTACACTGGCTCAAGTTGACAGAGAGAAGAACCTAAGTCCAACCCTACAAAAGATGCCCAACCACATTAGCATGAGATTTAGGCATACTTGTAGTTGAACAAAGGTAGAAGAACAAGAAGGCTTCCTTTGGGAAGGAAGGCAAAACTATGAAGCTCCTTCTTGGTCAACAATGGCAGAGAATGGCGGACTAGGGTTTATATAGTTGGTGAGGTCCCAAGAGCAAACGAAAGTTCTCAGAACCAAAGGAGGTGGCACTAGGGAAAATTATCAAGAAAATATCCTCACAAATTCTGTGACACTACCACCATTCCCAGTGAAAATAGTGTCTCGATTGTCTGACAAGAAAGGGAGCAAAGAAGTGCAGCTGACACGCGGGCCCCAGGAACAGCCACACCATGCAGCGCACGCAGCAAGCTTCGACGCACAACCACCATCCGATTAGAAATGAACAGATGCGATGCGGAGGCAAATAATACACTGAACCGGTATCGTGGATTATGGACCGTGCGATTTCCAGCGGATGACCACGATCGAGGAAACTCCGGAGTGGTCCGAACGTCTCAATCCACGAGCCGTGCGATTTTGCTTCAACGACCCAAGATCTCGGCGTCTTTGATGCGCCGACCCATAGTGACCATCGCCGTTAAATCGCAAACCAACGGCCAGGATTGAAAGGAGGTCCGGACGGTCCGAACGGCCCAATGGATTAAGGCGGTCCATTGCAGATCCAACGGTGGTCGAATGTGAGGAGGTTCTGAGGATTGAGAGAGGATGCGATGCCGTAGGATTGAAATCCAAAGGCGGAGATCACCTGGGTGTTAGGATGGTCCGAACAGCCCATGGGATCTGGCCCGCACGTTGAGGATCCAACGGCCCACGTGCTTTTCAATTTCCTCTATTTAGGATGGATTTGCCTGGGGATCGCGCACCACACATTTTTGATCCAACGGCCAGGATGAGAGGGTGGTTTGGAGTGGTCCGAACGGCCCATTGGATCTGGCCCGTTCATGCGGAAATGGATGGCTGAGATGGGCTAGGGGTTTGGACGCGCGCGTGTGAGACGTGACTGAGCCAGACCTACGCACCGGTTGGACTCCACCGCATGGGGTCGCGCCGCTACAGTGCCAGGGTGGTTTAGGCCGAGAAGGTTGACCAGACTAGTTTCAAATTTTTAAAAAGGTTTGACCGGGTCTTTAAATATAGCAAATAAATTTGTAAAATCATGAAATTTTGCAGAATTACTACTGGGATGATAGATTCCCCAAATAAATTTTGAAACCACTGTTTCTTCTTTAGAAATACACAAATAATTCATTTAAAGACAAATATTTTTCTGAAGATCAAAATAATTTCTAAGAATTCAACAAAATTATTTTTGGCCATAATACTTCATCTGGCTTTTAAATAAAATACTTCCCAGTCTTAATACCAACATTGAGTGGTATTTCCTTTTGAAATTTTGATCAAGGTGGAGTTTATAATTAGAAATTTGGGGAAAATAGATTGTAACATGTTGCCTAATTTGCCAAAATGAACAGTGATGCTGTGAACAGCACCTTATTACTGTTTATTAGGGCTGAGGCTGTTACAACTCCATACCCCCAAGTATAGCAATCAACAAACTCAAAGAAGCGCCGAAGAATCAGAAATTGGTACAACCGCAGGCAAACGGGTGGTCGTACCAATATTCGGTACAACCGCAGGCAAACGGGCAGTCGTACCAATGTGCGGTACAACCGTAGGCAAATGGGCGGTTGTACCAATTTCCCTGGAACAGCCCGACGACGAAAAGTAAAATTGGCACAACTTTTGAACCACTTGGCCAAACTCTACGAGATTTGAAACACACCTTCCTATGGAGGTTATGAACCTATTCTAAGCAAAGATTTACAAGATCCACATCAAAGTTCCTACCTTTTTCGATATGAACGAAGAAGGTTTCAAAACCGAGCAAAACGAAAAAAAAAACCTGATCCAAAACTTGCTCGTGGGAGATTGATTATCTAGATGATTCTAGATGTATTCCCACACATCACAGCAAGGTAAATGAGGGTAAGAAACCAACCAAAAACCACAGTATCAAGGAAGCACTCAAAATCATCAAAGGAGAAGGAAGAACACAAGAAGACTCATCTTTGAACAATCATCCATAGATTGATTCACGATTGGTTGCTGGTTACAGCCACTCCCTCAAGGAGAACAAGAGCTCAACCCATGAGCACACACACACAACTCATTTCTCTAGAGCCTAAACCTCTCTTCTCCTCTCTAAACCCTAAGACAAACTAGGGTTTCTCCAATGAAGTGCTTAGATGGTTGCCTAACAGCACCCCTTCTATTTATATGAGGCCTAGAGCTTCTAGAAGAGCTAACCCTAATGGGCTCCCGTTAAGGCCCAATACAAACAGGTCACACACGCACGCATCTCAAAGCGCCGTCTTCACTTCTCTTGACCTAATCCACTTCTTGGCCGCACCAGTCTTGCTTGTGAGGGTTGACATTAGGTCACCAAGGTGGTATTTGGTAAAATTACCAAAATACCCCTTCTCGATCTTTTCCGAAGACCGAGTCCGAACTACGCGAAACACATCCATGCTTCGCCACGTGTAGGTTGATCCAGCGGTTCTCATCTTGTCGGCAAGCTCTCCCGTCCGGATCCCACTGGAACCTCCATGGCACTTGCACCGACCCCCGCACCGCTTGATCAACCAGTCGCACCGAACTGCCCGTTCAGTCATCCTTGTCAATTCTGTGCCATGCTTGAGTCCATTGACCTCACCCGGCATCCTTGATCGTTCTGGACCTCAGCTCTCCAAGCTTAGTCCCGATCCTCCTCGCCATTGACCGTCGTTGACCTCTAAGCAACCTGCACACCAATAGACAAGCAAATCGAATCCGGGAACAAGTTCTTCACAACTTGACCCACGTTAGCCAAAACATGCAATATGCAACACATATACAAAGATAAACATGGATATGAGCTATCCCAAAGCCAAAACTCCAAAATGGTCCACAATCGCAACACAATCGGTACAACCGCCGTGTTACCAGCGGTACTACCGATCTTCGGTCATACCGCTCCAATAACTGCGGTCGTTCCGATTTCCAATGAAGACCAGAACTCCCAAAACATCTTCTCTGAAATTAAGCTACCGCCATCTACCAATCGGTATAACCGCGATCCAGTACTACCGCCACACAACTTGCGGTCGTACCGTTCTGCGGTCGTACCGTCCTTTAAACACCGGTTCTACCGAAAATCCTAACACTTTGCTGAAACTTTATGAAAAATAGGAATTCCAACAAACCTTCAACCAAATTGCCAATTGTAACATCACTTAGGATCATGAGCATATCCTCATGATGTCCACACTGTTGTATGGATTTGATTACACTGATGTGGAGTCTGTGCGAGCTAGCCAATCTGATCCTGGGACTAGCTCGGTGTGCACGGAGATCAAGACCTTCGGGTGGTCTCAGAGGACCTCCGGGTGGACCCTCAAGTCCTCCTGGGGAGGTCCTGGAGACCTCCTGGCGGCCCTAGAAGACCTCCTCGGGTGGTCTTGGAGGACCTCCCATATCTCTAGGTGGTCCTATCGGACCTCCTGGGGAGGCCCTGGGAGTTATCTCCAGAGCTCCAGAGAGAGGTCCTCACATGAATCTTGTACCACTCATCCAGGCCTCTACGAGCCGATTGGATCATAACTCCTCTCCTCAAAGGTTTCTCCACTGGTATTGCAACCCTTACCCTCAAGAAAGGTCCCGAAGCATCACCAAATTCATTAATATCTACCTTGTCCACTTCACCAATCAGACTTGCGATCTTTCGTCCCCTCTTCTCGTTCATCCAAGCAAAAGAAAGATTGAGAATATATATCAATTGCAACAAACTGTCAAAATGGACGTAAGTCGGCCTCATATACTCGTCCAGATGCTGCAACAGGATTGCATGCTTTCCGACAAGCCACGGAGTGCCATCTAGAGCACGATCTTTATCACTCGGATGGGCAAAATTAGCGATAAATAAATTCTCCCCAACCGAACGAGCACGGAGACCTTTAGGATTTCCCCAAGCTAGCCGCATTGCACCCATAATGGTTTGGATATGGAGGATCGATGGAACAATCACCTTACCCACGACAGACCACTTCTCTAGTGGTGAATCATCAACTTCATCATCACTCATGATCACCTTATCCTGCTCCCCGAATGAAAGATTTAGGCGTCCCAACAGAGATGTGACTCCCTTTTCTTTCTGGCTCTCTTCCTCATCAATCTGGGATTGAGGTAACTTTCTAGATCCATGTTTATCCCGTGAGACACTAGCCATAGAGAGAAACAAGACCCAAATACCATGACCTGATATTCCACAAAAACGTCGGTCTTAGCGCTAGGAAACGTTGGGCGGGAGAGATCGGACGTGATACACCTACAGAAAATGCACACGAAAGAAGATTCCAATCCTAGGAGAGACGGCGGCGCCTTAGTCCCTAGAAGGAAAACAAACATTTTCTTTCATCACATCAGAGATTGGGTGTTCACAGAGTTGACCGAAATTGATGAGATGGCGCATCACTGGATTAGTTCAGCGCATACAAGACTGTGGATGAGCGGTGTGGGGGATTTGACCATAGGCGTCTTCACAGCGCGGTGGAGGAGGCCAGGCGGTGTCTCAAGTCACTGCCAAGAAGGGAAGGCTAACTGTCCCAAGGGGAAACTCGATTGCCCCGGAGGAGGAGCGACGTTGGGTAGGAGGATGCCGAGCGGTGTGGATCTAGTGAGAGGCGGCTTCACGACGGCCCACGCTACATGGAGGATGAGGAGGCACAGATCCAGTCAGAGGAAGCTTCATGGCGCAGGGGAGGAGGCCAACCGGCGTGGGGGAGGGGGAAGTTGAGCGGCGTGGCGGAGGAGGAGTTGCTCTACGGACCTAGTAGGAGGCGGCGCCGCAGCGTGGAGGAGAAAGTCTTAAGAGTTGGACCAATGGTCGTGTAAAACTATACCAAGACAAAAAACTGGATCAACGCGCCTCGAAATAAGGAAAAAAGATTAATTGACTAAATGTGTGCCGTATTCGTTCCTGTCCAAAGAAAATGTGAGAGTCAAAAGTTGTGGTCATTCCTCCATGAGATGAGGGCTCTAGTTCACATTTGAGAGGTGTAACCACCCCCGTTGTAATATCCCAAATTTTAAATTCTGGTTAAAAATAAAATTTAATAGTTTTCCTTGAATTTTCTAGGATTTAAACATGTTTTCCTAATTAGTTTGAAGCCAAAATAATTTATTTTCAAAATTAACTACCAATATTAAGTTGGAAATATTTTTATTTAAAGTCGAAAATAACTCTGGGAATTTCTGTGAAAATTTCCCCTAAACATGTTCATATAAATGAGAAGTTGCTTTTGCAAGCACATGTAGAGATTTTTTAAAATTTTTTGCGGAGTTTCTTTTGTCTGCTGAACTTGAGAGAATTGACAATACTATAATCAAACACAAGATAGAGATTGCAATTCACAGAGAATAACTTAACCATATTACCAAGTACCAAGTTCAACAATATTGCAATGATATCATAAAAACATAATACCATATATAAAAACATAATACAATAACAAAGTTCACAAGTTCATTATATCACAATGAGACACATATATGTAGGTACTAGTAGATAATAATTTTCTAGGCTTCCTCCTTCTTTGCTTCTTCCCGTCTCACACCTTCCTTTCCTTTTCTTCTCCCCCTTTGGCATCAAAATACCAAAAAGGGTTACTCCTACGGTCCTTGAGGAGAAGGATCATGGCGGCAACGGCGACCAAAACAGATTGGAGAGGGAGGACGAGCCAAGGTGCGCTCAATGGAAATGACTCTCTCAGTGAGGGAGATCACTTGATCATCAATGGAGTCCATCGTAGTGGAAAGAGATGCAAACGCCTCGGCCTGATTGTCATGAATCTGAAGGATAGCCGAGTAGATCTGAGAAAGGGAAACTTGTTCTTCTTCTAGTGCATCTTCCCTTTGTTGAGTCCGGGGATGAGAAGCTGCAGGAATTGGAGGACCCTCGCGTGGCTTTATGGCTTGTGGACGGATCTGAAGCCTCCATGATATCTGGTCTTCTAGATGATCAAAGCCATAATATAAGGAGCATAATTGATTCATTTGATCCGATCATTCTTGAAAGAAGCAATCTCCCAAGGACAACATCTACCACTTCAAATCTCCTGCTGTGCATGATGTTATCTATTAAGTTCCAAGCATGTCCTCTAACGGTATCAAAATTCCCGCTCTTAGGGAGAATAGTATGGTTAATGATCCTGTTGACCAAGTTGGGAATTGGCAGGAGATCGGCTAGCTTGCCTAGAGTATATCTGACATTTTCATCATAGAACTCCGTCCAGGGTGGAACCAAAAGGGCAGGTCTGTCGTAAACTTTCTCATAGCTGCTTGACTTTGTCCTTAAAGCTAGCTCAAACTCGTGCCTCTGGCAATCCAAGCAAGTGGTTCCTATCATCCATGCCATATGATTGAAATCAGGAGATATATATAATGTGGCATAGAATTGCCTAATGATCTCCTCATTGTAGTCGCATTTTAGCGCTACTAGGTCATGGATACCAGCCCTTTGAAATAGCCGATATGGTCCATCATATTTATGATCTGCAAATTGCTTGTGTGGGCCATACATCTGTTTATATACCAACTCCTGAACTCTAGTGTGGAACTTAGGATTTGTAGATGTTCTTGGGAGCACAAATTGATTTCTATGACGCAATATAGCATATTCTTCTCCTGTGATCGTCCTCAGATTGATTGGTTGCTCCTCAGGCTCTTCCACTTCCTCATCAGATTAACTTTCTACCTGGGTTGAACTCTCCTCATTTTCTGTTTCAACATCAAGAGCAGGAGCTTTACCTCTATCTTCTCCACCTTTTCGAATTTCCTCTGGATTGACTTGGGCAGGAGGAGTTGCAAGCGGCTAAAGAGGAGAGGAGGTTTGACCGGGGAGTCTGGATCTTGATCTCGGAGTGCCATAGAACTTTGCGAGTGGTGTTCCTGGTCTTAGGCATCTTGAGATCCGAGGAAGAGGACCCTTATGTTGCAAGAGATCAGCAAGAATAGTAGAAAACTCGAGAATATTTGAAAATCTTTGGAGAGGATTTTAGGAGTTCTTCGGCAAGAGAGAGAGAGAGAGAGAGAGAGAGAGAGAGAGAGAGAGAGAGAGAGAGAGAGAGAGAGAGAGTGCGGGTGGAAAAAATGACCGCTTGGGGAGGAGATGGAGGAGTTAAAGTCCTGTGCGAAGGCAGTTAATGCATTTCACCAACCAAGCGGTAGTACCGCTTTTTCAAAGCCAGTAGTACCGGTGACCTCAAGGAAGGCAACGCCAGTTCTAATACTCGAGTTGAACCTTCTGAGCCTATGCCAAAGAAGTGTAAGACGGGCAAGAAGGAGTAACTCAAACAGTTCCAGATTAAGAATTACACCCCTAGGTCTCCTTAGATTCATTTATTAGCATTATTGTTTAGATGCAGAATTGTGAGCTGCTAATTCCTTTTGTGGAAGCCATAATAGTTTAATAAAATAAATAAAGTGAGAAATATTTTGAAAAAGTTTCTTTCTTTGCCTTGTGTTTATTTGGTTCTTGGGTTGTTATAGAAATATCCCCCTTAGTTTCCCTCTCTCTTTCCTAAGTCCTTGAACTTCCAGTAGATGGTGGCTACTTGTATCGGAAGTGGCAGCACCAGCGGACAAGGAAACGAGAACGCTAACTACCAAGAGAATCCAGTTCAGCAGCCGCCACCCCCTCCGACCGAAGCACCTGATTGGCGCTAGATGATGGCCAACCGGTCTCATCTGATTGATTTGTTAGCTCAGTCCTTCAACAACAACCAGAATGTTCAAGCAGCAGTAGCATCTCATACTCCACCACATCCACTGCCTCAAAGGGCCAGCATGTCCGAGTTTACGAGGATGCGTCTACCAACCTTTTTAAGCAGCACATAGCCTATGGATGCCGACGATTGGCTCTGGATTATTGGCAAGAAGCTGGACATTACCTAGTGCACCGACCGCGAGACGGTGCTGTTTGCTTCTCATTAGCTCTCAGGGCCAACATCCGAATCGTGGGACAACTACAGCCTAGCCAATGATGACGACCAGTCCATTACTTGGGCTGAGTTTGTGCGAGCTTTCCGACATGCTCACATTCCTACAGACACTATGACCCTTAAGAAGAAGGAATTTCGCTCACTACACCAGGGTAACCACTCAGTGAGCGAGTATCTACACAAGTTTAATTAGCTTGCTCGCTATGCACCGAAAGATGTGGCCAAGGATGAAGACAAGCAGGAACAATTCCTAAAAGGAACGAATGATGAACTCTCCGTCTGTCTGATCTCTCAAGACTACACCGACTTTCAACAGTTGGTAAACAAAACTATCCGCTAAGAGGGCAAACATCAAGAGATGGAGAACCGCAAGCAGGGGATGGCAGCTCAGAAATTGAACTCTGGAGGTCTCCCGAAGCCCCGCACTGCTTCATCTCAGCCACCGTAGTGCGGTAGATTCGAGTTTTCTTCCTCTTGAAGGATGCCTACCTCTGCACCTCGCCAGGAGTTTTGTAACTCGTCTTCAGGAGGCCAGATTCAAAAGGACTTGTCAGCAATCACTTGCTATCACTTCCAGGAGAAGGGGCACTTCTCCAATAAGTGTCCTAAGAGGCATCTTCCAGCTGCACCCAAGACAGGAGTTCAAACTGCTAGCAACACCTTTGTTGCTAAGAAGCCAAATCAGTTTGTGAAAGGCAGGGTGAACCACATCACCGTCGAAGAAGCCCAGTCTGTACCAAATGTTGTTCTTGGTATGTTTCTTATCGATTCAGTACCAGCATCAGTTTTGTTTGATTCAGGTGCTTCACATTCTTTCGTGTTAAGCAAATTTGTGGGAAAATATGGGTTATCTACTTCTCCCTTAGCTAACCCTATGTTAATCCATTCCCCAGGCTCGGAAATGAGGACTAGTTCCCTATGCTCAAACCTCACCTTGGAGATATCTAGAGTATCTTTCTTAGCCGACTTAATAGTCTTACATTTCCAAGGATTAGATGTTATCCTCGGAATGGATTGGTTAGCCAAGAACCAAAGACAGATAGATTGCACCAATAGGTCTATCACTCTCACCAATAACTAAGGGGTTAAAGTGGAATTCAAGCCTAAGATTCCTATCGGAGGAAGTTTCATCCTTACCAGTCTTAAGGAAGTAAGGCTAGAAGAAATTCCAGTAGTACTAGAATACCTTGCTGTGTTTCCCGAAGAATTACCCCGCATGCCTCTAGATCGAGACATTATGTTCCTAATTGACTTAGTCCCAGGAACGACACATTCCAAGAGACCCTACAGAATGCCTGCTAACGAGTTAGCAGAATTCAAGAAACAGATCAAAGAACTGCAAAACAAGGGATACATTCAGCCCAATTCATCACCATAGGGAGCTCTAGTACTCTTTATCAAAAAGAAAGATAATAGTATGAGAATGTGTGTAGATTACAGATTGCTCAATGAGGTCACAATCAAGAACAAATATCCATTACCCAGGATCGACGATCTCTTTAATTAGCTAAAAAGAGCAAGTGTCTTCTCAAAGATCGTCCTGAGATCCGGTTACCATCAGTTGAAGATTAGACCGGAAGATATTCCCAAGACAGTTTTCACAATCAGATATAGACTGTATGAGTTTACAGCGATGCCATTTGGATTGACAAACGCCCCAGCTTATTTCATGAATATGATGAATAAAGTGTTCATGGAAATCTTGGATAAATTCGTGGTAGATTTTATCGATGACATTCTCATCTATTCAAAGGATGAGTTAGAGCATGAAAAGCATCCCAGGAAAGTGCTAGAAAAGCTTAGGGAACATCAGCTTTATACCAAGTTCAGCAAAAGTGAATTTTGGCAAAGCCAAGTTGCTTTCCTCAGACATATTGTGTCAGCCGGAGGAGTTGCAATGGATCCTACCAAGGTTGAAGCCGTAATGGATTGGAAGCAGCCCAAATCCGTCACGGAAGTGAGAAGTTTTCTTGGATTGGCCGGTTATTACCGCCGATTCATTGAAGGGTTCTCCAAGACAGCTAGACTCATCACTCAACTTTTGAAGAAGGAGAAGAAGTTTGAATGGACAGACGCTTGTGAGCAAAGCTTTCGAGAATTGAAGCAAAGACTAGTTTCTGCCCTAGTTCTAGTTCTACCTAACATCCATAAGGATTTCGAGGTTTTCTGTGATGCCTCTCGTTAAGGCCTTGGATGTGTGCTCATGCAATAAGGCAAGGTCGTAGCCTATGCATCCTGATAGTTGAGACCACATGAAGGGAATTACCTGACACATGATTTGGAGTTAGCAGTAATTGTGCATGCACTGAAAATCTGCCGACATTACCTCATTGGTAATCACTGCGAGATTTTATGGACCATAAGAGTTTGAAATATATCTTTACCTAGTTAGAACTCAATTTAAGGCAAAGAAGATGGTTGGAGCTGATAAAGAATTATGACCTTGGAATCCATTATCATCCCGGAAAAGGCAAACGTAGTGGCAGATGCCCTGAGTGAAAAGAGTATTGCAATACTACGTTGGTACAAGTAAGTTAGCCAAAGTTATCTGAAGAGTTGAAACATCTAAACCTAGAGATTGTCAGTCAAGGCTGTGTGCACACTCTAGAGGTTCAACCAACCATTCATGATCAGATTAGAGAGAAACAGAAAAAAGATGAGGACATCAAAGAATTCAAGAATATGCGTGTAACACCCTGATTTTCAGAGCCTTTTTGAAAATTTTCAAAATAAAAAGAGCCATTTTGTTTTGATGAGAATTCAAAGCTTAACTTGAGATTTTCAGAATTTGAAGTGTTTAAAATGACCAAACCAAACTTCAACTAATCCAAAGTTTGGTTCTTTTGGTGTTGCTCTAGCTCTCTGGAGCTATCTTTCCTTTTCTTGATAAGGATTTCCTTTCCTCTATCCTATTTGGACACTCTTTTCTGTCCAGACCTTCCCTCTTGTTTGACCTCTGGTGTCGCTCTCCTTCCTCTTGTCTGCTCGGATCTTCCCTTCCCAGCGGAAATCCCTCTCTGTCCAAGACCTTCCCCTTGTTTTGCGCTGCCCGCGCCCTTCTCTCTCTTTTGTACTGCCCGATCTATATCGGACGGCTTCGCTTTGCTGCACCTTTCCTTACTTTCTGGATCTCCTCCCTTGAATCTCCTTGTGGTCTTTGGCGAAGACCATCCCTTCTGGTCTTTTGCAAATACCACCCCTTTTTGGTTGAAACCACCCCTCGTGGGCACGACCTCCCTTTTTTGTTCAGATCACCTTGTTGGTAACTTCACTTTGTGATCTTTTGAAAAGATCACCCTCCTGGTCCAGCCCATCCTTTGGGTTAGGACCACTTTTGTGAGACCCCGGGGTATTTAGCTCGTAATGCTTAGTCGTACCACCGACCCTAGCATCACCAACGAAATATCCCGTGCCTCGGGAAAATATGTACATCCCAGAAGTGCTGTACATACACCCTTTTACAAAGTCATGCATCAATTCCATACAAACATAGAACTCAAGCACGAACTAGATTAATTAAAAGACACACATAAAAGAGAGAGTTATTACAAAAGGGCCGACCGGCTAAATACAACTAAGAGAAAACAACAGCGGAAGCGAAAGCCATAAGATGGCGATAAACAAAAGAAAGCCATATGGTTTGCCTTTAGCCCACAAGGCAACAAACCAAGCCACCAACCTAGTCGTCCCATCCACCGCACATCTCACAAAAGTGGAACCCTTGGGGTTCAACTTCTTCCTCTGCAACAATTATAGTTAAGCAAAGCAGATGAGTACAAAAATGTACTCACAAGACTGACGTGTAAGGGTAACAGCCTATAATTAGCTACATGCAAGCTTTATTTAAGTGGAAGGCTTTAGGCTCATTTTAGCATAAAGCAAGTTTTCATTTGCAATAATGTAATAGATTCAAGGCGTTTTGACAAAGCATTTTTAATTGTTGAAGTAACAACGATACAATAATAATAACAACAGTAAGAACAACCTAGAAGTGACTAACCCAATAGTCACCACAACAATAGCATGAATCACCAAATTCATACCACCCAACAATTTTTAATTAAAAGGTTGAGTCTAGTTCTTGAAAGACCTCCCCAAGCGTGTCCATAACCTAGGACGAGGCTATTCGAATAGTTTTATCCTTGCAGGGGTGTACCAATGTATCCACACGTCAGACTGCCTTTTCGCCAAGCTATTTAGCACACTTCCTTTGGTATGCCAGCACGGCTAAGTCCTACGAGACATTTCCAATGGATGATGCTAATTAAGAGCCGCAACCCAACATAGAGAAGGACACATCAGCTAGCTCAAGCCGAATTACAGATGCTCCCCTCATATAATAATAACATTTTTCTTTTAACACCACCAACCAGCTCATAATTAACACCCCCCAAAGTACTTAGTCAAGAGAGGTCCCATATCCCTCTCGCGTGGTTAGCACGCAATTTTGCTTGGTTCAGTGGGACAAGTAACTCGGTCCTTAGGGACTTAGGCACCATTCCAACACACCATGAGATCACACCAACATCCATTGTGCCCAAGTCAACGACAATTTTGTTTTCATTTTTATTTCTTTACAACGTAACAAAGCACAAGTGCTGGACATAATGGAATAATAATTTTTGTGTGCTCAAGGTCATCGACATAATGTCGACAACCGCCCATTTCTACCGTTATCTAAGCATTTCTAAGCATTATCCACGTAAACTACTAAGTGATAAGGGCCCATCCATCGAACTCTAAATCACAGCAAGATAAACCTAGGCTTAGTAGTAGAGAAAGAACATTGACCTACAGAGTATGCATCTATAGGATCATCTAATCGATAATTTAACAACAAAATAAGCATGCATGCATGCAAGTGAATACAAAGTATTAGACTTTAAAATAATGGGATTGATCAAACTGTTTGCCTTACTAGATATGCTCAGTAGGCTGTAGAGGAACACTCTCAGGATCAACACACTCGTCGGCACCTAACGAAAGAGCGAAAAGAACCGATAAGAACGAAGAAAACCGAAAAGACTCAACAGCAAACTTTCTCCAAATGCAAAGAAATTTTTACAGCAGGTAGAGCATGATTTTTAAAGAATTTAGCAATAAGAATCAATTGAATTGGATTCTCAATGCAAAAGTTATGGCCAAAACAAATCTGCTCAGCCTGGAAAATGCTGGAAAATAGAAATCGGTTACTGTTCATCTAAATTAAATTCCCTAGCACAATTTTCCAAAGAGGTGCTGCACCTGGGATTTTTATGGTAAATCAAGCACCTCATGAGATGAATAACACAATTGAGTTCAACACATTTGGAGCTATGATGCATGTTTTATGATTTTTCAAAGGCATGCAAAAGAGCACAATTAAAATGTACCCACAATTCTTTTGAAAATAGTGACATGCCTAAATCCTATTCTACCATTTAGTAAACTAATAGAGGAAGCCAACAAAGTTGGATTCACTCAAAAAGGATCTATAGAGAATTACTTATGCATTTTACAAGTTAAATATCACTTTTAGGATAACAATTAAAGCCTATTTCTAAACTATTTTAGCAAACCATTTTCTGGAGCCGAACTAAGCTTACAACCATTTTTATATTAAAGCCCAAATCAAACCAGAGCTAACAAAATTAGAATCAACTCATTTGGATTCAAATTGAAATAGTTATGCATTTTTAAAGTTTATTACCTTTTTCAGTTCACAAATAAACCCATCGGGAAATCCTAAATTCACGACGACGTGGAAATTTCTGGGCCGTTGATCCTGGATCGGACGGCCCAAATCCTGTCGGCAACACGTGCGCGTCCGTGCGGAATCAACAATCGTGGGCCGTTGATCTTGGATCCAACGGTCCAGATTGAATCGCCACGGTCGCGTTTGAATCCCCGCGCGCGAAAAGGGGCGGCGGCTATGGACCGGTGATCGCGAGATGGATAGCTCACAACCAACGTACACAGCGCACACGCGAACACTTGGGCAATCTGAGCCCTAGATCTGAAAATGGACGGCCCTCAGCGAACTAAGAACGAAGCACTCCCGCGATCGGGACCGCAGATCTAAAAGGTGGACGGCTCACGGTGAGCCACGTCGCGCATACGAAAACAGACACCGGTGTTTCCGACAACGACACCGACGGCATTCCACGGCTCGTCGCCGGCGACCTGGGGCGCAGCGGTGCGAACCAAAAGTGGCCTGAGGTGCGCAATAACCTGGCGCACCTCCTGGTACCACTCACACCGACATGTGGTCCTTAACGCCATGAGCCGAACGGGGCGCGACAACTACGACGGCACGGTGATAACGAGAATTTGCTCATTGCGTAGTTCAGAGAAGTGGGTGCCCAAGCGTCTATGGACTATCAAGAGGGTACCTGAATGACGCGGAGGGACAGAGGAGGTCGGAGGAGCACTGGCGGCATAGGACCTTGCCGGCGCCGACGAAGATGACGCGGGGAGGATGCTCTGAGCAAAATTCACCGCACCGGGTCATCAGTTGAGCTTCAGCATAGCCCAAAGATGGTTCATGAGTGAGTGATGGGGAAATGGAGCACTCACCGGTGACGGAGACGAAGAGGGGCGATTATGGCCAAGAAAGAGGAAACTCCAAATTCAGCTGCTTTCTGGAGAGGCAAACCAAATTGAGTTAGGGGTTTTACTCCAGGAGCGTAGAGGGGCAAGCTGGAGCAAAGAAAGAGGGAGGGAAGCCACTGGAGCACTGCCTTCACCAACGAGCTTGGGGTCCGACAATGGCGGCGGGGTGTTTAGGTGGTTTGGAGCTCCAATAGCACAGTGGGTGCTAGCCAGAGCTGCGGGATGGTGAAAGGGAGCCAAGGACGGGAGCTGGGGGCTAAAGTAGCCGAGAGGGCAAGGGGGCAACGGGAGAGCTCCCCCACGGTCAAGCCTGCCGCGGGAGCGTTGAGAGCGATGGGAGTAGGTGAGGGAAGGTGACCCGAGGGAGAAGCTCTCGAGCGCATTTAATGCTCCCTCCCGTTGGCGAGGACGCGGACGGGACAAGGCACTGCGCCACCCCGAATCGGCGCTGCCATGGCGACCGCGTCACGCGAGCGAGGACGACCCGAGGAAGGAGACGAAGTGAGCGCCGCTTAATTTTGATCCAACGGTGAACACGCGCCCAGGCGAACGTGACTTGAGTCCAACAGTGCGCGAGCTGGTCGAGCCGAACCAACAGACGCGGCGCCACGGTGACGGTTGGATCGCTATCCAAAGGCCAGCGCGAGATCTTGGTTGCACAGTGCCGCGCGAACGTGGGCGGTGCGATGGAGATTCAACAGTTGGAAACGAGCGCGCTGAAGCGGCCCGGTCGGTACAGCTAGTTGACTCGACCCAGTCAAGTGGCTCGAGCCCGAGTAACAGTATAGACCAGTTTGGGTTTGAATTTTGAAAGCTGAGTTTGGAAGAATTTTTAGAGGTAGCAAACTAACTCCAAAAATTCTGAAATTTTACCTAGAGGATCCTCACTCCAAGATTAACCTTAAATAAAATTTCTAGAGGTTTTTATGCACAGCATTTTTCTCCAAAAATTCTGCAAGGGTGTGTTCTAGGGTTTGACCAATTAAAAAATTGGTTTGACTTGCCTCCAACAATTATCAAATAATTTCTAAAAATTGTAAAATTTTTAAGAGGGGTCACACATCATCCCTAGAACCTAGGAAAATTATTTCCCAAGGTTGGCACCATACTTGTGACAAGGTGGAATAAGGGTTTGACTTTAGTCAACAGGAGATTTGTGTTTTGAATTCCACAACTCTTGACAAGAATTGTAGAAAAGTTCAAGGGTTTCAAGATGTGAGAAAAGTTTTAATTTCTACTCATTTAATTACATTTGAAACACACACCCATAATAGGTTACATTTGAAACACAAACCTAGATTGGTTCCATTTGTACATTTGGGATGTTACACTTCCTTAATCTCAATTGCAGTTTAAACCTCCTCTGAGGTTTAGACTTTCCTTGTAGCTAGACCTCATCTGAAGCCTAGACAATCTTTGTGGTTTTGACCTTTCCCTCCGTTTTGGGCACTCCCTAGGTCTAGACTTCCCTTGTGTTTAGACCCTCTGTGTGCCCAGATCTCCTTACCATTTGGACCTCTCCGGTGGTTCGAACCTCTTCTTGTCTGGATCTCCTTGACGTCCGGATCTCTTTTGATCCTAGACCTTCATTATGTTTGGGCATACTCTCATGCCCACGCCTTCCTCTTGTCAGGCCATCTCCTCGAGTCTAGACCTCCCTTATGTCTAGACTACCCTTTGTTGGCTTGAACCTTTTTGTTGTTCAGACCATTTCCTTATTGACTTGAATCTCTTGGACTACCACTCTGGTTTCTCTTTAAGGTAAGCCTCCTCTTTGGACCAGACCCCTCTTGGATGTCGACTTTTCCTTTGGGTCACAACCATCTTAAGGTATTCCAAGCTCGGGTTGTGTTTCAAGTATCCTCGATGTCTGAGAATCCACTTTAGGTTGAATTCTCCCTTCTGGATCTCTCTCTTAATCAACCCTCTTTCCCCTCTTTGCTTATTTGAACCCCTCTTGGCTCATCTGAATCCCTCATAGTTCACTTGAACCCCTTCGGATTCCACTGAACTTTCCTCTAGTTTATTAGGACCTCCCCTTTCCTTTATTGGAACCCCCCGTGTCCTTCAGGACCTCCCCAGGTCCTCCAAGACCTCCTCCTTGTTTATTTGGACCTCTATCACTTGCGTACCGTCCGATTTGCATTGGACGGATTGATCTTGGTGAGACGTTCGGATGGTCCGAACGTCCCAACCATTTTGGACCGCCCGATTCAGTTCATTGGCTGAGATCTAGCGTTAGCTCGGTTGGTCCGAACGGCCCAATCATTTTGGGTGGTCCGATTGAAATCCAGCGGCTCCAACTTCTCCCGCTTCCTATCTCGCTATAGACCTCCCTCCTTGTAGATCTGGCCGTTAAGACCTCCCCCTTGGAGATCTTAACCGTCCAAACCTCCCTCCTTGTAGATCTGGCCATTAAGACCTCCCCCTTGGAGATCTTAACCGTCCAGACCTCCCCTTTGGAGATCCTAACCGTTCAGACCTCCCCTCTGGAGATCTCAACCGTTCAAGACCTCCTCCTCCGATTAGATCCTAACCATCCAGGCCTCCTCCTGGATTTAATCCGACCGTGAGGACCTCCCTTGCGAGTGAGGACTTCCCCTTGACCTCTGCAGACCTACCCTTTTGCACTTAATCTTGGCTGTTGGACCTTCTTTTTGGAGATCCAACCGTCAGGACCTCCCTAGTGGGTGAGGACCTCTTCTGTTCTCTAAGGGACCTCCTCAAGGTCTTCACAGGATCTCTCCTGCGGGTCTTGACTGGACCCACTTGGCAGTCACACCTAGTTTTCTTTTACCCTTTGACTGTGTCCTTGTGCAAGGAAGTCTCCCTCGCATTTAATACATGTTGTATCACATTAAATGCTACCACTTTTTGCAGTACCCATGTCATACTTTTGTCACATCCTTTGCCTGCTCCCTTGTCCTCTTTACCAACTCTTGAACACTGTAACAGCCCAAAATTTCAATTTTGGTTAAAGTTTAAAACTTATTTGAAATTGTGAATTTTCTGAAATTTTTAAAGCTTGTCTTTAAATTGTTAAAGCCAAAAATAAATTCTAATTCAAAATCTATTATCAACTTTAAGTTAGAACCATTTTATTTGGGTTTAGAATAATCCTAGAGTCATTAATGAATTTTCCTAGAATTTTTAGGATTTATTTGCTATTTTCTAGAGCCTAAATGAATTAAACTGAATATTTAAAATAGAAAATCAAAAGAAAATCATAAGCAGTGTATGGGTCGAAACCCAAGGCGGCCCGCACCACCCTCACAAACCCATCTAGGCGTGGACTGCTGGATCTAAATCCAACGGCCCGACCACCAAGACCTCCCTATCTCTCTCTCTCACCTCTCTCTTCCTCACCGCCAGATCCTAATCGGACGGCATCTAAACCACCGCGTCACCCTACTCCCGCACCGTCGGATCCAGATCAAGCGGTCGCGTCATCTTCTCCCCGCCCGCCGTCTCATGCGACCAAGTCGCCTCCGCCATTTCATGGCGTGGGCAAGCTTCATGGCGCCGCCTCAACCGCGCGCGTCACAGGCAAGCGACGAGCCCGCGCCCACCTCCGCCTCGTTCCCCACTTCTCCCCCTCTTCTGGCAAGACGAATCGCCTGAAATCGAACGGTCGCAAGACGATCCCCACGATCCTCGCCGCCTCCGGACCTCCCGACCTCTATAAAGGAGAGCATTGGGAGCCTCTCCTCACCACGGCCAACGCCACCACTCACCCACTCCCTCACGCCTGTACTACTTGAATTTAAGATTTGCTCATGCACGGTCCCGGCTTGAGCTTCAATTCCGCCGCTGCCGACGCGGGTCTCGCCGCCCCACCATTCGCCGCCAGATCTCCACGATCCGGCGCGACCTTGCCTCGCCGGAGGACCTCGAGCTCGTCGCCGTCGACCACCGGCTCGCCGCCGCTTCTTCGTCGCCGCCGCCACCTCCGTCCTCTCCTCCGCGTGGGTGGCGCACTGTAACCCTCGCGTTCCCTCTTTCTTCTCGTACCCTCGCCGAGTCTAGATCGCCGCCGTTCACGGCTCATTGGAACCCGAGCGCGCCATTGCCGAGGTCTCGTGGCTCACCACGCGGCGCCACCGCAGCCACGTGGGTGCCACATCAGCCCTAGTCCGACATGGCGCCACGCCGCACACACGCCACCTCCCGCGCCTAGTCCCGTGGGCTTGGTCCACATGGGCCGTGTCAGCGACACAAAGGCCCCACACGCCGATTTATTTTTTTAAATCGGAGAATTTCGTGCGTTGACGCCGGAAGTCGCGATAAATAGATTTCCTTTAAGAAAACAATTCGGGAAAATCATTTAAATAACAGATTTAGGATTTGATTTGTAAAATTCATAACTTATTCATCCTAGCTCCAAATTAGATGATTCAAATTGCTAAATTCGTAGAAAATTATTATCTAACTAAATAAAATATAATTATTCAATTTGGAGTTCATTTTAGTTCTGTTTTAGAATTTAGAAATTCATTTAAATTCCAAATTTAGATTTAAATTTGTAAAATTCATATCATCTGAACTCCAACTCCAAATTTTGTGAATTAAGTTTCTAAAATATTATAAAAAGATTATCTAGCTTAATAAAATAAAATTTGTTTATATGGAATTAGTTTAACTTGTCTTTTTAAGTTAAACTATTTAAATTGCAAATTTAGGATTTAAACTTGCAAAATTCATAGCTTTTATTTCTGTTTCCAAATTGAGGGTTTCAAATTTATAAAATCTTATAAAAATATTAACTAGCCCAACAAAATATAATTATTTTATTTGGAGTTAGTTTAAACTGTCATCTTGTATTTATTTGAATTTCAATTGATTGTCGATTTCCACGCTTAGATTACTGACGATTCCGGGAATTTGATTCTTCCAAGAATTAGAATTTCAAGACTTCAGCGAAGGCAAGTTATACTTTGATCATCTTGCACCTACTATTTTAAAGTTATTTAAATTCAGTTTTCAAATTATTAAGTGCATGCATACTTTTATTCAAGTATTTTAATTCTGTTTAAATGATTAGATATTCCATTTGTCCTTGTATGGCCAATATTGAATATTGAAACGTCATCCCTTGTCACCATAGATAAATTATTGGGAAATGCTTAGCAAATGCTTATACCATGATTTGGATTTTGGGAGGATTTAGCCAAATCATTACAAATTTGTTTAAACTTGAACCTATGGTATTGTTTTACCATAGGGAACTTTGTAAAGATGGTTTAGTCAAATAAAATGCTAAAATGATTTAGACTTGGGCGAAACGGATGATTGGTGGGTGCAGGTTTATGCACGGGTTTAATCTGGTTAGGATTAAAACCCAGGGTTTGTTTTGAAAGACGCCCAAGTCGATTAAGGACCGGCCTTTGAGCGTTCCTTTGCTATGCCAAAACGTACCACCACATGTCCTGTATGGGAAGGACCTGGCTTAATAATTTGGGATATCTCATAGATATTCGTGCCATGTTGTATGAGTGGGTGTTGGTTAGACAGTAGTCCCACATGGCGCAAGAGGGGGCTCCCGGAGGATGGTTAGTCCAATGGAAGCGAAACCTTAGCGGGCATGAGTATTGTGAGGTAGATCATTGTAACGGCCTTGTGATATTTGCTCTGTCACACGCCTTAGGAAGCGTGGTTTGGCCGACACAAAGGGTATAATATCTCGTGTGGGTAAAGCTGTACAAACTCGCAGAGTAGAAAACTATTGAATAGCTGGCGTCATGATCATGGACATGCTAGCAAAGCCACTTTGAGTTAGACTTGTTTTTGGTTTTAAAATGGTTTCAACAGATGTTTTCGGGATGGTTAGTCCTGTGGGAAAAATTAGGCGGTTAGCCATTGTGATTGGAGGATATCCATCACCTTTCTTGGAGGTTATCCACATTATTCCATTGTCATTTAAAATATGATTTTAATTAATGTATGAAAATGGCCTTGCAATCTATTATGATTATTTAAATTAAAGCTGCCGCTTACATAAAATAACCCCGCCAATGTCCTTTGTTTACCTTATGCATGCATTACAATTCCATATTGGTGTAACTTGCGAGCACTAGTAGTTGTGCTCATGCTTGCTTTATGCAACAAAATTTCGGAGAAGACTACTATCGGGACGGTGAGGACACCGACGCCTAGGTTACGCCCAGCATTTACTGTGGCGGATCGTTCGCCTACTACTATCTTCTTATTTCATTGTGTTATTTACTTCTTTATTTGGCTTCATGCCCAATTGTATCGAACTCGATTTACTATTAATGAAATGCGAGATTTGGTTATGTTATCATTTTTGTAAGCTGTACACCGGAAATCTGGATGGTGTATGAACACAGAGGGTTCGGGATCTTTCGTTCCAGGTCCGACAAAAGTGGTATCGAGCCATGTCGATCGTAGGTCGTGGCCTTAGAATTGCCTTAAGGACTTATCTTCAAAAGCTAAAACTATTTTGGGTCTATCCGAGTCATGTCTCAACCTTTCTCTTTAAAAATGTTTACTAACTCCTCCTTCTCAAAATTTTAGATGGCTGAAATCTGGACGCTACTTCCCACTTGAGCCTTTTATCGAAAGCGGCCGAGATACTTTGGGAAATGATGCAAGACTGGTTACCTGGGAAGAGGCCAACCTTTCAAGGATTCAAGTACCAGGTGGAGGAACAACAGCTGTGGAGAGTTGAGGTGCTCATCTACTCCAACCTTGCAGGACACCGCCTTCCACGTCTTTGACGCCCGATCCGGCGCAACACCTTTGATGATGGCATGCAAGATGCGGCAAGGAGGCGATTCGCCACCTTCGCTACACCTACAATCATCGCCTTCATGGCACCGGTTTCATTATTACCCGATGCACATTCCAACCCGCTCGACAAGATTTTCAACTCCGCTAGAGACGAAGATTCCCCGAATCGACACACGGTGGATCTGGCTAAGGCTTTGGATTATGCCTACTGGAAACACCTTGAATGACTTGCTCACCACTCGTAATGACTACAAGAAGCGTAAGAGAAGTCAAGATCAGAATCATGAGCTCGCTAGCTACAAGGTCGGCGAGGCTAGCTCGAGTGAGCCGGATTATACCCCCAAGACCCATTATAGTTACCTTCCTGTTAGCTCGATCTTTAGTTGCTAATTATGAGCTACTATCTTATTTGTGGTAGCCATAATCTTTGAATAAAATGACTTAATAAAGGAACTTTTGGAAAAATCTGCTCTTTGTCTTGTGTGCTCTTTGTGTTCTTGGGTCGTTAGAATTTACCCTTTAGAACTTCCTATTTGTCTATCTCTCCTAAATCTTTGGAGTTCTAGCAGATGGTGACCACCTGCATGGCGAAGGGCAAAGGTCCGAGGGCAACGAAGACGCAGACGGGAGGATCCGTGCAAAGAACCACCACCGCCACCAGCTGAAGGACCAGATTGGCGTCAGATGATGGAAAACCAGAATCATCTGATTAACCTCCTAGCTCGATCCCTCAACAAGTCAAGTGAATGTGTGCAACGGCTGGATCGCACCACCACCTCCACCAGCAGAGATTGACCATGGCGATTTCATGCGCATGCGCCCACCGACCTTCTCCAGCAGCACAGAGCCGATGGATGCCGATGACTGGATCCGTGCTATCGGGAAGAAGCTGGATATCACTCAGTGTACTGATCGTGAGAGAGTCCTGTTTGCCTCTCACCACTCCTTTGGTCCCTTGATCGTAATGGTGGGATAACTACAACATCTCCCATGCCGATGCGCAGACTATCTCTTGGGAGGAGTTTGTGCGGGCTTTCGCCATGCACATATCCTCATGAGGATAATGACCCTAAAGAAGAAAGAATTCCACGCTCAAACAAGGCAACCACGGTGGGTGAATACTGCACAAGTTCAACCAAATTTTGCTCGCTATGCCCCAAACAGATGTGGCTAGTGATGAAGAAAGGCAGAAAGGTTCATGGATGGTTTGAACGATGAGATCTCACCGGTGGTCTCCAATGACTACACCGACTTCCAAAGAAGTTAGTGAATAAAGCTTTTCGCCAGAGGCCAAACATCTGCAGATGGAGAACTGCATAGCGGAGGATGGCGCTCGAAGTTCAACTCGAGGGCAACCCAAGCCTCGTGTTGCTCGGCCTTCACCACCTCGAGTGGTAGGTTCGATCCTCTACACCCGAGCTCGAAGACGCCAGGCGCTCCCACTCTTCCCGGCTCCGCAACAATGCATCTGCGGGGCGGTTTAGCAGAAGAACCCAACTTCATCGGCAGCAGGAGTGACATGCTTCCATTAACGAGATCGACACTATGCCAACAAGTGCAAGAAGCAAAGCGATCGCAACACCAATCAAAGCAAGATCGAGGAGTACCGGCCACCGGCGGCACCCCAAAGCGGCGGGCGATTCACGAAGGGACGTGTGAATCACGCCACGCAGAGGAAGCTCAGCAAAGACACAGACGCCGCCCGGTACGTTTCTTGTTAATTCGATACCAGCATCAGTTCTGTTTGATTCCGGAGCTTCGCATTCTTTTGTATCCAATAAGTTTGTGGGCAAAAATGGGTTACCTATTTCTCCATTAAGTAATCCTATGATAATCCATTCCCCGGGCTCAGAAATGAGAACCAGTTCTCTATGCCCGAATCTTACCCTGGAGATATCCGGAGTTTCCTTCATGGCAGACTTGATAGTCTTGCATTCTCAAGGTCTGGATGTAATACTTGGAATGGACTGGCTAGCCAAGAATCAAGGACGGATAGATTGTGCCAATAGGTCTATTACGCTCACTAATAAGGAAGGAGTCACAGTTGAATTCAAGCCCAAGACCTGCATCGGAGGAAGTTCCATTCTGACCAGCTTGAAGGAGTTAAAGCTTGAAGATATACCAGTGGTGCAAGAATTCCCGGATGTCTTTCCTGATGATTTACCCGGCATGCCACCGGACAGGGACATAATGTTCTTAATTGACTTAGTCCCAGGGACCGCTCCAATCTCGAAGCGACCCTACAGAATGCCGGCCAATGAATTGGCAGAAATGAAGAAACAAATTGAAGAATTGAGGAGCAAGGGATATATTCGACCCAGTTCATCACCTTGGGGAGCACCTGTTTTATTTGTCAAGAAGAAAGACAATAGTATGAGGATGTGTGTGGATTATAGGTCACTCAATGAAGTGACAATCAAGAACAAGTACCCGCTACCTAGGATTGATGACTGCTCGATCAACCTGAAAGGAGCAAGTGTATTCTCGAAGATTGATTTGAGATCCGCTATCACCAATCAAGATCGGACGTAAGATATTCAAGACGGCTTTCACCACCGGATATGGGTTGTGCGAAGTTACAATAATGTCTTTCGGTTTGACAAACGCCCCTGCTTATTTCATGAATATGATGAACAAAGTGTTCATGGAATTCTTGGATAAGTTTGTGGTTGTTTTCATCGATGACATCCTTATCTATTCAAAGAATGAAGAAGAGCATGAGTACCATCTCTCAGATAATTTTGGGAAAACTTCAGAGAGCACCAGCTTTATGCCAAATTCAGTAAGTGCGAATGTTGGCTAAGTCAGGTGGCATTCCTTGGACATATTGTGTCCGCAAGAGGAGTGGCAGTAGATCCAGCCAAGGTCGAAGCAGTAATGGATTGGAAACAACCCAAGTCTGTCACAGATGTGAGAAGCTTCCTTGGATTGGCCGGGTATTATCGCAGATTCATTGAAGGTTTCTCCAAGATAGCAAGACCAATGACTCAACTTCTGAAGAAGGAGAAGAAATTTGAGTGGACAGATGCTTGTGAGGAAAGTTTCCAAGAACTGAAGACGAGATTAGTTTCAGCACCGGTATTGGTCCTACCAGATATTCATAAAGATTTTGTGATTTTCTGCGACGCCTCTCGTCAAGGACTCGGTTGCGTATTGATGCAAGAGGGCAAGGTCAGATCTTACGCATCTCGCCGCTTGAGGCCACACGAAGGAATTATCCAACTCATGACCTTGAATTAGCGGCGATTGTGCATGCATTAAAGATCTGGCGGCATTATCTCATCAGAATCACTGTGAAGTTTTCACGGATCATAAGAGTCTTAAGTACATATTCACCCCCCGACCTTAATCTCCGAAGCTGAGAAGATGGCTAGAATTGATAAAGGATTATGACCTTGAGATCCATTACCATCCGCAAGGCAAATGTAGTTGCGGATGCCCCGAGCAGAAGGCGATTGCAATACCATCTTGGTTCAGAGAATCACCTAATTGTATGAAGAATTGAAGCATCCGAACTTGGAGATTGTTGAGCAAGGATGTGTGAATGCTTTGGAAGTTCAACCAACACTTCAGAGTCGATCAAAGAAAATCAATTAGTAGATGAAGACATCAAGGAGATCAAGAAGAATATGAGAAGAGGCAAAGCTTCAGATTCACGAAGATGAGGAAGGAACGCAGTGGTTCGGGAACCGTGATCTGCTGCATCGGATCGCAGGATTTAAAGCGATCAATTCGAAGGAAGCCCATGAGTCGCCTTTTATTCCATTCACCCGGCAAGACCAAGATGTACCAGATCTTAAGGAAAGATATTGGTGGGTCAAGATGAAGCGGAAATTGCCGAGTTCAGTGGGTCTGTGATGTTTGTCAGCGAGTCAAGGCAGAACATCAAAGACCCGCTGGTTTGTTACAACCGTTACCGATCCCCGAGTGGAAGTGGGAAGAAGTTGGTATGGATTTCATCACCGGACTTCCTAGGACTCAGTCAAGATGTGATTCCATCTGGGTGATAATTGATCGGTTAACGAAAGTAGCTCATTTCCTTCCCGTCAAGACCACCTACCCGAGCAGCAAGCTGGCAGAGTTATATATGGCTAAGATCGTCTGCTCACACGGAGTGCCCAAGAAGATCGATCCGAGAGGATCACGATTTACATCAAGATTTTGGCAGAGTCTGCACGAAGCTTTGGGAACCAGACTTAATTTCAAGATCGCATATCATCCGCAGACGGATGGCGGATCGAACGAAGTCAACCAGATTCTTGAAGACATGCTTCGAACTGCGCCTTGGATTACGGGAAAAAGTTGGGACAAGAATTTGCCCTATGCGAATTTTCATATAACAATAGCTACCAAGCCGCCTTCAAATGTCCCCGTTTGAGGCTTTGTATGGCAGGAAATGCAGAACTCCGCTTCTATGGGATGAAGTAGGAGAGCATCAGTTCTTTGGGCCAGAGTTGATCAAAGAAGCTGAAAGTAAGGTTAAGGCAATAAGAGAGCATCTGAAAGTAGCTCAAACCCGACAGAAGAGTTATGCTGATAATCGTCGACGAGAGTTGGCCTTTGCTGAAGGAGATTTTGTCTATCTCCGAGTTACTCCACTCCGAGGAGTAAGAAGGTTCCGAACCAAAGGAAAACTTGCACCCAGATTTGTGGGACCTTACAAGATTTTGGCAAGAAGAGGTGAAGTTGCATATCACCGAGTTACCAAAGATCTTTGTCCGTCAGACACAATGTCTTCCATGTTTCATGACTAAAGAAGTGCCTTCGAGTGCCGAAGATCGACCCTCCGAAAGCATTGAGCTTCAAGAGGACCTCACTTATGTGGAGCAACCGATCAAGATTCGGACGTCGCAGAGCGTGTCACAAGGAACAAGATCATCCGTTCATACAAAGTCCAGTGGAGCCACCACCCTGGAAAGTGAAGCCACTTGGGAGCGAGAAGAAGATATTAAAGCGGGATATCCCCACCTTCTTGCCGGTCAATCCTGAATCTCGGGGTCGAGATTCCCTTAAGGGGGGGAGGTTTGTAACAGCCCAAAATTTCAATTTTGGTTAAAGTTTAAAACTTATTTGAAATTGTGAATTTTCTGAAATTTTTAAAGCTTGTCTTTAAATTGTTAAAGCCAAAAATAAATTCTAATTCAAAATCTATTATCAACTTTAAGTTAGAACCATTTTATTTGGGTTTAGAATAATCCTAGAGTCATTAATGAATTTTCCTAGAATTTTTAGGATTTATTTGCTATTTTCTAGAGCCTAAATGAATTAAATCAATATTTAAAATAGAAAATCAAAAGAAAATCGCAAATAAGCAGTGTATGGGCCGAAACCCAAGGCGGCCCGCACCACCCTCACAAACCCATCTAGGTGTGACCGTTGGATCTAAATCCAACGGCCCGACCACCAAGACCTCCCTCTCTCTCTCTCCTCTCTCTTCCTCACCGCCAGATCCTAATCGGACGGCATCTAAACCACGCGTCACCCACTTATTCCTTCAGACCGTCGGATCCAGATCCGACGGTCCCGCGCCATCTTCTCCCCGCCCTTCGTCCTCAAGCGACCAAGTCGCCTCCGCCATTTCATGGCGTGGGCAAGCTTCGCGCGCCCGCCTCCGCCGCCCGCGTACAGGCAGCGTGCGAGCCCCGCGCCCACCTCCGCCTCGTTCCCCACTTCTCCCCCTCTTCTCGCGGCAGTGCGACGAATCGCCAAGAGCGGTCGCAAGACGATCCCCACGATCCCTCGCCGCCTCGGACCTCCCGACCTCTATAAAGGAGAGCATTGGGAGCTCTCCTCACCACGGCCAACGCCACCACTCACCCACCTCACGCCGTGTACTCGCTGAATTTAAGATTTGCTCACCGTCGGTCCCGAAGCTTGGAGCTTCAATTCCGCCGCCGCCGTCGACGCCGGGTCCTCGCCGCCCCCACCATTCGCTTCGCCGCATCTCCACGATCCCGGTGCACACCTTGCCCTCGCGGAGGACCTCGAGCTCGTCGCCGCCGACCACCGGCTCGCCGCCGCTTCTTCGCCGCCGCGGCCACCTCAAATCCTCTCCGCCCAGCGTGAGCGCACTGTAACCCTCGCGTTCCCTCTTTCTTCTCGTACCCTCGCCGGAGTTCAGATCGCCGCCGTCACGGCTCATTGAACCCGAGCCGCCATTGCCGAGGTCACGTGGCTCACCACGTCGGCGCCACCGCAGCCACGTGGGTGCCACATCGCCCTAGTGCCGACATGGCGACCACGCCGCACACACGCCGCCACCTCCCGTGCGCCTAGTCCGTGGGCTTGGTCCACATGGGCCGTGTCATCGACACAAAGGCCCCACACGCCGATTTATTTTTTAAAATCGGAGAATTTCGTGCGTTGACGCCAAGCAAGCTTGCGATAAATAGATTTCCTTTAAGAAAACAATTCGGGAAAATCATTTAAATAACAGATTTAGGATTTGATTTGTAAAATTCATAACTTATTCATCCTAGCTCCAAATTAGATGATTCAAATTGCTAAATTCGTAGAAAATTATTATCTAACTAAATAAAATATAATTATTCAATTTGGAGTTCATTTTAGTTCTGTTTTAGAATTTAGAAATTCATTTAAATTCCAAATTTAGATTTAAATTTGTAAAATTCATATCATCGAACTCCAACTCCAAATTTTGTGAATTAAGTTTCTAAAATATTATAAAAAGATTATCTAGCTTAATAAAATAAAATTTGTTTATATGGAATTAGTTTAACTTGTCTTTTTAAGTTAAACTATTTAAATTGCAAATTTAGGATTTAAACTTGCAAAATTCATAGCTTTTATTTCTGTTTCCAAATTGAGGGTTTCAAATTTATAAAATCTTATAAAAATATTAACTAGCCCAACAAAATATAATTATTTTATTTGGAGTTAGTTTAAACTGTCATCTTGTATTTATTTGAATTTCAATTGATTGTCGATTTCCACGCTTAGATTACTGATTTATTCCGGGAATTTGATTCTTCCAAGAATTAGAATTTCAAGACTTCAGCGAAGGCAAGTTATACTTTGATCATCTTGCACCTACTATTTTAAAGTTATTTAAATTCAGTTTTCAAATTATTAAGTGCATGCATACTTTTATTCAAGTATTTTAATTCTGTTTAAATGATTAGATATTCCAACTGTCCTTGTATGGCCAATATTGAATATTGAAACGTCATCCCTTGTCACCATAGATAAATTATTGGGAAATGCTTAGCAAATGCTTATACCATGATTTGGATTTTGGGAGGATTTAGCCAAATCATTACAAATTTGTTTAAACTTGAACCTATGGTATTGTTTTACCATAGGGAACTTTGTAAAGATGGTTTAGTCAAATAAAATGCTAAAATGATTTAGACTTGGGCGAAACGGATGATTGGTGGGTGCAGGTTTATGCACGGGTTTAATCTGGTTAGGATTAAAACCCAGGGTTTGTTTTGAAAGACGCCCAAGTCGATTAAGGACCGGCCTTTGAGCTGCCTTTGCTATGCCAAAACGTACCACCACATGTCCTGTATGGGAAGGACCTGGCTTAATAATTTGGGATATCTCATAGATATTCGTGCCATGTTGTATGAGTGGGTGTTGGTTAGACAGTAGTCCCACATGGCGCAAGAGGGGGCTCCCGGAGGATGGTTAGTCCAATGGAAGCGAAACCTTAGCGGGCATGAGTATTGTGAGGTAGATCATTGTAACGACCTTGTGATATTTGCTCATCACACGCCTTAGGAAGCGTGGTTTGGCCGACACAAAGGGTATAATATCTCGTGTGGGTAAAAGCTGCATAAACTCGCAGAGTAGAAAACTATTGAATAGCGCGTCATGATCATGGACATGCTAGCAAAGCCACTTTGAGTTAGACTTGTTTTTGGTTTTAAAATGGTTTCAACAGATGTTTTCGGGATGGTTAGTCCTGTGGGAAAAATTAGGCGGTTAGCCATTGTGATTGGAGGATATCCATCACCTTTCTTGGAGGTTATCCACATTATTCCATTGTCATTTAAAATATGATTTTAATTAATGTATGAAAGTGGCCTTGCAATCTATTATGATTATTTAAATTAAAGCGCCGCTTTTACATAAAATAACCCCGCCAATGTCCTTTGTTTACCTTATGCATGCATTACAATTCCATATTGGTGTAACTTGCGAGCACGGTAGTTGTGCTCATGCTTGCTTTATGCAACAAAATTTCGTGAGAAGACTACTATCGGGACGGTGAGGACACCGACGCCTAGGTTACGCCCCTGCATTTATTACTCGTGGCGGATCGCTCGCCTACTACTATCTTCTTATTTCATTGTGTTATTTACTTCTTTATTTGGCTTCATGCCCAATTGTATCGAACTCGATTTACTATTAATGAAATGCGAGATTTGGTTATGTTATCATTTTTGTAACTGTGTACACCGGAAATCTGGGTCGGTGTATGAACACAGAGGGTTCGGGATCTTTCGTTCCCGGGTCCGACAAACACCCGTATCTTGGGACATGTTCAATGGCTCCAGCTATATATATCTTGGGCAGCCCTTCCTCTCTCATTTTCTTCCTCATTTCTCTTCTCTGGTTCAACCGAGCAGTCCTTGGACCTCCCTCCAAGTTCTCAGGGCCTCTCCAGCGAGCTCTTGGGACCTCCTCTAGACCTCCCAACCTCTCTGTTGGTTTTATATTTGAGTTTATTTGGAGTTTCTTTGGATCTTGTTGTTGCTCTATTTGAGTCATTTGGTTTTCACCGTGTAGATTGTCAAAACCATGAGGAGCCAGAGTTCTGTGAAGGGGAGGAAGAAGCTCAAGACTTTGAGCAAGGCAAGTTACACTCATGATCATGTTGCACCCAATATTTCAAGTTACTTATGTTCAGTTTCAAAAGTGTATGCATGCTTACTTTCACTAAGATATTTCAATGCCTATCTTCCTGTTTGTAGCTATGCCTAATTCCCTTGTATGGCCACTGTTTATATTGAACCGACCCCATTGTCACCCTAGATAAAACCTGGTTTTTGCAATAGTAAGGACCAGAGGCTTTTGAAAAATGAATGCTTAGTCTTGCTTAGACCAAAATCTCGATTTGGGAAGTTTTGGCCAAAAAATCTCTTGTTCAAATGATTTGAGCCATGACATTGGTGTGTCATGGAGATCTCAACCATGGCATTGGTGTGTCATGGGGGTTTTGCAAATGGCCATGGCATTGGTGTGCCATGGAGGCTTGAAAAGCAAAGAAATAGAAAATGGTTTTGGGCTTGGGCGGCATTGGGTGTTTGGTTGGTGCAAGTCTATGCACGGGGGGTCATGTGATCCGATGTGCCAGGGTTGAGGTGGCCGCCTGGGTCAGTTAAGGACCGGTCTGCGAGTGTATTTTGCTATGCCTTTTTGTGCAACCACATGTCCTGTGTGGGCGGGACCTGGCCGAATAATTTGTAAAGTTCCATCATAGTTGATCCGGCGAAATAGTGGGTGGTCTTTATGGCCTGTCTTTTCATGACTATGATGTACCCACCTGGCTCAAGAGGGGGCTAAACCCTGTGGACTAGGTGTCCAAAGGGAGCGAAACCTTAGAGTGGGTGGACTGTGGTGGAATGATGCATTGTAAAGGCCTTGTCACGTGCTCTAGACCTCTTACCATCGGCAGTGAGAGGTGGCAACGACGGTTGCCAAACAAACTAGAGAAGTCGTGTCATGTGGGTAAAGTGTACAACCTCTGCAGAGTGTAAAACTATTCAAATAGCCGCGTCATGATTATGGATATGCTAGCAAACCCGCCAAAGTTAGATCTCAGTTTTGGGTTTAAAATGACTTGTGAAATGGTTTTGGATTTTATCCAAATTGGGCTTGGGCAGGGAGCCTTGTGACAGGAGGGTATCCTTCACCATACTGATGATGAATGTTATCCAACTGAAAATTGTGTTTTGGAAAATGAACTTTTACTTATTGTAATCGCTTTGGAACTTAGTACCTGTATTTGAAATAAAATTGGCTTGACGCAAAACAACCCTAATATGCCTTCCATTGATATATCCTTATGCATGTCATACTGTTATTTGACGGGTGTAACTTGCGAGCATGGTTGTTGTGCTCACTCTTGCTTGATTGATGAATTGAGCAGGTGAAGATTGCTTCGATGATGAGGATGACCAAGTCAATTAGGCCGCGCCCTCCAGCCAATCACCTGTGCTGTAATGGTTGGAGCCTGTCCATTTGGGTTTTCCGCTGTGTTTTGTGCTCTTGGTTGCTGGAGCTTGTAAGCAACCCCTTGTAATCAACTCTCTTTTGATGTTAATAAAGCCTTTTTGTGGATGTATATGTTATCACTTGCTTGTCAGGAGAACCACCATTGATCTTTGAAATTTGGTTTAGATCACAAGGACTTGAGGCTTGTCCCAAGCCCCACGACATCCTCAGGTGGATCCTCACGACCTCCCTCGGGTCCACGTGGAGCTTGGGAGGTCTCGAGGTCCAAAGACCTCCTCGGGTCAGTTCCTTGACCTCCAGAGGTCCTACTGGACCTCCTGGGAGGCTCAGGATCACCCGAGAGGTCCTTGGGACCTTCGGGAGGTCCTGATGGACTCCGGGGAGGTCTTGAGGACCTCTCGGGTGAGGTGTCGGGACCCCGGGTATGCAACCCCAGGACCCTCTGTGTATTCTGAACTAGTCCCATGATCAGTAGCTAGCTCGCACAGTTGCAATATTGGTGTAATCATAACCACACAACCAAACTATAGATGAAGCAAACAAATTAATAATATTAGGCAAAAGGGACCTTATCGTCAAGTCTTACAACGGTTGCCACGCAGGGCTAAAGACAACAGAGTAAACTTGCAGCGGAGAACAAAACATCTGGTGGAGGTCACCCAATATGCCCACCGGCAATCGAGTGAAGGATGCGACATAATTCGCATAGTCTTCAAAGAAGTCTTCTTCATAGAACTTTGAGTTCACTAGTTCACCCTTCTCTACTGATTTAAACAGAGGGTGCAAAGCTATGAGTACTTTGAATGTACTCAGCAAGTCATAGGGAATTGTATGCAAGTAATATTCATGCAAGGTTTGACAAGGATAGCTTTATGGCTATTTTGTAGAAAACAATATTTGACATTAAATACAATAAGTAGATTGCAAAGCACATTTAAAAGGTTAATACATAAGTAAACAATTTTCTTTGAAACAACTAGCGAACACCCTGTTCACTTCCCAACCATCAACCATCTACAAGATTCGATCAAACCATTCCAACATTTTCGACAAAAGTTCTACCCCTTGGTGAAATCACCAGTCCATAACCGGGGATACAACTATTCGAATAGTTTTACACTCTACAGAGGTTGTACAGCTTTACCCACAAGACACGACTTCTCTAGTTGGTTTGGCATCCGTCGATACCACTGCTCACTACCGTAGGTAAGCAGCCTAGAGCACGTGACAAGACCTTTACAAAGCTCTGTTTTTGACTCGGTTCTTCTCGCTAAGGTTTCGCAATTCTGGGCCCCCTCTTGCGCTATTCCCAACCCAAACAGAACCGAATCAAAACATTACTAATTAGTTGGCCAGGTCTACCCCATAATAGACATGTGGTCGTACGGTTAAGGCCCAGATCAATGGTTCAAGGTTAAGTCCTTAGTTGGTTGCTCAGACGAGACGGTTCCACATTCCAAGTGTGCGTTACGGCACCCACCTTTTCCACCACCCACTTGTCCGAGCATAAATCATTTTCGTTCAACCCGACCAAATAACCACCTTAGTCATGGCACAATATCTTTTATCACAAGTGGCTCCGCCACGGTTCCATAATTTCCTTTAGTCAAGTTCAAACATTCTTTGAGTATATGATCGCGAGCCTATTGTATAACTAAAGCATTGGCTAAGCATAAAACGGTACCCATGTTGGTCTTTCAATAATGTCCAACTAAAATTAACCACCCTAGGGTGTCCAAGGATTCATGTCATTCAAGGATACATGTCGATTGCAATTTATCAAGGAGGCATATGGCAATTAGGTAATTAACTAATCCCGAAACCATTTATTATAAAATTAGCAATGCATGTTTATATCAAACAATATACTTTTATAAAGATGGGTTCAATATGATCAAAGGTCTACGACTTGCCTTCGTTGAAGAGTAGAGGTGCTTCGGTCGTCGGGTCTGCGAAATCTTCCGAAACGCCGGAATCTATACGTGCGAACAAAGCTAAATAAATAAAACAACTCCAAATAAAATCCAAATAAATACTAAATAAATACTAATAGGAAGACAAGGATTTTAGATGAATTTAAAATTTTGAATCACTCGAATCGGAGTTCGAATGAGAAAGTTATGGCCAAAGGAAGTTGGAAAACACATAAAATGATGAAATGGAGATTTTCCTGATTTTTCAGAATTATTTTCCTAAAGAAAAATCCGAAAAATCCCACTCGGTGCTGACTGGGCAGCCACGTCGCCAGGGGGTGTGATGTCGTTGATCGGGCGCCACTGGCAGCCACGCATGCGCAGCCCACATTGGACCCAAGGCGATGTGGCGCGCTCGGCCGAGGGTCGTTGGCAACGGCGTGGTGGCCGGCGGCGAGGGCACCAGCGTGAAGAGGAGGTCGCGGTGAAGCTGATGCTCACGGCGAGGACGCGGCGGACGGGAGGTCGATGGCGAAAAGCGGCGAGGCGGCGGCTCGACGGCGACGGGCGGGGTTCCGTGACGCTCAGGATGGGAGGCGCGCACCAAAGCGCTTTGGCTCTGGCGATTTGGTGGCGGGGTCGGTGGCGGCGGAGGAGACTCGACGGCGGCGCGGGTGCGGCGGAAGCTTCACGGCGGTGGCGCATTTAAAACATCAATCATGGCGAGCTCGGAGGAGAGGGGAGAGTGAGTGAGGGAAAGAGAGAGAGAGGGATCACGGTCCGGTGCTTGCTTTTATAGGTGACGGGGCCCGGAGGAGGAGAAAGGAGAGCTCACATGGCGGCTTTAATGGCGGCATTTAGAGGCGGGATTCGGGAGAAGGGGTAGAAAGAAGGCGACTGGCAAGTGAGGAGGGGACGGGCGGCATGACCAAAACGGGACAAAGAGGGGCTAGGGGCGCGAGGAGGCGGCTTGGCGGGTGAACTGGCGAGGCGACCAGCGACGCTGACAGCGGAGGTAGGGGACGACCAGGGGTCATGGTGGGTGACAAAGTTGGCCCAACTAAATGCGGCAATGAGAGCGGGAAGGCGTAAGGCGAACCTTGCCGTCCGATTTAGATCTGACGATCGAGAGAAGGAAAGGCACATGAGCTGGCCATGGCGGGCACAGAAGGAAACAGGAATGGGCCGAGAGAGATTCGGCCCAAGCCAGGGGGGATTTCTAAGGATTTTTTATTTTAGAAAATACCAGAAAAACAAAAGCATTTTTAGAAAATAGCTTAAGGCGTCCAAAAATTATAGGAAAATTCACAGAAATCCTTGAATTATTTAGGACTTAGTAAAAATATTTTCAGCTTAACTATTGCTTTTAATTTTTGTAATTAATTATTTTTAACTTAGGGCAAAAGGAAAAACCAAATTAAAATCCAACAAAACTCAACTAAACTAACTTTAATTAGTTCAAGTTTTAATTAAGTCAATTTAAATTACTTTTAAAATTCTAAATTACAATTTAAGCTTTGGCAAATTAATAAAGCCAAATGGTTCACTTTTAAAGTTTTCAAAACTTTCAAAAACTCAGGAAAATAGGGATGTTACATGAGGCCCCTCGCCGGGTCGCCACAATGCGAAGAGGCAAAGCACCAGGATTTTCTGAAGATGAACATGATACAGTTTGGTTTAGGAACCGTATCTGTATACCTAACCATCAGGAGATAAAACAGTTGATTCTGCAAGAAGCCCGTGAATTCCTGTACTCTATTCATCCTGAAAGTACCAAAATGAACCAAGATTTGAAGGAAAGTATTTGTGGGTCAGTATGAAGTGAGAGATTGCTAAGTTTGTAGCACATTGTGATGTATGCCAAAGAGTTAAGGCAGAACATCAGAAACCCGCTGGATTGTTGCAACCATTGCCAGTTACAGAATGGAAATGGAAAGAAATTAGTATGGATTTTATCACCGGATTGCCTAGGACCCAATCGGGATATGATTCCATTTGGGTAGTGATCGATCGTTTGACTAAAGTAGTACATTTCATTCCGATCAAGACTAAATATGGAGGCAACAAGTTGGTGGAATTGTACATGGGCAGGATTGTCTGTCTGCATGGAGTGCCCAAAAAGATTGTGTCTGATAGAGGTTGGCAATTCACATCAAGATTTTGGAAGAGATTACTTGAAGCCTTGGGGACACGTCTCAATTTCAGTACAGTGTATCATCCTCAAACAGATGGCCAGACCGAATGTGTGAACCAGATCATAGAAGATATGTTGCGAGCTTGTGCTTTGGATTATGTAAAGAGTTGGGATCACAACCTTCTGTATGCAGAGTTTTCATACAACAACAGCTATCAAACCAGTTTGCAGATGTCACCATTTGAAGCACTGTATGGCAGGAAGTGTAGAACTCCACTTCTTTGGGATCAAGTAGGCGAGCGTTAGTTATTTGGACCTGATTTAATCAAGGATGCCAAGGACAAGGTAAAAGTAATAAAGGAAAGATTGAGAGTGGCTCAGTCCTGACAGAATATTTATGCCAATAATCGCCGGAGGGATTTGTCCTTTGAAGCCGGAGACTTTGTTTACCTTAGAGTAACTCCCCTCAGAGGAGTTAAAAGATTTCAAACCAAAGGAAAACTTGCACCCAGATTTGTTGGACCATACAAGATTTTGGGAAAAAGAGGCGAAGTCACTTACCAGTTAGAGCTACCAGCCTCTCTATCTGTAATTCATGATGTCTTTCATGTCTCCCAATTAAAGAAATGTCTTCGAGTTCCAACCGAACAAACGCCACTAGAAAGCATAGACCTTCAGGAATATCTCACCTATGTGGAACATCCGATCAAGATTCTTGACATCGTAGAACGCATTATCAGAAGCAAAAGTAATCCATTTCTACAAGGTTCAGTGGAGCAATCACTCGGAAGAGGAAGCCACCTGGGAGAAAGAAGAAGAATTGAAAGCCAAGTGCGCCAACCTTTTTGCTAGCTAGTTTGAATCTCGGGGTCGAGATTCCCTTTAAGGGGGGTAGGTTTGTAACATCCCAAATTTTAAATTCTGGTTAAAAATAAAATTTAATTATTTTCCTTGAATTTTTTGATTTTTTTGGGATTTAAAAAGATTTTCCCTAATTAGTTTGAAGCCAAAATAATTTATTTTCGAAATTAACTACAAACATTAAGTTGGAAATATTTTATTTAAAGTCCAAAATAACTCTGGGAATTTCTGTAAATTTTCCCATAATTTTTGGAATTTATTTACTATTTTCTAGAAGCTAATTTGATTTAACTCAATTTCTGAATTTGTTAAATCACAAGAAATTCAGAAAATATCTTTGGGCCCAAACCACCCTTGGCCCATTCCTTTTCCACATGCACCAGCCCAGCCTGCGCCATTCTCGCATTCCCTCACTGACAAGCGGACCCCGCCCGTCAGTCCCTCACCCCTCCTCTCTCACTCCCGCTCTCTCTCTCCCTGACATCGAGCCCCACCTGTCAGGGCCATCACTCACCTCACTTTCTTCCCCGACACGACTCCACCATTTTTGCCCACACGAAGCTTCTAGAATCCAACCAAAACTGCCCACATTTGTCTCGCCTGCCCTGTCATCGTTATCCTCTTATCCCCCGCAACCGAATCAAACCCGATTCTATCTCGTATCACTGCTGGAGTCCTTATCTTGCCACTAATTCCAAAACAAACTCTAACGGTGCTACGCCGATTCGGCCACCCCTGTGCACTATGAAGGGCACCCTGGGTGCACCTCTACCCCCTCATCACATCCCCTCAACTCTTGTAGCTTCCCATCGCTTATAGCCGCTGGAATTTGAGGTTTAGTTTGCCAACTGCCGAAGCTCTCGCCGCCGATTGCGTCACCGTTAGTGACGCTCTTCCACTGTCGACCACACCATCCTCATCACCGCACCGTGGGCTACCTCAGGCGCTCCTCTACGCCGCCAAAAGACCATCGGACCAACCCCGCCACCGTCGACCTAACTCTGCCGCTGGCCACTCCGTAGTGCTCCGTCATCGCAAGGTAACGCATAAGTTTCAGTGTCATCTCCTCTTCTTTTTTTGCGCACCTTCGCGTAGCTCGCTGTGGCGCGTAACGCTGGTGACCATGGGAACCCGTGACCCTCCTATAGTCGAAACCCTGGTCGTAGTCGAGACTCTTTCGACCAATAGTCGAAACCCTGGTCGTAGTCGAGACTCTTTCGACCAGTAGTCGAAACCCTGGTCGTAGTCGAGACTCTTTCGATTAGTAGTCAAAACCCTTTTGAGACCAATGGTCGAAACCTCCTTCTGAGAGTTCGTTCTCCTTTATACGAGCTCTGTTTTCGATGATTCAAATTTCTAAATTCATATAAAATCAAGATCTAGCCAACTAAAGCAAAATTATTTAATGTGGAGTTTAATTGAATTTTATTTGAATTTGGATTGTTTTTGCGTATAGATTTTGACGACTTCGGAGAGCTTGACCCTTTTGAAGAATTAGAATATCAGGACTTTGAGCAAGGCAAGTTACACTCTTTGATCATATTTGAGCCCATTATTTGAAGTTATTTAAATTATGTTTCAAAGTATTGCATGCTTATTTATAGTTCAATGTTTTAAATTCCTAGTTACTCTATTTCATTTGTATAGCCAAAATTGATGTTTGGATTATCATTTCCTTGTCACCTTAGTAAAATAAAGTAGAAAATTATGCTTAGACAATGCTTAGACCAAAATGTTGATTTTGGGAAATTTAGCCAAAATACAAAGTTGATTTAAAAATGAGACTATGGTATTATCATTACCATATAATGTTTGCAAAATGTTTTGACATGAAAAATAAACAAAATTGGTTTAGACTTGGGCAAATTGGACCGTTGGAAGGTGCAAGTTTCTGCACGGGCTAAAATCAGTGAATGTTTAAGGCCCAGGGATTGTTTTGGAAGTCGCCCAGTCATGTAAGGACCGGTCTGCGAGCTGCGGCTTGTTAAGCCAAACTCGTACTACCACAAGTCTGGAGTGGGACAGACTTGACCAATTAAACTATATTATTTCATCATGATTATGTCATAGAAAGATGTGGGTGTCGTGAAGACTTATTGTTAATACTCACATGGCGCAAGATGGGGTTTGTCACATCCCCAAATTAATAAAGAGAATTATTATGCATCTCATGAGCATGCATCATTGTTTTCAAGCATTTGCATTATTTATTGCATTTGAAAACTCTTACACAAAGTTAAACCTACAACTCAATTATAAGCTCCAAAAGAAAAACAAGAAAATAAACTCTTGTTCATCTTCTGGAAATAATTTATTCAAATACTTGAAAAATTATAAAGAATTAATACAATTTTTCCCAAATTTTTGGGACTGGTTTAAACCCTAAGAAAATTCAAACACGATTTAATGACCTACATTAAGTTTGAATTTAAATTATACACATTATATCATGAACCGTAAGGTTCAATATTTTTTATGGACACTAGACCTATCCAGGAACCCCCATGATTTATTTCATGATTTTAGAAATTTTATTTCTATTTTTAACACCTTGGTCAAAGTGGAGAAATCAAATTCAAAACTTAGTCAAACCCTAGCCTCAAGCCAAGCTCTGTTGCTCGGGCTCGAATCTGACCCGGCGAACCGACTCGACCGAACCACCTTAGTGCACCGCGTGTGAGCCATCCGATTGGAAATTAGCGGCACAGATCGCATACCCCTGTAGGATGATCTGAGCGCCCTTTCTAATCCTAGCCGTACAGTTCAGATCCAACGGTCCGCGCCAACCCACTTACTCGGACTCAAGCGCCGTTGAGTCATCGCGGTGCAGGGTCCCGCTGTCGACTTTGTCCCGACCTCGCAGAGCTCCACGCCACGCGGTCGAGCATCTCCGATGCGCACAGAACGGCAACGTTGACGCCGTCAATCCATCGTTGCCGTTGGCCACTCAGGGACGTTCTCCACTTGACGCCGCCTCCACTCCGTCATCTCCCCGGGGATAATACCCCTCGCACCCCCTTCGTTTTTGCCATCTTTCCTCTCGGTGGCTGAGGAAAGAGGAGCTCCCCCACGCTCGTCTCTTCGGTAAGCCCCTCCCGGATGCGTCCTCCCTGTTCTTGGTTCGTCGCCACTTCCATTTTTCCTAATCCCAGCTTCTACCTTTGCTTGTAGCTCCCGAACCAACTTCGTGCTCTCGGCCACTTCCAGAGCGCGCACCCGAGTGGCATCATCGTGCCAACTGGGTACTCAGTGAATGTTATCCTCCCGTTTTCGCGTCACATTGTGCCTTTTTACTTACTAACCAAAACCCCTAAGTCAATTTGGACAATGCGTTACAGGTCTTCGTGGATTTGAAGGGATCTCATTTTCCGGCCGACCTTGCCCTTTTCGTCTCCATCTTCGGCCGCGTGAGTCTTTTCTCGATTCCTTGCTTATACATTATCCTTGGGCCTCACTGGAGCTGTCTGGACCATTCACTCTTTGTCTCTCTCGCCACGACATCCCCTCCTCATTGCGGCTCATCGCCACCTTAGACCTCAACGTCGACCAGCCACCTCCGGCCATCTTCTCTCCTCCCCAGCACTCAGGTAGCACCCTAATACCTTACTAATGCTCAGGCACTTGCTTCTTTGAACACCGCGGAGCTCTTTTGCTGTGTGCACGATTGTCGTAGAACCGTCGCCGCTTAGCTTCGACTAGTCACCGGTACGGGCCACCGCAGCCGCCGCCACCACTACTAGGAGGTGCACACAGCTATTGTGGTTCCAGTCATACCCTTGGCTTGCGCCACCATGGCCGGGAACGCTGGCAAGGCTCCCGTGGCCAAGATGCGTGCGTTATCGGAACTTAGGACAGGTCTCAGAGTGCATTATTAGGGATTAATTGCAGTGTTTAACCATTAATGACGAAGATCACTGTCGGAAATTAGGTGTTAAACTGAGTATTGACTGGCCTAGTGTGTATGACATGTGGGCCCATGGCCGGTTTAGAGTTAGTGTAGAACTGTTTGAGGCGTTTTCCTTTAGGGAAAACGTATTCCCTATAAGCTTATATAGAAAGTGCGTTTTGATAATAGGAAGACATATTTTCTGGAATACGTCTTCGACGTCATTCTCGGATGGGCTGGGTCAATGTTGACCGAGTCAATCTTTGACCCGGGGCCCCGCTTGTCATTGGCTGCGGCTAGAATAACCCCCGGTAAGAAAAATAATAAACGGCTTAGAAAATTCGAAATCTGTTAATTTACACACTGGAAATTGGTATTAACTTCTAAAATGCATAACTAATTCATTTTAACTCCAAAATGGATGAAACCACTTCTGATAATTTTCATTTTTAATGAACTTTATATTAAAATTAGTTTCAAACATGTCTCTATAGTATAAAGTATTATTTTGGAGAGTGATCCATTAACACTATTATTTTTACAAAAGGAAATGCTGATAACTTTAGAAATTCATAACTAAATCATGAAAACTCCAAATGAGGAAAACTCAACTGTTTTAGTCTTGTATTAATATCCTCTATATATCCATATAATCCTTTGTCCCACTACTATTCTACAAATTTTGCCTAAATAATTAAATTACATAAACAGTAACGAGTGAGAATTTAATTGGATTTTCTGGAAAACTGATTTTCAAACTTTAATAACTCTCACATACTAAATCCAAATGGAATAATTCTTTCACCTAAATTCATCTAAAATCATAACTTAGATACTGTAGAAAAATCATGCATTTTTGAGTAATTTGAATTTTGAGGCATTTCTCGATGTTTATTCGGTATTGTATTTATATAGATCCCGACCCTATCGATATTGACCTATACGCTACTGAGGGAGAGCAGCTAAGCTTCCAGCAAGGCAAGCATCATTTGAACTTTCTTTTGCATCATATTTGATCCCAGTTTTGCTAAGTTAGTGCAATGATAATTGCTTGCATGCTATTTTGATAATGTCGCTATTTTTGTGATGTGTAGATTAGTTATCTCCTACTCATTGAGGTTATCCTTGAATTATTCTAGTACCACATGCTTGAGTTAGGATGGTTGAAATATATTGTTCGGGTTTGCTTAGCCATGCAAGTGTAGAACCGGTAGCTGATTGTCCGGAATAACCCGACAATTATCGGATAAACACAACTATCATTATATTCTTTTGTTTCAGATCTTCGTATCTATTTTATGAGTTAAATTTTATCATTTTAAATGAGCTCTTGGTCTGGACAAGTGATGGTTAGTGATGGTGTCTTTATGCACGAGCTTGGGTAAGTGATGAACTTGTCTTGACAATTAAGGACCGAACTTTGGGTACCTATGGTTCAAGCAAAACTCGTGCTATCACACGTGGCGTATGGGCGCTGCTTGGTTAAGTAAGGGGTTGGTGTTGTTGAGTTGATGACTGGTGGTGTGAGGACATATATGTGTTCTATCGCATATATGTTTCATAGGGTGCCGATTGCGATTCTTTAATGTGAGGGTGAGCCCTATTTAAGCTTTATTAATTGGGTCAGTATTCCCGGCACAACTTGCGTGTCCATTTGGTTGGTAGGTGGTATAGCCTATCCTAAGTGGGGTTACGTCGCGCATGGGTGATTCAACTCAATAATGTCAACTTGCTGAAAAATACTAAGTCTTGGTTTACCCGGCCGGTATACCATAGGAAGTATGCTATATTCGGAGGCATCCGGAGGCTTACGGGCTAATCAAGTCGTGTGGGTAAGTAGTACACCCTGCAGGTATAAATCTATTGAATAGCCGTGTCTGTGGTTATGGACGATCGCTTGAGTTTGTGGCTGCTAATTGTTAGACTTGGAATTAAAATTGTGGTTATAACTTGGTATTGTCATGAATGAGATGTTCATGTTTGTTGTTGTATCAAAGTGGACAGCCACTTTGTTATTTGTATGATTAATTTATTATTCAATTTAGTACTTATTCACATGCTTTATTTCTACATTTAAATCTGATTTTGAAATGGCACTTGAAAAACTAGTATGTGTAGGTTGTAAATTGTTGCGTCTCTTTTGCAAAACTAAGGCAATATGAGCCATCCTTTGGAACAACCTCTAGCATAACTAATTTTTATTTGTGTAAGACTTGCGAGTACCTTTGTACTCAACCCGGTTGCTGTAATTTCAGGTGAGGAAGGGTATGAGCCCGTTGAGCTTGTTAGCGCCAATTTAGGCGGCGCTGACGAGTAATTAATGCTATCATTTAACTCCCAGTCGGTTGCCGATGGGATATGGGCATACCGCTGCTGGTCTTTTGGTTTAATTACTCGTTTCCGCTGCTACTTAGTACTCTTATGTGAATTTGGCCGGTCGGCCGTTTGTAATAGTCGTAGACTTTAACTACTATGTTGTATGTCTTTTGAACTATTAATGTATGATTGTTGTATGGATGTGATCAACGTTGTATGAGAGTATGGGCATATTGGTCGCTGATCTTGGGAGCCAATATGATTGCATACTCGCTGTTCGTGGCTTCCTATTTAACTCACTAAGTGTAGTGCTTGACTTGTTGGAGAACCAACAATCATGTAGTGCTCGCAGAGGAGCAGCGCGTATGATTGTTGGGGCTCTAGTTTGTAGTTAAGCCTTTCACTGAGATTGAGTTAAGTTGGAATCCATTTACTTGAGGTCCAGAGTTATGTCCTTAAGACCACGCTTAGTCTCGGTCTTACGGAGATAACCCGGGGGTCCTCACAGGGTTATCGTTTGGCGTGAAGCCTACGATAACGAAACCTTAGCAGACATAATTATGTTGAAATGATGTAGGGTAAAGGCCTCGTGATAGTTGCTTAGTCTTACGCCCTCGGAAGCGTGTTTTGGCTGACATATTAAGCAAACTGTGTCTTGTGGGTAAAGCTGTACAGACTCTGCAGAGTATTAATCTATTCGAATAGCCACGTCTGCAGTCATGGACATACTGAGCAAAGCCTTTCATGAATTAGACTTGGTTTTGATTTTAATTTCAAACTTAGATGTTTTTGGATATTCTATCCAATTAGAGAAAAATTGGGCAGGAAGCCTGGTGTAAGGAGATTAGTCCTTCACCATTTGTGTATGGAGGTTGTTGGAAATATGTCCTAGAGGTAATCATAGAGATGATTATATTTTATTATGTTCATAATATTGGATAATATGTTATCCTGTTCCTTGAATGAATCATTGGTTATGGAGATTAACAAGTATGTGACTTGTTGGTGAAACTCTTTTAACTTATATGATGTCATTCTAAATGTATCCCTGGTCGGATGTCAATGGTCGGAACACCAGTGACTCTATCGACCAGCACATTGTATTGATTGATAACCATATTTCACCGGTCATGGATATAGAGATATCGAATCAATAATGTGAACACATGTTAGAGAACATGGGGTTGGATTGACTCACCTTGAGACACTATTGAGATTGTTATGATTCTATGTGTCGTTAGTTGGTCTCAAGCAATGATGATGTATAATCCTTAGACCTGATATTAGGGATGGCAATCGGGGCGAATGCATGGTAGTGCTCGCCCATACCCATACCATGACCCTATTTCCCCACAGGCATGCCCTTGAGGGCGATGGGCGAAGAACCTCGCCCATACCCGCCGCCCGCGGGCATGCCCGTTTACCCGCGAACAATGCCGCCCGTGGGTACCCATCGCCCGTGGGCATACTCATCACACAAACAATGCACACATCAAGTTCATTTTAATTCACACATCAATAGTGCATCATACATTCAACAACTAAGAAAGTTCATTGCAAATCACACATCAAGTTCGACAAAACAACTAATCAAGTTCAACAAATAAAATGAAAATACAAACTGACATAGTTCCTCACACATAAACAAATTAAGTTTGCAACAAGAGTAGAACATACAATTTTTTTTTCAATTACAACAATTCAACAAATAGATGAAAAACATGTCCATAAAACGGTTTGTTAATCAGAGTCGACGATCGAGATTGAACAACAATCTTTAAGCTCCTCTTCAATATCTTCAAGGTATGTCCATAAACCCTCAACTCCTTCTTCACCTGAAAAGTAAACATTGCATTACATTACTAACTTCCAATCACATAGAAAATTTGAAATATTTACATCACTAATTGCATACCTTTAAGGTCATTCCGAAGCCAGCTTTGTGAGCACATCAATGCCTCCAATATAGCTGGAGTGAGACGACTGCGATGTTCACTTAGCACTCTACCACTAGTGCTAAAAGCTGATTCAGAAGCTACTGTTGTTATTGGAATAGCCAAGATATCACGAGCAATCATCTGCGAGAGTCTTCCTCTTCTGCATCTACATCTTCGGGTGAAGCGAGTTTCCTCTTTGTGCCACGAGAGTCTTCCTCAACTTGAGGTTCGGTTTCAGATCCTACTTGCTGATCACGGAGTATTGAGCCTTGAGAAGATTGCCCATGTTGGCTACTACTTCCTGGAGTCGCCATCTGATAGTTGAATGAACACAAATATGAGACTTAGAACACTAATCAAAAAATTTACAACACATTAAATCACTGTGACTAACACGATTCTTTGGGAGCATGAATGATAGGCCAGGGACGGGATCTAATCCAAGTATGTAGCTGTAGTATAAGTACTAACACAAATATGTAACACAACAGCTAACACAAATATGTAGCTAACACAAAAAAAAGACATCCCTGTCTTCAACACCGGCCACTGGCTTACAGGAGAGCCTTGAAGACATGGGCGCGCAGCGCTGGGTCGACAAGAACATGGACCCGGCGAAAAACGTAGTCTTCTACCGAGGATACTCCAGTACTCCACTTCACATTTCAGGTGCTGACCAACTGACCATTGAACACAAATATGTAGCTAACACAAAAAAAGACATCCTCGTCTTCAACACCGTCTTCAACACCGGCCACTCACTTACAGGAGAGCCTTCAACACCGTCTTCAACACCAATTCAGTTCAAGCAAGAGTGCGTCAAGTTTACACCAGCCACTGGCTTACAGGAGAGCCTTCAACACCGTCTTCAACACCAATTCAGTTCAAGCAAGAGTGCGTCAAGTTTTCACCTGGTTTTGCGTGCGAGAGGGGCGGGACTCGGGCAGCTCGTGAAGGGAGATAGAGCCGACCTTCGCTGCAGCCAGAGGCGGTGGCGGGAGAGTCTTGCGGACGGGAGGAGGCCTTGCGGACGGGAGGCGGGCGGCGGACCGAGACTCGGGAGGAGGCACGGCGGCAGGAGGACTGATGAGGGCGGCGGATCGGGAGGTGCGGCGGACGGGACTCGGGAGGAGGCGGCGGCCCGGGAGGACTGATGAGGCGGTGGTTCGGGAGGAGCGTGGCGGATCGGGAGGAGGCGCGGGACCGGGAGGAGGCACGGCCGGGACCGGAGGAGAGCGCTGGCCGAGGCAAGGGAAGAGGGAGGACGCTTGGCAGACAGGTCACGGGAGGAGGGCTTGGCCGAGACCGGAGCTGGGAGGAGGAGATCTGGTTCTGGTGGGAGATGAGATCTGGTGGGAGGAGTCTGGTGGGAGGAGGAAATGAGGATTAGCCGATTAGGGATTTGGGAGAGAGCGGTGGCGGCGGGAGTGTGGGCACTGAGCAGCGGGGGCTGTGAAACCAGCAGGGGTTAGCGTTTTTTCTTTTTATATGGCGGGTAATCGGGCGAAGCGGGTACGGGTGGAGCTTACCCATGCCCGCACCCGTTTACCCGATGGGTAAGAAATTGTGCCCGTTTTTATACCCGTGGGCAAAACAAGACGCCCATACCCACCTCCATTAGGGTATTTGCCCGCGGGTACGCGAGTAATCGGGTACAATTGCCATCCCTACCTAAGATCAACATGGTTTCCTACATGTGTAATAACACTCTTAGGGGTTGCCTATCGCTACTCGTAACTTGGTAGTTATAAAGGTAGTTTTCGGGTATGCTATGAAACATGCGGAAGAATGTGACTGGTCGAATATGGGATTTGCTCCTCCTAACATAACAGGAGAGATGTCTCTGAGCCCCTCGTTGTGGTCGGATAAATAAAGTGCATGGCCATGCCACTAGTGGTCGAAGTGTTCGACCATGTGAAGTTATCCGATACTCGATCGAGAAAGTACTGAACAGTCCATGGATGACACAACATCTCACTTGGAGTTCAAACAGACATCGTGAGGCAAAGGGAGAATACACGAGTAGGTTGCTTAGTTCGATTAGTTACGGACTGGTCGTATGGAGATACGAGCTGGTCGTAGACTGGTCGAACGTAATCACAGAGTGGTTGAAACCTAGTCGTAAGGAGTTACGAACTGGTTATGACCAAATACGAACTGGTCATATAGAGATAGGACCTGGTCGTAAGTGATGAGGACCTAGTCGTAGATCATATTGCATTAAGGTTCGTCTGATATAATTTGTGCATATTCGGGAATCGTTATGTCCTGCTAGGAACCGCTAACGACTCATGGTTGGAAAGGGTTTCCAAGTCACAACCGATTACGCATGAACCTACAGGGTCACACACTTAACGGGTTGGAACAAACCAGTACGAATACGATTCGTCAAACGTGTTTGGATAGGATCCGTCACGAGCACTATATAAGGAGATGCATGAGGCTGTTGGGACGGGTGTGAACGTAACAGACAAGACACACGAAAGTCGTGAGTTGAGTTGTTCCACCGAAACCCTAGCCGCCATCTTCCTGAGAGCTCCGCCGTGCGACTCGGTGCTAGCACACCTGCGCATGGTTATTCCTTCCCTGGATGTGTGGATACCGTAGAGGCACTACTGCGGTTGCTGTTGCGCTTGAGGACGATCCGCAATCTTCATAAGGAACTGCAGAGGTTGCAGGAGGAGATGATCGACCACGACCACCACACTAACGTGCTCGACGCTGGATGATCGACTACGACCACTACATCGACGCGCTCTACGTTGGACCAGGCTGCTCCAACTCTTCTTCCGCTGCTCTGCGTGTCTAGTGGTAACGATCTGTGATCATCTTCTTGTCTGGCTTCCTGGTTTACATGGTAAATTTTTTTGATTTGTTGCTATCGTAGCCTACCCGTATCCCAACAGAGGTTTATCCTACACTTGTGATTGATGAATCAAAATAAAATTTTGACTTTTAATTATAAATTAAAAATTGTCTTGAAACTTAGTAATGGTATTTAAAACTTGAAAATGTCGCTTTATGCAAAACAACCATATGAACCTTCCTTGACATTATCTTGCATGCATTATATTCTGTTATTAGGTATAACTTGTTGGGTATGGTTGTTTGTACTCACTCTTGCTTAATAAATTATTCAGGTAAAGATTTTTGTCAAGACGGTGAGGATAAGGATGACTAGGCTATGCCCCCAGACGATTGTTTATAGCAGATCGTGTGGCCTACCTTTTATTTACGCTTTTCCACTGTATCTTTTATTTGGCCTCAAGCCCGCTTGTAATAAACTCAGTTGATTATTCAATAAATGTGTGATATGAATTTGCTATCATTTTTGTGTGGTTGTGTACACTAGCTATTCCTAGACTAGTGTATGAAACACAGAGAACTCGGAATTCTTCGTTTCCGGGTTCGACACCCACCTCTTGTTTTTTTTACGGGCGTAAGACCTATGCACGCATCACATCGTTTGCTGGTAGGCGCAACTGTAGCATCATCGAAGTCTATTTCCTTAATTAATGTAAAAGCCTCACCAAACAAATAAGCGACATGCCAACCGATCAATCGATAGATAGATAATATATGCATCGATGAGAGCCTCGGTAGAACGAATGCCAAAACAAAATTTAATCAATTGCATCCATGTGGTCAAAGGCATGCTAGCTCATGTGATAAGAAATAAAAATAGACATGAAAGTCAACTAGGTATTTTGATCGATCAGGTCATGTGACGTGCATGCTAGCTTGGTCAAGTCAAAGTTTTCGAGTGCATGTGTTTATACAAATATTCTAAAACCATGTTCGACCTAACCCAGCATCGGAAGTGCGTGGTTTCCTTCCCCGGAAAAAAAAAGGCAGGATTAGTTCTCAACCGATAATGTAATTTTGAGCGTCATAATCACATTCTTGAATCGGATTGGAGGTCCCTCCACAAGATCGTGAATTTTAGGATTGATGTAGAATTTAAGATCCTACCTGATTCTACCAATTTATTTTCTTTCAAAATATGTCATGTATTTCAACATTAATAATATTTTTAAAACTGCTTTTAGAACTTTTGTTTAGAAAAATGTAGTGGAAAGGAAAGATCATTTGTTATTTATGCAAATTATAATGGGTATGAAGAGATAAAAAGTTAAATTTAACAATTATAAAGACATATGCAATTAATTATTTGTAATAAATCACTACATAGAATCGTATGAATTTTTTTATCACAATTCTACAATTGTTTTTGGTAGAATCGTAATAATAAGATGGTACCAAATTAAGACTCTCCCTATGATCAGATCTGTCTAATCAATCTAAAGTCGTAGAATCGTAAGACCGTATGACTAGAATCAAAATTCGAAAAACCTTAATTATGAGATACAACAAATCCTTGACCATATTTTTTCATCCGTCGCGGTTAATATTTCTTATCAAAATGTTGAGATACATCTGAAGATAGAATGCATCAGAGCAATCAAACCTTCCTCTCAAAACGACATGCAATAATTCACTGGACGAGCATACATGTACATAGCTAGGTAGGCTTCACCCAAACAAGACAACTTGGATAGATGCCGCATAACACGGTTGCCAACCCCGTTGATTACTACCACCTAGCTTCACCATCTGAACTAATTAAACTCTACCATGATCTTCCATCAGTTTGACAAAAGAATGTATAATATAGTACCATCAGTAATATTAGTTGCTTGCGTACATTAATTTGACAGTTTCTATGCTCTTCTGATACGTCTTCCCTTGAGTTAAAAGAATGGTGCCAGCAGTCCATGGTCTCAACATATATATGCAGGCGTATGCATGTCGGTGAGCTAAAAATAGTTTAAACGTGCAGCTCACAAGCTTAATGAAGTGGTATGAGAGATGAAAAAAAAACAAACAATGCTGATCTTGTCGTAAAAACGGTTGGAGTATGCCTGTACCATATGCATGATTCAATCTCACCAACTATTTAATTTCTTAGCATAGTGCATACATGATTTATGCGCAAATGTTTGTTGCACTTGCATTACGAGTATGTCGACGCATGACTAGAGATATTTTTCAGTCAAGTTCTTGATTAATATTTGGCCAGTTGTGTGGTCAAACATTATGCGGCTAGCTTCTGAAAAAAAACAATATGTCAGGACGAATTGACTGGTCCATCGATCGATGCATGCAACGTACCTAGCTTGACGGGGACTCGCGCCCAAACGTCATAAAATTACTCGTCTTTCTTCTTCTTCGGTCGCAGAAACTGGCATTATTAGAGACTCAGATTAATGGATCTCTAGGTTCGACGCTAGTTTCTATGAAATCTTCGAGTGATGCATGCCTGCACATGTGATCCTGCTGCTGGCTAGCCAGCGATAGTGCTTACACTACTATAAACCACTTATTTTTCGAGTGCCTATATATTTTCCGAGTGTCTGGACGAAAACACTCGGTCAGACTCCGAGTGTTTAATAAAACACTCGAGATGGAAGGTAAGCACTTGAGAGAAATAAATTTCCCGAGTGTTTCGAATAACACTCGAGAAATAGGGTATAATCCCGAGTGTATCCAAACGGAAACACTCGGGAGAGAAAGCCCCACCCTTTTTTTTGCTGCTAACCCTAACCATATATTCCCAATCCCCGTAGCGCCACGCCCGGCTCCCCCCACGCCCCTTCCCTCCTCCAGCGCCTCCTCCCGAGCGCCGCCCGCCTCCTTCCTCCTCCGGCACCGTCGTCCTCCTCCCTCCTCCGCCCGCCTCCTTCCTCCCCGGATCTGGCGCCTCCACCGCACGCGACGCCGCCTCCTCGACCCAACTAGATCTGGTGACTTCGCCGCCTAGTGGGCTCTCCGGCGCCGCCGCCGACCTCTAGTTCGCTGTCGGTCTTGGCTCTCCCACGCCATCGTTGCCGCATTGCCGCACCCGCGCCCACTGTGCCTCTCCTCTGCTTCGCCGCTTGTGCCCTTGTGGCCGCCCGTCTTGCCCAGGCGCTTGGTCACGCCTCCATTCTTGGCTCGGCCCTACCATCACCAGCCTTCACGTGGCACCGCTCTACTCGCTCGCCTCACTGGCCGCCCAGCCCTCGGCTCGGCTCTCATTGCGCCGCTCTCGCTCCTCGGTGCTTGGCCTCACGGACTTGGGGATGGTAGCCGGTCCGCTTCCCTCCCTGGATTTTACTCCCCATTCTTTGTTGATTTAATTTTAATTTTAATTTTTGTGCTCCTTTTTGTGCTCGATTTTGATTTACATTTTTATGTGGGTTGATGCTTGATTATTCATGAGGAATGGTGATGGGGTGATTTGCTTGATGCATATACATGGTGGGATGGATGGAGGTGGCTACTACCATGGTTGCCGTGGTCTACTGGTAACTATCCTCCAATACTCCCTCTACTTTCCCCCACTGCTCTGTGATGGAATGGATGCTACTGGTAGGCTCCTTGTGCATGGCTAGGCTTACAGGTGTGGTTTGGCTGGGCAAAAATAACAGTGGGTTGTTGGTACACTCTATAGTCTAGACTCTTTGTTCCTATATGTATTAAATTGCTTCCTTGGAAATTCAGCACACTAGTTACTTATGTTCTTAGGAACTATTTCATTGCAGGTTTTGGTTATTGCAGTTCAAGTGGAGCAATTGCTCCGCTACATTGTAGAAGAGGTACCTGAAGATGCTGAAAAGAAAAGGATATTTAGGTATACAAGGTCAATTGTGTAAAACCATTTGTTGCGATCCCCTAACATGGACTTTATTCGTCGCCATAAGTTTCTGGTGTGCATATTTCCTTTTATAACTTGTGAAATATTTACATGTGAAGTGGATGTCATCATGAAGACATTAGTGGAGGATGAAGATGTATGTTTATAAACTTCTAGACATTTTTAGCCTCGGTCTGGCTGATTAAATGGTAATGTCCCAATTCTTATCCTGACATTTTAAGTGGTCATGATCTTACTGCCTTTTGCAGATGGTGATTTGCTTGATGCTGAGGAAGACTCTCCCTCTTATTAATTATGTGCAGGTTTGTGGTCATCTTCTGTCTAATTCACTGCCCTAACATGTTAGCCATTCATGTATCTTGGTTATGCATTAGTATGTACTATGTAAATGGTGCTTGCTGTAGAAATCAATTTAAATATGGGAAAATTATGCTGCAGTAGCTGTTCTAGTTAATCCTGAATTTGTGAAGCATACCGTAGTCTAGCTAAGAAACTCAGAATCATCAACTTAGCACGTGGTCATAGAACCAAACACTTCTAACACTTTTTAGAAACCTAACTTGTTCTTGTAGATGAATTGCACATCCATCTCAGGTTTACAAATGTTGGAGGTTTAAACATCTGTAAAGCCTTTTCCTACATCTCTTTTTTACCATGTGTATTGTATTTGAATGTTGCACGGGGATATGGATATCCATGCCATTGGTGTTCTGTAACTTCTGTTCATAAGCATTTTATTCGAATATGTAGTTTTTATGTGCTGTTGTATTCCTCGTGCAGGGCCATCCTGAAATAGCTAGCCAACTTGTTGATCTTATTGGGATTACGTCTATCATGGAGGTTAGTTTTTTCTAAAGACAAATTTAAATGGAAAATTTTCATCTATAGCATTCAAAAGTTGTGAACTTTTGTGTTACCAAAAATATCCTTGGTTGTGACAATGACAATCGGGGCCCACCAAAATGCCGATGAGTCACCCGTGGTATTTTTGAGATTTTAAAAGTGTGACTTCGGTGGGTTGAAATAAAATTTCCCGGTTTATATAGTTTGTTGTTTTCTATTGCGGTGTTGATCCGCTTAATCGGTCTTGATGAAACTATGTATTCAAGTTATGCAGATTCAATGCAATCGTTAGATGACATAAAAGTCCTTGAGATGATTGTTGACAAGTTCAGCTCATCAGTAAGATTACTATCCAGTTACTATTGTCTGCGAACAAATACTATTTGTATAATGCAAAGTTTTTAGAGCCAATATTTTGTTACATGCATCTAGGTCTCCAAAATCAGTTATCAGTATCTAACAATCAATCTTCCTACAAGAAACCACACTGCGCCAGAAGGGAGAGATGGCTAGTGTGGTGTGGTGTGGTGAGGATATGAATGGTATCGCTGTGGCCGCCGCTAGCTTCAATTCAGTTCTGATTTGATCTACCCATATGCCTTGTTGTTGTATATGTATGTATGATGAATTGAATGAGATGATATATTTACTGGACTATATACATGTTGTAAATGTTATACGTCAGGGTCTTATTGGACGATTGGGTTCTTCAAGCAAGAGGACCATTAACATACTTCAACACGTCAATGGCATCATCAAGCCATCCAGGTAACAACACAGTATTACTATTGTTTCCTGCCATTCATTAGCAGGAATCCATTCGTTGTCTAGGATTTGCCACTAACATGTGGGCCCTAGGACCCACATGTTAGTGATGCATGCAGCTGCTAAAGTGCCAAATGAATGGAGTGGCTCATCCAATGCAACTGCTACCTAGCTCTTCCAAACTAACCGACGTGCATTTCTTTTGTCCTTCCCTCCCGCTAGCTAAAAAAGAGAGTGATACTGATACACAATGCGAAGTTTTTTTTTTGGAAACGAAGTACACAATGCAAAGTTTTCAGAGCCAATATTTTATTACATGCATCTAGGTCTCGAAAATCAGTTATTAGTATCTAACAATCAATCTTCCTACAAGACTATCAAGACATTAGTTTTGTTACTTTCTTGTAACCTGATAAGTTAAATAGTTGGTATTGTGAATATTCAAGTTGACTTGATGTCTACCTTTTGTTTATATTACCTTTCAAGGTTGGTTAGCTGACAAATTCCTAACAAAATATGCAGTATGTGATGGGAGTTTCTTTCCATCCATTCTCAACGAGATGTTAGCCGTCGTTGGCTGCTTCAATGAAAAGGCCAAGAAGCTTCTCGGATTGCACTTGGCATCAGGTTTAATGCATACAGGCCAAGAAGCTTTTATATATGATACAGGCCAAGAAGGTGATACATACATTCTGAGGTGTAGATTTTATATCGTTTGTTTGTTGGTTGTTGATGAAAAGAAAGCATCGCCATTTTGTAAACCTTTATGTGCTGACAATTCATTTCATATGTCATCAAAATATGTGTTTCAACCTGTATGTACTAATAGTTCATTCGTATGTTGTAAAAATATATGTTCTTTTTAATGATAAAACGGCAAAGTTTGCATTGCTATACTACCTGCAGATGGATTGTTCTTCACTTTTTTAGATGTAGCACATAGTAAATTCGGGATACGGATGATGTATTTTAGTGGTTTACTACTAGTAATTAGTGGGTGTCACTTTCCCGAGTGTTTCCCGAGTGCCAACACTCGGTAAAAGTATCTTATTACGGTGGCTAAACTTGTTGTGGCACTTATTCTCCCGAGTGTTATATGTTTCCCGAGTGTTTAGATTTACACTGGAAAAGTTTTTCTCGAGTCTTTGGATGTTTCAGAGTGTTCAGATTTACACTCGGGAAAGATATTTTTCCCGAGTGTTGAATTGTTTCCCGAGTGTTCAGATTTACACTCGAGAAAGGTATTGTTCCCGAGTGTAAATCTCGAAACACTCGGGAAACTAGTTTTTTCCCCGACTAATCTCTTCCGAGTGCTCTTTCCTGACGGCCGACCTTCAGGAAAGTATCTCCCGAGTGTTTTCGCAAATTTCCCGAGTGTTTTAGACACTCGGGAAAAACCGGGGTTTTGGTAGTGTTAATTGAAGAGTTCAATTCAAGGTCGGTATATATAATGTTATAGACAACTATTGTCTGTAGTATACATTCGTGTCATCTATAGATAGTGCTAAAGACAGCTCCTACAATGTATTGTCTTTTTAAATGTTTCTATGGACAATTCTTCTATGTACAATGTGTCTTGTTTCTCGTACTACATGAGAGATAATCTAATTATCTATGCTTCCCTCTCTCATCTGTTGCAAAATGTGCAGTTTTAGCAAATACTCATAATTCAACCCAGCAATCATTTTCAAGTCATTTAAACACAATATTATGCTCAGTATTAATTGTAGGAAATCATAAATTAACAGCATAATGCACAGAAGATTGATGATATTGAGTGCTCTCAGAAGGAGAGTTGCAAAAGAACAAGTCTTTGCCACCTCAACCCTATTGTCTATACTCTTCATTAATTGAATAAGACAACATAATTTCAAACTTTGAGCTCTAAAAAATACTTTACTAAACTGTCAATAGATCTCAACTGAAGAGAATACATAATATTTCTTTTCAGTCAAATAGAAGATAACTAGGATCACAAACTGAACTCTAGATCATCAACAGAATTTGATCATCCTCAGAATAAACTGAACACCAACACACAAGTTTAGTAATGGCTAACAGTACAGTGATCAAATGAGATGCTAGAGATCAAAGTAATCAATAGATTCAATATCACTAGTTAAATCCGAAAGAACAGACTGCCAGCAGATCAATCATACAGAAGAGCTCAAAGTATGAACTAATTATCTCATTCAATTTCAGTATATGATAAGCTTCATCACTGAGCAAGCCAACATAGCCTACTTATCAATTTGCAAAATCTCGACTAGATACTAGACTAATACGATCAAATCAAAACTAATATATATCAAGGTATCAACTATATATATATATATATATATATATATATATATATATATATATATATATATATATATATATATATATAAATATCAATAATCGCTTCAGAGAAGCAATACTCATTGAAGTGGTGGTACTCAAAACCACCAAGTTGCAACCGGCAAGGCGTGTTAATTAACACTCACCCAGAAAAACTATCGCCCTACAATCATGAGCAAAAGGCAAAGCAATCGGAGATACAATGCCACTCTTCTTCTTCAGTATAGCACCAAAGAATGAAGCTGAGGAACCAGGTGAATGCCGCACAAGTCCACCCAACAAGGTGCTTTGGCCAAAAAGCTCCAAGCAGCACCACACAATAGATTAGAATGATTCACACCACCGAGAATACTCCCGAACAGTCCAGAATCAAACTCCCAGTACAAGAGTCAGATTTTCACTCAAAGTACTCAATACAAAGAGGTACCAGAGGAGAATCGACAAGCAGCGCACGGGAGAATAATCCCAGACCGATTCACTGGCGTTGTTCAATTGATTCACAACGTCAAAGGAGAGGAAAGAACATCAATCCAACTCAGATCGGGAGTGAGAAAAACCGAAATAGAAGTGTACCAAGGTTCTTCTTTTTTCTCCCCCTAGAAATGACACACACCCATTTCTTAAGAGAGAGGTTGAGGAGCACACCTCACTACTACAAAACAAGCTATAGAAGACACCTCATCACACACGCTGTGATGAAATTATCACAGACAGTTCAACAAGACCCGTCTATGTTGGGTCTGTCGGGGCCAGGTACCAGCCTATCACAGACGATTCCTATTACGAATCGTCTATGATAAACACCTATCCTGAGCGGTTCTTTAATAGAACAAATGCAGCGATAATTCCTGAGCGGTCTTTGTTTAGAAGCATGCGTGATAATCTCTAGTATCGCGAGCGATTCTTAACAAAGACCGTCAGGAACTATCCTGAGCGGTTCTATTAAAAAACCGTCTGTGATAATCTCCGGTACCATAGACGGTTGTCAACAAAGACCGTCTGTGAACTATCACAAACGGTTTGTAATACGAACCGTTTGTGATAGGCTGGCAATACAAATACCTGGTCTCGACAGACTGCTCTGCCCATTCCCATTTGAGCTGCCGCCACCAGGTCCTTCCCCATTGCGTCGCCGACAGAGAGGGAAGGGAGGAGAAGGAGAGGAGGAAGGGAAGAGAAGGAGTGGATTCTCGAGATATATTTGGTATTTTCGTCGTGAGCTCCGAGGGTAACAATCTATAACCCTTTATGTTTACTATAAATTAATTGCTAATCAATTTAAGTATGTTTGGTAAATAGGAAGCCCATTGCGCCGCCGACAGAGAGGGAAGGGAGGAGAAGGAGAGGAGGAAGGGAGGAGAAGGCAAGGATTCTCGAGAGATATTTAGTATTTTCATCGTGAGCTCCGAGGGTAATGATTTATAACCCTTTATGTTTGCTATAAATTAATCGCTAATCAATTTAAGTATGTTTAGTAAATAGGAAGAGTACGTACTTGCGGTTTATTAATCTAATTTGACACTAATTTGTTACATGTGTAGCGTAGATGGACTGAAACTGGATGTACGGTGTGAACCGTGTGAGTCAAGAGTACATTAATGGCGTGGTTGCTTTTAGAAGAGCCGCCGAGCAGGATATGTTGAAGAAGGGGATAAATTTTATGTACTGTCCATGCATTGATTGCGATAATCTGAAGATGTTTAACAACCCAGCGCAGATCAAAGCACACTTGATTCGAAGGGGTTTCAAAAAAGGGTATACATGTTGGACCAGTCACGGTGAAGAGTAGATTATACCGGAAGTTAATAATGATGGCATCGCCGATGAAGTCAACGATATGCCAGATGTGGACTGTGCTTTTGATGAGGATAGGTCGCACGATGACAATCTGGATCAGATGCTACGCGATGCAGAAGAGAACTACAGTGAGAGAGAGTTTTGTAAATTCGAGGGCTTAATGGAGGACTCGGTGAGACCTTTGTTCTCTGGCTGCAAACCGGAATACACAAGGTTGTCTACCGTGATTGAACTGCTGAAATTGAAGGCAAGCAATGGTTGGTCCGATAAGAGTTTCACGACATTGTTAGGTCTCCTAGCGGACATCCTTCCGGAGGAAAACGTGTTTCCCAGCACCACCTACCAAGCAAAGAAGGTTCTTTGTCCATTGGGAATGGAAGTAGAAAAAATACATGCATGTCTGAACGATTGAATCCTCTACCGTAAAGAGTATGCATACATGCATGTATGTCCCGTGTGCAAAGCATCCCGATACAAGCGTTAGAATACTACTAAGGTGAAGCAAGGACCTCCTACTAAGATGTTGTGGTATCTGCCTGTGATCCCACGTTTGAAGTGTTTATTTGTGAACCCAAAGGAGGCAAGATTGTTGCGTTGGCACTCGAAAGAGCGTAAGAAAGATGGAAAGCTAAGACACCCTGCTGATTCTGCCCAGTGGAGAAACTTCGATCGAAGCTTCGAAGAGTTTGGTGTGGAACCGAGGAACATAAGGTTAGGGTTGAGTACAGATAGAATGAATCCTTTCGGTAACATGAGTAGCCGATATAGCACTTGACCCGTGAATCTATGTATGTACAACCTTCCTCCTTGGCTGTGTATGAAGCGGAAGTATATTTTGATGTCACTACTTATCGAAGGGCTGAAGCAACCTGTGAATGATATTGATGTGTACCTAGCACCATTGCTGAAAGATCTTGTAACACTGTGAAACGAAGGGGTACAGGTATGGGATGCGTACAAACGAGAGAACTTCACTTTACGCGCCATGTTGTTTTGCACCATTTTTCCTGCCCTTGGTAACCTGTCGGGCTTCAGTACAAAAGGAGCCAAAACCTGTCCGCACTGCTTAGATGCTACGGAGAGTGTATGGCTGAACAACTCACACAAAACTGTGTATATGCGTCACCGTAGGTTCCTTCCCAGGAGTCACCCATACCGCAAGATGATGAAACAATTCGACGGAAATAAGGAGAACAGTTCAGCTCCAAGGGCTTTTAGAGGGAAAGAGGTCCATCATATGGTTAAGGATATCGATGTTGTGCTTAGGAAGGGATATAAATTAAGAACCCGTCAGAAGAACATCTGGAAGAAGCGGTCAATTTTTTGGGACTTGCCTTATTGGGAGCACTTAGAAGTTCACCACTGCATCGACGTCATACACGTGGAGAAGAATGTATGTCATAGCTTGATTGGTCTCTTACTAAACATTAGTAGCAAAACAAAGGATGGTGTTAACACACGGTGTGACTTGGTTGATATGAACATAAGGACCGAGTTAGCACCAAAAGAGACCGACAAAGGACGAATGTACCTTCCACCAGCTTGCTACACTCTGTCCAAGGCCGAGAGAAATGAACTGTGCTAGAGCTTGCATGGTGTGAAAGTCCCATCTGGTTACTCCGCTAATATTAAGAAACTTGTTTCTATGCAAGATTTGAAATTAATTAGCATGAAGTTTCATGATTGTCATGTGCTGATGATACAAATGCTTCCTGTTGCAATTAGGAGTATCTTGCCGAACAAGGTCCGAGTAGCAATCTTGAGGCTGTGTTATTTCTTCAACTCAATTGCTCAGAAGGTCATCGATCCCCAAGGACTAGATGCTCTGTAGGCCGAGGTGGTGACGACTCTATGTCATCTTGAGATGTATTTCCCTCCGTCATTTTTCGATATCATAGTCCATCTCATTGTTCACCTTATGAAAGAGATAAAGATATGCGGCCCTGTGTTCCTACGTCATATGTACCCGTTCGAGAGGTACATGGGCATTCTCAAGTCCTACGTACGGAATCGATCTCGACCGGAGGGCACATCATCGAAGGTTATGCAACCGAAGATGTCATTGAGTTCTGCGTCGACTACATGGCTCAGGTGAAACTGATAGGTGTGACTCTATCTCGTCATGAGGGGAGACTAGATGGTATCGGGACCATCGGAAGGAAATCAATCACTCCCGATCTGGATACGTACGCTCAAGCACATTTCACGGTCTTGCAACACATGACCCAAGTGTCCCCGTACATCGACGAGCACAAAGACATGGTACGCCAACAGAATCTAGACCGGTCGGAGGTTTGGATCACGAGAGAGCACAACCGTCGGTTCAACGAATGGTTAAAGGTGCGAATCACTAGGAGGTCATCAAGTGATGATACGCTGCTATGGTTGGCAAAACGGCTACAATTTATAATTGTCACATGGCAAGGATACGACATAAATGGGTACACATTTTATACAGTAGCTTAGGATAGGAAGAGCACAGTCCAAAACAGCGGTGTCCGCATAGATGCATTCAGTACCAATGGGATGAGGAGCTCCTACTATGGGCAAATAAAGGAGATATGGGAGCTCGACTGCGTGCTTTTCAAGATCCGTCTATTTCGGTGTCGTTGGGTCCATCTCCCACAGGTGAAGGTTGACAAGTATGGCGTCACAATATCACAGACGGTTTCTAAATAGAACCGTCTGTGATATGCTAGTATCATAGACGGTTTTTAATGGAAACCGTATGTGATACCATACCTTCATAGACGGTTTCAACAAAAAAAACCGTCTGTGTTATGAGTATCACAGATGGTTTTTGAACCGTCTGTGATAACCGACGTTATCACAGACGAACAAATACAAACAGTTCAAAAACTGTATGTGATGACGGTTCCGAACCGTCTGTGATGAGGCTGTATGTAGTAGTGCCTCCATGGCAGCACAACTACCGACGCCCGAAGCGCATTGGCAGCCAACCACTAGGAGCATCGCCACTCCCCTCGCCCAGATCGCCGCTGGAATCGGGAGAGCCCACGACCCTGAGCCGCTCCCAAATCCATCGGCCAAAAGTGATAAGGCCGAGTCTTACCTTCTCTCCCTCTTTCATAAACAGGTGGCCCCCCATCAGATTTTCCCTATTCTATTTTCTAAAAATGATAAATTACAATATGACCCTTACAAAGACCAACATCATCCACATTATCTTATGTCTTATATGGCAAAGCTTACAGACAGTTGACATCACACTATTGTCTATGCCTTTAGAGCCCCGAGAGCTGGGTGAGTATATAGCATTGGACGTGACAGCTTTTCTACCAGCAAATCAAAGTTTTTTTTTAAAAAAAATTGCTAGTGTAAATTCTTCCATCCTTTTTTTTTTTGGAGACGACGACTAGCTAGTGTCACTTCTTTAAGCACGAAATCTAGCATCGGAATATTTGAATACTGGTACTTGTTTTTGGTTAGTGTGATAATATTTTAGGGCCATTGGGGCAAGGGTAGTACGTACGTAGACATGCACTATGTGAGATTTGATAATAATAAATCATTGTCTTGATCCCAAGAACGCAAAACTGTGATAAATCAGCCTCCACACAAACACACACATACATAGTGTCGTGTTAACCCAAGTGTTACTGGCCAGCAACCAAACAATTCCACATTGATTAATTAGTTGGGAGCATGCAAGTTGCAAGTATCGATTGCTGTAGCTTTAAGAATTTTATACTTTTGCGATGCATTGTTTTGTTCAGATTAAAAGATGGTACCATTCATGTGCGAACAGCGAACTCATCATCGCACGGTTAGGACATGCACCATACATGGGGGGACTTCGCCAACCCGGTATTTGTAGAGCCCTAAGCTACGAATGCCATGACAAGTTGCAATGTCAACCTCTGAGGAGGATCTTTTTTTTATCCTAGAAAAAAAGGAAGAGCTGCAAAAGAAAAGGTTAAACAGAAGAAAAATGTGGCATGCATAGCGATTTATGTGAGGCATTATCTCTTTTAATCGCCAGCAGTAGGATCCACAGCGCTTAAGCTGGCAGTGGCCTTCTGTTAATGGTCCTAGATTCGCTTTCCGATAGATATTTAACTTTCCATTTAAGCCGTTTAACCTTACAGCCCTGCCATTTAACACACACACATATATATATATATATATATATATATATATATATATATATATATATATATATATATATATATATATATATATACTCCCACTCGAATATACGGTTTAAGCGGACGTATTATACTTCTTTGTCATTTTAATATACTTAAATATCAATTATAAGATACTTCAATGCGACTTGATTGAAAAAATTTCATTGGAGTCCTTTATTTTTTGCTATATACCCTTTTACATATATAAAAGAAGTATATACACAATTTTTTTTTATAAAAAGTGGACTTTAACGATTTTTTTCATAGAACTCACTTTAGAGTACCTTACAATCATTATTGGAATATACTCAAATAGATAAAGAGGTATCATCATACGATTTAAGTGGTATATAAGAAGTGGGAATACCATACCATTTTCATATATATATATATATATATAATGTTTTGTACACCATATGTAGATCCATACACTAATAGTATTAGTTGCTAGGATGTATCAAAATAACAGCATTGCTTCTATATTGGGACCATGTGGCAATATAATAGATTCACAAAATTTAGAATATAATCAAATTAGGATCAACCGTAGGGCTATTACCTAGTTTGAATTGGTCAGGCTTATATTTCATTAATTGCCATGATGGACTACATATATATATATGACTCCAAAGTCAATCTGTAATTTTAATAATTTAAATGTACAGAACGATTACAGCAAAAGCAAAAAGCTAGCAGGCGTCAAAGAGGAGGATAGAGAAAAAATAAGAGTCAAATTATTGTGACATGCAGGATCGAAATGGGTGAAGGCTTGCATTAATTAGAATATGTTCACAATTTATCTCTATGGAGTATAATTGCATATGGGGATCCTTGCTGTTCACGGAGTCCTAATTTTATATGGAATTGTTTTTTTGTCCATAGCCGTGTTTTAGTTTTATGCCCTGTCTTAAGGAGCCGTAGCTTGGCTGAAAAACTGTTTTTGGTTTTTTGAGCTGAAAAGCGACAGTAGCCGGTGGCTACAGCTTTTTTCGGAGAGACTGTTTAACAACATGACTTTTTGTTGGGCTAGGTGGCAACTATGAATAATGAAATATTTGAAATATCCTTGAGGGTTCTAAAGCATGTTTGTATGCAATTTTAGGTCAAATATGGTTTTTTAATTCTTTTTGCAGAAATATTGATTAAACACTTAATTTTACTAAGTTATGAACAATTATGCAACAATTTACAATGTAACATATTACATTTAGAAAGTGAAATGCACATTTTCTTTATGCAAAGCAATGGTAGCCACGAAACGTGCAACATCCACTACCATATAAGAAACGTATCCTTGGACATTCTCATTATTTGCTCTTCTACTCTACCATACCATCCAACTTATTCCTATTCCCCCACAACAGAAAGAATTCACATGCGCAAGCGCCAGAACATACTACAGTCAGCCGTTTGGTGGACTGTTGGAAAAAAGAAAGAAGTATTAAATTCTTTAATCTCAGAACATATAAAAGAGAGAAAAAAAAACAAGCAACACTAACCTGTTGAATTGATGCATATGGCATTATTCATAATGTGAAAAAAAAGAGGTAGATATCTTATCAGATCCACAACAACGCATGGGTACCAGGTGATCCATTAGTATGTACATTGATTCATTGAACAGACTCAAGAAGGGCTACTAGGAGACAGCACAATCATATGACGATACATGATATAAGCTTCTTTATTAGTATCATGATACTGTAAAAGCAATATACTTGCATGTAGTATCTCATCGAGCAAGCTTTACCAAATATTCTCACGCATCTATACTGACAGTTAACAAAAATATTCTCTACTTCATCAGACTCATATATACATCATAAACATTTCTTCGGGTTACAATGTCGCGGACTCTCTAGACAAGCCTCCGAGTCTTCAGAGGAACATCTGGTATCTGTATGGGAAATAATGGAAAGATGATATGCTGGTCTGAAGAAAATGGTTACGGAACTAAAAAGCAAAGATTGTTAGGTGGGCTGTGAGAACTAACCTTCCGATGTTCTTCCAGTATCCTTCCGACTTCTCTCAAACCTGGGGAATCATCTTCACAAATAACAGCTAGACATGGTGTGTTGGATGAAAAGACAGGGCATATTAAAATTTTGATCACTACGTGCAAGATGATAATTGGTACTTTTCTGCTGAGGCAATTGGACAACAGAGTTTCCTAAAGCTGAATCAAGCTGGTTCATTTTCTTCCTAGTTTGTAATCCCCACTCCTCTCTCCTCATGAACTGATGAGCCATATTCCAGCCAAAATTGACCAAGCTGTTTACGGGTACCCACAAAAATTCAAAAGAGAACTTACATGGATATGTTAACCTACATATATGCATCCTTTATTTCTCCCTTGTAAATTCCCAAAATGGATATGGAGCATAGTGGCCCAACTGCAGGGGAAAAATCATATAATGAATAATTCTTTATCATGTGAGCACAAAACATCCTGATAATAAGCCTTGCAATCTTGCTCTATGTTTTCACCATATATGTGACACATGATGTCAAACTCAAGTTAACTAGTAGCCACATTATGCAGTTACTATGCTGAGCAAAAGTAATTCTAGCACAAACATGGATGAAGGCAGGTGTTGGCTACAGGGAGGTTTCAAAAATCTAATGAAACTCCACTATACTAGTCTTACCGCTAAGGAAATAAATTCACTGTATTAGCGCAAAAGATGGCTAGTGCTAAATTCACACTAAATTAACCACATCCACACAAAAAAGGTGCAAGTACACACAAACCCAGTACTCTGATGACATCAACTCACATATAGCATCCAAATTGAACCAACTGCATCACTAGATCATGCAGTCACACTAAATTAACCACATCCACACAAAAAAAAGGTGCAAGTACACACAGTCCCAGTACTCTGATGACATCAACTCATATATAGCATCCAAACTGAACCAACAGCATCACTAGATCATACATGCTGTGGCGAACTAATCTAGGTACTGCCCTACGCCACCTTCCCAGCAAGCGCCTCCACCCTTCAGCAACTTCCTCACGCGACCTCCCTAATCGATAGGGGGATTCAAATGCATGCATCACTAATGAAATTGTCCATGGAACAGGAGGATGGAGTTTACCTTCAGCTGGCGGGCGGGGTGGGGTTGGCTGGCGGGGCCTTGGGTCAGCGTCGGGATGAAGGAGAGGCAGCAAGGAGGGAGCTTCGGCCAGTGGGGGAGGCTATTTGGCTGTAGTACAGCACTCTCTGATCTTAAAGAAGCATGTTCAGTTACATAATTCATTAGCTTGAAACAATAACTTAAACTCTACAGATATTTATTACATAACAAGAACTCAAGAAGATAAGCACAGAAGACAAGTGATAGGGGATATCAATTGTATGAGCAGCTTTGATTGATGGTGTCACAGAAAGGGTGAGCACACACATCAACATGGCAATCTAAACAGGAGACACCCTTTGGCAATTTGCTGTTGTTTGCTTACCAGCTTGTCTTATGCTTGATATTACAAATAAGCAGCACTGCACAAAAATGTACTCCATATGTTCCATGCTACATGACGCTGTTGAATTTTCACAGCATTCAATATGCAACTTTGACATTGATGTATACAATATTATGTTAGCCAAACATTACATAATTATATTTTAGCAAAAGCACTTTTGACGACGAAGAGGCAGTGTTCAGGAAAAAAAAAGAGCACAAGAGCATAACACTACTAAACTATATGTGGTCCACACACACACACACACACAATCCATGTCACCTTTACCTCTTCTTTTGGACACAACAGAAACACACGTACACACACACACAAATAGTGAAGGAACCCGAGCATGCAAGAAAGTGATCAAGAGGAAGGGCAGGGGGGAGGGGTAAAAAACTAAAACAAGATGGGACTGGATGAAACAAAATTCAAAGATCACATAAACAACAAAGACTAGAAGAAACAAGAAAGCTTTCTCAAGAATGAAAACAAATTATGACCAATACTCATCAGATTGTAATATATTGATGGATGTTGTAGACGACCAAGATTACTTGTCAACTTCATATATGTTTTCTCTAAATATATTTGAAGAACCCATTACATGGACTCTGGTGCATGTCAATTTACACAATCTAAGATTTGATGACCTACGGATTCACACGAGTGAATGCAAACAAATTTGAAACATATCATAGTTATAACTGCATATGAGAAGAATGCTCGACAATAGTCAGTAATGAAATTCTAAAAAAAATACTACTGAAAGGAAGCACTGAAAAACTGACTTAATGCTGCCTCGAAGCCTTAACAAGGCAAATTAATAACAAAATAATGCAAGCTTTATTATAGTTAACATTAGTAAATAGAAACACCACACGAGGCGATAGATAAAGCAATATGCAGATTGAAGCATGAAGAAAATAATAGGAACAACTTGCATAGGTGGATGTCATGTGAATAGATGGTGACAGTTAAAATGGGCCATAGAATATAGTGATTAGTTTTTCGCAAAAGTCATAATAGAAAAAATAGGATAAACTCTTCAAAACTGAAGAAATGTGGTTGATCCTAAAATATCATGCACTAATTGCAGCTACATTAGGAGACAATTATCTCTTCCTTTTATACATAAAAGTCTTATATATAAAACACTTTTTTATGTAGGAGGAGGAGGAGGAGCAACAGAGGATGCATAAGTTAAGAAAACAGGATAACAAATGTTGTAATCCAACACACTGAACCATAATTTTTTTTAGGAACAGAACCATGACCTAACACTCTCAAGCAATAATAATATGACATAGCTCTTCCATCATAATATAGTCCACATTCATTCCATCTCAATTTCTCAGAACCGAAGCATACCACGCTTATTCATCATACTAACAAGTAGGAGAAATTTTCCTTCGATTTTAATAGCATGGATATATCAACACCATTCAATTAATTCACTAAAGGAAGTAAAATAAAAATTCCCCTACACTACATCCGAAACACTAATAGGTATAACAGATCTTAGCCCTAAAATAAAGCAACAACAAATCATCATAAAACCTAAAATTTCGACGGCACAGAATCCAAACCTGACAAAATTTGATATATCCTTCGAAATCAACAAAAAAAAAACACAATGAAAATTGGCCCATAAACCCTAAATTTTCCAATCACCAATGCATCCCCTGTAGTTGCTGCAGATATGAAATAACAGGACAACACCTAGCAGTCGGATGAGAAGACGATCAACAAAATTAGCCTCTCCAGCTGTTGCTCGACGCGAATCAATCCCTGTTCGATACTACCGATGTAATCGATGAGAAACGGCAGCAACAACGACGAATCAACAACCCTTGTTGCAGCGCTTGCCACTGAGCCGCCCGTCGCTGCAAATCGCCGCCGCTCGCCGCGAATCACAGGTCGCCTCCGTGGGCTCTCTCTCTCCCCCAGAACTCTCTAATCGGTTCTGTACTGTAGACAGTTTGGTGAGTTGTCCCCAACAATAACGGGCTCGGTTGCACAAAATACCCAATAAGATTAATCCGAGGCTAGTGAAATACACATCTCAAAGCAAATCCAACGCCTAGAAAGTCGACTGAAGCTTACAAAATTTTCAGGCGACTGTGCGTTAGCAAATCTGTTAATTAATTTACTCAAAGCATGCAAGCGGCTTAAAACTGACCTCGTTAAACCTGCATATATTCACTGGCATGTATATATGAAATCCAACGTAGGTATGTATAGGAGGAAGCTTACAAGGATTAAAACTCCATCGTATCGTATGACCTTACCAACTGGACGAGGACATGAAAACAGCCAGAGGGAAAGGTGATCCAGGCACTGGCTTATAGCGGCTTGATTGACTAGCACAGACAGAGAATATGACGTTGTTTGCAAAGCAAAGCCATGCATGCTTAACTTTGGGCACAGGTTCGTTTATTGGGCTCATTCTTGCGTTGCCTTTCATCCCACGACTTTAAAATTAAGTCAATTTCGATTTGCGCTGCTAGCCCACGCTGGACTGTACAATAAACCTTGGACTGGGATTCGTTTCATGCAATTACGTACATTGCGTTTCAAAACTGAAAACAAGTTTCAGAGAGTTTCAAAGGTTTCATATATAATTGAAAACTGCGAGTTTGAAAACACAAATTTCAAGTTTCAAAACTAAAAACTAAAAAGATCAAGTTTCTAGAGTTTCAACCAAAGTTTCAGAAAACAAATTTCAGTTTCGGAGAGTTTCAACAAAGGTTGAAGAAATCGAGTGAGCCTCAAGAGAATTTTGGTTAAGTTTCACAACAATTCAAACAAGTTTCAAAATATTCAGCAAAATTTCATACAAAATCAAAGGGAAGCACACAGTGACAGAAAGGACGCCATTGGCCAGCGCGCCGCCGTGGCGCTTTTTCCTCGCCAGCGCCGCTTGTCCACAACGGCCGTGCCCGCGCCTGCCAGGCCGCCGCCTCGCTTGCAGCCGCTTACTGTGCGCTGAGCTGCTCGCGGCCCTGCGCCGCCTTCCGATGGCCAACCCGTTGCGTTGTTGCACGCCACTCGATCAGCAGGTTCACCGACGACGGATGCTGGCTAGTTTTTCTCTCTGAATTTTCTCGCAAAGTTTGACGACACCTTTGCCACCTCTGGATATATCTGCCAAGCTAAACATAGACCATTTGGAACCGCTAGTACGGGATAATAACTAGTTACTCCTGCATGTTCACTTGCACGAATCACAATGAGCCGATCGAGGAGCCGTAATGTAGCGGTAGTTCGCTGCTGACCAAAGAAGAAGAAATTGACCTGCCCTAGCTCTTGAAGCTGTCGCGTAGATCCGAAGCGTACAAGAGGTTTCAGACACCAAGGCAGGCAGCGACCGACAAGCAAGGATTCCCTGACAAGTTAATGTTGCCGAGGAACCCTACACAGACTTGCTCACGAGATGTCGCTCGTGTTACCGCCCGGGTCAGAAGGGCCACGTCCGATCTCCCGATAAAGAAAAGAAAAGAAGAGAAAAGAAGAAGCCTTGTGCTGCTGCTTCTGCTTCCTCTGTGCCTTTGTTCCATGCTGTTGTCTGCGTTCGACTGCATGCGATCGACTGCATGTATAACCTTAATTATGCGTGCGTGCGTGCGTGCAAGTGTCGTCGGTTGCAACGGCGTGTGCGTGCGTGGAGTGCACGTTGGGGCCGGCCGCCTGAACGAAGAGGATGATTGCACTACTACAGAACAGACTTTTGGTCGAACTGCCAAATGGGCAATAGTCTCGGAGAAAATTGCGTCCGGGACCAAAAAAATCTTTAGTCGGTTGGTAACACCAACCGACTAAAAATCCCTGCCCAACGGCTCGGTGGCGAGCTTTGTAGGGAGGACATTTAGTCGGTTGGTGTTACCAACGGGACTAAATGTCAACCTTTAGTCGGTTGGTACTACAATCCGGGACTAAATCTTTAGTCCCGGATTGTAGTACCAACCGGGACTAAAGGTTGACATTTAGTCCCGATCAGTAACACCAACCGACTAAATGTCCTTCTATTTAAACTCATGTTTGGCGTTTGTCACAGAGCCGGACGCCTGCGTCGCCGCCCGGGACACGCCATTGCTTGCCATTGTCACCACCGCCGAGTCGTTCATTCACTCAACCGTATTCACCGGCGTGTTCATGTAAGCTCCTGATGCTAACCCTGCCGTCCATTATGAAAAATATGAAATGTGAAATTTGAATAATTTTTATATGTTATAAAATTGCCAATTAATTCATAAATGGAACTTTCATGATTTTTGTAGGCCACAATAAATTTCCAAAAATCATGAAATTTGTTTTTCCACTAAGTTACACTGTGAACAGTCCATATAAAAATTTTAAGACTATTTGGACAAAGTTGAATTTATACCTATTTTATGCTTATTTATTTAATTATTATTCCATGAATTTTGTAGGCTAAATTAATGATCCAAAAATTCTGAAAATTGTTTTGCCATCTAATTAGGCTATGAACTATCTGTACAAAAATTTTGGGATCAATCTGAAGACTTTTATTTTTCACCTTATTTAATAATTATTTAAATAAATAAAAATGACTTTTACATGTGTTAGTTAGGTTAAGCTTTGAGGGTGTTTGATGAGATAAGTCTTATCTTATCAGATCCAACCTCTTGGGTAAAAATAATAAATATTAATTTTGTTTTAATAAATAAGTTTAATATTTAATTATTAAGTAATTAGTTAATCTCTTAATTAGCTTAATCACTTAGTTATTGTTTGCCTTTTGGATTGATTGTTGACCTAGGGTCATTCACCCTTAATGACTTTGGGCAATTTAGTTAATTATTAATTATCATTTAACTTGATGTCCCTTCTCCTTAAGCTTACTGTTTTGCGTTAAATCACAGAGCGTGAACGCCGTCGTCGCCGTGGGACACTCCATACGCCGCAAGGCGAAGCTCCTAGTGCATTTGTCAAATAGTACTGATTCTTTGAAAATTCAAAATAAATTCATCTTAATTTCAAAAATTCTAAAAATTTTGGGTAGCCTCTCTATCATGTGTACTATCCGGGAAAAATTTGAAACTTGAAATTTAATTATGTGATATGTCATATAATGCAGACGATGACACGCCATTGGATGTACAATGCCGATCGCCGCCCAAAGAGTTCATTGATGGCGTGCATTATTTCTTAAGAGTGGCCGAGGCAAACAAGCGGGATGGTTTCATGTCTTTGTCCATGTGCCCTGTGTAAGAATTTGAAGGAATATTCGCTCAAGGAGTCTTCACTCACACTTGTTGAAGTCGGGTTTCATGCCAAACTATATTTGTTGGACCAAGCACGGAGAAACCAGGTTATAATGGAAGAAGGTGAAGAAGAACAATTGGACCCTAACGACATTATTGCTCAATACGGTGACTTCGATGATCTTGCAATGGGCGAAGTCAAGAAGAGGCGGGCGTAAGACACACTGCCAAGATGATGCTCTTGGTGATGTCATTCGTGATGCACAAAGAGATTGCGAAAGTGAAAAGGAGAAGGCTAAGTTTGACCGCATGCTAGAGGATCACAAGAAATTACTATACCCGTCCGCCGAAGATGGGCAAAAAAAGTTGGGTACAACACTGGAGTTGCTACAATGGAAGGCACAGAATGGTGTATCCGACAAGGCATTTGGGCAATTACTGAAGATCCAAAAAAAGATGCTTCCGAAGCCTAACGAATTGCCTGCCACTACGTACGAAGCAAAACAGGTCGTCTGCCCTTTGGGATTAGAAATCCAGAAGATACATGCATGTCCTAATGACTGCATCTGTATCGTGGCAAGGACTACGAGAATTTGGATGAATGCCCCGTATGCAAAGCGTCGCGGTATAAGATCAGGCGAGATGACCCTGGCGATGTTGAGGGCGAAGAACGTCCCAGGAAGAAAATCCCTGCCAAGGTTATGTGGTATGCTCCTATAATACCACGCCTGAAACGTCTGTTCATAAACAAGGACCATGCAAAGTTGTCGCGATGGCACAAAGAAGACCGTAAGGTAGACAACATGTTGAGACACCTGGCGATGGGTCCCGGTGGAGAGCAATAGACGAGAGAATTTTGAGTTTGCAGATGACGCAAGAAACCTAAGGTTCGCTTTAAATACGGATGGTATGAATCCTTTTGGGGACGAGCACTAGTCATAGCACTTGGCTGTTACTCTATGTATCTACAACCTTCCTCCATGGTTATGCATGAAGCGGAAGTTCATTATGATGCCGGTGCTCATCCAAGGCCCGAGGCAACCTGGCAACGACATCGATGTCTACTTGAGGCCATTAGTTGAGGAACTCCTGCTTTTATGGAGCAAACCGGTGTGCGTGTGTGGGATGAGTACAAGCAGAACACTTCGACCTGCGAGCATTGTTGTTCGTAACAATCAATGATTGGCCTGCTCTAAGTAATCTTTCAGGACAGACAAACAAGGGATATAATGCATGCACACAATGTTTTGATGACATTGACAGTATATATTTGAAAAAATGTCGAAAGGTCGTGTACCTTGGCCATCGCGTTTTCTTCCTATGAATCACCAACTAAGAAAGAAAGGCAAGCATTTTAACGGTAGGCGAGAACACGAACCAAGCCTCGCATAACCTAACCGGGAGGATGTACTTGATATGGTCAAGGATGTGCAAGTAGTCTTTGGAAAGGGACAAGGCAAATAACTGTTCCGAAAGATGCTAAGGGACACGCACCCATGTGGAAGAAGAAGTCCATATTTTGGGAGCTACCCTATTGGCAAGTCCTAGAGAAGACAGACGATGGACGCCATTACTTAAGACCTGCTAGCTTCACTCTTAGCAAAGAAGAGAAGGAAAGCATGTTTGAATGCCTAAACAGCATCAAGGTCCCATCTGGATTCTCCTCCAATATAAAGCGTATAATAAATGTGCCAGAGAAGAAATTACTACACTTAAAGTCCCATGATCGCCACGTGCTTATGACGCAATTGCTTAGGTTGCTTTAAGAGAATTCTACCTCCACATGTACGTCTGCCACCGTGAAGCTATGTGCATTCCTCAATGCAATTTCTCGAAGGCAATCAATCCAATGGAACTAGCTACTCTCTGAATGATGTGGTTCAATGTCTTGTCGACTTTGAGTTGGTGTTCCTCCATCCTTCTTTAATATCATGACACACCTCCTAGTTCACCTGGTCAAGGAGATTAATATTCTCGGTCCTGTGTTCCTACACAACATGTTCCCCTTTGAGAGGTTCATGGGAGTCCTGAAGAAATATGTTCACCAGCGTGTTTCGGCCGAGGAAGCATCGCCAAGGGCTACGGGACGAGGAGGTCATTGAGTTCTGTGTTGACTTCATTCCCGACCTTGACCCGATTGGTGTTCTGAATCACGACACGAGGGGAGACTTAGTGGAAAGGAACACTAGGAAGAAAACATATATCGACGGGGACGATTATTTCAATAAAGCGCACTACAGTTCTTCAAAACTCCTCCGTGGTGGAGCCGTATGTCGAGGTACACAAGGAGTTCCTACGATCCCGTTTCGAGGAAGAATGAAGCTTGGATTAGGCGTCATCACATGGAAACTTTCAGCGGTTGGTTGCGAAAAGAATGTCGTGGTGATGACAATATTGATGAGCAATCTGTATTTGTTGGCTAGGCAACCATCGTGGCACATCCTCACGCATAAAGGGTGCGAGATAAATGGAAATACATTTTACAACAGTAGCCCAAGATAAAAGGAGCACGAACCAAAACAGTGGTGTCCGCAGAGATGCCACAGACCCAAATGGAAAGAGGCAAACATATTATGGCCGATAGAGGAGATTTGGGAACTAGACTACGCACCTAATTTTAAAGTCCCTTTGTTCCGGTGCCAATGGGTGAAGATGACCGGAGGCGGGTAACAATGACAAGGAGTATGGAATGACAACAAGTGGACCTCAACAATATTGGGTACAAAGACGAACCATTCGTCCTTCTCTGCGATGTGAATCGGTGTTCTATGTGAAAGACATGTCTACAAAACCCAAGAGAGGGAAAACGACGACAAATCAACCAATGAGCTAAAACGCCACATAGTTCTTTCGGGGAAAAGAAACATCGTGGGAATTGAGGACAAGTCGGACAAGTCGAGAAGATTATGAAAGGGATGACCGAATCCCGCCTTCAAGTGTGACCAAAGACCCAAGCATCTCGCTAAATGCCGAGGACACTCCATGGTTACGGCATGATCATAACCAAGGGTCATACGTCAAGAAGAAGTTCACCATCGTGCCGCTTGATATATAGTGATGTTTAATAAATAGTGTGTATTAGAGATTTTATGTAATAATTGTAACTTCAGATGTTTCTATCATATTTTTCTTGTTTTTATCGTTTCAAATGAAATTCCTATTCGATAAAGGACACATGTACCTCTGTGAAGCATGTCTTCTCCACGGTGTAAAAATGACTTGAAATTTTTTAGCAAGTATTTATGCCTTCAAATGAAATTCCCACTTGTGGTTTGAGCCCTTCATTTTGTTTATAGTTGGCTCTTCACTTCCTAGCTTGTGGTCACTATAAAAGTCGTTTGAAATGTCAATAAGATAAAAGGAAATGCAACTATTATTTTTAAAAAATTTATGCCTAGTATTTAATTTACTATGCATTTAACAAGAATTAGCATATTTATACAAATAAACTTAATACAAAACCCAAACTGGAAAACTGTGGCGGGAATGAATACCTTTAGTCCGGTCCGTAGACACGCTTGGGACTAAAGGTTCTCTCGAAAATATGTCCCAGCATAAAACCTTTAGTCCCGGCCGTGGCACCACGGGACTAAGGTTCAGCTTTTAGTCCCGGCGGTATTACCACCCGGGACTAAAGGTCTTTAGTCCCGGTTGGTAATACCGCCCGGGACTAAAGGTCCCCCTCAGTACTTAAGCAACAGTGGCTTCTTCCCTTCTTCCACCCCTTCCGTCTCCCTCGCCGTCTCCTCGCGCGCGCTTCCTCCCGTGGCGCCCCACTCCCGCCACCACCTCCACTCGGCTCCTCCCTCCGCCGCTCCAGCTCGCCCCGGCTCCTCCCTCCGCCGCTCCAGCTCGCCTGGCTCCTCCTCCTTCAGCCGGATCCGCCGCCTTGGCTCACTTGGCGGCTGAGCCACCACCGCCTGAGTCGCACTCCTCCACGCCGGTGAGCTCAGAGGTCAAGAGGTTCTACTGTTTCTAAAAGTTTATCTCGAGGTCAAGTATCCTTAATTAGATGTCAACTTGCACCATGAAGAGTCACTCAAACCATGGTCAAAGGAGCAAAACTTTGTTTACGAGATAGGCTTGGAGTCACCATCGAGAGTGTTTAGGGTACAAGCTAGATGTGCGATCGAGTAACACGGTAATTAACGTCACATTAGAGTTTTTGCTACTTTGTCTCCTTGCTAGAACCAATTAGGCTTTGTTCGGTGGCAATGTGGTATAGACGACGACACAGCACTAACCCCCGGCGGCGAGCCCTCTTTTTGTGACCGGCCATCGAGCCGAGAAATCATTTTTGCTGGTGCTGAGGAGCTGACGAATTGAATGTATATGTTGTTTTTCTTTTGTCGATGCATGTCACGAACCGCACGCCACTTGATGCGAAATCATAACCCGATCACTAGGGGTGGAAAAAAAGCTCAAACTCGCGAGCAGCTCGGCTCGTTAAGGGCTCGGCTCGACTCGACTCGAACTCGGTCCCTAACGAGCGAGCCGAGCCAAAAAAAACTCGTTTTGTTAACGAGCCGAGCGAAGTGGCTCGCGAGTAACTCGGTTAACTCGTTAAGCTCGCCGATTCACTTCTAAGATTAAGCTCTAGTGGGCGGTTTGCCACCTTTTATGAACGGTATTCTCTTGACATTCTAGATTGTCTTGAAGCCGATGGTTATCAACCATATCGATATCTCCAGAGAAAGGGTTGAGATCATTGATAAAAATAGTACTCAAAATGGCAATGGTTATGTATGGATCTGCATGCATGTTGCATGATTTGTGATATGGATTTGCATGGATATGATTTATGAATGCTATAAATGTTTATCGATGATTGTGATTTGTGAACTTGTGATGATGATTTGTGATATGGACCTTTGCATGGATGTTCATGGCATCTATAATCATTTATTTTTGGGTTTAGTTCAAAGAACACTTGCTCTCATGAATTGCCATGCATGTGTTTGGTTGAATAAGGCATGTTTGGGTGGTCAATGATTGTTCTTTACATCTGCTTTCTGAAAATTTCATGAAATTTTAAGATGTTCACCATGTTTATCGCTAACGAGCCTAACGAGCCTAACGAGTCGAGTTCGAGTTTTTAACGAGCCGAGCCGAGCCTGGGTTTTTGCTCGTTATCTTAACGAGCCGAGCCGAGCCGAGCTCGTTTTCTTAACGAGCCTTAACGAGTCGAGCCGAGCCGAGCCGAGTCAGCTCGTTATCCACCCCTACCGATCACGAACCGTTCTAACGTCCTACACATATATTTGCAGAAATGGCGGCCGAATGACAACATGGGCGATGCCATGATGGATATTATCAACAATGACGCCTTACAAGGTGCCCAATTCAAGGTGATGACAACAATCAAGAAGTAGATGGCGGAGTCGATTTTGCCGATTATGAAGATGAGCAAGACAATCTTTGGCGAGGTCTATCTACAATCTCTTATGTATACATGAAATTGAGAATAATTTCATTTGTCGTATAAATATATTTATTTAAATCTTTGTGTTTCTACATTCAGTAGCCCTCCGGATCGGCGACAACAACGGGAAGAGTATAAATGTACGAGGTCGAAGAAGCCGTTGGAGGGTCGGTTCATTCTCTCGAATTCGAGGAGGATCTGAGCAAAGTACTTGGACCACATGCACAGAAATTTGTCAGCCACTGTGGGTACCTTGTAAGGGACAGGATCCCGATCAATGCTCGTGAATGGAAGCAAAAGAAAGTTGCTCCTCATATTAGTTTTGTCTCTGATCGTGACAAGGCACTAGTTTGGCAAGATGTCCTTCAACATTTCGCTCGTCTGTAAGATGAAGCTTTGAAGGAGAGAGTTAGGAACTGGCTATGAAGAAGATGGCCACACAATTCCAGTGTTGGAAGAAGAAATTGTACAACACATTTATCAGGAAGAACCTGACGCTAGATTTCAACACTAAGGCCTACGTCAAGTTGAGGCCGTTTTGGGATGAGTTTGTACAGTTCAAGACATCGGAAGAGGGTGAGGCACGGGTGAGAAGGAACCAACAGAATGCCCGACAAAAGCAATACCACCATCACTTGGGATCGGTGGCTCTGAGAGTGCCATTCCTAAGTGGGAAAGAATGGAGCAGGAGATTCTTGCCAAGGATCGAACAGAATCAACCAAGCCTTTGCGCCAAGTATTGGTTTTTCGGTCATGGGGAAGCTGGACCTAGAGACCGGAAAGATAGTGTATGGCATAAAACTCCAAAGAGCAAAGAAAAAGATTTGCTTATGCTCGAGGCTTACCGAGAGTGGCGGTGTGGCCGAACAGAGATAAGGATGGTGACATACGCCTGGAGAGTCTTGAACACGGTGGGCGAACAAGAGGCTATGGGGAGGTGTCGTGGGAGCATGCCTTCCCTAAAGACAAAGCCACCTATAGAAGCCGCCAGAGAAAGAAGTACGAGGAGGCAGAGCGGATGCGCAGGATGGAGAAATGGTTCTTGAGTCACGGAAGTGGCTCGTGAAGCAAGAGAGCGAGAAAAGCACTTGAAGCCAAAATGAATGAGGAAATCAAAAGGCAAGTGCAGATAGCAATAAGTTCCATCCAAAGGCAAAGCGCATCGAGCCGGAGTCAACATCGGCCCCTAATCGCTTGAAAAGCGATTGCGCTTCCACGAAGGTGCCGATGATTCAAGATGACGCAGGTGCGCTTCCCGTGGATGACATCACCGATCCTCTCACGACATGTGAGTGCACATTCGAGGGGAATGCCACGGTCATGGTGGCTATCGGTGTTGTATCTCGATCGACCCTACGAAGACACCAAGATGCCATGGGGCATTAATACCTCTGGATATGCTAGCGTCTCGGTGGATAGAGTTGTGAAAGGTAATAGCAATGTGCCTCTTGACATTGAAGGAGGTGATGGGGAGAAGACTTTAGGAGAAGCGGAGAAGACATTCATATGTTGGCGCAAGCGCTATATCATTATTCCTAGGCGTCACCTCCTCCTCCTCAACAACCTAACCCTAGGTGCGGATGAAAGTGAACGAAACATTTTTTCACTAATTATGTATTGGCTTAAATAACGGTTTACTCATACCACGTTGTTTTCACAGCAGAACCTCCCCAACCTAAGTCCAATTATCCATTCACCACCAGTCACAGTGTTGCGGGCGATGACAATGAAGTGGAAGACACGGTGCATCCCCACCGCCCCATCGCCTCCACGGCGGGCTCCAACGCCGACACCGCCGCCCATCGCCTCCACGGCGGGCTCCAATGCCGCCATCGCCCCATCGCCTCCACGGCGGGCTCCAACGCCGCCACCGCCGCTCCATCGCCTCCACGGCGGGCTCCAACGCCGACACCGCCGCTCCATCGCCTACACGGCGGGCTCCAACGCCGCCACCGGCCCCATCGCCAAAGAAGAGGCGCACCCCACAAACGAAGGCGTCGGCCCCACCGCCGCCGAAGAAGAAAGCCTCAGGGAGAACACCAGCTATTTCTAAGACGACGAAACTTTCCTATGAGAAGACTGCCGAGGAAATAGATGCTTGATGAAACAGATGTGGGCGGTTTCTTGCGAAAGTCAAGGCTAAAAGTGAAGCGGCGAAACCACGAGAAGCCGTACTTCTTACGACGTCGAAGTTCTAAGGCAAAGGGTGGACGCTCACCAGAAAAAGTTACGTCATGCTCGTAAGGATTCGCCACTATCGGACTATGACCGCACTCTCACCAAGTCAATTGAGGAGGCGAAGAAGAAAGAGAAGAGAGCACGGAAGGGTGTTGCACGGCTCGGGAACAATCACAACAATCGGTGCCCCGCTAGTTATTGGGAATGAATATGGTTCAAACACGAGCGTGCTAGAACAGATATCCGAAATGTGCATTTGGATCAACTTGATGAATTTTTCATGAAAGCGGTCTAAGCATTTCCCAAATGCTCGTGAGCACACATCCAAAGTGCTCAGGAAGTTGATCATTGGAAGAAGGAATATGTATATGGCAAGAGTCTATACAACCCCGAGAAGCTCATGGAACTTAGACGCAAATGTACTTGTTAAACAAGTGGTACATGGCGGCGTGTCAGAAAAGCGGATGACTATATTTGCGTCAAAATTATAAACCATCATTACTTCCGTGGCGATGACATTATAATGGTTCGAGTTTAATGAGTTACACCGGCTATGCCACATGAGCGCTCTAGACAAATCTCTCATCATTTGCTTTTGTGCATGCGTGATTCTTTCTTTTAATAATCTCACTCTAGCATATGTATATGTATAAGTAATTATCCTCACACTAGCTAGCATGTCTATACATATGCAGAGACATGATGAGAGACCTCACACGTAGAAAGGACAAGAACATTGGTTTCGTTGATCCATATATCGTATTCAAGGACCCAAACACTCCCTACGATCAATGGAGACCTCAAGCGGAGAGGAATTTCCGGAGGTTCTTGATCAACCAAAAGAACAAAAGATTTATACTCTTCCCTACAACTTTGGGTGAGTGTTGTTATCGTGTGCACATTTTACTTTACTTACTCAATCCAACATAAAGATATATATGTTGACTCTATAAACAAATGCGACTTTCCTTTGGATCTTGATTGTCTTCGATCTCTCGACGGTCATTTGCTAATCTATGACTCGTTGAGAAAACCGCAGAAGATTACCAAGATATGATAGACATTATCCGGGGTAACCGATCTTTAAATATTTATTCTGCTCTTTAACTCGCAATAGTTAATTAACGATCAATTATTAGGCGGGGTTTGGGCTTGGTTCGTTCGGCTACACCGTCCGGATCTGAAAGCGCCACTTCACGATCCACACCATTGGATGTAAGTTGTACTAGCTCCCCGCATCTTTACCTTATCATGCTTGACTCACGCTACGGGATGACGAGAGTAATCTTTTTATATCGCTGATGGGTTCTCTGGCACCACCGAGCAACAATTTGTGTGGATACTACGTTTGCGAGTTCCTCATGGTGTATGCCAAAAGAACCCATCTACAGATCTGAAAGTGCGTAACAAGTATATATAATAAATCCATTTTATTTATTTGTTGCTATTAAATAAATCTTATGTATATTAATACTTCTTTCGTTTAATGCAAATTGAAGGAGATATGGTTGAAGGAGCAGTGTTGGATGTGGACCGCCTCAAAGGAATTCAAGAGACAATCGCAGGATTTCTTAATGAGCATGTCCTCAAGCCCAAGACCGAGTTCTACTTTAACCGGATGAACAATTGAAGCCAAACCAGGGCGAACATTTGTATGACATTTAAGTGGAGGACAACATTTGTGTTGTAAATACCAAGGATGCATGAATAATGTTGTAAATTTTATGTGCATATATATATATATATTATACATATATATAGCTCCATAATATATATAGTTTCATACTTTATTTGTGTGTAATAATGTTCCAAACTAAATTATATGTGGGCGTATACATATATTAGCGGCGAAGAATACGCATTTGAAAACCTAATGTAATTGTAAAACCAAAATCAATAATGAATTGAAATGGAAACAAAAAGGAAAAAAAACACCTTTAGTCGGTTGGTAATACCAGCGGGATTAAAACCACCCCTGTGGCTGACCAATGAGACCTTTTGTCGGTTGGTAATACCAACCCGGGACTAAATCGACCTTTAGTCCGGGCACGGGACCCGGGACTAAAGGTGAGACATTTAGTCCCGATTTCCTAGTCCCGGCTCTATAACCGGGACTAGAGGCCCTTTAGGCCCGGGACCAAAGGTCTGTTCTGTAGTAGTGTTGATTATTAGGACAACGATAGGACGACACGGGCGTACGACGCGGAGGAAAAAATTATCGGACGCTTGCTCCAGGCTCCAGCTGTCCTGTATCCACGCTAATTAATCTAAGGAAATTGACAGGGACCGTGCGTTCGATGCGGGGGAGCGGATCAGACGCTACCGCTCACAACTCACAACACGAATGGGCTTCCTGGCTTCATGTCAACAGCACCATGTGTCACAACCAACACCACGCAATCCAACCTAGCATACAAACATATCAAACACTTCGAGAGTCCAAAGACCCACTCATACATCCAAGCATTCAATTCCCATCTATTTCATCACACTCCACCGACAGACACAGCACTTAAGCTTCTCCCCCAGTCATTTACACCTGCTACTCATCTCTCTCTCCAATCAACCAAGCTAGCTCTTGGAACACAACAGTGCAACACAAGTACACGACGCCGATGCGGACCGAGTCGCCATGCTGCCGCCGAAGACCCTCCTCGGCGTCGCCGAGCTATGGAGCACCACCGCCCATGGCGGCGACTAGGCCACCGCGCCGCGCTCCTTCTGCTACTCCTCTCCGTCCTCCTCCACCGCCGTCGAGCTCTGGAGCCCCACCGCCCATGGCAACGGCTAGGCCACCGCGCCACGCTCCTCCTCTCCGTCCTCCTCCTCTGCCACCGCCGCCAGCACCTGCTCCGACCAGACACCTCCACCGCGGCGCCAGCCTCCACCGCCTCTAGCTCTGGCACAGGATTGGTCACATACCCCCTCGGCGTGGTCTGTGTGAGTTTTGGTTTGATCGGTATCAGTGATTTTTTGTTGTGTTTGTTGATGTTGCGCCTCTTGTAAAAAATGTTGCAACCGTGGAAAAAATATTGCACACGAGAGGGAAAAATGTTGCATACGAATCCTGAGATGTTGCATCTTTTTTGATATGTTGGCGTCCTCCAGATGTTTGTGTGTGTTTGATTCTAAGAATGTTTTGTGTTGTTTTGATTCTGAGAATATTTGTTTGAATGATTCTGAGATAATGTTGCATATGATTGTTTGATATTTTGCACCGAGTGGAAAAAAATGCTGCAATAATCTTTCCCATATGTTGCACCGGACCGTACAGTGGGAAGCCTCCCACCGTACGTCTAAGCCATAGTTATAGGATCAAGGATAACCAACTAGAGGGGGGGTGAATAAGAGGTTTTTAAACTTTTTGAATAATTAACAATTTAAGCCAATTATGAACTAAGTCTAAACTAGATACTATTCTAGCTAAGCAATTCAACACAAGATAAATTCTAGAATTGTAAATACAGAATTAGTAAAGACAAGAAATAGCCACAATTGAGACAAAGAAGTTTTTTCCGTGGTATCGAAGACTTGCCAGTCTTCACTAGTCCACATTGAGGAAGATTGAACTAATCAAGTCGGCTCCACGAATTAAGCCTTCCCTCGATCACTAGTGGTTGTTCTTCCTCCGCTCCGGAGATGGTGAACACCAAACCACTCACAATCTTGGCACCAGGCCTCTTCACAATCTTCTCGAAGAGATCACCATGCTAACACCGCCAAGCTGTCTAGGTGTTTGGTAAAACACCAAGAGTAATGAATCAACGACCTTCGCTTGACGGCACTCAAGTGCAATGGATCAATCTAGAATGAATACACTTGAATTTTGGCTCAATTACCTCACAATGAATGCACAAGTGTATTTTAGGTGTTGAAAGGATGCTCAAGGCTCTAAGAATGTTAAATGTGGTCTTGCACTCTGTCCTTGAGCAGGTGGAGGGGTATTTATACCCCCCACCAACAAATACGACCGTTGGGGAGGAAATCCCCGACTTAGTGAAATGCAGTACTACCGCCAGTAACATGCGGTACTACCGCACCTCACCTACCGCTCCGTAACGGCTACAACAGTGGCATTAACTGCTCTGACATAGCCATTGAAAACTTCGGTGCAGTACTACCGCCAACCATCATGCGGTACTACCGTTGGCCAGTCGTACCGCTCAACAAGGGCGGTACTACCGTTTCTCAAAGGACCAAAAAGGGTACCTACTGGAAAATATGTACCGCTCAACTTTCAGAAATACCGGGGTGCGGTGTTCCGCTTGAACAACTGCGATACTACCGTTCATAGGGTTTGCACCTCAACCGAAAAAGGTGTCTCTCTGGAAATAACATATCGCCAACTCATTTTCAGAACGACCGAGTTGCGGTAGTACTGCACCACGAGCCCGATTGTACCGCTGAGCAGTGGTATCGCCGACTTAACGTCAGTACTACCGATTGTCTTAACAAAGCATAGTTGACTTTCCAAAACAAATTCCAAATGCATGCATGATCCTAAATTGATCCAAATGGCACAAGAACATGCTATCAAGCTACTAATCATGATCCCTTTTAATAGCATGGTATTTGTGACGACCCACCCTGTCATGTACCATAAGAGGTCCGGGAGAACCCCCCCTTTTTTTTGCTACGGTGCCACCACAGAGAGGAGTGGTAGCAGCGCACGGTGCATTCCCGAGGAGGTCTACCAGGACCTCCCAGGAGGTCTTGACCCGCCACGGACCTCCCAGGAGGTCTTCAAGACCTCCTGGAGGTCTTGGCCCGCAAGCCTCGGTAGCACCTCCAGGTACATCACTAGAGAGGTCCAACAGGACCTCCCAGGCTAAGTCCCGTAGGACCTCCTGGAGGTCCTGTCCCTGTGCATCCGAGCTAGTCCCAGGACAACAGAAGCTAGCTCGCACAAGAACACAAGCTAAGATCACAACCACGAGGTCAAACAAAGATGAAGTAGACAAATTAAGCTTAATATAACAGGACCTTATGGTCAAGCTTGTTAACAAGAGGTCTGCCACTGAGGGCTTACAAAACCAACAAGAACTTACAACTGGGAACATGGAGCTCTAAGGCTCCAACACCAAAAGCATGCAAAAGCCATCCAACAAGCACCACAGGCTGTCGGGTGGAGGACGTCCTAGGTAGCTGGATCATCGAAGAACTCCTCCTCAAAGAGGTCTCAGACCGCCATGCTTGGTCATCTTCAGAATGTCTGCTTTGACACAGGGGCTTAAGCCATGAGTACTTTGAATGTACTCAAGAAGACACGAGGAGCAATTATGCAATAATATTCATGCAAGGGCTTACCAATTGAGAGCTGTAAGGTTAGTTTATAAAACCAAGTTTTGACAATAGTAACAATAATAGATTGAAAGCGAAGAAGGTAAAACAATAATACATAATACATTTGATGCTGAAAGAGTGCAGTGAGCACCAACTCACATCCACAACAAGAATGGGGAGGTCTGATCACATCAGTGGCTAGGTCCTCACCCAAAAACCACTCTAGAGCACCCACTCCAGAGGTCCGAACCAGCCCCTGGACCACCACCCGAGCCAACCCTAACCCCTCTGGAGCCGGCCAAGGTCTCTTCGAGGCAAAGCCAAGGCTTCTCGCTGAAGTGTCCAGTGGCTCCAACTTTTGAAACAACTACCCCTTGCACCATTTTCACTGAGCATGTCCACGACCAAGGACTTGGCTATTCAAATAGATCTTACACTCTGCAGAGGTGTACAACTTTACCCACAATCCACGATCTCTCTAGCGGGGCGGGTTCTGGGCACCCTTGCTCACTTCCTAGGGTGAGCAGTCTAGAGAGCGCGGTAAGGCCTTTACAAAGCTTTGAACTGGCTTGGGCTGCCCGCTAAGGTTTCGCAATCCCCTCCTGTGGTCTAGAAATCCGCAGGGTTATGGGGTGCCCCCTCTTGCGCCAACGAATCACACGCTCAACCACAACAGCCCCAAGCCACCTCATTGCTAATTATTCAGCCCAGACCATTCCCATAAAATGATCTTGTGGTTGCACTGTTTGGCCCAGATCAACAGACACAAAGTAAAGTCCTTAATTGTGCTAAGGCAAGACTTCCACAAACCCAGATGTGCATAGCACCCACTACTCACTCCCTGCCTTCTTGCCTTAGCAAAACCTTTTGTAATTACCCATGCCAAAAGACCACCTAGTCTTGGCACAAAGATTTAACAAAGTGGCCTCTTACCACGATCAACACAACTTAGGCATCCCGCCATAGTCGCTAACAATGATGGCACCGACCACAAGTTCCATAGTTCATTAATCAAGATTATTAGGGATGAAACATGATTCACAGTCTCACGATTTCTAGAGCGGAGCAATACATAACCTATGGCCCCATGTTGGCACATAGCAAGAAATACCAACTAAATAACCGTCCTAGGGCTCACAAGGTGAACATAGCAACATGTTAGAGGCAAAGACCAAAGGAGGCATAACAGCAAGTAGGAAAGTAACTACAGCCCAAACATTTTCTTATAAACATAGCCATGCATGATAAAGTAAAACCGAAATACATTTACAAGACTAGGTTCAAAATGATCAAAATGAGGTCTGTGGCTTGCCTTGGTCAAGCAGTGGAGAGCCTTCAGTAGAGAGAGCTGGGTCCAAGATCTCCTCAAACTCGTGATCTACACGTTCGCAAGAAAACCAAATGAGCAAAACCGTACTAGGCCAAAGAACTTCAAAAGAAAACTAAAAGAACTTAAACAAAACCTAACCAAAACTAGATAAGCAGGCGGCTCAAGGCAACAAGGGAGGTCCACGGCAAGGGAGGGTGGTCTTTAAGCAAAAGATCAGCCAAGAACCGCGAGGAGGTCTTCCGGAGAAGGTGCCAACTCCTGCGGCTCACTCTTGGAGAAGCTCCAAGCGCAAGCCAGGAGTGAACAAGGCAGGTGCAAGGTGGGCAAATGAGCAAAAGGTTACAAGGGTTTGCCCACCCAGGCTATATATAGCCAGAGTTGGTGGAGTGCACTAGGAAAGAAGTTCGGAGGCGTGTTGTGTCAGGCGGCTTAGGCGGGGCTTGCCCTAAAAGAATTAAAATAAGGTACCTCAGATGTGACTGCATTTAATGTGACCCGACACCTATTAAATGCGCACAGAGTTCTGAGGCAAAAGCAATAATTACAAGGTTGAGTGAGGCTGGCAAGTGGATCCAGTCAAAAGGGTGCACCACTTGGTCAAAGAGGTGGCCCCACCGCATGGGTCATCTCATAAAGACTACAGAGAGGTCTGGATGGGAGGTCCAAAGCACTCAAGGGAGGTCCCGGGCGGGAGGTCCAAACGCTCGAGGAGGTCCCGGGCGGGAGGTCCAAAACGCTTCGAGGAGGTCCTGGATAGGAGGTCCAAAACGCTCAAGGGGAGGTCACGGACGGGAGGTCCAAAACACTCAACCCAAGGAGGTCCTAAGGACAAGAGGTCCAAAGACTCACGACGAGGAGGTCGACACTCAGATCCTCACGAGGGAGGTTTAGCAGGCGAGATCTCAAAGAGGAGGACCTTAACGGTCCAGATCAAAGGGCGCAGGAGGTCTGACGAGTAGATCTCCAAAGGGAGGTCTAACGGTCAAGATCTCAAAGAGGAGGACCTTATGAGTCCAGATCAAAGGGTGCATGGAGGTCTGACCAATAGGGATACTACGGGTTAGGAGGGTGGTCTTTGCAAAAGACCGGCAAGGATCGGGAGGTGGTCCTTGCAAAAGCGACCAGAAGAGGTCCCGAGAACAAAGGAAGCAGCAGCAAAAGTAGAGCCATTCGATTGGAATCGGGCGGTCCAGAAAGGAAAGGAACGTTCGGACCATCCAAACGTTACCTCCAGGTTGAGCCGTCAGATCAAGATCGAATGGCGCAAAACCAAGGGGCCGTTCGGACCGAGCGAACAGACCAAGGAGACTAGGCCGTCTGATTTAAATCGGACGGCTAGGAGGGAAAGGGGACGTTCGGACCAGGCGAACGTGCCCTTAGAATCGGGCCATCCGAACAACATCGGACGGTCCTTAAGCGAGGAAGGCAAAGCCTTAAGCGATATGACCGCGGGGGCCAACGGTGGGGTCCAAGTGCTAAGGAGGTCGGAACCTTCAGATCCAACGAAGGGAGGACCTGGACGGCTAAGATCTCCAAAAAGGGAGGTCCTAGTGGCCAGATCTAACCAAGGAGAGGTCTGAGCGGTTAGGATCTCAAAGAGGAGATCCTAACGGCCAGATCTCAACAAGGGGGGGAGGTCTGAGCGGTTAAGATCTCTAGAGGGGAGGTCCTAACGGTCAGATCTCAACAAGGGGGAGGTCTGAGCGGTTAAGATCTCCAGAGGGGAGGTCCTAGCAGTCGAGATCTCAACATGGGGAGGTCTCGGCGGTTAAGATCTCCAGAGGAGGTCCTAGCAGTCGAGATCTCAACAAGGGGGAGGTCTGAGCCTCGAAGAGATTCAAACCAACAAAGGAAATTAGAAGAGAAGAGATAAACCAGGGGCACACAGAGAGGCTTCGAAGGACCAACAGCCCAAGAGCAGCAAAGACACAACAGAGAGCCACAACCGGCAAAGAGCACCAACAAGGAGCTTAGTTAAGGTTTGATTAGTTCAAGTTAAACTCTCCCAATTTTTCAAAATATCAGGTTATGCCCGCGAGGATGTGGCTACAGATGATGCACGGCAGAAGCGCTTTAAGCGAGGCCTTCATCCCAGTTTAAAAGTTCAAGTTGTGGGCAACGATTATCCTGATTTTCAGCATATGGTGAACAAGGCAATGCTCATTGAGGAGTCCCGAAGAGAACTTTCTGAGTCTTTCAAGAGGAAGGTGCCACCTTCCAGTGCTCAACAAAGACCTCCCCAACGCCACAAAGCTTTTGTGCAGTACCAACCCAAGCGCCAAGGACCTCTTGGACCTCCTAGGACCTCTGTCAAGACCTCCTTGTTGTCCCTTTCGGCGCCGCAAGATCACCGGCAAACACCAAGTCAACCCAATGACCTCCACGGCCGAGGGATCACTGTTTCAAGTGTCATCAAGTGGGGCATTTTGCCAATCAATGCCCATCAAGACAGAGCCACCATAAAGACCTCTACTTGGGACCTCCCTCGGCCAAGACCTCTCAAGCAGCAGGACCTCCTCAAGCCAGGACCTCCCAGACTTTTGGAAGGGGCCGTGTGAACCATGTGGCAGTGGAAGAAGCTCAGACCTCCTCAGATGTGGTACTAGGTATGTTCCTAGTAAATTCAGTGCCGACTGTAATTTTGTTTGACTCTGGAGCTTCCCATTCGTTTATTTCTCGGAGTTTTGCTGCAAAGCACCAGTTTCGAGTTGTTGCTCTTAAGTCTACCTTGTTGGTTCAATCCCCCGGCTCAGAACTAAGTACGAACCAGGGTTATCCACAAGTTAGGTTGGTCATAGAAGAAGTAGAATTTCTAGCCAACCTTATCCTTTTGGACACCAGGTCCCTAGATGTGATCTTGGGCATGGACTGGCTAGCCAACCACCATGCTATGTTGGATTGTAGTGGCAAAAGTATCTCTTTGACCAGCCCTAGTGGTGCCCTTTGTGAAGTTTTCGCCACCTCGAGAAGCTCCAAGGAGCCCTATCTTGTAGTGCTCAAGTTCAAGTTTTGGAGGATGTCCCTGTTGTTAAAGAATTTGTGGATGTGTTCCCTAATGAGCTCCCAGGAATGCCCCCAGACAGAGACCTTGAGTTTGTCATTAACCTTGTCCCAGGGACCTCCCCCATATCCAAAAGGCCCTATAGATTGCATGTTGATGGTCATGTGGAGTTGAAGAAGCAGTTGGAAGACTTGAAGAGCAAGGGTTTTATTAGACCTAGCTCCTCACCTTGGGGAGCCCCAATGATTTTTGTGCCTAAAAAGGATGGAACTCAAAGGATGTGTGTGGACTATAGAGCTCTCAATGATGTCACCATCAAGAACAAGCATCCTTTGCCAAGAATCGATGATTTGTTTGATCAATTGAAGGGAGCTGCTGTGTTTTCCAAGATAGATTTGAGAACAGGATATCACCAACTCAAGATTCGCAAGGAAGACATCCCTAAGACAGCTTTTTCAACTAGGTATGGGTTATTTGAATTCACTGTCATGTCTTTTGGGCTGACCAATGCCCCTGCCTATTTCATGAATTTGATGAACCGAGTGTTCATGGAGTACCTAGACAAGTTTGTCATTGTCTTCATTGATGACATTCTTGTATATTCCAAGAGTGAAGAGGAGCATGCAAGCCATCTCTTTTCGGCTTTGGGGAAGCTGAGAGCTCATCATCTCTTCGCCAAGTTTAGTAAGTGTGAATTTTGGCTAAAGGAAGTGGTCTTTTTGGGGCATGTTTTGTCAAAAGATGGAGTGTCTGTCAATCCCACCAAGGTGCAAGATGTGCTCAATTGGGAACCCCCTAGGACAGTGCCTCAAGTCAGGAGTTTTCTTGGCATGGCTGGCTACTACAGAAGGTTTATTGAAGGCTTTTCTCGTATTGCAAGACCTCTCACTCAGCTGTTAAAGAAAGAAAAGAAGTTCCTCTGGACCTCAGAGTGTGAACAAAGCTTCCAAGAGCTCAAGAAGAAGTTGACCTCTGCCCAGCTTTTGGTTCTTCCGGATGTCGGGAAAGATTTTGAGGTCTATTGTGATGCATCAAAGCAAGGACTTGGCTGTGTTCTTATGCAAGACAGAAAAGTGATAGCTTATGCTTCAAGACAGTTAAAGTGTAACATCCCAAATGTACAATCTGGGTTTATTCAAGTATAATTATATGTGTAGAAATTAAAACTTTTTCCCACATCTTGAAAACCCTAATTTCTCATGTAGTTACGGTCCAAGAGTTGTGTAATCCAAAACACAAAGCTCTTGTTGACCCAAAAGTCAAATTCATTTTTCCAATTGTCTAAATCTGGTGTCAAACATTGGGATATATTTTCCTTGGTCCCAAAACTGATGTGGGACCCTCTGAAAAATATCACAAGTTGTAAAACTAGTTTGATAAATTTTGGAGGTAAAACAATCCTTTAAACAACCTTAACGAATTTCCTGAGAAAAATGCATCGCATAATAACCTCTGGAAATTTTATGCAAGGTTAATCTCATTGTCAGCAAGCTCCAGTTAAAATTTCATTAAATTTGGAGTTCATTTGCTATCTCAAATAATTCGCTAAGTTTCAGCTGTTAAAAAACTAAATTTAAAAGCCTACTTTGTTCCTTGGGCTAGCCACTTTGCAAATCTGGTCCAGCCCCAACCCCATCGACCTCCCCTCCACCTTGATTAGGTCGAGGTCGAGCCGTTGGATTCAATCCAAAGGCCACGACCTCCTCTGTGAAACATCACAAGTGAAGACCTCCCACCTTATTGAGGTCATTGCCCTTGGATCCAAGATCCATGGCCCGACCTCCCTCCTTTGTTAAAACAAGCAAACCTCCCACCTAACCCAGTCGTGGCCGTTGGATCGAGATCCAACAGCCCACGACCTCCCTATCTCATGTTGTGCACCGTGGGATTAAAATCCACGGTCACGACCTCCTCCTTGTCTTATGCACATCGAGACCTCCTCGCGACGTGAGGTCGTTGCCCTTAGATCTAGATCTAATGGCCATGACCTCCTTGTTTGTTGCGCAAGCTCAAGACCTCCCTTGCGCCACGCGCAAGGCATTAGACCTCCCTTTCTTGGTCAAGACCGTTGGATCAAAATCCAAAGGTCTTGACCCCCTCGCGCTTCTTGCAACACCTCGACCTCCCTTTTGGTTGTGTGCCCTTGGATTTGAATCCTAAGGCCATGACCTCCCCTCATGTTCTAAGGCCGTGTGCGTTAAGTCCTCCTCGAGGTCCGACTTTGTTGGATTGAAATCCAACGCCTTGGACCTCTCCCCCTTTTCCATGTGCTGTGATCGCGTTATGGAAATCGGAGGGCCACAACCTCCCTTTCCAAATCGGGTGGTGTGACCTCCTCCTTCCATTTTGAACCTTACTGTTTCAAATCAAATCCGAGGGTCATGTCCTCCTCGGGTTCTTATCCAGCGGTTGGGAGGCATGCCTGTTCTTCTCTGGCTCTGGCGCCAGACGCCATGGCGAAGAGGAGGTCGATGGCATGTCTTGTCCAACGACTCTATGCTGTCGCATTTAATGCGTGTCGGTGCCTTCCGCCCTAGCCCATGCTCGACCTACCTACTCTGTCCCATCCATCTTGTCCAACTCCATGGACCTTCCGTGGACCTCCCTTGGGCTAAGCTCACCATGAGCTTAACCCGTGGTCGAGACCTCTTTTGCCCTAGCTATAAAACCCCCCCTTTGTTGCCCTTGGCTTCTTTTACACACCATTGAGCTTGGCCTTGCTGCACTGGTGAGCATCTCCTCCTTGACCTACCCTTTTTGGCCGCCATTGTTGAAGTCCTTGGAGCTCCTCGGTGGCGGTGCTTGATGGCTCCTCTTCAACCTCTTGTTCACATTGTGCTCCCTGGACCTCCTGGAGTTAACCCTAACCCCATTTGGGTTGACATTTTGAAGAGGTCTAACTTGGAGCTTGGAGCTTGGAGTTGGCCGTGGAGCAACCCTTCTTCCCCAACTCCGGTCCTCCACGTCCCCAACCTCCTCGGCACCTCCGTGACCTCCAGGTAACCCTCTGGTAGTCCGTAGATCTTGCACTGCATGTATGTTGTTGCGGAGCTTAGCTGCACGCTTGAATGTTATTGCGGAGCTCATTATCGCTGTTTGTGTTTTGGCCGTGTGTTTTGCGCCGCCAATCTCGACTCGTCGCCGTTCAGGGCCACCCCCGCCGCCGGGAATGGTCCTGGCGTGTGCGCAACACTATTGCGCACACGTTGGTGTCCTTGGATGGCGCCGGTGAGGTCCTCATCGCCGGCGTCGAGCCTTGGTAGCCTCTCGGGATTTTGTCGGACGACCATGGCACCGTGCCTTTGTCGTTAAGACAAAGACCTCCCCATTTTGGCTAATCACCTCCAATCATTGTAGCTTTTAATGTGTCCTTAGTCTTTGCGTGCGAGGTCTTGTGCCGTCCATCTTAGGTCACGGCGGGACCTCCTCGGGGCCATCTTAGCCATCTTGGACCTCCCCGGGGTCCTCTTTGCAAAGACCACCCCCGGTCTTTTGTAAGGACAACACCTAGGACCTCCCTCCTTGCGATCTTGACCGCTAGGACCTCCTTGTGGGAGATCTTAGCCGTTAAGGTCCTCCTGTGTTGATCTCCACCGTGTAGGACCTCCCCGAGGTCCTCTCAACCTTGTGGACCTCCTCGGGTAAATCTTAGCCGCCCCTGACCTCCCGGTGGAAATCTGAGCCGCTTAGGACCTCCCTTTGATAGATCTTGGCCGTTCGGGACCACCCCAAGTGGATCTGAACCGCCCAGACCTCTTTGTTGTTGTCTTGACCGTTAAGGTCCTCCACAGGACAATCTAGACCATTAAGGTCCTCCTTGGAAAATCTGGACCGTCCAAGACCTCCCTCGAGAGGTCTGACGTGTAGATCTTCCTTGGGGAGATCTTGATAGTTTAGATCTTCCTTTGGAAGATCTCGGCCGCTCAGACCTCCCTCGTTTGATCTGAACCGTCCGGTCCTCCCTCATGTGTTGTGGTTAGTTGGATGCGATATCAGCGGCCACGACCTCCCCGCTAGTTCTTGTGCGTGGCGGGGAGGACATGGACCGTTGGATCCAAGATCAACGGCCCATGTTCTCTGGACTCTTGCAGTAGCGTCGCGCTTTTTCCTCTGGAGGTCTTGGGCGTTGGATTTAAATCAGCGGTTCACGTCCTCCCTCTGTTTTGGAAGTTTAGAAATTCCGAGAAGCACTTATTTGTAAAGCTGAAAAAGGTAGGAACTTTAAAAATGCATAACTAATTCAATTTCAATCCAAATCGGGTGAATCAAATTTTGTTAGCTCTGGCTTGACCTGGACTTTAATCTAAAAATGGTTAAGAGCCCAGTTCAGCTCCAAAACACAGTTTTGCAAATAGATTTTAAAACTAACTTCAAATATACACCCAAACTAATGTTTAACTTGTAAAATACACAACTAATGCTCTGTAGATTCTTTTTGAGTGATTCCAACTTTGTTGGTTTCCTCTATTAGTGAACTTACTATGAAAATTAGTTTTGAGCTCGTTGCTGTTATAAAAATGAGGACTTGTGCATTACAATTTTGTTCAAGTTCTTGTTTTTGAAAAATGGTAGAAAGTGCAATCTAGCTCCAAATGAGATGAACTCAATTGTGTTATTCATCTCATGAGGTGCTGGTTTTGCTGTAAAATTTCAGTGTCACCACTTTTCTAGAAAATGTTGCCTCATAATTAAATTAGTGAATAGTGCAGTTTGGTATTTTTAGGGCTGAGCAGAATTGTTTTGCTCATATCTTTTGCATTGAGAATCCAAATCCATTGGTTCTTGTTGCTAAATTCCTAAAATCACCCTCTTGCTTCTGTAGAAAATTCAGAGTGTTTGGAGTTCGTTTGCTGTGCTGTCTTTGTCGTTTTAAATCGTTCTTATCGATTGTTTTCGTCTTTCCGATTAGGTGTCGGCGAGTACTTTGAACCCGTGAGTGATCCTCAGCAACAATTTGTCCAGCAACAGTAAAGGCAAGCAGTTTGACTATTTCCATCATGTCCCATTACTTTAGAGCTTAATACTTTGTTTTACTTCTATGTATGCATGCTACTTTGTGTTAAATGTCGTTAGTAATCCTATAGTCGCATAATCTGTAGGAATTCTTTATCCTCTACTACCAATGAGCCTAGGTTATTAGCTGTGGTTTGAGCTCGTTGGATGAGCTCTTATCACTTAGTAGTTGCGTTTCCTCTTGCTTAGACATGCTTAGCTATCGGTAGTATTGGCGATCATCGACTTAGTCGATGATCTTGATCACTCAAAATGATTATTACTCCTATATGTCCAGCACTTGTGCTTTGATTAATTGTAAAATCAAAAGCTGAAAATAAAAGATTGATTTAGACTTGGGCATATTGGATGGATGGTGCGGTTTTGGAATGTGGTGGTATGCCCGGGTCCCTAAGGACCGAGTACTTGGGTCACTAAGCCAAGCGCTTTTGCGTACTAACCACGCGAGGGCATATGGAACCCTCTTGACTAAGTACTCTAGGAGGTGTTAATTATGAGCGAGCTCGGTTGGTGTGTTTTCAAAAACAAATGTATATGTATAGTGTGGGAGGAGCATTAGCTTAGGATAGGTAAATCTAATGTCTCCTTCTCCCGTGGGTTGTGCACTCGTAATTAGCATTCATCCTTTGGAAAGGTCTCGTAGGACTTAGCCGTGCGGCACACCTTGGAAGTGTGCGTAAAGGAAAGGCGATGCGGCGTGTGGGTGCAGTGGTACACCTGCAGGATAAAACTATTGAATAGCCTCGTCCTAGGTTATGGACATGCTTGGTAAGGTCGTTCAAGACTAGACTACAACCTTTAATTAAAACTTGACATGGTTGGTATGAGCGGGAGTTCATGCTATTGTTGTGGTGACTTGGGTTAGTCACTTCTAGGTTGTTCTTGTTGTTGTTACTATGTTACTACCTCGTTGAATTTCAACAATTAAAATGCTTTGTCAAATTGCCTTCAATCTATTATATTATTGCAAATGAAACTTGCTTTATGCTAAAATGAGTCCAAAGCCTCATCCACTTAAATAAAGCTTGCATGTAGCTATTTATAGTTCTGTTATCTTACACGTAAGTCTTGCGGAGTACTTTATGTACTCATCGCGCGTGGTTGTGGCATTTTGTGGCTTTTGTTGCAGAGGAAGGAGGTGAGCCCCAAGGGCTTCACTCTTCTGAGTTGTGCCGGGTTTGACGACTAGCTTGGCGGTTCGGTTAGTTGCCTTGTGGGTAAAGGCACACTAATTGGCTTTTGTTTTGGCCATCTTTATGGCACTTTTGCTTCATTGTTATCTTTTTGTAATTATTGCTATTTGGCCTAAGGGCCTCTCTTTTGTAATATCTATTCCATATTAATGTTAACTTCGGTTTGTTGCTTATGTACTATGTGTTGTATGGAATTGATGCATTCTTTTGTTGTGAGGTATGTGTCTTGCATTCAGGAAGTATACATCTCTCGAGACCGAGTTTATTTGGTTGATAATACTAGGGTCAATTGGATGACTAAGTATTATGAGCCTAATAAATCCGGTGCTCACAAAAGTTAGTATCGAGCCGTTCGACCATAGTAGCACGCAAGCTTGGTCGCCTTTAGGATATTTTGAAAACCTAATTTCAAAGTGTCAAATGAGTTTTGGAAGCTTAAGAAAATTCTCAGATTTTACTCCTCATCTATCTGAGCTTTCTCTTCTCATCTCACTCTAATTTAAGTTTTAAAAGTTGTTTTCCTCTCTTCCTTCTACAAAATAGTTGTTATCGATTAATGGGGTTTTGGGGAATCAATGAGTTTGGCAAATTGAAGTGTTAGCTGCCCATTTACAAGGTTTTGAAGCTTGGAATGGACAATTCGATTTGGAAGCTTGGATGCAAAATCTGGACAGCAAGCGTCAATTTCCGGACAGCAAGCTCAAAGGTTCTAAATAGGGTAGAAAATGAGAGGTTAAATCAACAAAAACTTGTGGGAATAAAAGGGTAAGATGTGATACTAGTTAGCTAAGTATCTAACATTTATTTTGTTAATTTAACCCTGCTCTTTAGTAGCATTAGACCTTACCTTATGATCTGATTTTGATCTCCTCAATCAATTACTCGTTCATTCAATACTGGTCAGGTTGTGTTGGGAAGTTGAGCCTTGGTTTTGGTGTTTTCCTCGCGGTTTTGGAGTCTTTTTAGAAGCTTTTAAAGTGCATTCCTTGCTGTTTTGTTTCCTCTTTATTATGATGTCTTTGGCTTCTTTCATTCTTCTTGCTTCATTTAGTTGTATGTATTACCATCTAATCTATTATTAACTCGGTAGGGTTCTATACCACCTGTTTTGTTAGCTCTCGGTTAGGGTGGTATTTCATCCCCTAATCATTGGCTTCTCCTTTCCCGTTCTTTAGCTTCTAATCTTGAGGTTTCCTTGCTAACCTATCTCTTGAGCAGGATGTCCGGACTAGGTCAACAAAGTGGTTGGGATGAAAATCTCCCTGGCTCCCCTTTGTCAGGACAAGACTAAATAACGCCTCGCCCTAGAGTGTGTTTCAATTGTGGCGAGGAGGGCCACTATCGTCCCTGCTCGAGGAACAACAAACGCCACCAGTTTGCTTTAGTTGTGGTGAAGGAGGGCATTTCGGCGAAAATTGCGGACTAGGAAGAATCAAGGTCTCGGCGTTGTGGCGAGGAAGGACACTACTGACAATCGGTGTATACCTTGTCCAAACTGTGATGAAGACCATTTACGAAGATTGTCCAATCGCCAAAGTTACTTGTTTCCTTTGCGAGGAAGCGATCACTATCCCAAGGAATGTAGCATGAACACGGTGATTGCCAAGTCATTGAAGGCAGCGATCGCTTCTTCGGTCATCTGCAAGCATCGCAATCACCAATGCCTCCAAACCAGAGAAGTTCTTGGGTGATTTATGCGAGGAGCCGAGAGACAAATTACCGTTTATACCTTCCCGACTTTCGACTTGTGGTGAAAATCCTGTTATTCTTTGTGGGCGAGAAGAGAAAGTCGAGGATCGTCGCGGTGTCAAGAGAGGACTCAAGGTGACTCCAAAGAAGGTCGCCGGTGTCACTTGTCTCTTCGCAATCTCAAGGGCCACTATGCTAATAATTGTCCTAAAAGCTTGCAAAGCAACCCCTCGTCGCTCGCAGGCGCGTGCCTCCATCACGTGCACTGCGAGTCGGCAAGGTGGTCCCCGCAAATCGATCTGGGATCACTTGTTTCTTTGTAGCAAGAAAGGGCACTCGCCAACAATTGCCCTTTGAAGCGACAAAAGATCGTTTGTAATCGATCGACTCCATCTCAACCGAGAAAGCTCGAGGCACGGCGTCGTGTTAGGTGCGCTTCTCGCTAACTCTTGCGGGATATTATTTTATTCGATTCAGGCGCCTCATTCCCTTGTATCTCCATCTTTTATCCTTTGTTGGTGATCCTAATTTCACTCTTTTATCCGGTGCTCGGCACCACCCCGTTTCAAAAGGTCTTCTAATCTACCGAACCCTAAGAAAATGATGATGCCATCCGGGTTGTCATCGATCGTTTGACTAAAGTGGCATAATTCCTTCTCGATACCTCTAAGGGCATCACATACCGTTGTTGCCTCGAACCTTCATGACCTAAATGGCCATAATCCTTTGTTAGATAGCTAGGCTGCGGAGGATGACTCAGTATAGCTAGTTAACCGACCAAGGTCTCGTTCGTTAGTGGAGTAACCAGACAAATTGCTCCACCAACTAAGAACGGCCATAGTCCCTCTAAGATAGCTAGCTGCAGAGGGATGACTCCGTATGGCTAGTTAGCAGGCTGAGATCCCGTTGTTAGTGGAATTAACCAAATAAATCGCTCCGGAATTAACCAGACAAGTTGTTCCGGAATTAACCAGACAAATCGTTCCACAAATTAACAACGGCCATGCACCACCAACCAGACAAAAAGCTCTCAGTATGTCAAAACTGACCTTCGTGTAGATTTTCTAACGGATCTTTACATATCCCGCATCGTAAATTTGCATGGGGTGCCGAAAATGATCGTGTCAGATCGTGGTGCACTGTTCACTTCTCGATTTTGGCATAGCCTACAATAGGCTATGGGAGCTAAATCCTTCCTTCATTCAACTTACCATCCTCAAATTGATGGTTAGACCAAAAGGGCCACCTGATGTTCCATGTGTCCCAGTTGAAGAAGTGCCTTTGTGTTCCAACCAAGGAAACTCCGTTGGAAACTCTTGATGTGCAAGAGGTTGGGTCAGAATCGTGACCTAACGAGAAGCAATGCAATAAAGCGAATTAAATAAGATCCGACTCAACAAGAAACAAGCTGGGAACAATATGCGAAGAAGTAAAGCGTTGATTGGGTGAGCGAGTTTGAGAATTAGATCCAAGTACAACAAAAAGATTATAAATGGATAAAGAATCGTAAAGGAAGGTTCGTATCTTTGAAGAAGTTAAGCGAAGATCCGGGTATCGTGTCCTCAAGATCCCAAAAGTTCGATGGTCGAACCATTCCGAGGATGAAGCTACTTGAAGCGGGAAAATAAATCGCATGCGGATGCCCTCTTTCTTCCCTTTGAACCAAATCTCGGACGAGATTTACGTAAGGGGAGATTTTGTAACATCCCAAATGTACAATCTGGGTTTATTCAAGTATAATTATATGTGTAGAAATTAAAACTTTTTCCCACATCTTGAAAACCCTAATTTCTCATGTAGTTACGGTCCAAGAGTTGTGTAATCCAAAACACAAAGCTCTTGTTGACCCAAAAGTCAAATTCATTTTTCCAATTGTCTAAATCTGGTGTCAAACATTGGGATATATTTTCCTTGGTCCCAAAACTGATGTGGGACCCTCTGAAAAATATCACAAGTTGTAAAACTAGTTTGATAAATTTTGGAGGTAAAACAATCCTTTAAACAACCTTAACGAATTTCCTGAGAAAATGCATTGCATAATAACCTCTGGAAATTTTATGCAAGGTTAATCTCATTGTCAGCAAGCTCCAGTTAAAATTTCATTAAATTTGGAGTTCATTTGCTATCTCAAATAATTCTGCTAAGTTTCAGCTGTTAAAAAACTAAATTTAAAAGCCTACACTTGTTCCTTGGGCTAGCCACTTTGCAAATCTGGTCCGGCCCAACCCCATCGACCTCCCTCCACCTTGATCAGTCGAGGTCGAGCCGTTGGATTCAATCCAAAGGCCACGACCTCCTCTCGTGAAACATCACGGTGAAGACCTCCCCACCTTATTGAGGTCATTGCCCTTGGATCCAAGATCCATGGCCCGACCTCCCTCACTTGTTAAAACAAGCAAACCTCCCACCTAACCCAGTCGTGGCCGTTGGATCGAGATCCAACAGCCCCGACCTCCCCTATCTCATGTTGTGCACCGTGGGATTAAAAATCCACGGTCACGACCTCCTCCTTGTCTTATGCACATCAGACCTCCTCGCGACACGTGAGGTCGTTGCCCTTAGATCTTGATCTAATGGCCATGACCTCCCCTGTTTGTTGCGCAAGCTCAAGACCTCCCTTGCGCCACTGCAAGAAGGCATCGATTCCTCCTTTCTTGGTCAAGCACCGTTGGATCAAAATCCAAAGGTCTTGACCCCCCTCGCGCTTTGCGCAACACCTCAGACCTCCCCTTTTGGTTGTGTGCCCTTGGATTTGAATCCTAAGGCCATGACCTCCCCCTCATGTTCTAAGGTTGTGTGCGTTAAGTCCTCCCTGGAGGTCCGCACTGTTGGATTGAAATCCAACGCCTTGGACCTCCTGTCCCCTTTTCCACGTGCGCAGTCGCGTTATGGAAATCGGAGGGCCACGACCTCCCTTTCCAAATCGGGTGGCTGTGACCTCCTCCCTTCCATTTTGAACCTTACCGTTTCAAATCAAACCGAGGGTCATGTCCTCCTCGGGTTCTTATCCAGCGGTTGGGAGGCATGCCTGTTCTTCTCTGGCTCTGGCGCGCCGCGCCATGGCGTGAGGTCGATGGCATGTCTTGTCCAACGGCTCTATGCTGTCGCATTTAATGCGTGTCGATGCCTTTCGCCCTAGCCCATGCTCGACCTACCTACTCTGTCCCATCCATCTTGTCCAACTCCATGGACCTTGGTGGACCTCCCTTGGGCTAAGCTCACCATGAGCTTAACCCGTGGTCCAGGACCTCTTTTTGCCCTAGCTATAAAACCCCCCCACTGTTGCCCTTGGCTTCTTTTACACACCATTGAGCTTGGCCTTGCCTGCGCTGGGCTGAGCATCTCCTCCACTGACCTACCCTTTTTGGCCGCCATTGTTGAAGTCCTTGGAGCTCCTCGGTGGCAGTGCTTCAGTGGCTCCCTCTTCAACCTCTTGTTCACATTGTGCTCCCCAGACCTCCTGGAGTTAACCCTAACCCCATTTGGGTTGACATTTTCAGAAGAGGCCTAACTTGGAGCTTGGAGCTTGGAGTTGGCCGTGGAGCAACCCTTCTTCCCCAACTCCGGTCCTCCACGTCCCCAACCTCCTCAGCACCTCCGCGACCTCCGGGTAACCCTCTGGTAGTCCCGTGATCTTGGCACTGCATGTATGTTGTTGCGGAGCTTAGCTGCACAGCTTGAATGTTCGCTGCGGAGCTCATTATCGCTGTTTGTGTTTTGGCCGTGTGTTTTGCGCCGCCAATCTACGGCTCGTCGCCGTTCAGGGCCACCCTCGCCGCCGGGAATGGTCCTGGCGTGTGCGCAACACTATTGCGCACACATTGGTGTCCTGGATGGCGCCGGTGAGGTCCTCATCGCCCGCGTCGAGCCTTGGTAGCCTCTCGGGATTTTGTCGAGCGACCATGGCACCGTGCCTTTGTCGTTAAGACAAAGACCTCCCCATTTTGGCTAATCACCTCCAATCATTGTAGCTTTTAATGTGTCCTTAGTCTTTGCGTGCGAGGTCTTGTGCCGTCCATCTTAGGTCTCGGCGGGACCTCCTCGGGGCCATCTTAGCCATCTTGGACCTCCCTCGGGGTCCTCTTTGCAAAGACCACCCCGGTCTTTTGTAAGGACAACCCCTAGGACCTCCCTCCTTGCGATCTTGACCGCTAGGACCTCCTTGTGGGAGATCTTAGCCGTTAAGGTCCTCCTGTGTTGATCTCCACCGTGTAGGACCTCCCAGAGGTCCTCTCAACCTTGTGGACCTCCTCGGGTAAATCTTAGCCGCCTGGACCTCCCGGTGGAAATCTGAGCCGCTTAGGACCTCCCTTTGATAGATCTTGGCGTTCGGGACCACCCCAAGTGGATCTGAACCGCCCGGGACCTCTTTGTTGTTGTCTTGACCGTTAAGGTCCTCCACAGGACAATCTAGACCATTAAGGTCCTCCTTGGAAAATCTGGACCGTCCGGGACCTCCCTCGAGAGGTCTCGACGTGTAGATCTTCCTTGGGGAGATCTTGATAGTTTAGATCTTCCTTTGGAAGATCTCGGCCGCTCAGACCTCCCTCGTTTGATCTGAACCGTCCGGTCCTCCCTCATGTGTTGTGGTTCGTTGGATGCGGTATCAGCGGCCACGACCTCCTCCGATTCTTGCTTGGCGTGGCGGGGAGGACATGGACCGTTGGATCCAAGATCAACGGCCCATGTTCTCTGGACTGCTTGCGCGGCGTGTGCGTTTTCCTCTGGAGGTCTTGGGCGTTGGATTTAAATCAGCGGTTCACGTCCTCCCCTGCTTTTGGAAGTTTAGAAATTCGATAAGCACTTATTTGTAAAGCGAAAAAGGTAGGAACTTTAAAAATGCATAACTAATTCAATTTCAATCCAAATCGGGTGAATCAAATTTTGTTAGCTCTGGCTTGACCTGGACTTTAATCTAAAAATGGTTAAGAGCCCAGTTCAGCTCCAAAACACAGTTTTGCAAATAGATTTTAAAACTAACTTCAAATATACACCCAAACTAATGTTTAACTTGTAAAATACACAACTAATGCTCTGTAGATTCTTTTTGAGTGATTCCAACTTTGTTGGTTTCCTCTATTAGTGAACTTACTATGAAAATTAGTTTTGAGCTCGTTGCTGTTATAAAAATGAGGACTTGTGCATTACAATTTTGTTCAAGTTCTTGTTTTTGAAAAATGGTAGAAAGTGCAATCTAGCTCCAAATGAGATGAACTCAATTGTGTTATTCATCTCATGAGGTGCTGGTTTTGCTGTAAAAATTTCAGTGTCACCACTTTTCTAGAAAATGTTGCCTCATAATTAAATTAGTGAATAGTGCAGTTTGGTATTTTTAGGGCTGAGCAGAATTGTTTTGCTCATATCTTTTGCATTGAGAATCCAAATCCATTGGTTCTTGTTGCTAAATTCCTAAAATCACCCTCTTGCTGCTGTAGAAAATTCAGAGTGTTTGGAGTTCGTTTGCTGTGCTGTCTTTTTCGTTTTAAATCGTTCTTATCGATTGTTTTCGTCTTTCCGATTAGGTGTCGGCGAGTACTTTGAACCCGTGGCGATCCTCAGCAACAATTTGTCCAGCAACAGTAAAGGCAAGCAGTTTGACCATTTCCCATCATGTCCCATTACTTTAGAGCTTAATACTTTGTTTTACTTCTATGTATGCATGCTACTTTGTGTTATATGTCGTTAGTAATCCTATAGTCGCATAATCTGTAGGAATTCTTTATCCTCTACTACCAATGAGCCTAGGTTATTAAGCTGTGGTTTGAGCTCGTTGGATGAGCTCTTATCACTTAGTAGTTGCGTTTCCTCTTGCTTAGACATGCTTAGCTATCGGTAGTATTGGGCGATCATCGACTTAGTCGATGATCTTGATCACTCAAAATGATTATTACTCCTATATGTCCAGCACTTGTGCTTTGATTAATTGTAAAATCAAAAGCTGAAAATAAAAGATTGATTTAGACTTGGGCATATTGGATGGATGGTGCGGTTTTTGGAATGTGGTGGTATGCCTGGGTCCCTAAGGACCGAGTACTTGGGTCACTAAGCCAAGCGCTTTTGCGTACTAACCACGCGAGGGGCATATGGAACCCCTCTTGACTAAGTACTCTAGGAGGTGTTAATTATGAGCGAGCTCGGTTGGTGTGTTTTCAAAAACAAATGTATATGTATAGTGTGGGAGGGGAGCATTAGCTTCCGGATAGGTCGTCTAATGTCTCCTTCTCCCCGTGGGTTGTGCAGCTCGTAATTAGCATTCATCCTTTGGAAAGGTCTCGTAGGACTTAGCCGTGCCAGCACACCTTCGGAAGTGTGCGTAAAGGAAAAGGCGATGCGGCGTGTGAGTGCAGTGGTACACCTGCAGGATAAAACTATTGAATAGCCTCGTCCTAGGTTATGGACATGCTTGGTAAGGTCGTTCAAGACTAGACTACAACCTTTAATTAAAACTTGACATGGTTGGTATGAACGGGGAGTTCATGCTATTGTTGTGGTGACTTGGGTTAGTCACTTCTAGGTTGTTCTTGTTGTTGTTACTATGTTACTACCTCGTTGAATTTCAACAATTAAAATGCTTTGTCAAATTGCCTTCAATCTATTATATTATTGCAAATGAAACTTGCTTTATGCTAAAATGAGTCCAAAGCCTCATCCACTTAAATAAAGCTTGCATGTAGCTATTTATAGTTACGTTATCTTACGTAAGTCTTGCGGAGTACTTTATGTACTCATCGCCCGTGGTTGTGGCATTTTGTGGCTTTTGTTGCAGAGGAAGGAGGTGAGCCCCAAGGGCTTCACTCTTATGAGTTGTGCTTCGGGTTTGACGACTAGCTTGGCGGTCCGGTTAGTTGCCTTGTGGGTAAAGGCACACTAATTGGCTTTTGTTTTAGCCATCTTTATGGCACTTTTGCTTCATTGTTATCTTTTGTAATTATTGCTATTTGGCCTAAGGGCCTCTCTTTTGTAATATCTATTCCATATTAATGTTAACTTCGGTTTGTTGCTTATGTACTATGTGTTGTATGGAATTGATGCATTCTTTTGTTGTGAGGTATGTGTCTTGCATTCAGGAAGTATACATCTCTCGAGACCGAGTTTATTTGGTTGATAATACTAGGGTCAATTGGATGACTAAGTATTATGAGCCTAATAAATCCGGGTGCTCACAAAGCCCCATGAAGCAAACTACCCTACTCATGACCTAGAGTTTCTTCTTTGTGGTTCATGCCTTAAAGATTTGGCGCCATTACCTCATAGGTAATAGGTGTGAAATCTATCTTGACCACAAAAAGCCTAAAGTATATCTTTACTCAAGCAGATCTGAATTTGAGGCGGAGAAGGTGGCTAGAGCTTATTAAGGACTACAATGTGGGAATTCATTACCACCGAGGCAAAACCAACGTGGTGGCAGATGCCTTGAGCAGAAAGTTTATGCTAATACTTTGATGATCAAGGAGAGCCGACCTACCTTGTATGAAGAATTCTTGAAGCTTAGACTTGAATTAGTTGAAGAAGGATTCTTAGCAAACACTTGAAGTGCAACCCACATTGCAAAAAACAGATCAAGGCAGCCCAAGAGGAGATGCTAACATCCAAGAAATCAAGGCCAACATAAAGAAGGGAAGGTCGCAAGGTTTTCTATAGATGACCTAGGTGCGGTGCGGTTTGATAAGAGGCTCTATGTGCCCAATAATCTGAGCTCAAGGGAGTAATACTTAAAGAAGCACATGAGACATTGTATTCTATACACCCGGAGCTACAAAATGTACCAAGATATCAAGGAATTGTCTTGGTGGCGAAAATGAAGAGAGAAATAGCAGATTTTGTGGCCAAATGTGACACTTGCCAAAAGGTTAAGGCGGTGCACCAAAGACACGGAGGACTTTAGTGCCTTTACCCATACCCGAGTGGAAATGGGAAGAGGTCGGGATGGACTTCATAACTGGTTTACCTCGTACCCAAGCTGGTTTTGATTCTATTTGGGTCATTGTGGATAGGTTAACAAAATGGCTCACTTTATTCTGTGAAGACTACCTATTGCGGAGACAAAGCTGGCGAAATCTACATGGCAAAGGTTGTGTGCCTTCATGGTGTTCCAAAGAAGATAGTCTCGACAGAGGATCCCAATTCACCTCCAAATTTTGGCAAAAGCTACATGATGCCTTGGGCACAGACCTTAATTTCAAAGATCTGTACCACCCACATCTGAGATGGCCAAAGCGAGAGAGTTAATCAAGTCCTTGAGGACATGCTAAGAGCTTGTGCTCTGGAAAGGCAATCTAGTTGGGACAAGATGTTGCCATATGCAGAATTTTCCTACAATACTTGAGTTACCTGCGAGCCTTCAAATGTCCCTTTTGAAGCTATTTATGGGAGGAAATGTAGGACTCCTTGTCTTGGGCGAGAATCGGGTGAAGGTCAAGTTCTTGGCTTTGGACCTACTAAAAGAAGTCAAGATCAAGTAAGGTCAATAAGGGAGAAGCTAAGGGCTGCTCAAACTCGGCAAAAGAGCTACGCTTGAGATGTTAGGCGTCGAGACCTAGCTTTTGTTCGAGGAGACCAAGTCTACCTCAAAGTGTCACCTCTCAAGGGTATGTAGCGGTTCGAGTTAGTGGGAAACTTGCTCCAAGATTTATTGGACCCTTTCAGTCCTTGCAGAAGAGTGAAGTAACCTACAAGTTGGACCTCCCTCCTCATTTCATTTGGAGTCCACAATGTGTTCCATGTCTCACAGTTGAAGAAATGCTTGCGAGTGCCCGAGGACCAGATGCCTTTAGAAGCTGTGGACCTCCAAGAAGATGTTGGAAATATGCCCTAGAGGCAATCATAGAGATGATTATATTTCATTATGTTCACAATATTTGATAATATGTTATCTTGTTCCTTGAATGAATCATCAGTCATGAAGATTAACGAGTATGTGACTTGTTGGTGAAGCTCTTTTTAACTTATGATGATGTCATTCTAAAAATATCCTCGGTCGAAAGTCCTTTGGTGGAACACTAGTGACTCTCGACCGACACATGTATTGATTGATGACCACGTTTCACGGTCATGGATATAGGGATATCGAATCAATAATGTGGACACGTGTTAGAGAACATGGTGTTGGATAAGACCCACCTTGAGACACTATTGAGATTGTTATGATTCTATGTGTCGTTAGTTGGTCTCAAGCAATGATGATGTATAATCCTTAGACCTGAAATCAAGCATGGTTTCCTACATGTGTAATAGCACTCTTAGGGGTTGCCAAATATTTTCTAGAATCGGGTGGTTATAAAGGTAGCTTTGGGTATGCTATGAAACATGCGAGAGGATGTGGTGGTCGATATGGGATTTGCCCTCCTAACATAACAGGAGAGATATCTACGGGCCCTCGAAGTGGTCGGATAAAGGAAGTGCATGGCCATGCCACTGGTGGTCGAAGAGTTCGACCACATGAGGTTATCCGATACTCGATCGAGAAAGCATTGAACAGTCCATGGATGACACAACATCTCACCTGGAGTTCAACCAGATATCGTGAGGCAAAGGGAGAATACATGAGTAGGTCGCTTAGTTCGACCAACTACGGACTGGTCGTATGGAGATACAAGCAAGTCGTAGATTGATCGAACGTAATCACAGAGTGGTCGAAACCAAGTCGTAAGGAGTTACGAGTTGGTCGTGATCGAATACGAACTGGTCGTATAGAGATAGGACCTGGTTGTAAGTGATGAGGACCTGGTCGTAGATCATATTGCATTAAGGTTCGTCCCATATAATTTGTGTGTATTCGGGAATCGTTATGTCCTGCTAGGAACCGCTACGACTCGTGGCCGGAAAGGGTTTCCGAGTCACAACCGAACTACACATGAACCTAACGGGTCACACACTTAGCAGGTTGGAACAAACCAAGTCGAATACGATTAAATGGCGTGTTTGGATAGGATCCGTCACGGGGCACTATATAAGGAGATGCATGAGGCTGTTGGGAAAAGGGAGTTGACACGAGTTGCCCTACTGAAACCCTAGCCGCCATCTTCTTGAGAGCCTTGCCGTGCGATTTGGTGCTAGCACACCCGCGTATGGTTGTTCCTTCCCTGGACGTGTGGATACCATAGAGGCGCTTCTACGTTGTTGCGCTTAAGGACGATCCGCGATCTTCGCAAGGAACTTGTAACACCCTGATTTTCAGAGCTTTTTGAAAATTTTCAAAATAAAAAGAACCATTTGGTTTTGATGAGAATTCAAAGCTTAACCTGAGAATTTCAGAATTTGAAGAGTTTAAAATGACTAAACTAAACTTCAACTAAATCCAAAGCTAAGTTCTTTTGGTGTTGCTCTAGCTCTCTAGAGCTATCTCTCGTCTTTCCCTTTCCTCTATCCTATATTTGGAGATTCTTATATGTCCAAATCGTCCCTCTTGTTTGACCTCCGTTGTGGTCATCCTCCTTGTCTTTTCTGGTCTTTCCTCTCCCCTGGAAATCTCTCTATTGAGACCCTTTTTCTAGTCTACCTCTTGGGTCCAGACCACCTTTGGGTCGGGACCTCTCTCTTAATCTCTCTTTTTTGTAGTTTAAACCTCCTCTGAGGTTTAGATTTTTCCTTGTATCTAGACCTCCTTTGAGGACTAGACAATCCTTGCGGATTTGACATTTCTCTTGTGTTTGGGCACCCCCCCTAGGTCTAGACTTTCCTTGTGTTCTAGCCCCTTTGTGTGCCCAGACTTCCTTACCACTGGGACCCCTCCTGTGGTTCGGACCTCTTCCTTGTCTTGACCTCTTTGATGTCTGGATCTCTTTTGATCCTAGACCACATTCTTCGATTGGGCATATTCTTATGCCCAGACCTCCCTCTGGGTTGATCTAGCCAGACCTTCCCCTTTGGTTTGGATCACTTTAGATCTCTTTGTTGGTTTGAATCTCTTTGATTCAGACCTCCTTTCCTGTCTAGACCTCTTCTTAGTCTAGACCCCCTTGTTGCCTGGGCACTCTCTTATGCCCAGACCTCTTATCAGTTGAGACCTCCTTGTATTCCTTTGGATCTCCTCCGTTCAGACCTCCCATGCGTGGATCTGAACCATTCGGGAACTCTTTGTCCTAATCTTAATCCTCAGGACCTCCCCTTCGCCTTGATCTTAATCGTTAAAGCTCCCTTGATTTCATCCCAGCCGTTGAGACCTCTCATGAGTTGATCTCACTTGTTGAGAACCTCCTAGACCAATCTTGACCGTTAAAGATCTTCCTTTGGGGTCTTAGCCGTCAGGACCACCTTTGGTCATACCGTTTTGTGAAGTCCGGCTACTCGCTTATCGGCGATTTCACCTCACCCCTTTGAACCCTTTTTGTCCTTGGGACCTCTTGGTGTTCTCTGGGACCTCCCTTATGTTCCTTTGGACCTCTCTCGCGGATTCGGACCTCACCTGGTGGATCTCATGTTCAGACCTCTTCCGTGATAGATCCGGGGCCCGGACCTCATGCTTGTCAAATCCAACGGCTTTGATCTTGTCCTTAATAGATCTGAGGGCTCTAATTCCTCTCGCGTATCCTTGCTTCGCGGACCTCCTTTCCTTGCCGATCGTGACCGTTAGGATCTCCTGTGAGGTCCTAGCCATCAGATCTCCACCTTTCTATTTGAGCTTGACCTTGGACCTCCCGTGAGTAGGTCGTTGGACTTCTGTCCAAGGACCTCCCTCTGGTTGTGTCTGTTAGACCTCCTGTCCTTTGACCTCATCCTAACCGCTCAGACCTCCTTTGATCATCATCTCGGCCGCTCAGATCTCCCTTGCTTATTTTCTTGATCGTCGGGACCTCTCCGGCTTTTGATCTTGACCGTCGGACCTCCTCCTTGTGAGATCGGCCGTCGGGACCGACCTTTGTGGGTCTGTCCTCGGGACCATCTCGTGGGTGTGTCTTTTGGACCTCCTGTCTATAGGACCTCCCCATTGCATGTCTTGGACCTCTGTCCGGGACCTCCTTGAAGTCTTTAAGACCTCCAAATCCTTTGGATCTCCCTTTGTCTGGATCGATGGTCCAGACCTCCTTTCATTTGAATCTAAGGGTCCAGACTCCTTATGCGGATCCCAACAAATCGAACCTCCCTTGTAGAGATCTCAAGTCGGGACCTCCCCATGTCAGGACCTCCTGTTGAGTTTTGGACCTCCTTTAGGTTCAAACTTCCCTAGGGTGTTCGAGACCCTTATAGTGCAGACCTCCCTTTGTGTTTAGCCTTTTGTGGTTTAGACCCTTATTGTCTTTTGCACCTCATGTCCTTAGACCTCCTTGTGGCCTTTAGGACCTTTTTGTCCTCAAAGACCTCCTGTCTATCATCGGGACCTCCTCAGTGGACCTCCTCTGTGGATCTCGTCATGGGACCTCCTCCTTGGACCGTCCCCTTTGACCAAGCTGTTCACCCTTTGACTGGTCTCCCTTGGCTCTTAAGTGCATTGGATGTGGGATGAGTCACATTAAATGCTGCCATCTACCCTTGTCCTCTTTTCTACTTTCTGTCACATCCCTTGCTTTCTTTATCCTTTCTAGTACCTTGGGGTAGTTTGCCTTTGTACCAATACACTGAATTCGGTCACCTTCTTTTTATTATGCTTCCATTCTTTCTCCTCTTTTAAATAGAACATCGGGCACCCACTTGCCTCCTGTTCTTCATTTAAACCTCTGCTCTCGGCTCTCTGTTTGAGGAGCTCTCCAAGCCCTCTGGTTCGGACCCCCCCTGGAGCCTGAACCCTTCACCTTTCAGACCTCCTCCAAGAATCTTCTCTGTTTATTTCCTTTTAGTATCATCCTCTGCTATTTACTTCTTGCCCAGTTCATTCGGATTTCATTTAGATCTTTATTTGCTTTGCTTTGTATACGTGTAGATCTTGGCGTTCCAGAGGGCCAGAGCTGTGAGGAGGGATAGATTCTTAAGCTAACAGGCAGGAGGCAAGTTACACTCTTGATCATAATGCACCCAGTATTTCAATTTATTTATGTTCTGTTTCAAAGTATTATGCATGCTTATTTCTACCAAGTTATTTCAATACCTGCCTTTAAATACATAAGTTATGCCTATCTCTTTCATATGGCCAACTTTGTTGTTGTACCCAACTTGTTGTCACCATTAGGCAAAATCTGGTTGATACAATAGTATGAACCAGGAACAATTGTAAAACCAAATGCTTAGTCTTGCTTAGACCAAAAGTACTTGATTTGGGAAATCTTTACCTTCATGACCAACTATTGTTTAAAATGTTTTGACCTTGGCATTGGGATGTCATGGGAGTGTGAAAATATTGCTGCGGAAGCAAAGAAAAGAAAATGGAAAATGGATTTGGACTAGGGCGAATTGGTAGGCTTGGCTGGTGCAATGTTTGTGCACGGACTCTATCCTGGCTAAGGTGGAGGTCCATGGGTTTGTGGTTGTCGCCCTAGTCAGTTGAGGACCGGTCTTTGAGCCGCCAATGCTAGGCCTATGATGGGCTATGCCAAAACCGTGCAACCACATGTCTCCAGTATGGGGCGTGGGACCTAGCTAAGTAAATTGCAGAACTTCCACATGATTAATCCCATTGGAGGAGTGGGAGGTCTTCTATGGCCGGTGGTCTTTTATAACCTATGTTCCCACTTGGTGCAAGAGGGGCCCAGATCTGTGAGCTGAATCCAAAGGAGGCGAAACCTTAGCAAGGAAAGGCTGTGGTGGAACAATGCATTTTAAAGGCTTTGTCATGAACTCTAGACCTCTTACCTTTGGTAGTGAGAGGTGGCATCGACGGATGCCGGATAAACTAGAGTATTCATGTCATGTGGGTAAAGTGCACAACCTCTGCAGAGTTAAATCTATTCGAATAGCCGTGTCCACGGTCATGGACATCTTGGCAATGACCCTCGAGTTAGATATTGGTTTTGGGTTCAGAAATGTTTATTAAACTGTTTTGGGATTGCTATCCCATGGGTTTGGGCAGGGAGCCTTGTGATAGGAGGGTATCCTTCACCATCTTGATGATGAAAGTTATCCAACTGAAGCGCATTGATAAAATGAATTTTATCTATTAAGTACCTGCTTTGGAACTTAGTATTCATATTTGAAAGCAACTTGACTTTACGCAAATTAACCATAATAAGCCTTCCATTGTGATATCCATTTATGCATGTCATTTTGTTATCTAACGGGTGTAACTTGCGAGCACGGTTGTTGTGCTCACTCTTGCTTGCTGCTGTCTTTAGCAGGAATTGGAAGCTTTGTGATAACCTTGCTGTGGACCAAGTGGTCCTGGATCGACTAGGATGCGCCCTCCAGCCGATTGCCTGTGGTGTATCGGGTGGCCCTTGTGTTTATCTTTCATTATATTTTGCTGTTGAATTGTAAGCCTTCTTGTAAACAACTTCCTTGATATTAATAAAGCTGGCTGTGTTGCAATGCTATCACCATTGTTCTTTGTGAAGAGCTAGCCATGATCCTTGGGACTAGCTCGGTATGCACAGGAACCACTTGAGTAGCTCAGTCCTCCCGACCACCCTCGGGGTTGGGCGTGTGTGGTCTGTGGTGGTCTCGGCCCTCCACGATCTCCTCGGTGGGTCGTGGGTGGTCTTGGGATGACCACAAACCTCCACGCCTTCCCCTAGTCTGGCCGTGGGAGATCTTTGAGGGTGCTCCATGGCTCCACGACCTCCTCGGGCTTGTTCTCCTGGACTTCCAGGAGGTCTGCCGACCTCTGGGAGGTCTTAGGATCGACCGAGAGGTCACTTTAGGACCTCTGGGAGGTCTCGATGGACTTTCCAGAGCTCTTAGAGGACCTCTCGGGTGCCCTAGGGTTGGGTCGCTCTGAGCTGCAGAGGTCTTTGGAGGAGACGATCAACTCACGAGGACGCTGGACGATCGACCACGACCATCTTTGCATCAACGTCTTTGGGACGCTGGACGATCGACTACGATCGAGACATCGACGCGCTCTTCGTCGGACCAGGCTGCTCCGACACTTCTTCCATTGCTCACAAGGCGTCTAGTGGTAACGATCTGTGATCATCTTCTTACTTGGCTTCCTGGTTTACGTGGTAGAAATTTTGAATTTTTGCTATCGTAGCCTACCCGTATCCCAACAGAAGACCTCACTTACAGAGAGCACCCCATCAAGATTTTGGACGTGTCAGAGAGAGTTACAAGGAACAAGACCACCAAGCTGTGCAAGGTGCAATGGAGCAACCACTCTGAAGCCGAGGCAACTTGGGAACGTGAAGAGGACCTCAAGAAGGAGTTCCCCCACCTGTTCCCTAGCTCAGCTTGAATCTCGGGGTCGAGATTCCCTTAAGGGGTGAAAGTTTGTAATGTCCCGTTTTCTTTAAAGTTTCTTGCCTGGTTTTCAAAATAAAAGTAACCATTTGGCTTTATTGAGAATCCAAAGCTTAACCTGACGTTTTGAAATCTAGAGAGTTCAATTGGAATTAATTAAACCTTAAGTAAGTTCTTTGTTGGTGTTCCTTGCTGTTTGAGGCTCTCTGTGGTGTCTTCTTTGCCCTCGGCCGTTGGTTCTCAAGCCTCTCTGTGTGTCCTCGGGTTTGTCTCTTCTCTCTTAACTTCCTTTGTTGGTTTGAATCTCTTTGAGATCCAGACCTCTCTCTTATCTCCCCTCTGTTCGGACCTCTCCCGTGCTTCGGGTTTTCCTGTTAAAGACCCAGCTCAGGTTTGTGTTTCAAAACCTCTTTGGTCCTTCCAAGCCACGCTTGATCTTGTTTCTTTTGGACCTCCCGTGGACCTCTCCACGCTCTCTCGGAACCCCTGAGTTCTCTTGGGCGCTCCAGAGTCTCTCGGGACCTCCCAGCGCCCCTTTTGGGACCCTCCTAGACCTCCTCGTGGCTATTTGGACCTCCCTTGTGTTCAAATAGACCTCCCGCTGCCCCTGCAGACTTTTCTGTGTCCTTCGGACCTCCTCCGCGTCCTTTAGGACCTCCCTTGTTGAGATCTAGCGCTCGAGACCTCCCTTGTTGAGATCTAGCCGCTCGGACCTCCCTTGTTGAGATCTAGCTGCTCGGACCTCCCTTGTTAGGATCTGGCCATTAGGACCTCCTCTCGGGAGATCTTAGCCGTCCAGGTCCTCCCTTAGTTGGATCCAAAGGTTCCGACCTCCTTAGGTCCAAGACCCCCTTAGCGCTTGGACCCATCTTTGATTCTCGTGGCTGTATCGCTTGAGACCTTGCCTTCATAACCTTAGGACCATCCGATGTGGTTTGGATGGCCCGATCCTAAGGGCACGTTAGTTCGGTCCGAACGTCCCCTTTCCCTCCTAGCCGTCCGATTTTAATCAGACGGCCTAGTCTCGTTGGTCTGTTCGCTAGGTCCGAACAGCCCCTTTGTTGTGCGCCATTCGATCTGGATCGATGGCTCAATTGTGAATAACGTTTGGATGGTCGAACGTTCCTTTTTAGGCGCCTGATTCCAATTGAGCGGCTCGCTTTTTCTTAGCGTTTTCCTTGTTTCAGGACCTCCTCCGATTGTTTTGCAAAGACCACCTCCCGGTCCTTCTTTGGTCTTTTATAAAGACCACCCTCCTAACCTTGAATATTCTGTTGGTGGGACCTCCCTGCACCCTTTGATGCGGACCGTTGAGGTCCTCCCTTGAGATCTTAAGTAGATCTCCCTTTTGGAGATCTACTCGTCGGGACCTCCCTGCACCCTTTGATCTGGACCGTTGAGGTCCTCCCTTGAAATCTTGACCCTTAGACCTCCCTTGTGCGAGATCTAAGTGTCGGGACCTCCTCGTTGTGAGCTTTGAGGACCTCTTGCCTAGGACCTCACGGTGGTCTTTGCAGAGCGACCCTTGCGGTGGGACCATACCCTTGACCAGCTGACACCTTTTGGTGGCCCCACTTGCCAGCCCCTCTCCACCTTGCAATTATTGCTCTTGCCTCGAACTCATGCGCATTTAATAGGTGTCGGGTGCATTAAATGCAATCACATCCGAGTACTTTATTCAATTCTTTTGGGCAAGCCACCCAAGTAGTCGATTGCCAACACGTCACTAGGTTTTCCTTGTGGTGCACACTACCAACTTTGGCTATATATAGCTGGGTGGGCAAACTCTTGTAACCTTTTGCTCCTTTGCCCACCTTGCTCTGCCTTGTTCGCTCTGGTGGTGCTCGGGAGTTTCACCAAGAGTGGCGCAAGTGTTGGCATCTTCCTTGGAAAAACCTCCTCGCAGATTTTCTTTGGTCTTTTCTTAGAGACCACCCTCCTTCTTTGTGGACCTCCTTGTTGTCCCGAGCCGGTTTATCTGGTTTTGGTGGAGTTTTGTTTAAGTTCTTTTAGAAGCTCTTTTGAAGTTCTTGGCCAGTCTTGGTTTTGCTTATTTGGTTTTCTTGCGTGCGTGTAGATCACGAGATTGAGGAGATCTTGGACCCAGCTCTCTCTCTTGAAGGCTCTCATTTGCTTGACCAAGGCAAGCCACAGACCCCTTTGATCATCTTGAACCACGTTTAGTAAATGTATTTCGGTTTTACTTTATCATGCATGGCTATGTTTATATGAAAATGGTTTAAATGTAGTTACTTGCCTACTTGTTGTTATGCCTCCTTTATACCTTGTCTCCATCATGTTATCATGTTCACCTTGTGAGCCTTAGGGTGGATAATTTAGTTGGTGTTCTTTGTTATTTGCCAACATGGGGCCGTGGGTCTTATATAGCCTTGCTTAGAAAGCGTGGTTGAACGTATCATGCTTCATCTCTAATAATCTTGACAAATAAGTTATGAAATGTGTGGTGGTGCCATCGTTGGCTGACTATGGCGGGATGCCTAAGTTGTGTTGACCATGGTGTGAGACCACTTGGTTAAAATTTGTGTGCCAGATGGGTGGTCTTTTGGCATGGGCTAATACAAATTGTTTCTTTGAGGCAAGAAGGCGGGGAGTGAGTAGTGGGTCTTTGCGCACACTTGGTTGTGGAAGTCTTGCCTTAGCACCATTAAGGACTTCACTTTGTGTGCATTGAATTGGGCCAAATAGTGCAACCACAAGATCATTTTATGGGAATGGTGCAGGCTGAATAATTAGCAATGAGATGGCTTGGGGCTGTTGTGGTTGGCGTGTGATTAGTTGGCGCAGAGGGGCACCCATAACCACGTGGATTTCTAGACCACCGGGAGGATTGCGAAACCTTAGCGGGCAGCCCTAGTCAGTTCAAAGCTTTGTAAAGGCCTTGCAGCTCTCTAGGCTGCTCACCTTAGGAAGTGAGCAAGGGTGACGGAACCCGCCCCGCTAGAGAGAAGTGGATTGTGGGTAAAGTTATGCTGCTCTGCAGAGTGAAAGATCTATTGAATAGCCAAGTCCTTGGTCATGGACATGCTTTCAGTGAAAATGGTGCAAGGGGTAGTTGTTTTGAAAATTTGGTGTCATTTGGGCACTCTGTTGAGATGCCTTAGCTTTGCCTCGAAGAGACCTGGCCGGCTCTAGAGGGTCGGGGTTGGCTCGGGTAGTGGTCGAGTGGATCGGCTCGGACCTCTTGAGTGGGTGCTCTTGAGAGGTTGTTGGGTGAGGACAGCCTTTGGTGTGACAGACCTCCCCATGTGCGGTTGTGGATGTGGTGGTGCTCCTCCACTTTTCAACTTCAATCTATTATGTATTATGGTTTTACCTTTTGCTTTTCAATCTATTACTATTATTATTGTTCAAATCGGCTTTATAAACTAACCATCTGACTCTCCATTGGTAAGTCCTTGCATGAATATTATTGCATCTTTGCTCTCTGTGACTTCTTGAGTACATTCCAAGTACTCATGGCTTAAGCCCTGTGTCAAAGTAGATTATGAGGATGATCAAGTGCGAGGCGGTCTGAGACCTCTTCGAGGAGGAGTTCTTGACGACTAAGTCGCCTAGGGCGTCCTCCACCCGACGACTGTGGTGCTTGTTGGATGGCTTTTGCGTGTTTTGGTGTTTGAGCCTAGAAGCTCCTTGTTGCAGTTGTAAGTCCTCGTTGGTTTTGTAAGCCCTCGATGGCAGACCTCTTGTTAACAAGCTTGACCATAAGGTCCTATTATATAAAGTTTAATTTATGCGCTTCATCTTTGTTTGACCTCGTGGTTGTGGTATTGGCTTGTGTTCTTGTGCGAGCTAGCTCTATTGTCACAGGACTAGCTCAGATGCTGCAGGCGGGACCACCGGGAGGTCCTCGGGACTTAGCCTCGGAGGTCTGCTGGACCTCTCTTAGTGATGTGCTGGAGGTGCACGAGGCGGGTGGCGGCCACGACCTCCAGGAGGTCCTCAAGACCTCCTGGGAGGTCAGTGGCGGACCAAGACCTCCAGGAGGTTCGCAAGACCTCCAGGAGGTTCGCAAGACCTCCTGGGAGGCCCTGGCAGACCTCCTCGGTAAAGCTCCATGCGGTGCTACCACATCTTTCCGTGGTGACTTCGCAGCGCAAAAAAAAATGGTCCTCCCGGACCTCTTGCGGTACATCACGGGGTGGGTCGTCACACTCTTCCAAAGTATGAACTTGAGCACTACAAGATAGGGCTCCTTGGAGCTTCTCTGAGGAGGCCGAAAACTTCACAGAGGCACCACTAGGGCTGGTCAAAGAGATGCTTTTACCACTACAATCCAACATGGCATGGTGGTCAGCTAGCCAATCCATGCCCAAGATCACATCTAGGGATCTGGTGTCCAAAAGGATAAGGTTGGCTAGAAATTCTACTCCTTCAATGACCATTTTAACTTGTGGACAACCACGGTTCGTGCTTAATTCGAGTAGGGATTGAACCAACAAGGTAGACTTAAGAGCAACAACTCGGCGGTGCTTCTGACAAAACTCCGAGAAATAAGCGAATGGGAAGCTCGAGTCAAACAAAGCTGCGGTGGCACTTGAATTTACTAGGAACATACCTAGCACCACATCGAGGAGGTCGAGCTTCTTCCTTTGCAACATGGTTCACACGCCCCTTCCAAAAGATTGGGAGGTCTGGCTTGAGGAGGTCCTGCGGCTTGGGAGGTCTTGGCGAGGGAGGTCTGAAGTAGAGGTCTTCTTGACTTGCTCCATCTTGATGGGCATTGATTGGCGAAATGCCCCACTTGGTGACACTTAAACAGTGATCGATTCTTTGTGGAGGTCGGTGGGATTGGCTTGGTGTTGCCAGTGATGCGGTTGGCGAGGACAGGTGGGGGAGGTCTTTGCAGAGGTCTGGGAGGTCAGGAGGTCCTTGGCGCTTATCGACATCTTGCACAAAGGTCTTGACACGTTGGGGAGGTCTTTGTTGGGCACTGAGGGTGGCGCCTTTCTCTTGAAAGACTCAGAAAGTTCTCTTCAGGACTCCTCAATGAGCATGACCTTATTCACCATATGCTGAAAATCAGGGTAATCGTTGCCCACAACTTGAACTTTTAAACTAGGATGGAGGCCTCGCTTAAAGCGCTTCTGCCGTGCATCATCTGTAGCCACATCCTCACGGGCATAACGTGACAATTGTGTGAACTTAGTGAGATACTCACTCCGACATCTTTGCCTTGCTTGAGATCTCTAAACTCATTCTTTTCATCTCTACCTTCCCATCGGGAACATGAGAGTGGCGAAATCTTTGCGAGAATTCGGCCCAAGTGATCCTCTGGGGGTCAGCATGTGAGGCACAAAATGTGTCCCACCATTCAGCTGCAGCCCCTTCCAATTGATGTGAAGCGAACAACACTTTTTCCCTATCTTCGCAGCGAGCAATATCCAACTTTTTCTCCGTTGATCTCAGCCAGTCATCTGCATCTAAGGGCTCGGGGAGCTTGAAAAGGTAGTTAGGCGGCGTCTTCATGAACTCGATAGCCTTGGTGATGGTGGTGAGGGTGGAGGGGGTGGCCTTGCTGCAGCTTGACTATTTTGGCTCATCATGGCAAGTAAAGCATTGGTGGTCTGGCTTTGTTGAGCCATAATTTGGTTCATATTCTGCATCATAGAGCTCATCATTTGGGCTTGTGCTGCCATAAACTACCCAAAACCCGGGTCTGTTGCTACCACTGGAGGAGGTGGAGGTGGAGGCAACTGTTCTGGGGGCTCACCCTGACTTGTGGACTACCGAGTCTGCACCATCTAGACAAAACTCTAAAGGTTTAAAAGGTAAGAAGGGAAGCATAATAGGTAACAGGGATAAAGCATCGAGATAAGTGAGAACAGGGAGATAAAGATAGAGCATCTATTAGGGGTGACTTGGTTAAACCCAAGAGAGAACCAAAGGCTAGGAGGCCGAAAGAGGCAACAAAACTTCAAAAACAGAGGTCTTAGAGACCAAAGCTAAGCGAGACTCAGACTAGGACTACTAACCCTAACCTTACTACAATCGGCCCTATGGAAATTACAAGGGCAAGGAGGTTATGTTAGACTTAAAATCGAGGTTCCAGCAGAGACAAGATAATGGAACTAAGGAGGAGTTAAGATTGGAGTAGAATAAGGTGAGAAAAGATTTAGACAAGTTAAGGGCAGCAAATAACCAGAACAAGGAAAGAACCACCAAACAAATTTTAAGTTGACTTGCTTTCGAAAATAACTTTTGAATCAAAACTAAATCGACCTTTCTACTTATGGCCACGTCCTACAGCCGACCAGGGCTCTGATACCACCTGTGACGACCCACCCTGTCATGTACTATAAGAGGTCCAGGAGGACCCCCTTTTTTTTTGCTACGGTGCCACCACAGAGAGGAGTGGTAGCGGCAAGACGGTGCATTCGAGGAGGTGCGGGACCTCCCAGGAGGTCTTTAGGACCTCCTGGAGGTCTTGACCCGCCACGGACCTCCCAGGAGGTCTTGGCCCGCAAGCCTCGGTAGCACCTCCAGGTACATCACTAGAGAGGTCCGACAGGACCTCCCAGGCTAAGTCCCGTGGGACCTCCTGGAGGTCTGTCCTGTGCATCCGAGCTAGTCCCGGGACAACGAAGCTAGCTCGCACAAGAACACAAGCTAAGATCACAACCACGAGGTCAAACAAAGATGAAGCAGACAAATTAAACTTAATATAACAGGACCTTATGGTCAAGCTTGTTAACAAGAGGTCTGCCACTGAGGGCATACAAAACCAACAAGAACTTACAACTGGGAACACGGAGCTCTAAGGCTCCAACACCAAAAGCATGCAAAAGCCATCCAACAAGCACCATAGGCTGTCGGGTGGAGGACGTCCTAGGTAGCTGGATCATCGAAGAACTCCTCCTCAAAGAGGTCTGCACTGCCCTGTACTTGGTCATCTTCGTAATCTGCTTTGACACAGGGCTTAAGCCATGAGTACTTTGAATGTAATAAGCAAGTCACAGGGAGCAATTATGCAATAATATTCATGCAAGGGCTTACCAATTGAGAGCTGTAAGGTTAGTTTGCGCAAAGCCAAGTTTTGACAATAGTAACAATAATAGATTGAAAAGCAGCAAGGTAAAACAATAATACATAATACATTTGATCTTTGAAGAGTGCGATGAGCACCAACTCACATCCACAACAAGAATGGGGAGGTCTGGTCACACCAGTGGCCAGGTCCTCACCCAAAAACCACTCTAGAGCACCCACTCCAGAGGTCCGAACCAGCCCCTGGACCACCACCCGAGCCAACCCTAACCCCTCTGGAGCCGGCCAAGGTCTCTTCGAGGCAAAGCCAAGGCTTCTCGCTGAAGTGTCCAGTGGCTCCAACTTTTGAAACAACTACCCCTTGCACCATTTTCACTGAGCATGTCCATGACCAAGGACTTGGCTATTCAAATAGATCTTACACTCTGCAGAGGTGTACAACTTTACCCACAATCCACGATCTCTCTACCGGGACGGGTTCCGGGCACCCTTGCTCACTTCCTAGGGTGAGCAGTCTAGAGAGTGCGGCAAGGCCTTTACAAAGCTTTGAACTGGCTTGGGCTGCCCGCTAAGGTTTCGCAATCCCCTCCTGTGGTCTAGAAATCCGCAGGGTTATGGGGTGCCCCCTCTTACGCCAACGAATCACACGCTCAACCACAACAGCCCCAAGCCACCTCATTGCTAATTATTCAGCCCAGACCATTCCCATAAAATGATCTTGTGGTTGCACTGTTTGGCCCAGATCAACAGACACAAAGTAAAGTCCTTAATTGTGCTAAGGCAAGACTTCCACAAACCCAGATGTGCATAGCACCCACTACTCACTCCCTGCCTTCTTGCCTTAGCAAAACCTTTTGTAATTACCCATGCCAAAAGACCACCTAGTCTTGGCACAACAGTTTTAACAAAGTGGCCTCTTACCACAGTCAACACAACTTAGGCATCCTGCCATAGCTGCTTAACAGTGGCACCGACCACAAGTTCCATAGTTCATTAATCAAGATTATTAGGGATGGAACATGATTCACAGTCTCACGATTTCTAGAGCGGAGCAATACATAACCTACGGTCCCATGTTGGCACATAGCAAGAAATACCAACTAAATAACCGTCCTAGGGCTCACAAGGTGAACATAGCAACATGTTAGAGGCAAAGACCAAAGGAGGCATAACAGCAAGTAGGAAAGTAACTACAGCCCAAACATTTTCTTATAAACATAGCCATGCATGATAAAGTAAAACCGAAAGACATTTACAAGACTAGGTTCAAAATGATCAAAAGGAGGTCTGTGGCTTGCCTTGGTCAAGCAGTGGAGAGCCTTCAGTAGAGAGAGCTGGGTCCAAGATCTCCTCAAACTCGTGATCTACACGTTCGCAAGAAAACCAAATGAGCAAAACCGCACTAGGCCAAAGAACTTCAAAAGAAAACTAAAAGAACTTAAACAAAACCTTACCAAAACCAGATAAGCAGGCGGCTCAGGGCAACAAGGGAGGTCCACAGCAAAGGGAGGGTGGTCTTTAAGCAAAAGATCAGCCAAGAACCGCGAGGAGGTCTTCCGGAGAAGATGCCAACTCTGCGGCTCACTCTTGGAGAAGCTCAAGCGCAAGCCGAGTGAACAAAGGCAGGAGCAAGGTGGGCAAATGAGCAAAAGTTTACAAGGGTTTGCCCACCCAGGCTATATATAGCCAGAGTTGGTGGAGTGCACTAGGAAAGAAGTTTGGAGACGTGTTGGCAATCGGGGCAGCTTGGGCAGGGCTTGCCCTAAAAGAATTAAAATAAGGTACCTCAGATGTGACTGCCTTTAATGTGACCCGACACCTATTAAATGCGCATGAGTTCGAGGCAAAAGCAATAATTACAAGGTTGAGTGAATTTGTCAAGTGGCTACCAGTCAAAGGGTGCACCACTTGGTCAAAGAGGTGGCCCCACCGCATGGGTCATCTCATAAAGACTACAGAGAGGTCCTGGATGGGAGGTCCAAAGCACTCAAGGGGAGGTCCTGGACAGGAGGTCCAAAACGCTCAGGGGAGGTCCTGGACAGGAGGTCCAAAACACTTAGGGGATGTTCTGGATAGGAGGTCCAAAATGCTCAAGGGGAGGTCCTGGACAGGAGGTCCAATACACTCAACCCAAGGAGGTCCTAAGGACAAGAGGTCCAAAAGACTCACGACGAGGAGGTCCTGACACTCAGATCCTCACGAGGGAGGTTTAACGGGCAGGATCTCAAAGAGGAGGACCTTAACGGTCCAGATCAAAGGGCGCAGGGAGGTCCTGATGAGTAGATCTCCAAAAGGGAGGTCTAACGGTCAAGATCTCAAAGAGGAGGACCTTAACGGTCCAGATCAAAGGGTGCATGGAGGTCCTGACCAATAGGGATACTCTGGGTTAGGAGGGTGGTCTTGGCAAAAGACCAGCAAGGATCGGGGAGGTGGTCCTTGCAAAACAGCCAGGAAGAGGTCCTGAGAACAAAGGGAAACGCGCAGCAAAGTAGAGCCGTTCGATTGGAATCGGGCGGTCCAGAAAGGAAAGGAACGTTCGGACCATCCAAACGTTACCTCCAGGTTGAGCCGTCAGATCAAGATCGAATGGCGCAAAACCAAGGGGCCGTTCGGACCGAGCGAACAAACCAAGGAGACTAGGCCGTCTGATTTAAATCGAACGGCTAGGAGGGAAAGGGGACGTTCGGACCAGGCGAACGTGCCCTTAGAATCGGGCCATCCGAACAACATCGGACGGTCCTTAAGCGAGAAGGCAAAGCCTTAAGCGATATGACCATGAGGGCCAGCGGTGGGGTCCAAGTGCTAAGGAGGTGGAACCTTCAGATCCAACGAAGGGAGGACCTGTACGGCTAAGATCTCCAAAAAGGGAGGTCCTAGTGGCCAGATCTAACCAAGGAGAGGTCTGAGCGGTTAGGATCTCAAAGAGGAGGTCCTAACGGCCAGATCTCAACAAGGGGGGGAGGTCTGAGCGGTTAAGATCTCTAAAGGGGAGGTCCTAACGGTCAGATCTCAACAAGGGGGAGGTTTGAGCGGTTAAGATCTCCAGAGGGGAGGTCCTAACAGTCAGATCTCAACAAGGGGGAGGTCTGAGCGGTTAAGATCTCCAGAGGGGAGGTCCTAACGGTCAGATCTCAACAAGGGGGAGGTCTGAGCCTCGAAGAGATTCAAACCAACAAAGAAAATTAGAAGAGAAGAGATAAACCAGGGGCACACAGAGAGGCTTCGGAGGACCAACAGCCCAAGAGCAGCAAAGACATAACAGAGAGCCACAACCGGCAAAGAGCACCAACAAGGAGCTTAGTTAAGGTTTGATTAGTTCAAGTTAAACTCTCCCAATTTTTCAAAATATCAGGTTAAGCTTTGGATTCTCAATAAAGCCAAATGGTAACTTTTGTTTTGAAAACTTGGCAAGAACTTAAGAGAAACGGGACGTTACAGTATTTAACCTAAAATCCGGTCTTCCATCCATTTCTCCTAAGACCGGTAAAACATAAAAAGGATCCTAAACTACTTGTACCTTGTCTTTGGGTCATATTGATCTTCATGTTGTCCTTTAGCATGTATCTTCAAGTTATCGAACTCACCATTGGGACTTAACCTTGTAAATACTCAATAAACATATTAGTCCCATATTCACATATTATCATTAATTACCAAAACAATTTTTAGTGGCCTAGATGCTTTCAGTCTCCCTCTTTTTGGTAATTGATGATAACCCATCTAATATGTGAGAAAGATTGTTTTGAATATACTCCTTGTTGTGAAACGAGTGTATATTCTTTTGATGACTTACAACAAAATAATTCTTGCCATGAGCTCGAAAGAGTTTTGAGAATTATTTTCTTGTTAAAGTCAATATAAAGAAAGCTCTCCCTAAATATGTGCATATATATGATAGAGAATCTTTGCAAGCACGTGTACAGATTTTTGAAAATGTTGGCGGAGTTTCTTTTGCAAATTGGAACTTGAGAAAAATTGCACTAATATAATATGACCATAATAGAGATTGCAATTTCAAGAATGACATCAAGATAATATTAATCACTAAGTTCAACACGATAATACTAAAGCCATAACATAGTTTTAGACTTTTACAAGCATAAGCACACAATCATAACAAGTTCAACATTAAGACATAACAACCCACAAAACACAAAGAGTATATAATAAACTTGCTCCACGTAGATCTTTCTCCTATACTTCTCTTCTGGTTTCTCCCCCTTTGGCATCAAAGTACCAAAAACATATCAAACAGCTGGGTCCTAAGGAGGAAGGAGGAAGAGGAGCTGGATCCTGAGGAGGAAGTGGAGCTGGAGCCTAAGGAGGAACAGTAGCTGGGCCTGAGGAAGAGTGGCTAAAGCAGATGAAGTAGAAGCCCATGGAGGAGTGTTAGGGCGACGACGAGAATTGTAGCGCTGAGGAGTAGTCAAAATCTGCTCGAAAGAAAAGACACACTCTGACAGGGCAGCTATCCTGTTGTGGGTCTCATTCTGGAACTCTATCTACGCTATCTTCATCTCCTGCTGAGTGTCCTTTAGCTCTTGCTGATTAGTCATGACTAATTGCAGATTGTTAAGAATCATCTGCTGATTGTTGAGAATCTAAGCAAGAGTTACCTGACCCTCTTCTACAGCTCCTTCCTCTGGAGCATCATCGCTTGCTGACTTTGTTGTCCCTCAAAACGAATAGGAGGACCTTCTCATGGCTTGTATGCCTTGTGGGGAGAGCCCAAACCTCCATGATACTCAAACTTGCTGAGGATCAATGCCATGATATAGGGAGCATAATAAATCATTTTGACCCTATCATTCTTTGAAGAAGCTATGCCCCTAATTATGACATCCACCACATCAAATTTTCTCTCATGCATAATGTTATCAATAATGTTCCAAGCATGTCCTCTCACAGCATCAAAGTTCCCACTCTTGGGAAGAATAGTATGATTAATGATTCTATTAATCAGACTAGAAATGGGTTGGAGACCATGAATTTTCCCTGGGGTGTACCTGATATTCTAATCATAGAAATCTGTCCAAGCAGGAGCTAGCAAGGCAAGCCTGTCATAGAGCTTCTCCCACTTGCTAGATTGTGTTCTCAGGACACGCTCAAAATCTGCCTTGCTGCTTTCCACATAACTGGTTACTGTCAACCATTGCATTTTGGTAAAATCTGGAAAAACATGCAAGGTGGCATAGAACTGTCTCACAATCTCCTCATCATAGTCATTTCGTAGAGCAACGAGATCATGAAGACCGGCTATTTGAAAAAGCCGGTACACACTATTATACTTGTCCAAAGAGTTGATGGGCTGCCACTTGATCCACTTATGATCTGCAAATTTTCTGTTAGGTCCATAAAGCTGCTCATATACTCGTTCCTGAAATTTTGTGTGAAACCTTGGATTTATGGAATCTGAAGGATAAAGATACTAATTACTGTGTCGCAAGATTGCATAGTCATCAGCAGAAATGGTTCTCAAATCGATCTGATGCTCCTCTGGTTCTCCCATTTCTTCATCTGATCCTTCCTGAATTTCTGTTTCTGTCTCAGAGTCAGACTCAGAACCTGACTCAACTTGAGAGGACCTGTCCTCACTTTCAGATTCATTCGCTGCTAGCCCTTTGCCTTTGTCATGAGCATCCTTCTGATGAACCTCTCGAGTTCCTTGAACAGGAGCAGCAGGAGTTGAAGAAGATTGACCTCGAAGAGGGCCAATGGACTTCCGAGTAGCAATTCTGGTCCTTGGCATCTTCATTTAGAGAGGATTGGTTACAAAGAATGCAATTGATCAAACAAAATAGGTTTAATTTGATTGGGATGATCTTTGCTTTTCTGTTAGGGAAATTGGTAGTACCGCAGTTTCTTGGGCGGTAGTACTGGGATATGGTAGTATTGCCATTGTCTAGCCGGTACGACCGCATCGCGGTAGTTCCATGCTCAAGGAGCGGTAGTACCGCTTTCCCAGACTAGGTTCTAGAGCATGAATTTGATTGAAATTTTTGATGTTTCTTATGGAATGAATCCATGGAATAGATGTGTAATCATCATGAAACATTAATTTTGTCAATTTGCCCAACAAGAACCGCATTAAATCATCTACATTCTAAATTAACCCTAAATGTGACCTAGGGTTTCAAATTAGGGTAAAACGAGGATGAAAAAGAGTTTTTACCTTGAGGATTGAAGGAGTGAAACCCTAAATATGCAAGGAATCAATAGGGATTGAAGAAACACCGAAGAAATTTGAGGATTTGAGAGTGGATTTTGAGGAGTCTTTGGGGTGAGAGAGAGAGGCCGAGAGGAAGAACTAAAACGGTCGGTGATGGTGCGGTCGAACCGTTCGGTGGTAAAAAGGTGAAAGGGTAAAACTGAAAGGCAGTTAATGCCCTTTTACAAACCGACACGGTAGTTCCACACTTTTACCGCCGGTAGTACCGCCAAGCGGTAGTACCGTGGTTATATCGCCGGTAGTACCGTACTACGGTCGTACTGTGATTAACCCACCGGTAGTTCTGATTATCCTGGAACTTTCAGGAATTGACTTTGGATTTGAGAATTATGCAAATGATCCTTAGTTTTGCACTCAAATAAACATCATTTAAGATCATTATGCATTGAATAGACCAATATCTATCTAAGAACATAATTTTTATGAACATAGGGATCTTTAATAAAATATTTTGGAAATAATTTCATAAAAGGCTTCAAATAACACCAAATGAAGCAAAATGTATGAGGCAAGAGTTCAATCAACATTTGAATAGTCTATGACATTTAATTCATTCCTCAATTTGCAAAAGCGGCCTTCATCTAATGGTTTGGTGAAAATATCTACTAATTGATCTTCGGTCTGGATGTGGCTAATTTCAATATCTCCCTTGCTCACATGATCTCTCAAGAAATGGTGGTGAACATCTATATGCTTGGTTCTTGAGTGTTGGACATGATTATTGGATATTTTCACCGCACTATCATTATCACACAAAAGAGGCATTTTATCAAATTTAATTCCATAATCCATCAAAGTTTGCCTTATCCATAGCAATTGAGCACAACAACTACCCGCGGAAACATATTCGGCTTCGGCGGTGGATAATGCTACGGAATTTTGTTTCTTGGATGACCATGATACTAAAGATCTTCCTAAGAATTGACAACTACCCGAGGTGTTTTTTCTATCCACTTTACAACCCGCATAATCGGAATTCGAATATCCAATTAAATCAAATTTAGCAACTTTCGGAAACCATAGGCCAACGCTAGAGGAATGCTTTAAATATCTTAGTATTTTTTTTACGGCCATCAAATGACACTCTTTTGGAGTTGCTTGAAAGCGTGCACACATGCAAACACTAAACATAATATCGGGTCTAGATGCAGTAAGATAAAGCAAACTACCAATCATAGACCTATAAAGCTTTAAATCTACCGATTTACCTCCCTCATTTAGGTCAAGATGACTGTTGGTTGCCATGGGAGTCTTGATGAGTTTTGCATCCTCCATGCCAAATCTCTTAATCAAATCTTTTTCATACTTTGTTTGACTTATGAAGGTTCCATCTTTGAGTTGTTTGATTTGAAGTCCAAGGAAATAGCTTAATTCTCCGATCATGGACATTTTAAATTCCCTAGACATCATATCACCAAATTCTTTGCAAAAAATCTTGATTAGTAGACCCGAAGATAATATCATCAACAAAAATTTGACAAACAAAGAAATCATCATCTAAGACTTTAGTAAATAGAGTTGAATCAATTTTTTCGATTTTGAATCCTTTTGATACTAGAAAACCTCTAAGGCATTCATACCATGCTTTAGGAGCTTATTTAAGAGCATAGAGCGCGTTGAAGAGTTTATAGATATGATTTGGATTTTTAGGATCTTTAAAACCGGAAGGTTGTTCAGCAAAGATAAGTTCGGATATTTTACCATTTAGGAAAACACTTTTAACATCCATTTGAAATAATTTAATATCAATATCCGAATTGACTCAAATCTAGCTACGAGAGCAAAGGTTTCACCAAAATCCAAACCTTCGACTTGTGAGTATCCTTGAGCGACCAATCTTGCTTTGTTTCTCACAACTATACCATTTTCATTTTACTTGTTCCTAAAGACCCATTTTGTACCAATGACGTTGTGTTCCTTGGGCCTATCCACCAATGTCCAAATTTCATTCCGAGTGAAGTTATTGAGTTCTTCATGCATTGCATTAACCCAATCCGGATCATCAAGTGCTTCTTCTACACGCTTTGGCTCAACAGAAGAGACAAAAGAGTAATATTCCCAAAAGGAAGCGACACGAGATCGAGTTTTAACACCCTTACTTACATCACCCAATATTTGGTCTATTGGCCGATCTTTTGTGATTGCATTGTAGATTCTTGGTGGTAAGTTGGATGGTTGATCATCTTCCTTATTGTCCTCTTCATCAATTTGGATTTGATTTGTGGAATAGGTAGGAGGTTCAACTTGAATGGAAGATGATGGATCGTCTTTAGGCTTGATGTCGCCTATTTGCATGTACTCCATAGCTTTTCTTAAGGCTTCATCATCTACATCATCCAAGTTCTCATGCTCTTCTTGAGAGCCGTTAGTCTCATCAAATTGGACATCATGTCTTTCTTCAAGTTTTTGTTAAAGACACGATAAGCTTTGCTATTCGAAGAATAACCAAGCAAGAAACCAACGTCGCAACGACTTGCAAATTTTGAAAGACGAACACTCTTTTTCAAAATATAACATTTACAACCAAAAACACGAAAGTAAGAGATGTTCGGTTTTCTTCCAACAAGAAGTTCATAAGAAGTCTTGTTCAAAAGCCGATGTAAGTAAAGCCGATTTATGGCATGACAAGCGGTGTTAATTGCTTCTGCCCAAAAACTATCAGAAGTATTATACTCATCAAGCATTGTCCTAGCCATTTCAATTAATGTACGATTTTTTCTTTCTACAACTCCATTTTGCTCCAGAGTGTAGGTTGTGAAAAGTTCGTGCTTTATTCCAAGTTCATCACAAAAGTCTTCTACTTTAGTATTCTTGAACTCGGAACCATTATCATTACGGATTTTCTTGATTTTGAAATTAAATTCATTTTGAGCCTTTTTTGCAAAACTTTTGAAAATACCGGAGGTTTCAGCTTTGTCATCTAGGAAGAATACCTATTTGTATCTAGAGTAATCATCTACAATAACTAAACAATAGCTATTACCCCCGATACTCTTATAGGTTGTTGGCCCAAATAAATCCATATGTAAGAGTTCCAATGGTCTAGAAATTGACATGATACTCTTAGAAGGATAAGAATTAGTGACTTGTTTACCGGCTTGACAAGCACTACAAAGTCTATTTTTCTCAAACTTCATGTCTTTGAAGCCAACAACTAAATCATGTTTGAAAAGCTTTTTAAGTTGAATCATTCCAATATGAGCTAGCTTTCTATGCCAAAGCCAACCCAATGAGGGTTTTGCAATTAAACAAGTTTTTAAGCATGATTCATTTGAAGTAAAATCAACTAAATAAAGATTTTCAAATATAAAACCTTTGAAAACTAAAGAACCATCTTTTACATTTGAAATTGTAACACCTTCATTAGAGAATGAGCAAATTAAGCCAAGATCACATATTTGAGCAACGGATAGCAAATTGAAATTTAATGATTCTACTAAAGATACATTGGAAATGGAGAGGTCATTTGAGATAGCAATTTTACCCAATCCTATTACCTTTTCTTTGCTATTATCACCAAATGTGATCTTGTCAACTCCTTTACCATTCTCGAATGTGGTGAACATCTTTCTATCACCGGTCATGTGTCGAGTGCATCCACTACCAAGCACCCAATATTTTCCACCGATTTTGTAGTTCACCTACAAAACAAGAATTAAGTTCTTTTAGGTACCCAAATTTGTTTTGGTCCTTGGATGTTAGTGACCAAGGATTTAGGTACCCAAATAGCATTCTTTTCAGCGCCTAAAATTGAAATGCCAACAAATCTAGCAATAACTTTACCATCCTAAGTTTTTCTAAGTATATAGCATGAATCATATATACTAAAGGATGGAGTCTTACCAATAGGACAAGCTTGTTGCAAATGTCTTATTTCCCGGCACTTATGGCAATACTTACCATTTTACTTAACAAACCTTGTGGGCTTGTTTACCGATTTCTTACCTTTCTTCCGGACATATCCAAGTCCTTCTTTGTTGAATGAGCACCTTTACTCACTCAAAAGCTTGTCAAAAGTAGCCTTACCCTTGAAGCACCGTTCCAAGCTTTTGCTTAGCTTGTTCACTTGCACTTTTAGCTCATTATTTTCAACAACAAGCTTTGCATCATGAGACTCAACATTATCATGATTAGAGTTAATACTAGAGCAACATGGCATAGCAAGCGAATCATTACATGGAATAGATGCACTAGTTCTAGCAATTTCTATACTAGGCATTTCATCAAGAATATCACATGTAATTCCTACACTAGAGCTAGACTTGCTTGAATTTTCTTGAATAAGCAAGTCATAAGCTTCCTTTAGCTCCTCATAAGAATCTTTTAGAGAGATATGCTCTCTCTTTAAGACTTTATATTTTGACATTTCTTTTCCAAGATATTCATTCAAGTCTTCAAGTATATCCATTAATTCATCATATGTTAGTTCATTATCATTAATGGATTTTACCTTATCTCCTTTTACCATGAGGCAAGTAGGAGTGGAGAAGAGTGATGGAGCCTCCTTGATGGCGATGCCAACGAGTCCCTTCTTCTTGGGGTACTCATCCTCATCGGAGTCGGAGTCGGTTGACTCTTCATCAGAGTCCTATTCTCCAATGTGGGCTTCATGCTTGCCATCTTTGTGAAGCTTCTTGAAAAGCTTCTTCTTACCATCAAATTCCTTCTTCTTGAATGACTTGCCCTTGTCATCCTTTTTTGCGGGGCAATGAGAAGCAATGGCCCCTTCTCTTCGCAATTATAGCACCGGATGTTGCTATAACGCTCGTTGTCACTTGAGGATGACCCTTTCTTACTCTTGTCGAAGTTGAAGCTTCTATGTGGGCGTCTTCTCATGAATTTCTTCATTCTTCTCATAAGGAAGGCAAACTCTTCTTCGGAGTCTCCTTCTTCATCCTCATCATCGCTTGATTTCGCTTTGGCCTTGAAAGTGGTAATCTTCTTCTTTGAAGAAGATGACTCCAAGAGCTCTTCCTTGTCTTTCTTGAACAACTCATTTATTATGAGATTGCTCAAAAGTCCCGTTAGCGTCATTCTTGGCAACTCAGGAGAGTTGAGAAATAGCGTCACCAACGTCTCATATTTCATTCACAATGTTGTTGAGTCGTGAATACATCTCGGTGATGTTTTCATGAGAAAATATTACGAATGTCTCATATTTGATCCGAAGCCTATGCAATTTGGCCTCTTTGACCGTAGATGTTCCCTCATGGATTTCTAAGAGGGTGGTCCAAATTTCGTGAGCGATTTCCAAGTTGCTCATTCTATTGAACTCATCCGTGTTTAAAGCATCAAAAAGAGTATTCATAGCTTGAGCATCTAAATGAGCATTACATCCCTCTACTTTTGTGGGAAGTAGTGGATTGAGAGGCATGATGTAACCCTCATTTGTAATTTTCCATATGCTTGGACTCATGGCCTTTAAATAAATTAACATTCCAATTTTCCAATAAGCATAATTAGAACCATCAAACAAATGAGCTTTTCTTACAGCAATTCCCTCACTAGCCATCATTTTCTCTCTTAGACGGTTAAGTCTAAATCAATGAGAGACCAAGCTCTGATACCACTTGTAGGATCAAGGATAACCGACTAGAGGGGGGTGAATAGGAGGTTTTTAAACTTTTTGACTAATTAACAATTTAAGTCAATTATGAACTAAGTCTAAACTAGATACAATTCTAGCTAAGCAATTCAACACAAGATAAATGCTAGAATTGTAAATACGGAATTAGTAAAGACAAGAAATAACCACAATTGAGACAAATAAGTTTTTCCCGTGGCATCGAAGACTTCCCGGTTTTCACTAGTCCACGTTGAGGAAGCTTGAACTAATTAAGCTGGCTCCACGAATTAAGCCTTCCCTCGATCACTAGTGTTTGTTCTTCCTCCGCTCCGGAGATGGTGAACACCAAACCACTCACAATCTTGGCACTGGACCTCTTCACAATCTTCAAGAAGAGATCACCGTGCTAACACCACCAAGCCGTTTAGGTGTTTGGCAAAACACCAAGAGTAATGAATCAACGACCTTCGCTTGACGGCACTCAAGTGCAATGGATCAATCTAGAATGAATGCACTTGAATTTTGGCTCAACTACCTCACAATGAATGCACAAGTGTATTTGAGGTGTTGAAAGGATGCTCAAGGCTCTACGGATGTTAAATGTGGTCTTGCACTCTGTCCTTGAGCAGGTGAAGGGGTATTTATGCCCCCTACCAACAAATACGACCATTGGGGAGGAAATCCCCAACTTTCAGTGAAATGCGATACTACCGCCAAGTAACATGCGGTACTACTGCACCTCACCTGCCACTCCGTAACGGCTACAATAGTGGCATTAACTACTCTGACATAGCCGTTGGAAACTTCGGTGCGGTACTACCACCAACCATCATGCGATACTACCGCTGGCCGGTCATACCGCTCAACAAGGGAGGTACTACCATTTCTCAGAGGACCCAAAAGGGCACCTACTAGAAAATATGTACCGCTCAACTTTCGGAAATACCGGGGTGCGGTAGTTCCACTTGAACAACTGTGGTATTACCGTTCATAGGGTTTGCACCTCAACCGAAAAAAGTGTCTCTCTAGAAATAACGTACCGCCAACTCATTTTCGGAACGACCGAGTTACGGTAGTACCGCACCACGAGCCCGGTCGTACCGCTGAGCGGTAGTACCGTCTACCGCCGACTTAACGTCGGTACTACTGATTGTCCTGACAAAGCATAGTTAGCTTTCCTAAACAAATTCCAATTGCATGCATGATCCTAAATTGATCCAAATGGCACAAGAACATGCTATCAAGCTACTAATCATGTTCCCTCTTAATAGTACGGTATTTAACCTAAAATCTGGTCTTCCATCCATTTCTCCTAAGACCGGTAAAACATAAAAAGGATCCTAAACTATTTGTACCTTGTCTTTGAGCCATATTGATCTTCATGTTGTCCTTTAGCATGTATCTTCAAGTTATCAAACTCACCATTGGGACTTAACCTTGTAAATACTTAATAAACATGTTAATCCCATATTCACATATTATCATTAATTACCAAAACAATTTTTAGGAGCCTAGATGCTTTCAGTAGTTGTGCCCTTAATCTAATGCACCAAGTCTAAGCAGTCAACAGCCTCTGGTCCTTCACCTGTCCTATCTTTGGAGACTATCCCCACCACTAGATCCCCAATCCTCTCCCCACCTACCACCACTTGAAGCCCCTCCCCCCTAATGGCTCTCCCACTACTGATTCATTTGCCCCTAATCTCTCATTCCTTTGCCCTTAATCTCTCATTCCTTTCTATTCCTCACCAGCTCTATTCTAGGCCAGATGAGGTCCTCATTGGAGCTATGCATACAAATGAGTTGGTGCCACACGAAGGCACGGGATGATGCAACTTCCAAGGTGTTGGGATGTGTTGTACTGGGTACTGTGGCCATGGATGAGGTGTGCCTATAGGTTAGCCATCGCAGTAGAGGCTTAGCCATAGGGGCTATGGCGGAAGCACACCTTAGTGTGGTGGTGGAGGTGGGGCGAGCAGGTGCCATGGAGGGAGCCCGAGGCTAAGCTTGCCGTCGAGTCTCAGAGCCAGTGAGTTGGGTGTTTGTTGCATCCATATGTTCTTTTTGTTGCAAGAGGTGATTTAAGATGTTGGGACTATGGTTTATTAATGTTGCAATAATAGACTCTTGCAATGCTATTTTTTAAAAAAGAATTTCTCGATGTTGCATCTGGTGATGTTCATTGTTGCACATGTGAAATCAAAATGTTTCATAAGTTAGGCTCAAATGTTGCAGCACCCGATTGTCCATTTTTTTGTTGCAAATTGATGTTTTTTTTGTGCTCCATTGAATTTGCATAGGTTGTTGCTCTTGGGAGTTGGTTTTGGTGTGTGTATGACGGGGTGGAAAAACAATAGGCATCATTGCTTTCGTGGCAAAGGCCGGGTTTCAATTTTTTCAGCATCTTTTCCTGTTATTTGACATTTTGTTGCATGAGTTGATTACAATTGTTGCACAAGTTGTTCACCTATGTTGCATCAGAGCTAGACCTGTTCAAACGCCGGGCAGGGCTGGGCTTCAGACCGAGCCTGAAAAGCCCAGTCTCCAACGGCCCAGCCCGAGCCCGGCCCAGCCCAAAAAATGCACTCTCAAGCGTTCGGGCACTAGTTGTACCATGATTATTATCATGTAATATACTCCTGCATGCTCGGCTTCGGCCTTGGAGTCTTAGTCCTGGCTAAATTAACCTGCCTAGCTAGCTTTAAGTTAGTTAATTTCTTGGAGATGCATGGTGCTCAAAAAGGCCCTCAGCGACATGATACTACAAGGGAAAAGCTTCCCTTCAAAGACCGAGAAACTAATTACTGTGTCGTGCTTGAGAGGGCATAAGCTTAATTTTGAATAGCTCTAGCTAGGTTGAACCCAAAAACTTACCCTCGAGAACACTGCAAATTAAGCAGGGACGCCACGCCTCGAGAACACTGCAAATTAACATAGCTAGGTTGAACCCAAAAACGTTGCAGGCGCAGGGACCATGTATGGTATGTATACTCACTCCATCGGCATCCATGCATCTCTCCGAGCTTTGCTAGAGCTTAATTTGCAGACCATAGAAATGTTGAACTAATCATGTGTGTGCTGTGCATGTATTTGCATGGAGCCAAAACGTCCTCGTTTATGTTGGACTTGGATCAGTAGCGTAACTACAGGGATTGATTGAGTAGTTAGCATAACTATAGGAATTGATTTGTTTAGATATTTCCTTCCTTAATATTTATTTCCTTAATTTGGCGTTTAAATAAGAAAGAATAACCGAAAAGCTACCTTGAGATTGTGCAGCACAAAATCCTCTCGCATTTTGATTGCTGATTGGAGTCTCCCGAGTGATTGCGTGCGTTGCGTGTTCGTGTTCGTGTTGATGCCCTATTTGTTTAGGCTTTTTCTATGGCTTATAAAAAGCTTAAACCATTTTAAGTAAAAAAAATCATAAGCCAGGAGAGATGCGCTTTTTTGGCTTTTACGGAATGAAATATCCCTTTGCCACTGAATTTCGTTGAAATTACCCTTAAAATGCCATTCATATATAAGTGCAAGCCATTTCTCTTTTTCCCCTTATCCACCCGTTCTTCCCCTCCCTAAAGGCTCTCACCCCGAAGCCTCCCTTCTCCTCCCCCTAACATCGGCGCCTCCCCTCTTCTCCCCAACGCCAAGATCCCTCTCCTCCCCAACGCCAAGCATCCCTCCTCCCTATCCCCAACACCGTCGCATCCCCTACCCTGACGCCGCCTCCCGTGCTCGAGTAGGCAAAGAAATCGTGTTTGTTTCCTGGAACTTGCAACTGGGTCAATCTGTGTTTGTTTCTTTTTCAATCTGTGTTGGGCTAGCAATTGGATCACATGAAGACTGTTAATTTATTTTTGCACATGATTATGGAACTTCAGTTGGCCTTGTAATCTTGTTTTCAAAATGCCATGACTACTAGAAAAAGCAATGCTATTGATTATGTTCATACAAAAGATCACTTAACTTGAAGAACATAAATAGCATCATGTCTACGAGTTGCTAAGGTTGAATGCTGAGAGTTGTGCTGAGAGTGACATTGAACCTGCATATTGTGTTACTTTTTGTGTGAGCGGATGAACCTGCCTATTGTGTTACTCCATGCTTTCCCCCCTGACATAACAACTAGCAAATTTTGATTACTTGTTCATGTGAGTACTAGTTGTTCTTGACTGTCAGAGATCAACCAATTGGTACTTGTTTGCAGTCTTTTGATGAAGGGCGCCCTACCAGACATGAAGGAAGCAAGAGCTGAGAAGAGCATTTTTGCTAGTGTATTGCAAAAGAGAGCAATGCTCAGTGCTCCTTTCATTTTTATGTTGGTAGGAATCACAATTTTAGTGACGAGACATGGTAATTTTAGAACAATTTTGTTGTTCTTGTGTGCTAGTGTGACATTGGACAAATTTTCTTTCAAATTTGCATGAATGAGCTGAGCAACTCGCTAGATGTCGCGCTACCATTTTTGTGTGTGTGTGTATTCATGTGCCTGAATTTCTTGTGTGTTTTCCATGGGTAGGGGATGCATGATATTTTCCAGGGATCTCCTGAGAGAATGTGGGAACCAAATATGAACTGCGCATCAACAAGATTTGTGTTCATAGGCAGGAATCTCAATGGAGAAGAACTGGAGAAGGGCATCAAGGATTGCCTTCTGAAGAAATAAGACAGACCAGAGCATCTCCATTTTTGTTACACATAGGATGGATCTCCAGCTTCATGATTTTGAGCTTTGCGGCTGTAGAACTTATCCTTCAGACCGAACTCTGATTGAATTGACATGAAATGCGAGATGTATAGAATGGATAATTCCCTCGTAACCTTGCCAATTGCTATCCTTTACAATCACAATAGTCATTGGTATTTATTGTACTGTGATGTTATGCATTATGTTGCACTGTAACCTATAGAGATTTATAAGACCGATTTGAGGAATCACATGGTACACTACTATTGTATTATGCAGTGGGATTTATTTTCCAAGATTATGCTTCCTTTCTAATCTGTTTTTAAATACTGAATACATGCATGCACGGACGAGCGATATATTGCTATGAATAGGTCGTCTGTTATACTCTGGTCTTCTTAGATATATATCTCCGATGTCGAGATTTACAATTTATTTGGATAGGCTATGGTACACACACACATGCTCGTACGAGCGAAATATATTTTGTTTCATATGTACATTTGCACGTATCGTCATATTTACAAATATTATGCAAAAATAAGTTTAAATACATGCTTAAAAAGATTCTTTAAACTTTAAAAGGCAATTCATAGTTTTTATCCTTTACGCACAATTCAATAAGCCAAATCCTATATATACTGCTTTGCAGCCACTCATAACTAATTTCAAGAGTGTTAATTAGTTACCCCAGATACAACATGTACCTACGTACGTACGTCCAGACTGGATCTTGGGAGCACGAATGAAGGAAGCAGCAGCAAGCAAACCAAACCATGCTTTCCTTGTCGCTACTGTTAGGAGCAACTGTCGCCCTACTAGGACCAGGAGGAGTGCTAGTATTCGATTCGATTGCAGGCTATATACGCAGCAGGAGTACTCCAGCGATTGCATTGATTCACAGGCCAGGGCTTCACTAATCGCATCGCATGCATGTGTATGTGTGTGATTCTAAAGCCGCGGCATGCGACGCGACGACGGAGCTAGCGCACAAATGTTGTCGTGCCCAAAGCCGATTTGCCGGAGCCCGGTGCTGTTTTCGCCGACACCCATAAATGCCAGTCATACCGTTGCTGTTTGTGTTTCTTGCCCCGTCATTAATCCTACCAACGCACAACGTCCTGTAGGAGTGTACCCACGAAGCCCTAAAATAATAAAATCTTACGGCTGCGAGATTACGAGATGTACTCTCTCTCTGTTGTACAATAGATACCGTTGCAAATAATGCACCGCAAAAAAAAAAAACGGAAGATATGAATTTTACGAGAAAAATTTTTGCGAAAAAACCACGGACACACAAAGACGATATCAATGTACGAGAGATGTTTATGATGAAGCTTTTGCTCTTGCCCCGTGGACTACAGAGCTGAATTTATAGAGATATATGAAAGACTCCAGGTAAGAGTAGTGCTGGGATCCAAAAATAAAATTCTGGACCCTCTGTATATAACACACAAGTCTAGGATCATATTAGTGCACATAGTGTGAACATAGATAAATATCGATCTACACAAAACGAAATAATAGCATAAACGAGTAATTGAATAACAAATAACTGTTATGACTTTATGGCCGAGTTTACATTTAGTAAGCCCCGCAGGGCTGGCAATAATTAAATAAGCAGCAAAACAAAATAAACTTCAGCGGGAACCCATCGATTCGTCACAAGCAACTGATTGGGATTAAGACCTAGCGATCAACACCTTCGTAGAACTCCTCAAAAGCGACCGAAGACTTCTCCACTTCTGTTGATTGATTATAGCAAGCACGAGTACAAAACCGTACCCGCAAGTCATACCACAGAATACAATGTATACATGATGGGCTTATTCCAAAGGAATAGCTTCTGTGGTTCTTTTGCAGAAATAGAACATTTGCAATTGAATATGAATAATAGATTAAAACACAATGTAAAACAAATAAACAATGTTAGTTTAACAGTTATTTTCATAAAGGACACAATGTCTAATCAAATTATTCATACAACCATATGACCTAGATCACACAGCTCCCTTCTCAAGTATTTTACGAAAATCTAACCCTCATGTGAAATCCCCGAGCATATCCATAACCGCGGACGCGGCTATTCGAATATATTTGTTTAACACTTTGCAGAGGTTGTACACTTTACCCATATGATATAATCAGTGTAGCTAGCACTAATCATAACAAAACGTTTCAGAAATTTCATCTCAAACATTGACACTCCCGATGTGTTTCACTGATGACACTAACACCCACACAACAAATTAGTTCATTGCACACCATTGGACAGGGAAGCGGCGAACCATCCCGCGATGTGAATCGCCACGGAGGCAAAAACACACCTCCACCCTGGCACAGAGCCTAACCAACTACCTGAGTAGTCAATATCGAGACTCCATAACTTACTAAGTTAGGCCCGTCCCATACCAAGAAAGTGGTCGTACAGTTGTGGCTCAGTTCAATGGCACACAAAGCTAAGTCCTTAATTGACCAAGGCAAGACTTCTAAATTTCTAACTAAGCAATAATTATTTTCAAATCCTAAGCACTGAGCTCCATCATATCACAGAGTTTCCACCACTTGCCTCAGTCTGAATCTTTTCCCAACATGTTGGTTAAGTACAACACATGACATCAACGAGTAATAGCACACAGTGCGCACAGTTTTATCACAAAGCTTCATAGTCACTTAGTCAAATTCATATTGACAACTCACATAAAATGATGACTCGTTGCATGGCTAAGCAATCTACTCGTATTTAACCATCCCACGTTGGTGCTAAGATAATACCAACTAAATAATGAACCAATCTAGGGTAACAAAAGATCATGACATAACAATAGACAAGGTGGATATAAAAAAATTGGATTAATAACTAAACCCAAAAGCATTTAAATAAATACTTAAAGTGAATGCATTAATTTGAATCGAAGTAATTTTAGAAAACTGGGTTCAATATGATCAAATGTACAACTTGCCTTGGAATAGATCTTGGTACTGGTCTTGATCTTGGTGAACTCCTTCTTCAAAATTCTCCAAAGAATCAACGTCTACTCGCAAACAAAAACAAATTAACAAATTAAATAAATAACAGAGAGGAAAAAAAATCCAAAAATTAAATAAAGATCTCAGTAACATAGAGCTCGAATTTAGATGAATGTAGAAATTTGAATGGGCTCAATTGGAGTTCGGATGAAGAAGATATGGCTTTTGGAAGCTCTAAATCTAAGAAATACTCCAAAAAGGAATTTACTAGAATTTCCGAATTACTTTTCTATTGAAAAATCCGGAATATGACATCAGCATGATGTCATCACTAATTTTTGGAATTAAAACAAATCCCAGAAACTAATCTGACAAGTGGGCCCTAAATGTCATACGCACGCGCACGCGTGGCACTGACTGGGTGTCACGTGGATGACACGTTGGCTCTGAGGTCTACGTGACTGCTGAGGTGGATGGCCATGCGGGCTCAACGGCGACAACAACTTGGGTTCCAAAGGCAACCGGTGGAGGGTGGCACTTCGCCGGCGATGGGTGGTACTGGCGGGTAGAGCGCGCTATTGCACACTCGCTAGTGCACTCACAGGTGGAAGAGGACGGCAGTGATAGCCGGTGGTGAGCTTCAAGTGGAGAAGAAGGCTAGGCCGTTGTCGAACTTGGGCTCCGGTGAGGTACTAGCGATGGGAAAGGGTGCTAGAGGGAGCTCTAGTGACAGTGGACTCAGCGGTGTAGTCGATGTTGACACGGCGACCACAGCGGTGGCACAATTTGAAATCGAAAAGCTCTGGCGAAAAAACCCTAATTCTCAAATTACGGCGGCGCTAGGGCTCTCGGGTTGAGGGGACTTGGGGGTTTTGGGTGCAGGGGTCCTATTTATAGGGCCCGAGAGTGGCTAAGATGGCGTATTGGCGGCAGAGACATAAACAAGTCCGAAATTAATATGAGTGAATCTCGGAGATGGAAGGTGTTACGAGATATGATTTTGTTGATTTGAACACGAAGGGATAAGTGAATTCGAAAACCGTATCTTCTAAGGATTCTTTCGGTTGGAAACGACTTTGTCGTACGAAGCTTCGACGGGCTCCAATGGCGGCAGTGAAGAGGGCTCGCACGAGGACGACGACGCGAGGAAGGTGACGACCTGATGCGTGGCCCCATGCGTCAGCGAGACTGAGCAACGCGCGCGGGGGCTAGGCCGAGAGGGAAAGAGAAATGGGCCAAGGTCAAAGAGATTCGGCCCAAAGCATTAACTGGGATTTTAATTAGATTTTCATTTTTAGAAAATACAGTAAATCCAAATGGCAATTAGAAAATAGCAAATGAACTCGAAAAAATTCTAGAAAATATATCCAAGCACATAGAACCCAAATAAAATAGTTTTGACAATATTGATGTTGGCACTAATCATATTAAATAGTTTTGATACTGAAAGTCCATGTTAAGCTTGATTTAAAATCAAATAAAATTCAAGGGTGAATTTTCCAACTACCTACTAGTTAAAAGATTTTTAAAACTCAGAAAATTGGGATGTTACAACCCCCCTTAAAGAAATCTCGACCCTAAGATTCAGGCTAGCTAGAGAAAAGGCTAGGAAACTCGGCTTTCAGCTCTTCTTCATGCTCACACGTTGCTTCTCCTTCGGAGTGGTTGCTCCATTGGACTTTACAAAAATGAACAGTCTTGCTTCTAGTCCAATGCTCTGAGACGTCCAAAATCTTGATTGGTTGCTCTTTATAAGTGAGATCTTCTTTTAACTCAATTGAATCCAGGGGAGTTTGTTCTGTCGGTAGACGAAGACACTTCTTTAACTGAGAGACGTGGAAGACATCATGCACTTTTGCTAACGACTGCGGCAGTTCAAGCTGATAAGCAGCTTCTCCTCGGCGACTCACAATCCTGAACGGACCAACATGTCATGGGGCAAGCTTCCCTTTGGTATGAATTCTTTTGACACCGCTCAGCGAAGTAACTCAAAGATACAAGAAATCTTCTAGTTCAAAGCTAAGGTCACGATGATGGTTATCAGCGTAGCTCTTTTGCCTGGACTGAGCTAGCTTCAATCCTTCCCTGATCACAGACACTTGTTCTTCTGCTTCCTGAATAAAATCTTATTCGAATACCTTACGCTCGGCTGTTTTTGACCAATTCAGCGGGGTTTTGCATGCATGACCATATAAAGCTTCAAATGGTGATATTTGCAGACTGGCTTGGTAACTGTTATTGTATGAAAATTCTGCATACGATAAACTCTTATCTCAACTAGTAGCATTAGCTAGAGCACATGATCTTAACATATCCTCCAATATTTGATTGACTCTTTCAGTCTGCCCATCCGTCTGAGGGTGATATGTAGTACTGAAATTTAGATGAGTTCCTAAAGCTTCATGCAGACTCTGCCAAAAACGAGAGGTGAACTGAGATCCTTGATCTGAAACTATCTTCTTGGGCACACCATGCAAACTAATAATTCTCGACATATATAACTCTGCAAGGCGATCTCCTGAGTACGTGGTCTTAACTGGCGAGAAATAGGAACCTTTAGTCAAACAATCAACTATTACCCAAATCGAATCGTAACCCGATTGAGTCCTGGGCAAACCGGCAATGACATTCATTTTGATTTCTTCCCATTTCCACTCTAGAATCTTTAGCGGCTGCAACAAACCTGCTAGTCTCTGATGTTCTGCTTTTACTTTCTGACATACGTCACACAAGGCAACGAATTCAGCAACTTCTCGCTTCAGATTTGGCCACCAGAATTTATTTTTCATATCCTGGTACATCTTAGTATTTCCAAGGTGAATAGAATATTTCGAGTCATGACCTTCCTTTAAGATTAGCTGTCTTAAACCACCAACATCTGGTACACAGATACGACCATTGATCCAAGGTATATCTTGATCATCCTTGGTGAAGTCCTTGAATTTTCCTTTTGCCATTTTGAGCTTGATGTCCTTAATCTCAGGATTATTTGGTTGGGCTTCACGAATCTGCTTCTCCAAGGTGGACTGTACTTCTAGACTAGCCACGAATCCATCGGTTACAACTTCTAATTTTAACTTCAGAAATTCCTCTTGAAGTTCTGGACAATTCTCTTTTATTTGCAAAGCATTGCAGTAGCTCTTGGGACTTAACGCTTCTGTGTAACATCCTAATTTTCTGAGCTTTAAAAATCCTTTGAATAGCTAGTAGGGAGAAAATTCACCATTTGGTTTTATTTGAATTTAATTCAAAAGCTTAATATGGGACCTTGAGTGTCAAAACAATTTAATATGACTAAAGTCAACATGAACAATGGTCAAAACTATTTTATTTGGATTCTATGTGCTTGGATATATTTTCTAGATTTTTCTAGAATTTTTCCAAGTTCATTTGCTAATTTCTATTGCTTATTTGAATTCTCAGTATTTTCTAAATTGGAAAATGTAATTAAAATCTCAAATCCTCTCTCGGGCTGAATCTCTTCAACCCAACTCCTATTCCTCTACGCGTGGCCCGCTTGTGGCCCATTCGCGTGCGCGCTCGCCAGCCCGTTCCGCCTCGCACCTTGCCTCGCTAACCGGTGGCCCCGTCGAGTCGTCGTCCCCGCTGTGTTTATTGTGTGCACTGTGTGCTATTACTCGTGATGGCATGTGTTGCACTTAACCAACTGAGTGGTAAAAGATTTGGACTGAGGCAAGGGGGTGGATACTGTGTGAATTGGTGGACTGTGTGAACTGTGTGCATGGAAATATTAATCTGTGTGGCATAGTTAGAATATGGAAGTCTTGCCTTAATCAATTAAGGACCTAACTTTGTGCGCCATTGAACTGAGCCTTACTGTGCAACCACATGCCTGTTATGAGATGGGCCTAACTTAGTAAGTTATGAATTCTTGACACTGATTGCTCAAGCAGTAGGTTAGGCTCTGCGAAGGGTGGAGGTGTGCTACCAAGTAGTTACATCACGGGATGGTTCGCCGTGTCCTTGTCCAACGGTGTGTGTCGTACCAAGCGCTGTGTATGGCTTGGTGTGACGGTTTGTAAGCACACTGGGAGTGTCAATGTTAAGATGAAGTTTTCGAAACGTTTTGTTATGATTAGTGCTTGCAACACTAGTTGTATCTTGTGGGTAAAGTGTACAACCTCTGCAGAGTGTTTAAACAATCTATTCGAATAGCCGCGTCTGCGGTCATAGACATGCTCGGGGATTTCACATGAGGGGTAATTTTCATAAAAACTTTGGGAAGGGAGCTGTGTGATCTAAATCATATGGCTATGTGAATAACTTGATTAGGTTATGTGTCTTTGTGAAATCAAACTATTAAAATTAAATATTGTTTATTTGTTTTACTATATGCTTTCAATCTATTATTCATATTCAATTGCAAATGTTGCATTTCTGCAAAAGAACCACAGAATGTCATTCCTTTGGAATAAATCTGCATGTATATTTGCATTTCTGTGGTATGGCTTGCGAGTACGGTTGTGTACTCATGCTTGTTGTAAAACATGCAACAGACTGCATTCGAGGAGGAGTTCATCAAAGGTGCCTGATCGTAGGATCTTGATCCCAGTCAGTTGCTTGTGGTGAATTAATAGGATGCTGTTGCCGTTTCCGTTTCCACTGCTATTTAATTCTCTGTTAGCCCTGCGTAGCTTAATAAATGTAAACTCGACCATAAGGTCAAAACCCTTATTTATTAATCAAATTATTCGTTTATGTTATTAATCACTTGTGTGGATCGATATTTACCTATGTTGACACTGTGTGAACTAGCGTCATCCTAGACTAGTGCATTATACACAGAGGGTCCAGAATTGTATCTTTGGGTCCCGACAATTTGCAACAACATTAGCTTTACCAGGATGGTAGTGGATTCCAGTGTTATAATCCTTTATTAACTTCAACCATCATCTCTGCCCCATGTTTAGATCAGACTAAGTGAAATGTACTTCAAACTTTTATGATCTATGTATACCTCACAGCGGTTACCAATGAGGTAATGATGCCAAATCTTTAAAGCGTGCACTACGACAACTAGTTTTAGATCACGGGTAGGATAATTCTCCTCACGAGGTCTCAATTGTCTCGATGCATAAGAAACAACTCTTCCTTCTTGCATTAGGACGCAACCTAATCCTTGACGCGAAGCATCACAGTAGATATCGAAATCTTTACGAATATCTGGCAAAATTAACACTAGGGCTGAAGTCAGACACTTCTTCAATTCTTAAAAACTTTCTTCACAGGCTGGGGTCCAAGTGAATTTTTTCTCCTTTTTCAACAATTGCATATGGGGCTTAGCAATCGTTGAGAATCCTTCGATGAAGCGGCAATAATATCCCGCCATTCCCAAGAAACTACAAATCTGAGTTACTGTCTTGGGCTGTTCCCAGTGTAACACCACTTTAACTTTAAAGGGGTCAACTACTACTCCCTCAGCTGTCATCATGTGGCCAAGGAAATTAACTTCCTTTTTTCCAAAAATCACACTTGCTGAACTTAGCATACTCCTGATGCTCTCTGAGTTTCTCTAGTATTAATCTCAAGTGCTCGGCATGTTCTTCTTTTGTCTTAGAATAAACCAGAATGTCGTCAATGAACACTACCACAAACTTATCCAAATACTCTATGAATACTTTATTCATCATGTTCATGAAATATGCAGGGGTGTTAGTCAAACCAAAGGACATGACTAGGAACTCATAGTGTCCGTATCGCGTAGAGAAAGCGATCTTCGGTATATCCTTCGGACAAATCTTCAACTGATGGTAACCTGATGGCAGATCGATCTTTGAGAACACTTTGGTTCCTTTCATCTGATCAAATAAATCATCAATTCGGGGTAGTGGATACTTGTTCTTGATAGTAACTTTATTAAGAGCACGATAATCGATGCACATTCTCATGCTCACATCCTTCTTTTTGACAAACAAAACTGGCACTCCCCTTGACGACAAACTAGGTCTCACATAACCTTTCTCAAGAAGTTCTTCAATCTGCTTCTTCATTTTCACTAACTCATCAGCTGGAATCCGATAGGGTCTCTTTGAAATTGGTGTGGTTCCTGGCACTAAATCAATAACGAATTCAATGTCACGGTCTGGCAGCATTCCTGGCAATTCTTCTGGAAATACATCTGGATATTCTCTGAAAATGGGTACATCCTCCAATGAAACGGTCTTCAGGCTATTGAGCAACAGATGTCCATCACACACTGAGGTGGCTAGTAACTCCACCTTCTTTCCATTGGTATCCTCAACTGCTATGGCTCTTTGGCCACAATCTAGCATAGCTTTGTGCTTCGATAACCAATTTGTACCAAGCATGGCATCTAAGGTCTGGGTGTCTAAGACAATAAGGTTGGCTAGAAACTCAACTCCAGCTATGAGTAACTTAGCCGCTAGACATCCCACTCTAGAGCTTAACTCTGCCCCAGGCGACTGGACTAACAGAGTATGCTTAAGATGCATAACTTTCAAATTGTTCTTGGTTGCAAAACCCCTAGAAACAAATGAATGCGAAGTTCCGGAATCAAACAAAACTGATACAGGTACTGAGTTAACCAGAAACTTACCCAGTACGACGTCAGGTGCCTCTTGGGCTCCTTCCTGAGTGACGTGGTTGACACAACCTCTAACCATAGACTACAGCACTCCTCCAGTTTGACTGGCAACTTGGGAGGCTCCTTAGTTGATGCTTGGTGCTGACATCTTGGCTGGTGTAGCTCTAAGGTTGAAGTGTACTGAAGTCACTGTTCCCTTCTGAGGACAATGGTTGGAAAAGTGTCCTGGTTGACGGTAGGTATAGCAAACTCTAGCTCCACTCTGCAGATTGCCTCCTGGATTGGGGTTGACTGGCACAGGGTTGCGAAAGTTCTAAGCAGCTGGACGAGGTGCAGGCTTACTGAAAGAGTTCTGTGACGGAAAACAAGTGAACTGTTGGAGAACTGTTCTCGCTTTCTGCTGAGCTTGATGACTCCCTTGTTGATCCATTTTGCGCTTGTGGATGTCCTCCAACTCTTTGCGCTTATGCTCAAGGATCAAAGCCTTATTGATCAACTCTTTGAAATCTAGAAAGGTGTGAGCAATCAGGCTGACTTGCAATCCAGTATCATGTCCTTTCAGAAAATGACTCTGATGAGCCTTGTTAGTGGCAACATCTTCCGTAGTGTAGCTGGTAAGCTAAGAGAATTTGTTGAGGTAGTCGATTACTGACATGCCTCCTTACTTGAGAGCACGAAATTCATCATTTTTTAGATCAATAATTCCTTCTGGCACATGATACTAGTGAAAAGCTGTTGAAAACACTTCCCAGGTAATGTTCTGTGATGTCTCGTGTACGACACAGAAGTTTTCTCATCATTTGGTGGCAATGCCCTCCATTTGATGGGTAGCGTATAGAACCTTCTCACGATCGCTGCATTAGGTGATCAGCAGCTTCCTTTCGGTGATGCGAAGCCAATCATCGGCTTCAACTAGTGAGACATGACTAGAAAAGGTTGGCGGGGGAGTTCTCATGAACTCTGCATGCTTGGATGGTCCATGATGACTGTGAGCAGTTGGTGTTCCATTGTTGTTGTTGTTGTTCTGATTGTTGTTAATATTTTGCATCTAGTTCATCATTGTGTACATCATCTGTGTTTGGGCTGCCATGATCGCTCCAAAATTATGCAAATCAATTAGAGGTGCTTGTGTATGAACGACTCTGCTTGTGTTCCGCTCATTTTCTTCTCGACCGTGGATTCTCGATCCATTGGCGAAAGATGACGAGTTTGAACCATCTAGCCAACAAACACAGCTTCAAGAAATCAATTGAAATACTTATATTAATAGGGGTCTTAGAATGGCTACAACAAATACCTAATGGCCTTTGCAACTCATACTCGCACACAAGAAAACAAACACAAACCTAACACACAAGCTATCGCCTAAAGGGTGACTCTTCTAAACTTAAACTGACGCGGCTCAACACACTGAGCCTCGAATGACTTAACCTAAACCTGAGCGAACTTAGTCGCTAAGGTAACCTCCACAACCACAACGGTGCTCCCACCTACTATAGACTTGGAATTGCGTGGGCATCCTTGCAAACTGGTCTTGGTGCTCCGAGACTGGTGCAGCAGGAATAGGCGTCCCTGGTGTAGGCACGACAGGCTCCTCCGGTGCTTCGGGCTCTGCTGGCTCCTCGACCTCTTCCTGGTATTCCTCTGGATCTTCCTCTTCAGGGTCTTCCTCTGCATGGTCTTCCTTGTGCTCATGCTGACCGTAAAGAGCTTCTTCTAACATGGCGATCTTTTCTTCTGCCATTTGCAGAGTCTTGTAGACGTACTCCAACTTCGTGGTGGCCAACTCTAGGGATTCCTCTTGAGTAGCTACAAACTGGGCAAGATGTACCATGGTGGTGTTTCACTCTCCATCTGTAGACGGGTATCGTGCAAGAAGGCCCACTGTGGAGGCACAGGGATGATAGCGGAAGACTATATCCTGAAGCTAGTGTGCGTAGATGTTGCAGATCCTCAAGATAGCAAGGCACGAGGACTCCTGGATTCCTTCTGAAAAGATCATCCTTCGAATAGAGATATTTAGAGGATGGCCAGCTTTAGTATCCCTCCGAGCATAGATGGTAAAACGACAAAGCACTCCACGGCTTCGGCCGTTCACCACCCAGACGGTGCCCTAGTACATCGGTCGGTCGAATCCTCCGACCTCTTGCAAAAGCTTCCATAGTTCTGTAGCAAATCCTTCCTTTAATCTTGGAAATGCGGCATCTGCTAAGACAAACAAGAGGGTAAGAGCCAATTTAAAACAGTGGAGAAAGAAAAATTTCAGCAATAGTTGAGTCAAGAGAGACATAAGGGGAGTTAAGCAATTCCATTAATCTTGCAAGTTAATTTTGCTTTAGAAAATAGTTTGGACACTCTAAATACGGCCAATCTAACTAAGGTCAAGACCTATAGTTAGTATGGCTCTGATACCACCTCTGTCAGGACCAAAAAAATGCAATTCTGGACCCTTTGTATATAACGCACTAGTCCAGGAACACGCTAGTGCACACAGTGTGAAAATAGATGAATATAGATCCACACAAGATGAAATAATAGCATAAACGAGTAATTTAACTAACAAATAACTGCAGTGACCTTATGGTCGAGTTTACATTTATTAAGCCTCGTAGGGCTGACAATAATTAAATAAGCAACGAAACAAAATAAACTTCAGCAGGAACCCATCGATTTGCCACAGGCAACTGACTGGGACCAAGACCTAGCGATCAACACCTTTGTAGAACTCCTCCTCAAAAGCGGCCGAAGACTCCTTCACTTCTGTTGATTGATTATAGCAAGCACGAGTACACAACCGTACTCGCAAGTCATACCACAGAATGCAATGTATACATGATGGCTTATTCCAAAGGAATGGCTTTTGTGGTTCTTTTGTAGACATACAACATTTGCAATTAAATATGAATAATAGATTAAAACACAATGTAAAACAAATAAACAATATTAGTATAACAGTTATTTTCACAAAGGACACAATGTCTAATCAAATTATTCACACAGCCATATGGCTTAGATCACACAGCTCCCTTCCCAAGTGTTTTTTGAAAATCTAACCCTCGTGTGAAATCCCCGAGCATGTCTATGACTACAGACACGGCTATTCGAATAGATTTGTTTAACACTCTGCAGAGGTTGTACACTTTACCTATATGATATAATCAGTGTAGCTAGCACTAATTATAACAAAACGTTTCAGAAATTTCATCTCAAACATTGACACTCCCGATGCGTTTTACTGATGACACTAACACCCACACAACAAATTAGTCCATCGCACACTGTTGGACAGGGAAGCGGTGAACTGTCCCGTGATGTGAATCGCCACGGAGGCAGAAACACACTTCCACCCTAGCATAGAGCCTAACCAACTACCTGAGTAGTTAATGTCGAGACTCCATAACTTACTAAGTTAGGCCCGTCCCATACCAGGAAAGTGGTTGTACAGTTATGACTCGGTTCAATGGCGCACAAAGCTAAGTCCTTAATTGACCAAGGCAAGACTTCCAAATTTATAACTAAGCAATCATTCTTTTCAAATCCCAACCACTGAGCTCCACCATATCACAGAGTTTCCACCACTTGTCTCAGTCTAAATCTTTTTCTACCCTGTTGGTTAAGTGCAACACATGCCATCAACGAATAATAGCACACAGCGCACACAGTTTTATCATAAAGTTCCACAGTCACTTAGTCAAATTCATATTTGCATCTCACATGCAATGATGACTCGTTGCACGGCTAAGCAATCTACTCATATCTAACCAACCCACGTTGGTGCTACGATAATACCAACTAAATAGTGAACCAATCTAGGGTAACAAAAGATCATGACATAATAATAGACAATGTGGATATAAACAAATTAGATTAATAACTAACCCAAAAGCATTTAAATAAATACTTAAAGTAAATGCATTAATTTGAATTACAATAATTTTAGAAAACTGGGTTCAATATGATCAAAGGTACAACTTGCCTTGGAATAGATCTTGGTACTGGTCTTCATCTTGGTGAACTCCTTCTTCTTTAAAATTCCTCCAAAAATCAACGTCTACTCGCAAACGAAAGCAAATAAACAAAATAAATAAATAATAGAGAGGAAAATAAACTCCAAAAATTAAATAAAAATCTTAGTAAAATAGAGCTTGAATTTAGAAATTTGAATGGGCTTAATCGAAGTTCGGATGAAGAAGATGTGGCTTTTGGAAGTTCTAAATCTAAGAAATACTAAAAAAAGGAATTTACTGGAATTTACGAATTACTTTTCTATTGAAAAATTCGGAATATGACATCAGCATGACATCATCACTGACTTTCATAACTAAAACAAATCCCATAAACTAATCTAACAAGTGGGCCCTACGTGTCATAGACAAGGTACAAGGTGAACTGGGTTTATGTGGGATGGATCTAGGGTTTGATCTGATGTGCCATGCATGCGCACATGTGGCGTTGACTGGGCGTCACGTGGATGACACGTTTGCTCTGAGGTCTATGTGGCTGTTGAGGTGGATGGCCACGCAGGCTCAACGGCGACAACGGCTCGGGTTCCAAAGGCAACCAGCGAACGGCGGTGCTTCACCGGCGATGGGTGGTACTGGCGGGTAGAGGGCGCTATTACGCACTCACTAGTGCACTCACGGGTGGAAGAGGACGACGACGATGGCCAGCAGCAAGCTTCAAGTGGAGAAGAAGGTTTGGGCGTTGTGGGACTTAGGGTCTAGTGAGGTACTTGCGATGGGAAAGGGTGTTGGAGGGAGCACTAGTGACAGCGGACTTAGTGGTGCAGTCGACGTTGATGCAGTGAGCACGACGGTGGCGCAAATTGAAATTGAAAAGCTCCAGCGAAAAAACCCTAATTCTCAAATCACGGTTGCACTAGGGCTCTCGGTTTGACGGGACGTGGGGGTTTGGGGTGCAGGGGCAAGGGCGATCCTCGGGGTCCTATTTATAGGGCCTGACCGTGGCTAGGATGGCATATTAGCGGCGGAGACCTAAACGAGTCCGAAACGAATACGAGCGAATCTCGGAGATGGAAGGTGTTACGGGATATGATTTTGTTGGATTTGAACATGGAGGGATAAGAGAATTCAGAAACTGTATCTCTGAAGGATTCTTTCGGTTGGAAACGACTTTGTCGCACGAAGGTTCAACGAGCTCCAATGGCGGCAATGAAGAGGCTCGCGTGAGGACGACGACGCGAGGAAGGTGATGACCTGACATGTGGGCCCCACGCAGGCTGGGCTGCGCGCGGAGCTAGGCCGAGAGGCAAAGAGAAATGGGCCAAAGTCAAAGAGATTCGGCCCAAAGCATTAACTGAGATTTTAATTATATTTTCTTTTTTAGAAAATGCAGTAAATCCAAATGGCAATTAGAAAATAGCAAATGAACTCAGAAACATTCTAGAAAAATCTAGAAAATATATTCAAGCACATAGAACCCAAATAAAATAGTTTTGACAATTATTGATGTTGGCATTAATCATATTGAATAGTTTTAATACTGAAAGTCCATGTTAAGCTTGATTTAAAATCAAATAAAATTCAAGGGTGAATTTTCCAACTACTAACTACTCAAAAGATTTTAAAACTCAGAAAATTGAAATATTACAAGTAGACCTGTGAGTTGGAATAGGAAACAAAATTCGTATCACACTCAAACTCAATTTTAGTATCACACTCAAACTCAACAATCCCCACCTTGAGACGAATTTCTGATGAACACCTTGTGCGCCGAACGTCCATAGAACTACTCTCAATAATTAAGACCAAAACAGTCCAAAACACTTCTCATGAAGCCAAATGGAGCAATCAAATGCTCAATCATTTAACGGCATAAGCCAAGACATCAATTGTGGTGCTGAATAATTATAGTGAAGAACTCATCTCGTGGACTTGAATTGCTCCGGCTGGAAGTCTAGAACACATAACTCGGCAAACAATGCCCACTGAAGGGCAACTTGCATGTGCAGACATCACATACATCAAATTGTCGATTCTAAAATGTCGGGACCCAAAACTACGGTTCGGGACCCTCTGTGTTTAATGCACTAGCCTAGGATCATGCTAGTGCACACAGTGTCAACAAAGATGGCAATCATTACATACAAGCGAATAATAACGTAAACGGTTAACTTTGATTAACAAATAATGGTTTTGACCTCAAGGTCGAGTTTACAAATACTGAGCCACGCAGGGCTAACATAGGAAATAAACGGCAGCGGAAACATAAACGGTAGTGGCACCCCATCGATTTGCCACAGCAACCGATCGATCAAGACCTCACGATCAGCACCTTCGATGTACTCGTCCTCAAATCTTTGGTGAAGACTCCTCCTCCGCTTGATTCATTCAAAACAAGCGTGAGTACACACCGTACTCGCAAGCCACACCACGTAAATGCAAATATATACATATCTTTGGCTTTTTACAAAGGAAGGCATTCATGGCTCTTTTGCATAAATGCAACTTTTGCAATTGAATACAATTCAATAGATTAAAGACAGTAACACAAATAGACAATAATAATTTTAACAAGTTATTTCACAAAGACACACTGACCTAACGAGTTATTCACATAGCTAGATGATTTGTTCACATAGCTCCCTTCCCACACAGCTTTTATGAAAATCTACCCTAGTGTCAAATCCCGAGCATTGTCCATGATCATGACGCGCTATTCGAATAGATTAAGTTACACTCTGCAGAGGTTTGTACACTTTACCCACAGGATACAATTAGTGTAGCTAACACTAATCATAACAAAGCATTTCAGATACCTTATCTTACTATGCTAGGCCCGTCTCAAAACAGACATGTGGTAGTACAGGAGCTCAGTTCAAAAGAGCACATGGTGAGGTCCTTAATTAACCAAGGCAAGACTTCCACAAGCTAACCAAATCACACAGACACACAGATTATTATAGTTCACATAGTCCACATAGTTCACACAGTCCACCCTTTCACACAGTTCCCACCACTTGCCTCAGTTCAAATCCTTTTACCACCCCATTGGTTTTAAGTGCAACACATGCCACAAAGACACATAGTACACACAGCTTTTATCACATAGTTGCATATTCACTTAGTCAAATTTATATAGCAATCTACATGACAAATGATTCGTGGCATGGCTAAGCGATCTAATCGTATTAACCAACCCACGTTGGTTCTACAATATTAACCAACTAATTATCAACTAGGGTGACAAGGAATCAAGGCATAACAATTACACAAGGAGGCATACCAATTTGGATTTAACTATCGCACCCAAAAGCTTTTAAATAAATACTTGAATTAAGATGCAGAATTTGAATTAAAATACTTTTATAAAACTGGGAAGCAAAATGGTCAAGGGCATAGCTTGCCTTGAAAAGGATCTAGGAATTGATCTTGGTCTTGGAAAGGTCCTTCTTCTTCAACTCTTCCAAAGACGTCGAAGTCTACTCGCAAAACGACACAAACAAACAAACTAAATGAAAACCAGAAGCAAATAACTCCAATAAAATAAATAAAAGCTCCAATAGATAGATCTGGATTTTAGACGAATTTAGGAATTTGAATGGATGGATTTGGAGTTAGGATTCAAAAGATATGAATTTTACAAGTTTTAACCTAACTCTTGAAATTTAAATGAATTTCTAAATTTAAACATAATCAAATTTAAATAATTTTGGTTTGATTAGCTAGATCTTAATTTTATATGAATTTAGAAATTTGAAACACCCAATTTGGAGTTTGGATGCAAAAGTTATGAATTTTACAAATTTAAACCTAAATCTGTTATTTAACAATTTTCCGAATTGTTTTTCTAAAGGAAATTCTAATTATTGCGCAAGGTGACGTCGTGAAGGATTTCCGGAATTTAAAAGAATTAAAGAATTAAGCGACATGTGGGACCCACATGTCGGTGACCCAACTCCAGTGGACCAAGTCCACCGAGCCATGAATCGGCCGCTCGATCGCCACGTGGGCACTCACGTGGCGCGACACGTGGACGACGGCGCCACATGGGCGGACACGCAAGCACGGGCCGAAGCCGACGCCGACGCGTGGGCGGCGGCGGCGGCGGCAGACACGGAACCAAAGGGTGCCGTGACAGCGGCTCGCCGGCGAGAATGGGTGGTACAGGGAGATAGAGGGGAACACGGGGATCTCGAGGGTGTGCTCACTGGTGCGAGAAGACGACGGTGGCGACCGGCGGCGAGGTCGGAGCGGAGGAGGTGGTACGGGCTCGACGGCGACAGCGCTAGAGGGCTCCTCCGGCGAAGGCGAGGCGAGCACCAGCTTCGCGGCGACACGGCGAGTCCAACGGTGGCGGCGACGACGACGCGGGGGCAACGGAGGCGGCGCAATTCCTCGTCGGAGCAAGCGGCGGCGAGATTAGGTCCTCAAGCTTCTCTGGCTCAAGGGCTCGGGAGGAGGAGTGAGTTGGGGGTTTGGGAAAAGGAGGGCGGTGCGATCCCGGGGGTGCCTTTTATAGGGGCCGGGGAGCTCCGAGGCGGCGTGGCTACGTGGAGGTCGTGGCGGCGGCATTATGAACGTGGCGAACCGCGCGGGATGAGAGGGGTTCTTGGGGTGGCGGCGTGGTCGTGGAGGTCGTCGCACACGCGAGGAACGGGAGGTTGAGGCGCCCAGCGTGAAGCTCGGCGTTGACCGCTCATGGCGGTTGCGTGCAGCGCGTCCGCGCGGAGAAGAAAGCGGCGAGGAAGACGGCTCCGACAAGGCGGGCCCACCTAGCAGCGAGACGGGGAGGCGGGCGCGCGCGCGGCGAGATCTGGTCGTCCGCTCGCGATCGGACGGCCAAGGAAAGACGGGCCGCTGGGCTTCCGCGCGGAAAAAGGAAGTTGGGCCGGAGAGATTCGGCCCAACACTATTTGGAGATTTAAATTAGCTTTTTCTTTTTAAGAAAATACCAGAAATTCAAATAAGCATTGGAAAATAGCAAATGATCTTGGAAAAATTCCAGAAAATTCTAGAAAATATATCCAAGCTCATAGAATCCAAATAAAATAGTTTTGACTATTGTTCATGTTGGAATTATTCATATTAAATTGTTTTGTTACTAAAGTCCAAGTTTAAGCTTTTGAACTAAATGCAAATAAATCCAAATGGTGAATTTTCTCCTTACCAACTATTCAAATGATTTTTAAGGTTCTGAAAATTGGGATGTTACATAAAAGTAACTGAATTCCATGATATAGTAAAAAACTGCTCCTGTAAAAGAACATGCTAATGAAAGGAACCCAACATGCTGTCAATGGAATAGAAACAATTTCTGCAATATACCCCTCATATCGAGTTGGGACAACTAGAACAAACATTGTAGTATCCAAGCAAAAACGAACTCCTTGCACTTAAATCCATCATCTCGAATTGAAATTGGAGCAAAACCTTCACTTTCAAACAGCAAAACTCCAGAGAGTATTATGCTAGCTACCATCAGGGTGTTATCAAATTCATGAGAATTAATGTTGCCAAAGCCTCCACAACGATCAACTTAAAAGTGATCCAAACTACAACGTATCTAAATGGTGAACGAAACACCAAATGCAGTTGTCCTCACAGCTGACAATGTTTTTTCTTCAATATCTTAATTAAACCTAGCATAAATTAATTCAATAGCAGTGTTGTGCTGAAAGCCTATAACTCCATCTTAGACTCTACTGTGCAGATCTTGCCACGGTAACCTACAGTAGACGATGGATCATCGAAGAACTGTTGAAGAAATCGTCAATGATTAATCTTGTATGGATGCCGTCAATGATAGGCACAATGGCCTGAATTGTAATGAACTCCACTTCCAATGAAAGGAAATGAAATAAAGCTTACGACACAGTCTCTTGATGGAAGGTGACGATCGACTAAGGCGGAAGATTGTTGACGGAGGTGGTGCAGGACAGCATCGTGTGTTGGTGTTGGCAGAACAGATGTCAAAGTACTATTCCTCGTGCGGCACTTTTTCGCCCGAAACCCTAATTTGACATTATATGTCCTTTTCGACCGTTTCGAGCTTGTGAATTCATTTCTTACTCCGTTTAGCCAAATGAAGCTCCAAATAAATTCCTACCACTCCGCTCCACCTTTCTTTCTGTTTCTTTTCTAAATTTCTTTACTTGCATGTTGTTCTCAGCTCATTCCTTGTCAAGCCGGATTTTATTTGGTTTATTTTGTTTCATGCTAGGTCATGACTTTGAAGACCAAACTCCAGAAGATGTCGAACAAAACCAGTATCTAGAAGACTTTTTTCAAGAAGGCAAGTCGCATTCCGTGATCATTTCGAGCCTATAATTCATATATTTATTATTACTTTCGTTATTGTATTTGTGCCAATTACTTTAAATATTCAAATAATACTTTTGAATGCCATGATAAATAGATAAATCATGTTAACCCACATACAAACCCACCTAGCACTTGTAGGCCATATTCACCTTGACAAGTTTAAAATCCTTGTAGGCCATGTTCACCTTGACAAGTTCACATAAAATATTAGCTATATAATTAGCTTTGTCACCATGTGTTTATAAAATCATCAAAAGAGTATTGACTGTTCGCCAATGGTCTTTGAGGAGAGTTGAGGGTTGTGTCTAGGAAGTTGGACAACCCAATAGACTTGTGTTAAAGGTGAATCAAAGGTGAGGCCTGGAAGGTGAACAACCATGTGTTGGTGTTGGTCCGTCGCCTCACTATGAGACAAGTAAGGACAAGAACCTTGTGCCACAGTAATAGACACAGAAAACCGCTCAGCCATAGGTGTGGTCATTACTCCTTGGCTTAGTACACTGCTCTTCCAATTGAATATCTACAGTATCGAGAATGGGACAGGAGTGGGCCTAAGGAGGCACTCGCTGGTCTACACGACGGTAGGTGCCGTCAGCATAGGGGTGTAAGATCCACTGTGGCCGGTGGAGTCTCCTGAGGGCTGTATGGTCCATAGACCTACTGGATAGAGGCTAAAAAGGTTGAGCAGTGAAAAGGCTTTATTATCTCAACTCAGTCGCACGCTATCGTGTTGCGTGTATATTGTTATGACAATATGAGTCTAAGATATCTTGTGGGTAAAGCTGAGTAACTCTGCAGAGTGTATAATTAAAGGTATTCGAATACGCTGTGCTTCCGGTTAATGAAGCTGTGTTAATGGGTGATTCCAACACATAGGCATAAGTAGAGTTTTTGTGATTATAAGTTGGATTGTGCAATTGTTGAGAAACCCCTGAGGTTATTACTTATTATTGTTTTACTGTTTTAAAGATAAAGTACTTTAAATACAAAATGCATCCACATATGCCTGTTATGGTAAAACTGTATCATTCCTTTGATAATCCTAGCATGTAATTAATTAGGATTTCCATGTGGCTTGTTGAGTACGGTAGTAGTACTCATTCTTGCAATATCTGAAAAACATCTACAGAGGAAACCTGAGAAAATGCAGAGGATCATATTGAACAGGATTTTGGTGGACCCACGGATGGCAGCGACTACTGTTATTAGGTCTCGACTGCGCTCAAGCGTGCTTGTGGTTTGAAGTTCTTTTGTCTTGTATTATATTAACTTTGGGCTTGGATGCCCATGTCAGGTTAAAACTGGCTGTTAAGCCTTAATCTTATGTAATAAAAGTCTGGTTTTTATTGTAATCGAAAGCTTGCTTGAGACGCTGCTTACTTCGTAACTGCACATCATGGGCGGTTGTGAAGAGTTTAACAATCCTAGATTTTGGGGGCGTTACAAATTTCCTCATGAGTGAAAGGAGCCTCCAAAAATAGATAAATCCACATGTTGTTGTAGAAGTTGTGATAGATCAAAATGCAAGATTGACTTTTTAGAAGATCCCAATCTTTCTTTATACAACAACCATAACAGTGTTGCTTTACCATGATGATCAGCGATATCAATCCCATCTAAATTTTGCAAAAGAGGAATATGATTTTTTTTTTCTATATCTAATTGTAGTTGTGGCATGAAAAAATTTGGTATTGGCATGTCCAAATTTGACCCATTTGATAGTGCATCGCTGCTTCCAATATATTTTTTGATTGTTCAATAAATGGTGCAATTCGTTCTTGAGGATATTCCTGGCATTCCATTCCATTAAAGACAACGGCCTATACTCTTCCAAGGTGTCCAGCAATAAAATAGTCTCATTGCTATTAGCAATGGCCATTTTCATATCTGAGATTTGCTTAGCCCGGATTTTCAAAACTCTTCTTAGATTTTTTGAACGTAGCAGTGATCTATTTTCCTTTATCTCCTCGCACTGATGGGCAATTCCAAGCTTGCTCAACCATAGTCATAAATTCCCTATGCTCGAGCCAGAAGTTTTCAAAATGGAAGATTGTTGACTTTGGGATTGAACTATCAATTTGAATTACACAAGGAACATGATCAGAAGTGGTTTTTGCAAATGGCAAGGCAAAACTATTTGGATAGTGCAAAGTCCAAGCATTTGAGGTAAAAAAAAACAATCTAGTCTCTCTAGAAGTGGAATTTCTTGCATATTGCTCCAAGTGTAAGCTCTTCCCTTGAGGGGTAGATCAACCAAACCCAAAGCACTGATGGCCTCCAAAGAGAAACATGTTGTTTATATCACCACCATGAATATTTCTATCTGAAGGGCTCTGAATGAAATTTAAATCTCCAAGTACTAACCATTTAACATCCTCTGGCATTTGAATGTTCTTAAACCAAGAAATAAATTATGTCTTTTCTTCAAGTTGACATGGTCCATAAATATTGGTGAGAATCCAACAATCCTCATAAGAATGTGAAGATGTAAATTGAATAGAAATGCCATACTCATTTGAAAAACGAGTTGACCTAGGAAAATGGAATCGTTCCAAACCACTAGGATTCCACCAGAAGCTCCCACCGAAGGCAGAAAAACAAATTGATTAAAGCTTTTTGGGCAGAGATTCTTGATATAAGCAGCATCAAAGAATTCTCTTTTAGTTTCTTGTAAACAAAGAATATCACAAGCACTCCCCTACTTTATTGTAGATAGCTCTCCATTTCTTGCTTGAGTTCAACCTCCAAATGCTCCAAGATGGAACTTTCCACTGCTTAATTATCAAAACTATACTTTGTACTCTGAGACATTAGACCAGGCCCAATTCAAATAAAAGAGCAGAAGAAACAATAAGACACAAAAGAGGGACCAGGTGTTGAGGTACGAAAAGAGTGGGGCACTCATCAACAAAATACCAAGAAAGTGCATATACAAGATTACATCCCAAACAAGTTTAACATTGAGAGACACAAGACAAAGGTTTCTATGAGCAAAATTAAGTCGAACCTGAAGGAGTAGTGAGGACTAGAGTAATTTCCCTCCCTACTTCCTGTTGGTTTTCTTGTCGGTGTCTGCATTGTTCTTCTTCTTTTTGGACTTGGTTGTTAGCTTCTCCTCAGTGACATCACCCGGAGACACTTTGCAAAACTCTGTACACAAGTTTTTGATAATCTTGCTGGAAAGATGAGGTGGAACTTGTTAGATGTGTATGTATTTTCTCCGTTGTATAAGGGGTTACTTGCATATATGCCACACCTGTACTTGTATATATATTGACCCATTGGCCTCATAATAAATACAAGCGATATTCATAACATGGTATCAGAGCAAACCTAGGGTTTGTTATCGACCCACCGCTGGTTTTTCCTTCCTGCCGCTGCTTGGCTTTTGTCGTTTCGCTTGTCGTCCAGAATCGACCGGGGTCGTCTTCCTCGACATCGCCCGATCTGAGTTTTCCTCGGCGTCACCTCGTCTTCTGCTGGTCTTCCTCCATCATCGCTCGCTCGAGCTTGAGTAGCACCTGCACCTCTGCCCGAGCTTGGCCCCCCGCCGGTACGCCGCCCGCCATCGCCGCTTAAGCCCGAGCCGCACCCGCGCCTCCGTCGAGCTCGGACGCGCCACCCATCGTCACTCGCCCGAGCCCGAGCCGCACCCGCGCCTCTGCCTGAGCTCAGCCGCCACCTGGTACCGCGCTGCCCATCATCGCTCACCCGAGCCCGAGCCGCACCCATGCCTCCGCCAAAGCACAGCCTACCGTAGTCATCTTCCACCCGGATTCACCCGGCGTTGGCGCCGCTAGCCTCGCCACCCGCCTCCTCTTCTGCACGCATCGTACGTGAGGACGCCACCACCGCTACCAAGGGGAACCCTAGTTCCCCCCGTGCGCGGCGCTCTCCTATGCGGTGTGGGCCTTCAGCTTAAGCAGGTCGGGTTGTTTATTTGAACGGTTGAGCCGGCCCGAGTAAAAGAAACATCGTTCTAACCGCCGTGCCGTCCAACGCCACCTGTTAGACTTTATTGTATTGGTCGCTACGCTGTCCAGCGCCACCTACCAATGGGCACTGTTTTAGTTCCTCACTGTCCGGTGATCTTCGATGGTCTCAATTATCAGGACTGGTTTTAGTACATACGTCTTTACATGCGTGGTCAGTGTCTTTGGGAGTTTCTTACTGGCGAGTTGCCTTGCCCATCTCGCCTTGCTCCACCTGCTGAGCCAGTGCTCCCGAAGACTACTTTCGAAGACGCTCGTAAGGAGGCATCTGATGCTTTTGAGGATGCTATAGAGATTTTTCAGACTCAGTGTGCTGCCTACAAGACATAGATTGATGAGGATGCGTGTGCCTCTACTATTCTGGTTGCTAGCATGGAGGTGCAATTCACTGGAGATGTGGTTGGTTTGGCTTCAACATAGTTGATGTGGACAAATCTGTGCAACCGCTACCAGCCGTCTGGTGATTCCTTGTATCTTTCTGTTGTGCGTCAGGAGTAGTCACTGCAGCAGGAATATGCCACTGTGAATGAGTTCTATGCCCAATTGTCTGCGGTAAGGCGTCAGATTGACTCTTTGGGACCCGATGTTTGCTACACGTGTTAGTACTATCAGCGTCAGTAGTCTTACTTGGAGCTTCGTCATATCAACGATTTCTTGACCCGTCTCCGGATTGAGTATGAGCAGACTCTTGCTCAGTTACTGGCACGCCACCCTCGTGTGACTCTGTTGGAGGCCCTTGCATCTGTCCGCGCTAACGAGATTCATCTTTGTGATGCAGGTCGGCTGTCATCACCGTCATTTTCTTCGATTCTGGCAGCTTCTACACCCGCCACATCTCCAGCTACTCCTTCACCAATGGTGCCTTCACCAGTGACAGCTACTATTGGTAGGGGACTACACTGCACTTACTGCAACAAGGATAGACATGTACAACAAACCTGCTACAAGAAGAAGAAAGATTTACGTCGTGGTGGTCGTCCTCCACAGGGAACTGGTGGTTCCTCCTCTTAGACACTACTACAGAAAAGGCCTTTACAGACGGTTCAAAAACGCCATCACAGACGGTTCCGTGAGCCGTCTGAGTTTATGGGTCAAGAATGCTAATGGTCATCACAGAGCGGTTCTCGAACCGCTGTAATACATACTATCACGCACGATTCAGATGCAACCGTGCAGTGATAGTCGACTACCATGCATGCTCAGATAAAACCGCTCGCGATGATCGACTACCGCGCACGATGCGTAGATAAAACCGTCTGTGATATTCGACTACCACAGACGGTCCGTAGATAAAACCGTCTGTGATAGTCGACTACCATAGACGGTCTGTAGATGAAACCGTCTGTGATATTCGACTACCGCGAGCGGTCGGTAGATAAAACCGTGCGTGATAGTAGATCTACCACGAGGCGATGCGTATGTGAAACCGTCGTGATAGTCCACTATCACGCAGCGGTTTCATATACTGTACCGCTCGTGGTAATGACTATCGCGAGCGGTTTCATCATCTACCGTCTGCTCAGGTAGTCGACTATCACTGCAGCGGTTCATCTCTGCATCGTCTGTGGTAGTCTTTGCATTGCTTAATCTATTTTCGTTTATTGGCTAGCCTCGTGAAATGCTAGCCTCGTAAAATGCTAGCCATGCCCTCTCAAACAAGCACATCCAATTCTCATTCATTTGAAGCACATCAAAATTGCATTCATTTCGTAAACAAGCACACATCCAATTCACAAATCAATTAACTAAAATTAACCATTAATGTACATTAATTTACACACATGTACCATTATGTTCAATCTATCTCAATCAAGTTCAATCGCTACACCGTGGAAACTCCCATTTGGATTTATGACCGTCTGCTCAGAATGCCGCAAGGTGTGATCGAATTTTATGAGCTCGCTCTGCTCCAACGCAGCCAGCGATGTTTGCAACCCGTCGATATGAAGGTTAAACTCGGGCTTATATAAATTGGTAAGTATATATGAAATAATTGTTGAAAGATTGACAAACCCGAGGATCATTGGTGATCGCGAACCGATTTAGTAGTTGCATGTTGTGGCAAACATAGTATCCACAGACGCTATGCCCTGGCGATCGCCGGTGGTAACCGCAAAAATAGAATTGGTTAGTTCAAGAGGCATTGCTACGAAGTGTTATATAGGATTAATGTGTACTAGCTAGCAAGTAGGGAATGTTTGATCATGTTGCGTTGTCCTTCCTTGATATTCCATCCTCTAGCATGTAACACGTCGAACACCCACGTGACTCCAAGAAGTTAGCCTTAGCCATTGCAAAGGAAGGAAAGACTACAATAGAGTTTCTATGGAGGAAATGTGTTTACCGATGATTAAACTCCGGATAGTCGTGAAGTTGTGGTGGCCCTCTGAGGGAATCTAGGTATATTATGTATTTCGTTTTGGTATAATTACAATTAGAATCCAATGGAACCTACGGGTATGTCAAGATGGTCATTAAACCTAAGTTCGTGTTGCTTATAAAGTACAAATCAACATTAAGTATAGCCAGAGTGCAACACTACTTACTTACGTTGTAGGGCAAAAGTATGAATTCCTTGTTGCGGTGAGCCATGAAAAAATCTATAACGTAATTCTCGATTTAATGTTGCATTCGCCGTGATGCTTTGCTCGGAGACAACGTGTGGGTCGAGGAAACCTACCGGTGATTTCCTTCTTTCGCTTCACGGATCATGTATCTATTATACAAAAGCTAGGAGTTATATATAACATTTATCGATATTACACGAACATTGACCGTGATTGTACACACTTACGGTGTCAAAGATCGTATGATTGAGACGCCGAGCTCGCCGAGGTTGAAGAGACAGAACAAGTCGTCGAAGGTCACCGTGAAGACGGCGCCTTGATACACGTGGTTAAAATGATGCTCCTTGAACTTGACGGTGACACCCGAGCATCGTTGATCAACCGCTTGTTGGACTGCTCCATGTACCATGCATGCAATTCCGTGCAATCCAAATCCTAGGGTAGGGTCGTTTAACTTCTCGAACAGCGGCTACGCTGGCTTGTATTTCCGCCAACGGCAAGAAGGGATATCAGAGAAGACTCGATCGTCTTCGATTTTCCCTTGCCCTTCTTTGCCTCGCTTTGTATAGGTCGACTTCACAAGAGTCGATCGAGCACGAGGTGTAGATGCATGTGATCTGGCGGGCCCTTGCCATGTCAAGTCAGAAGCCGGTGCGGCCAAGTCCCGTGGACTTGATGCCGCTGAGACATTCCCGTGAAGTTGACACCGAGCAGGTAGCTCGTGCAAATGTCCTCCTTGGGCCATCGGATGAATGTTCCAACGGCTTGCCCTAGAGTCATGACCTCATCGCTTGGGGGAATTTTCACGGACGGCCTCGAAATTGGCACAAACACCGCCCACATTCACTTTTGCGAAACCCGAGCTAGATTTGCACGTGCACCAAAGCTCCGACATCGATGGATACACCGCCCCAAGCAAAGATCTAGGGCAACAGAGACATATCTCACTTGGAGCTTGCACTTCAGAGCCACCCACGCATATAACGGTACAAAATTAGCTACTCCAACAAAGCTTATGAATGGATTGAGCATTCCGAGATAATAATTATTACCGGATGTCATCGACGGAAAATCTGTCATCACCTATTGTGGTAGGGTTAGGGTTGACGCCAGACTACTCGGATGTTTGGGGGGCTAGCTAGCGGTATAGTAGGGGTAGGGCTTCCAACCGACTTGGCATTTGCAATCCCTAATCCTTTCCTCAAAAGTCTCTTGTCGCTTTTGCTCGAACGCATCTAATCCTTTCCTCAAAGGATTGATCGACTTTTTCACCGACCTCCGCCTCGATTTTTTCAGTGAGCTCATCTCTGAGGGATGCACGAAGATCCTCTCGTAGCTTTGCATCGTGCTCGGCTTTGGCTCTCCTCCTACTCCGGTACGATCCTCTGTCCGCTTGGAACCATTGTTCCCATGTAACAAAAACACCGGCGCCTCTCGTGCAACCGGATGCTCATTGCTTCCTAGGGCCGCAGAGAGTATATCTTCTCCCTATCCGCTCGAATGAGCCTTGGGAAGATTGTGCACTCGGCGTTATCGCAATATAGCCCGACATGTCATTTCACTTCCTATGAAGTTATGGAGTAATTACAAACTAGGTAGTTCGATATCTTACCAGCGCTGGGACACTTCACGGTCTTCGGTTTGGAAAGTACACTTCAGAGGGCGAATAGCTAACCTCGCAAATAACCACTATCGTAGCGCACATCGCTGATCTCGAAATAGCAGGAGAGATTCAAACCGCTTTTCTTGCTGTTTCGATCCTCCATATCGGGCTTTACCCGCATACCCAGCCGTGCCGAGTGCGTGGGGGTGCTTGTTTTTGCCTCGAGGGCCGTAGCGCCGTGACTTTCACTCTTAAATTCATCTGTCGTCTTCTTCGCCACAAACTCGGCCTAGGACTCTTCCAATAATAGATACTTGTGGAAGGGCGGCTTCAGATCCTTCTCCACGTAGTTCTTGACAAGCATGCTCTTGAAGTTCTTCCACGCTTTGCACGCTTGTAGCAACGCGTGTCGTCGCACGGAGTCCAGGAGTTCTACCGGGATCTCGAACGATGCAAGAATTTCCGTCAAGACTGTTAGATTTTCAATGGTCCGCACCACCTTCCACGAATCGTAGGTGATCTTGACCTGTTCCGTCGCAACTATTCCGACCATTCTCCGGAATGCGGACGCTGCTCGGCGAGGATTGATAGGGGTCCCAGACTGATCGACCTTCGTGATGGTAAATCGGCCCGTGGGCCTTTTCGATATTCCTCTTCTTCTACCGCGGTTGGATATTGTTCCAGAGGATGGTGCATCATCGACACATGAGGCGGCACCGACTCGAATGAGCGGAAGACATCTTCACAAGAAATAGAACATCATGTGAACAAATGAAATCAAGATAAAGCTAAGATTTAACATTTTGATATTGCTATCGATGTAGAGTAAGCATTCCAATTAGAGCTCAAGTACAAACCCGATTATCAAAACAATTTCAAGACAAGACTATTATCATCACAGAGCATTCATCTCAAGCCCAACACACCACATTGCAATGTATTCCAAAGAGCGTGATCAAAACAAATACCATATGAATAATCGACTAGAACAAATACAAATTCCTAAAACAAGTACAATTATCATGAAGGACCATGACAGATTATTGATAGAAATAGTTAGGAAAGGGCATGGGGTCGATCGGTAACTCGACATTGGTTACCTTTAGGCGCCGAGGAGAAGGACGAGCAGGAGCAAGACGAGCAAGCAGGCGGGCGGCCGAAGGGGAGGCGAGGGCTCGGGGAGGGGAGGAGGCGGCGGGCTCGGCGGTCAGAGGAGGAGGCTCGGCGGGCTCGGGGGAGGCGCTTGGCCGAGGAGGAGGCGGCGCGACGGGTCGGGGAGGAGTAGCACCGGGCTCGAGGAGGCGGCCGAGGACGGTGGCGACGGGCTCGGGGAGGAGGGAGCGAGAGGAGTTGAGAAACTTAATCGCTTGAGAGTGGCGGCGCGGCAAACCCTAGCTAGAGTCCGAATGTAAATAGATGGATATCACAGACGGTTCTAAATTAGAACCGCTCAGGATATATACTATCACGCCGGTTCTAACTTAGAACCGCTCGTGATATGTGATGTATCCTGACGGTTTTAATAAACAACCGTCTGTGATATTGATGAATCACGCACGGTTTTAATAAACAACCGCCTCGTGATATATGATTATCGCGCACGGTTCTAATTTAGAACCGCTCGTGATATATATATGCGAGCGGTTCTAAGTTAGAACCGCTCGTGATATATGATGTATCATGACGGTGTTAATAAACAACCGTCGTGATATATATGTAGCATGCACGGATTTGATAAACAACCGTCGTGATACACATGTGAGACGATTCAGTAGTTCAAACCGTCGTGATATTATTTTGTATTGGTTAATATCTAGATCGTTACGCTTATTGGCTAGCCTCAGAAATGCTAGCCATGCCCTCTCAAACAAGCGTAAAAGACAACAAGTACATGTATATACATCCAATTCACATTCATTTGAGAAACAATCACATCCATTTCACAAGACAAATCTCAATTAATTAACTCAAATGAACTAAAATTAACCATGATCATCGTAATGTATATAGTACATATACACACATTGTTCAATTAATCTTTAAAATTAGCCCTTCATGATGATCGACGCAGTATGTAGCTAGTTTCGTCATGTTCTTCTTCCTCGACCTTATGCCGCTTCCAAAGGAGGCAACTCGTCAAATTGATTGTATTCTTCCTCGCCCACTACATTCTCAACTCCGACAATCCTCCTTTTTCCATGAAGAACTACGTGGCGCTTCTTATTTGCCGGTCGGTAACATAGAAGACTTGAACAACTTGGTTAGCCAAGACAAACGGTTCGTCTTTGTATCCGACACGCTCGAGGTCCACGGTAGTGACGCCTGCATTTGTCGACCTTCACTGTGGGAGATGGACCCAACGGCACCAAATAGGGGATCTTGAAAAGCACGAGTCGAGCTCCCATATCTCCTCTATTTGCCCATAGTAGAGCTCTCTCTCCCCATCGGCATCTTGAATGCATCTATGCGGACACCGCTGTTCCGTTAGTGCTTTTATATCCCGAGCTGCAGATAGAATGTGTACCCATTTATGTCGATCTCGCCATGTTACAATCAGAATGTTGGCCCTTTTGCCAACCATGTCAAGATATCACTTGACGAGCTCCTAGCAAGTCGCTCCTTCAACCATTGGTTGAACCGTCATTGTGTTGTCTCGTGATCCAAACATCCGCCGCAATGATTCATTGTCAAGCACGCCCCAGTCCGGTCGATATACGGGACACTTCACCATGTGTTGCAAGACGGTGAAATGGGCTTGAGCATACGATCCATATTTGGAGTGATTGCTTTCCTTCCGATGGTCCCGATACCCTCGAGCCTCCCCTCATGGCGAGATCGAGGCACACCTATCGGTTCGACCGAGCCATGTAATCGAGGCGTAACTCAATGACCTCTTCGGTTGCATAACCTTCGACGATCTCGCCCTCTCGCCGAGATCGATTTCAGTACATATGACTTGAGAATTCCCATGAACCTCTCGAACGGGTACATGCTACGAGGAACACGGCCCGCACATCTTTATCTCCTCACAATATGAACAATGAGATGGACCATGATATCGAAAAACGACGGAGGGAAATACATCTCAAGATCACATAGTGTCGCCACCACCTCGCCCCGCAGAGCATCTAGTCCTTCGAGATCGATGACCTTCTCGAGCAATTGTGTTAAAAAATAACACTGACCTCATGATTGTCTCTGACCTTGATCGGCAAAATACTTCTAATTGCAACAGGAGCATTTGTGTCATCAACACATGACAATCATGAGACTTCATGCCAATTAACTTCAAATCTTTTATCGAAACAAGTTTCTTCATGTTGGCGAGTAACCGGACGGAACTTTCACGCCATGCAAGCACCGCACAGATTCGGTTCTCTCGCCTTGGACAGAGTGTAACAAGCGGGGAAGGTACGTCATTCTTTATCGGTCCTTGTTGGTGCTAACTCAGTCCGATGTCCATATCAACCAAGTCAAGCCGTGCGTGCTGACACCATCTTTTGTTTTGTCACGAATGTTCAAGAAGAGACCAATCAAGTCGTCACATACATTCTTTTCTACATGCATGACGCCGATGCAAAGGATTTAACTTCTAGGTGCTCCCAATAAGGTAAGTCCCAAAATATTGATCTCTTCTTCCACATGTTCTTCTTACTTGTCCTCGATTTACATCCCTTTCCAAGCACAACATCTAAATCCTTAACCATATCATAGACCTCTTTTCCGCTTAAATGCCTTGGAGCTGAATTGTCCTCCTTCTCTCCGTTGAATTGTTTCTTCATCCTGCGGTATGGGTGAGCCCTCCGAAGGAACCTACGATGACGCATGTACACGGTTTTGCGCGAGTGATTCAGCCACACACTCTGGGTATCATCTAAGCAGTGAGTACAGGCTTTGGCCCCTTTTGTACTCGCCCGACAGATTAGCAAGGGCGGGATAATCATTTATGGTGCGTAACAACAAGGAACGTAAAGTGAAGTTCTCTCGCTTGTACGCATCCCATAATTGCACCTTTCAATCCACAAGATTTTTAGATCTTCCATCAATGGTGCTAGGTACACATCAATATCATTCCCGTGTTGCTTCGCCCTTGGATAAGTATCGACAACAAAATATACTTCCGCTTCATACACAACCAAGGAGGAAGGTTGTAGATACAGAGCGCCACGGCCAAGTGCTATGTCACGCTTCATATTACCGAAAGGATTCATTCCATCTCAGACTAATCCAAACCTTATATTCCTCTGTTCCGCACCAAGTCCGCAAACCTCCTATCGATGTTTCTCCACCGGGCGGAATCAGCAGGTGTCTTAACTTTCCGTCATTCTTACGCTCTTCGAGTGCCAATACTGCAGCTTTTGCATTCTTTGGGTTCGCAAAACCGCTTCAAACGGGAATTACAGAAGATACCACGCCACCTTAGCAGGAGGTCCTTTCTTCACCTCGATTCCTCGTCGTCATCCGATTGCTTTTACGCTTGTATCGGGATGCATTGCACACGGACATACATGCATGTTTGTATACTCGTTATGGTAGAGGATACAATGTTCGGACATGCATGTATTCTTTCTACTTCCATTCCCAATGGACAAAGAACCTTTTTGGCTTTGTAGGTGGTTTTGGGCAACTCATTTCTCTCTGGAAGCATGTCCGCTAAGAGACCTAACAGCCCTGTGAAACTCTTGTCGGACTAACCGTTGCTTGCCTTCAATTTTAGCAGTTCAAGCACGGATGACAACCTTGTGTATTCCGGCTTGCGGCCGGGAACAAAGGTTTCTCTGAGTCCTCCATCACGCCCGAATTGAACATACTCCCTCTCATCACAGCTTCCTTCGCAGATCGCGAAGCATCCGATCTAGATTGTCATCGCAAACTTATCCGAATCGGAACCACAATCGACATTGGCGGCATATCGTTGACTTCTGATAATATGCATATCGTTGACTTCAGATAATATACTCTTCACCGTGATCGGTCCAACATGTATAACCCTTTTGAAACCCCTTCAATCAAGTGTGCTTCGATCCGCGCTCGGTTGTTAAACATCTTGATTCTCGCAATCAATGCATGGACAAGACATATATTCCGCCCCTTATTCAACATATCCTCCTCGGCGGCTCTTGTAAAAGGCATACGCCATTAATGTACTCTTCACTCACACGGTTCTCGGTGTACATCCAAATTTCGGTCCATCACACGGTTCAGATTGAAAACCTTGAAAATAAATAAAAGGGTGATGACTTTCAAAGCGTATTTTCCGAGGCTTAATTATGATTTTTTCATTTTTACATTTTTTCGGATTTTATTAACTTACATGTGGGCCCTACTTGTCGGTGACTCATTTTTATTTCATGATTTTATTTATAAAATCTATGGCGATCCCACATGTCATAGACTCGTTAGTTTATTAACTAAATGATTAAAAACAGAGGATTAATTAATTTGAAGCTCAAACTGGGCTTAGGGTGACATCGCATTGCTATATAGTCGTGGCTCTCGGCCCTAAGGTCTCGCCGAGGCGAACCGACGAGACGATGTCCCATGGAGGCGCTGAAACTAGCGATTTGGCGTAAACGCTCAAACTACTCAAATTAAAGGATGCTTATGCTTCAAAGATCTCACCTCGATCACGAGGAAGGTGTCAATGAAAGTCGGGAAGGTCCAAGGCGTGGTGGGTCGCCGATCGGTGAATGAGGCGACGCGGCAAGCTCTCGGCGACAATATACAACTGAAATGGACCAGCGGCTCGGTGAGGTGAGGCGATGTACTCAAACCGCACGAACGGCGATGGACCTATCGAGTGCCTAGAGATATGGAGATCAAGAAGACTATATCTGTTTTGGCGGGGAGGCGGAGCTATATATATACGTCGTGGTGAGTTAATTATCACGACGGTTTTAATAAAACCGCCTCGTGATATTGGGCAATATCACAGACGGTTCATGTTTGGAACCGTCGTGAAGTATCACGACGGTTTTAAAACAAACCGTCTCGTGATATGACATCTTCACGAGCGGTTTTAGCGCGAGAATAACACGCACGGTGGGTAACAAAAACCGCTCGAGATTGTGTTTATCTGAGACGGTTTCGATGAACCGCCTCGTGATCAAAGGCCCATAGATAGCATTTTCTGTAGTAGTGAGAGAAGCTCTGGTGCTGCTGATCCTTAGGAGTTTCTCACCCTGCTGCGTCACATGACTGCTCTTGCACCGTTTGGTTCTGTTGGTTCTGCTGCACAGTCTTCTAGTGAGAGACCACTCTCTACTTCTTTCTCAGGTATATCACTTTGGATTCTTGACTCAGATGCTTCCTTTCATATGACATCTGATTTCACCAGTCTCACTTCCATTCATCTTTTAGTTGCTCTTATCACTGCTCAGACAGCAGATGGTACCTCTCTTTCTGTCGCAGGACGAGGCACTCTTCCGGATTCCTCTTTTCATATTCCTGCCGTTTCTCATGTTTCCAAACTAACCATGCAACTCATATCTGCTGATCAGCTCACTGATCATGGTTGTCGTGTTATTCTCGATTCTGATTCTTGTTGTGTTCGGGATCGACACACGGGGACTCTGGTTGGTACTGGGCCTTGCCGCTGTGACTCACAGTGTCTCTAGGAGTTTGACTGGCTTCATCTTCCTTCCGCTGCCCCTGCCAATCTTGTCGCCTCCACCGTCACCGTCGCTTCTGCTGCATCCTCCACTGCATCTTTTGCTCAGTGGCATCATCATTTAGGATATCTTTGTGGGTCGCGTCTATCTTCTTTACTTCGTCATGATCTTTTAGGGTCTGTGTCTGGTGATGTTTTTCTAAATTGTCAGAGTTGTAAGCTTGGTAAACAGCTTCAACTTCCTTATCCTTCTAGTGATTCAGTGTCACAGCGTCCTTTTGATCTTGTTCATTCTGATGTATAGGGTCCGGCTCCTTTCGTTTTGAAAGAAGGTCATCGATATTATATAATTTTTATTGATGATTTTTCTCGCCACACATGGATATACTTTATGTCATCTCGTAGTGAGGTTTTATCCATCTACAAGACTTTTGCCACCATGATTCGTACTCGGTTTGATTCTCCTATTCGTGTTTTCGTGGCCGACTCACCGGGGAATACTTGTCGAGTCCTTCGTGGTTTTCTTGCCGAGTAGGGCACTCTCTCTCAGTTTTTTTTTGCCCTGGTGCTCATGCCCAGAACGGTGTGGCTGAACGGAAGCATCGTCATCTTTTTGAGATAGCCTGTGCTCTTATGCTTACTTCTGCTGTCCCGCCACACTTCTGGGCTGAGGTTGTTTCTACTACCACTTTGCTGATTAATATTCAGCCTTCCTCTGCTCTTCAGGGTGGGATCTCAGTTGAGCGTCTCTGTGGCAAGACTCCAAACTATTCTAGTCTTCGCCTCTTTGGGTGTGTGCGCTATGTTCTTCTTGCCCCTCGTGAGCGTACCAAGCTGACAGCTCAGTCCATGGAGTGCGTTTTTTTGGACTATAGCGCTGAGCATAAGGGATATCATTGTTGGGATTCTGTTGGCTGATGGATGCCGGTTGCCCGGGACGTTACTTTTGATGAGTTTCGTCCTTTCTACTCTCGTCCTTCTCCTTCCACCACTCCAGCATCTCTTGTCGAGCCGCTTTCTTTCTTGACTTTTCCTGCCACCCCTATAGTCACCACACCTCCATCACAGCCTTTGGCCTCTTCGGTTCCTCCTTCACCGTCTCCTTCGGCCCCGCCACCCTCTCTAAAGGCTCCTCCTGGCCTTGTTCCTTCTTATCCTCTCTACTACACTCGTCGTCCGCGAGTTGAGGATTCTTCTGATGTGCCATCTTCTTCTAATGGTTCATCTTCTTCGGCCTCCCCTCGATATGCTCTTCGTGATCGCCAGTCTATTCGGCCTCCTGCGCGCTTTTGTTTAGCGGCTCTTGCTGAACCGACTTCTTATTGTGGTGCTGCTGTTTATCAGGAGTGGCAGTATGCGATGGCAGAGGAGATTGCCGCCCTTGAGCGTATTGGCACGTGGGATCTTGTCCCTCTTCCCGCGCGTGTTACTCCTATCACGTGCTAGTAGGCCTGCAAGATTAAGACCTGCTCTAATGGTTCTCTTGAGCGCTACAAGACTCGTCTTGTGGCATGTGGTTTTTAGCAGGAGCATGGTCATGATTATGATAAGACATTTGCTCCTGTGGCTCACATGACCACCGTTCACACTCTTCTTATTGTGGCATCTGTTCAGGCATGGTCCATCTCTTAGCTTGATGTCCAGAATGCATTTCTCAATGGTGAGCTGCGTGAAGAGGTTTATATGCAGCCACCACTAGGGTATTCTGTTCCTGAGGGTATGGTTTGTCACCTTCGCCGATCTCTTTACGGCCTCAAACAAGCTCCTTGTGTCTGGTTTGATTGTTTCTCTTCTGTTGTTACTACAACTGGTTTCTCTGCTAGTGCTCATGATCCTGCTCTCTTTATTCACACTTTGCCTCATGGTCGGACGCTTCTCCTTTTATATGTTGATGATATGTTCAGTACTGGAGATGATTCTCAGTACATCACCTTTGTGAAGGAGTGTCTTAATGGGCAGTTTCTCATGTCTGATCTGGGTCCACTTCGCTACTTTCTTGGGGTTGAGGTTATTTCTACACCTGAGGGCTTCTATCTATCCCAAAAAAAGTATATTCAGAATCTTCTTGATCATGCTACTCTTACTGATCAGCACACCGCTGAGACTCCTATGGAGCTTAATATTCATCTTCGGCCCACTGACAGTGAGCCTCTTGCTGATTCTACTCGCTATCGTCACCTTGTTTGGAGTCTTGTTTATCTGGGTGTCACTCTCGTGATATTTTGTACCCTGTGCATATCTTGAGTCAGTTTGTCTCTACTCCCACTCAGCTCCACTATAATCATTTTCTTCGTGTTCTACGATATCTTCGTGGAACCATCACTCGTCGTCTGTTTTTCCCTCACTCCAGCTCTTTACAGCTCCAGGCATATTCTGATGCCATCTGGGCTAGTGATCACTCTGATCGCCAGTCTCTCTCTGTTTATTGTGTTTTTCTTGGTGGTTCTCTCATTGCTTGGAAGACTAAGAAGCAGACAACAGTTTCTCGTTCGAATGCTAAGACTGAGTTGTGAGCTATGGCTTTGTTAACTATGGAGGTTACTTGGCTACGGTGGTTACTTGAGGATTTTAGTGTTTCTATTTCAGCACCCACTCCTCTTTCATCTGACAGTACAAGGGCCATTAGCATTGCTACAAATCCGGTGAAGCATGAGCTTACAAAGCATATTAGTGTTGATGCTTCCTACATGTGGACACAGGTACAGGACCAAATTGCTGCTCTTCAATATGTGCCTTCAGAACTTCAAGTGGCAGACTTCTTCACAAAGGCGCAGACCAGAGCAAAGCATAGCTTCTATCTCTCCAAACTTAATGTTGTTGATTCACCATAAGTTTGAAGGGGGTGTTAGATGTATATGTATTTTCCCCGTTGTATAAAGGGTTACTTGCATATATGCTACGCCTGTACTTGTATATATATTGGTCTATGTCGGGACCCCGGCCGAGGAGGTCTTACAGGATCTCACGGGGGTCCTCCCGGACCACCCAAGGCATCCTCAAGACCTCTCGGAGGTCCCCCGGGACCTCCCAGGAAGTCTTTAAAAGACCACCTAGATGTCCTGGCCTCTATGCACCGAGCTAGTCCCAAGATCAAGCTAGCTTGCACAGACCCAACGTCGGTGTCATCACATCCATAACAACAAACAAAAGATGAAGCAGACAAATTAACAAATAGAAACAAAAGACTTTATAGTCAAGCTTGTTTACAGAGATGCCACGCAGGGCAACAACAAAAGAGGTCTTTGCAGCGAAAACACAGAATACAACGCGGAGCCACTCGGCGAGCCACAGGCTATCGAGTGGACGACGTCCCCTAGTCCACGAGGTCTTCAAAGAACTCCTCCTCGTAGTGCTCGGAGCACCCGGGGAGGTCTTCAAACCGCCGACAACCGGAGGGCACAAGCCATGAGTACTTTGAATGTACTCAGCAAGCCATAGGGAAAATGAATGCAATAACATTTATGCAAGGCTTGACAAAGAAAGCTGTATAGTTAGTTTGTAGAAAGCAATATTTATTGGAAATACATTAAGTAGATTGCAAAGCACACGTTGAAAAGATAATACATAAATGAACAAGTTTTTTTGAAAGCAACCCGTGGACGTCCAGTCCACTCCTAGACTGCAAGGGTCACACCAGACACAACCACGATCACCCTTTTGAGAAAAGTCTACCCCTTGCGTGAAAGAACCGGGTGTGTCCATTTCCGAGGACGCGGCTATTCGAATAGATTTTTACACACTCTATAGAGGTTATGCACTTTACCCACAAGACACGAGGTCTCTAGTTGACTTGGCACCCGTCGATGCCATTGTTCACTTCCTTTGGTAAGCAGACTAGAGCCCGCAACAAGCAAGGAAGTTAGGATCGCGATCCAAGTCTTAAAGTCTTACGACTCTACGAACCCACGACAGCCTGTCGATCCAAGTCTTACTGCCGATCCGATCCTACTCAAGGTAGGTAGGATCGCGATCCTACTCTTAGAGTCTTACGGTTCTATTTAACCCACGACTGACTGTCGATCCAAATCTCATCGTCGATCCTACTCAGAGAGACTTAGGGCAATTTTTTTAGGGGCAGGGCTTTGCGATATTTTGTTTTAGAGCAAAATTTGTTGATATTAATTTCTGAGAATGAAACTATAAATAAACAAGGAGCATGCAAAATATTGTATCAAGGTGGTAATGCTAGTACAAATATCTATATTATGGCAAGAGCAATCTTGAGCTTGATAATGATAAGCTATTTTTATTCCTGGAGTATGTCTAGCTACTTTTAAGGAACATGCAAGTGGTAAACCATATAACAATCATACAAACTTATAGTATAGATGTTAAATATGTGTATTTTTACAAATCCGTAGAATAGCCGATTCTACGATTCGATACTACGATTCGATCCTACCGGAGGCAAATCGATCCGACTCGGGATCTCGACTCTGACTACCTTGGCAACAAGGCCTTTACAAAGGTCAGTCCTGGCTTGGTTCTGCCCACTAAGGTTTCACCATGCAAGGCCCCCTCTTGTGCCATTTGACAGCCACGATAGAGCCGCACCAGGACCTCACTAATTAATTGGCTAGGACCACCCCATAATAGACTTGTGGTTGCATGAATGTGACCCAGATCGATGGCGTACAAGATTACGTCCTTAGTTGGCTGCTTAGGCAAGACAAACCACAACCCCATCATGCCAAGCACCCACTTCTCACTTCCTGCCTTCTCGCCCGAGCATAAAACGGTTTTGTGTTCAACCAGCCTAAGGACCACCCTAGTCCCGGGCACACATCTTTTAACAGAGGTGGCATTGCCACAGTTCCATAGCTCATTAGACAAATTTAGCATTTATTGGGTTCAACCCGGCCAAAGGACCACCCTAGTCCTGGCACCACACATTTTAGTAAAGTGGCATTGCCACTGTTCCATAATCCATTAGTCAAGTTTAATCATTGATGAGTCATGAGACTAAGACCAACGTCTACTTAGAGCATGGCTAAGCAATAAGGCGCCCCAATGTTGGTATACAAGGACATCCAACTAATAGACAACCCTTCCTAAGGTGACAAAGGACTTATGTCATTCAAGGATTCATGTCATTTGCAAGTTTTGACAAGGAGGCATAATGGCAATTGGGTAATTAACTAGGCCCGAAAACCATTTATATAAAAATAGTCATACATGTTCATATCAAAACAAAATACATTTTGCAAAATGGGTTGAACATGGTCAAGGTCTATGACTTGCCTTCGTTGTAGAACTGAGCTTCTTCAATGAAAGCTGCTGGGTCCTGGAGGTCTTTGGAACAACCAGAACCTACACGTACGAACGAGAACGAGTAAATAGAATGAATCCTCAAAACTCCAGAGAAAGAGCCAAACTAAAACCAAAAGATAAACACGGAGCCAGGGAGAAAATAGGGACTTGAACCACACGAGTCAGAGCTTCCAACGAAGAGGAGAGTTCTGTGAAGGGGGGGTCCAAGGCACGGGGGAAACAAAAGAGACAGGAGGCTCCTCTGGTGCTTTATATAGGCACGGGGAGGTCCTGAGAGAGAGGACAGCATAGTCAATGCTCAAGACGGGAGCAGGTGTTGAAGGGAAAAAAGAGCTAGTAAAAGAGGTGACAACAGATGCACAGGAGTACACTGGAGGTGACCGCATTTAATGTGATGCAACATCATTTAATGCACACAGACTTTCGTGGGACAAGGTCCTGATGAGAGGAAAAAGAAAGTAAGCAGAGAACCTGAGAAGGTGGTCCCACTGGAGGAGTAGTCATGCCCACAAGGGAGGTCTTTGCAAAAAGACCAGGAGGTCTTGAGGACAAGGAGGTCCTGAGGAGGTCCTGACGGTCAGATCAAAATGGGGAAGGTCCTGACGGTTGGATCAAATCAAATGGGAGGTCCTGACAGTCGGATCAAATCAAAGGGGAGGTCTTGATGGTCAAATCTCTCAAGGGGAGGTCCTGATGGTCGGATCAACTCAAAGGGGAGGTCCTGACGGTCAGATCTCTCAAGGGGAGGTCCTGATGGTCAGATCTCTCAAGGGGAGGTCCTAACGGTTGGATCAAATCAAAGGGGAGGTCCTGACGGTCAGATCTCTCAAGGGGAGGTCCTGACGGTCGGATCAAATCAAGGGGAGATCCTGACGATCAGATATCTCAAGGGGAGGTCCTAACAGTCGGATCTCTCAAGGGGAGGTCCTGATGGTCGGATCAAATCAAAGGAGAGGTCTGCGATAGCGAGATAAGGCACAAAGGAGCGGGAGCTGTTGGATCACAATCGAACGGGTCAAAACAATTGGGCCGTTCGGACCATCCGAAGCTACCACTCGATCTTGGCCACTCAACTAGATCGGGCGGTCCAAAATGATGGGAACGTTCGAACCAGGCGAACGCTACATCAAATTAAGGCCGTTCCAAAGAAATCGAAGGGTTCAAAAGGATTTGAACGTTCGGACCGTCCGAACGTGCCGACAAGATCAAACCGTCCAACACAAATCGAATGGTTCAAAAGCGATGAAGGTCAAAATCGAGCGGGAGGTCCAAACGAACACAAGCGAGGTCCTGGAGGACACAGGGAGGTCCAAATGAACGAGGGGAGGTCCTAACTAGCAGACAGAGAGGAAGACACAGCAGAGCACAAGCAACTCCAAAGAAGAACCAAACCAATTTAGTTGAAGTTTGGTTTAGTCACTTAAAGTTCTTCTAAAATCTCAAGTTAAGCTTTGAACTCTCATCAAAACCAAATGGTTCTTTTTTATTTTGAAAACTTTTAAAAGTTCTAGAAAAGCGGGATGTTACAGTCCATTGGCCTCATAATGAATACAAGCGATATTCATAACAGAACTGAATTGTAGACTAAGCAGTTCTTGTCTGAACAAGTCTTGCGTTTGAAGCCATTATCTTGATCTTTCAGCCTCTCACTTCTCCTAACTTCAGTAACTATCAAGGGACCTCTTCGGCCGCTTTTCTTTGCTTTGTGAAGAGTTGAGGTGCTAGAAGATGCTTCAAGGTTAACCTTGGTAGGGAGGGGTAGGAGTGGCAGCAATGTCCTGTGAACCCTTCCTGAAAAGGTGGAGGTGAGGGGGGGCGTTGAGACGACCAAACCACTGAATCTGACATTGATTTGAGGAAAAGAATTAGCATAATCATCCAAGTTCTGAACAGTCAAATTACCAGTCTTATGAAAAGACGTGGATTCCTGTGGGATAGACCCATCCTTGCATAAAGCTGCTAAAATTGAAGGGCACCTGTCGGGACCCAAAATATGCAATTCTGGACCCTCTGTGTATACTACACTAGTCCAGGATCACGCTAGTGCACACAGTGGCAACATCAGTGAAATATCATTTCCATATACAACAATGACTAATAAATAGGTAAATAACAATAAACATCAGAGTAAAGACCTTAAGGTCAAAGCTTACAATTAATGCTTCAGAGGACAGATAGCTCAATGAAGTCAGCAATGAACAAATGAATAACTTCAGTGATGCCCATCCATATGCCCACAGCAATCGGTCAAAAGCGCGACCTAGTTCTCCACGATCCTTGAAGTAGACCTTGTTGGTGACGATTCCTTCAACTCGCTTGATTTATTAAAGCAAGCATGAGTACACACCGTACTGCAAGTCATACCACGTAAATGCAATTATAGATGCAGCTTATTCCAAAGGAATGGCTTCGTGGTTATTTTGCGTAAATGCAAGATTTGCGCTTAAATACAAGTAATAGATTGAAAGCATAATTCAAAACAAATAGACAATAATAAGTTTTATCATTTGTTTTCACAAAGACACATAGCCTAATCAAGTTATTCACACAAATGCATAAGTTATCTCACACAATTGTCCTATCCCAAGTTTTATGAAAATCTACCCCTCGTGTGAAATCCCCGAGCATGTCTATGATCATGACGCGCTATTCAATAGATTGTTTAACACCGCAGAGTTTGTACACTTTACCCACAAGATGCAATCAATCTGGATCGAGTGATCACAACAAAACCTTTCGGAAACTTCATCTCAAGCATTGATACTCCCAGTGTGCTTACAAACCGCCAGACAACCCCACACAGGAAGTCAGTCCGACACACACCGTTGGATAGGGACACGGCGAACCGCCCCGTGATGTGACTACTTGGTAGCACACCTCCACCCATGCAACACAGCCTAACCTACTTCCTGAGTACCAATGTCAAGAATCCATAACTTACTAAGTTAGGCCCGTCCCATACCAGGCATGTGGTTGTACGAGAGGCTCAGTTCAATGGCGCACAAAGCTAAGTCCTTAATTGATCAAGGCAAGACTTCCAATTAAACTACAAATCCCTATGCACACAGGTTATTAAGCCCACGCACATAGCTCCACCAAAATATCACACAGTCCACTTGCCTCCGTCTAAATCCTTTCCCACCCTATTGGTTAAGTGCAACATATGCCATCAACGAGTAATAGCACATAACGCACACAATTTCTATCACATAGTTCCATAGTCACTTAGTCAAGTTTATATTTGCAACTACATGAGATGATGACTCGTAGCATGGCTAAGCAAACTAATCGCATCTAACCAACCCACATTGGTAATACCATAGCACCAACTAAATTAACCAAACTAGGGTGACAAAAGATTATGGCATATAATTAGACAAGGAGGTCATAACCAATTGGATATTAACTAATCCCAAAAGCATTGAAATAAATAATTAAAGTAAATGCAATAATTTGAATCGAAATAATTTTAGAAAACTGGGTTCAATATGATCAAAGGTATAACTTGCCTTGCTATAGCAATAATGATCTTTATTTATCTTTAATCTTCTACTGTCTTGATCTTCAGCTCCTTCTTGATCAACACTTCTCGTAGTATCAACGTCTACTCGCAAACAAGCAAATAAACCAAATAAATAAACAACAGAGAGCAAACAAACTCCAAAAATTAAATTAAAAAAAAACTCAGATAATTAGATATTGAATTGAGATGAATTTAGGAATTTGAATGGACTCAATCGGAATTCGGATTCAAAAGATATGAGCTCTGGAAGAATCACATGAAATGATGAAATTGAGAGAGAAAAGAATATTCAGAGAATATTCCTTTGGATTAAATAAAATGAATTGGAGACTTACAAGTGGGGTCCACTGGTAAGTGAGAGAGAACAAAGGTAGTGAATGACAAGTGGGACCAATTGGATTTCAGAAATTGAATTAATTTCTGAAAAAGGAACCGTGGATGACAGGTGGGACCGACTGGTATTGATGAATTTCTAGAATTAAAATAGTTCTAGAAATAAGGTAAAGAGAGCGACATATGGGACCAACAAGATAAAAGACTTTTCAAGAATTAAATTAATTCCCGAAAATAGGATTAGGGGTTGACATGTGGGCCACTGGTCTATGGACCAAGTCCACGAAGATATGCTAGTCCATGGTGGACCAAGCTCATGGCTAGGGTTGACCGAGGGTTTGATTGACATGCGGGACCCGCATGTAAGTGAGAGAAATAATCTAGGGTTTTTGATTGGGAGGATGACATGTGGGGTCCACATGTAAGAGAGAGATATATATATATGGCTTGAATGATACGGATGACAAAGGGTCCACATGTAAGTGTAATAGATCTGTTTTCCTTACATGACATATGGGGACTATTCCTTATGGATTGAAAGAATTAACAGAACAAGAATAACAGAGAGAGCCAGAGGACATAATACACAGAGAAGGATTAACCTGATAGAGGAAGGCGATATGGAGCTGGCCGCTGCCTGCACACTGATGTGGTGAAGAAGTGACAAAGACATGGTAGAGAGATTACACTTGAGATCTACATATAATAGAGGAAAAGAGAGTCAATAAAGAAGACCAGGGAACAACTTACAGAACCGAATCAATAGAACCGAGACACGGGAGCGCTTCAACAGAGCTACGCAGATTTTTGGCGTATGGAGGCTTGGAGGTAGTGGCTCTGTGGCATAAGATTGCACAGCAAAGAGGGACAAAGAATTAGAGAGAATCACAGAGAACAAGAACACACAACAGATGAGCTCGCTGTCTGTTCTTGGTGCATGGCGGCAGGAAAACAATCGAATAGAGATAGAGAGCAAAGAGGCTGTTTTTGGCTTGAATTGAATACTTAGCGCCATACAAAGGGCAAAGATACCATGTTCTAGATTTTTGGAGAGGTGATGCTCCTAGCGGTGAGAAAGAGAAATTCAACCATTTGCACTCAAGTGTTCGCAACGTAATTGAGAGGTCCTTTGGTGTATAGAAGATGAAATAGAGAATTCTTATTAAGATGCCGAGCTTTCACATGTCCAAGCAAAAGATGATTGTTGCAGCAACCATGGGAATCCACAACTTCATACGTGAACATGTTTCGTTGGATATGCATTTTCATAGGTACGATCGGGATCCCAATTATGTGCCCACAATACCATCAAGATATGCCAAATATGTCATTTCTCATGATGCATCGGATGCGTCAACGTCACAAACGAGTGCTACATCCATGGATAGTTTCTGTAATGACCTTGCAAGTGCAATTGCTCAATCAGGATGATGGACACACTACTTGTGATATTTTGTAGTCTTTTGTTATCACTCATTTAACATTCAAATACTTGTATGTAATAGCATTTACTTATTATTTGAACACTTATACGATATGAATGCAATATCTCCTGCTTCATCTATCGTAGCGTAAACAATACAAAATTTGCTTATACACAATCAATGGTTGTGCGTTACTTTATTATTTGCCAACAGTTGTACTCTATCATGAAGTGTAAATGCAATGTAACCTGGCATTGTGTACAAATACAACGTATATACATTCATATGATCTAAACAAATTTGGGGGAAATTCTATAATTTGTGTACAAATACATAGGAAAAAGACACAAATACAATTGAAATATTACAACTAGGGGTAACATGGTCTATTTGCCTCTAATCCTCCCTCATATGGTTTTTGGAGCCAACCTACCAGCCAAACGCTTTCAACAGACAGTTCCAGATTCTCAGAGAATCAGGAGCAGAATATGGAAAATGAGAATCTGGAGCTGTACCAAACTTTGTCTGCTTGTAGAGAACGAATCGTTAGTGGATGGTAATCCAAAGAAATGGATACCACAGTCCCTTGGGACAGGAAAAAAATTTGGGATCCACTCCTTGATTTTGCGTTCCAAAGCTATTTTGTCGAAACCAATTTTGGTAACACTTGTCTGGCTAAGGGCATCTTCAATAGTGTATTTATTGTCATCTCTTAGCTATGCCATGTTAACAAAATCCTACGTGGAGGAGAAAGGGGGAAGAGAGAGAGCACCGGTCGTCTCTTCCTGAAGAGACTATCGTGCACGTGAAACAAGACATGATACATTAATCTACTCTAGTTGACATGTAGGCCCGTTTCAAAGGAAAATTATAAAATATACATGTTGGAGAGTGTGCTAGAGACTATCTATTGGAGATGTTGTCTCTAAAGATGATATAGCATATGTTAGAAACAAGGTTATCTCTAACTATTGGAAATACCCTAATTACAATTTTTGACTTGCCCGGAAAACGGCAATTTTAGAACAAATCCCTTTTTGCCATGATTGCCATGATTACCGCGGCAGTATTTAGCAATATGTACGAATCTCCTACATAAATGACATTAGATTTAATTTGTGCAAGCGAATTTGGAATGTCCTGGGGAGAGTCATCTGAGACATTTGGGCCCATTAACAGCAGTAATGGGCTGATTAGCTAAATTATCGCCCTCAGGTGAACCCGAAGATTTGGGCTTCCAGACTTGGCCCAAACAAATTGAGTTTTGAACTGGGGGTAATTGCACCACATCTTGATCTTATGTAGAAAGACGATAAAAAACTGAAATTCTCGGGAACACTTGACGAGGGCATCCTAATTGGACCGATTACGCAAGTACGAGCTAAAAATATTAATCAACAGGTGAACTCACTCCTAGTTGAATTTGGTTTTTATCTACATGATACTTTAATTGTTCTCGGGTTTGTGCGTGAGGAAAAGGTAAAGTGGCGCAAAGCAAGTATATCAATCATGTCTGTTTTTCCTTGCGCCAAGACAGAAATAATCTTGCTGTCGCGTCCAGCGTGCCGGAGAGAGAAGTTTTCTTCCTTGCGTGATCACGTTTCAGCAGCAAGGAGCAGCTCCTGTCAATTGGAAATAAATTCTATGGGGGAGGGCCCCTGTGAGGCCCCTCCCTCACAGCCGTCGTCTGCCCCTGCCCCATAGAATTTATTTCCCTGTCAATTGCTAGCAGAGAGAGAAATCAAGTCATATTTTTTAGCACGGAAACCGAGGTCAAAGGGGAGCGTCCAGAGGTTGTTGAACCATCACAAAGCTAGCTGTTATGTTTCAGTTGGTGAGTGGTGACACAAGAATAAAAAAACAAGGAAGTCAATCCACAAGGAGATAAATCGGCTAGCAGTCAAGATGCGTGAAGCGCGCAATGAAACACAACGAAAGTATTGGTTGTTGAGATCCTTTAAGGCATCTCCAATAGTGTATTTATTGTCATCTTTTAGTTATGCCACGTCAACAAAATCCTACGTGGAGGAGAGAGAGGAGAAGAGAGAGCACAGGTCATCTCTTTCTGAAGAGACTATCGTGCACGCGAAACAAGACATGATACATTAATCTACTCTAGTTGACATGTAGGCCCGTTTCAAAGGAAAATTATAAAATATAAATGTTAGAGAGTGTGCTAGAGACTATCTATTGGAGATTTTGTCTCTAAAGATGATGTTGCATATGTTAGAGACAAGGTTATCTCTAACTATTGGAGGTGCCCTTAGGAAACCGAATTTATTAGTATCTGACGTGATGGATCAGAACTGCGTGCCGTTTGCCGAGTCTACTCGGTTGTATGAGTCGAGTCCGAATCTTCTAAGTTACGTGCGTGCATTTAGTGGGGGTGACCGAAACCAAGTAGGGGAATCGATCTCTCTAGTCCAATCGGCCCTTAAGGCCTTAAATATTTTTATTGGTGAGGCTTTTGGTTTCTCAGACCACTATGAATCAATCTATTATTTTCAGATAGTGTTACACACTTGTTCTTTCTAGGATTTGACACAGTTGTAACCTAGAGGGGAATTAGGCGTTCTCAACCCCGTTGTTCTTGTGATTTCTTGTGTTTTGCAGGAGCGGCGACACGTCTACCTTGTGTGGTCGGGTAAACGGGATCACGAGCGTGTGGTTGAACGAATTCTTTTATCGTATGTTGCTGTTTTGACAGTGGTTGGCGTCATCGATTCGTCAGGTTATACAGATCCAAAGTTATCATCGATTCTACGTCGTAAAGATCAGGTATCCCCGTATCAACACTTATTAATCAAAACCGATCCCCGAATGGACGACAGGATTCTAGAGAGAAGTGTACAAAACGATTAAAAGCCTGGTGCACTGGAACATCTGCTTGGACACCAGCATTCTTTACAGAAATCAAATTCACATCTTTGAAAGGAATGCCCGGTTTAGAACGAACTCCTGTCAAAATCTGCTTATCTGCCTGTTGTTTGACAACTTGAGAATAGGAAGGCTTTTTCCCAACAAAAGTCCATTCCCGAGCCCGTTCATCCTTCCAGAGATCAAAACTCACGAATCCAATTTGGGCCCCCATTACCCCAAAGAGAGAAGAAAACCGCAAAGTATGAGGATAAAAAGCTCTTAAGGTTGTAGATGAACAAACCAGTCACTTTAGAAGCAGCCGAGAATTTGAAGCCGAAAGAATAAAGTTGAACCACTCTGAAAGCAGGTGCATCGCCACCAAGGCAAGATTGCAGAAGAAAGCTTACCGAATTCTCCGTCAAACGAAATCGAGATCTCCCAAAAGAGGCAACCAAAAAGAATTATCTGAGACCTCGACCATGGAGAAAACCACTGGAGAAACAGATCTGTCCCAGATCTCCTCCTGGAGCTTTAATCCCGGACCATAATCCAATCCAGGGGGATCCATTAAGGAGGAGAAAACGATTCAGGAAGAGAAAGTATCGCCATTGTGGGTGGAGGAGGCAGGAGCGGAGGGGAGGGGAGAAACGCCATTTTCTGTTAGCCGGTTGTCACAACACAATCCTCAACAACTTGAGCAGTGTTGCATTTGGAGAGCTATCTTGCCAAGGGGTGTCCATCCAAACAAACCCTATAAATTAACCTCTCAATCCTTTTATTTTGTCAGCAATTGTGCTCGTAGTAATGTATATCTTAAACCAAGTGGTTTGCTTTAACATGTCTGAACCTTTTCCTAGATAAAGAAAACCGGCATGGCATTTTTTTACGTGGTACTCTATTCTCTAGCCAAATAAAGTGTTACACTATCTTGAAAGTACAATTTGTTTGCTCGGACATGAGAGGAGAGGAGAGGATCAGAGACCGTTAGTGCAGGCAAAGGACGCAGGCAAGCAGACGCAGGAGAGGCACACAGTGCCAAGTTGTTATCTCGAGCAAAGCAAAAAAGGGTAAACTCAGTCGCATAGCTAGCACCTCCTCATGGGAAAGCCCAAGCCATAAAAAAGCAAGAAAAGAAACCGCCCCAAATCTGAGTAAGCACAGTACTTTAGTGTTGATCCTGCTTTGTTAATTGAGCAATGGTACTCTTATAGCCGTAAGGATTGTGCTTCTGTCCAGCACGCGTTTTGAACCAGATTTGATCTTGTGAGACGGCGAGATTGCACTGGTTCTAACTTCTAACTGCGCCTTTAATTTTTTTATTTTGATTTAACAGTAACTACTTTACCTGCTGTGCTTAATTGGTTTGCGTGAATATGCATGATGGGTTCTGGGCCTTCTGGCCCTAGCATGCTGGAGTGGTATCAGCATAAACAGTAAAGTGATCATCATTGTACTAATTTAGCATGGGGAAATAATAATATTATGTATGTCTGTAACTTATTCATTGTTGAATTTTCGTCAGGGGTAAACCGAGAGCTAGCTAGCTAGTGCTAAATGATGAAGTTCTAGCTCCAAACAGAATGCAAGCGCCCTTTTCGGTTACACTTTGACATATCTAAATTCTTGTAAGAATTCAGGCACTTGGCATGCATCTCCATACATGTACAAGCAGGCGCAACACGGTAAGAGAGTACTCCTCAATACTACTCGTGCATCAATCTCATCGTTAATAGCTGCGAGAGGCACTATCAAGAAACATTTTTTTTTTGAAATGCAAGAAAAAAATTGATGAAAAGTTGAAAGAAATTAAGGAGATCAGGGAGACCGAATTAATTAAGATGAGATAACAATAAAGATAAATAAACACTAGAAGCAATTTGAGTAGTAGTAGCATTCCAAGCAAGCACATCCAGCGCACGCGCCAAACACCACATGCGCTGCACACAACACGGACGGACGGAGGCAGTCGTAGTGAAAAAAAGCACACACACCAGCCTCTCTCTCTCTCTCTCTCTTCTCTCTGATGATCTGATCACATCACACACACACACACTAAGCTGGCTCACTCATCTATCATCACCGTACGTGTGGCTGTATCCTATTAGCAGCAGGTAATCGATTAACTAAGTCATTAGAAGCAAGTAATTAACAACAAGCTCTGCAACAACAAGAACAGAAGCTTCTTAATGTTACGTGCCAATGGCAATGACGGCTCGCGATGGCCTAGAGCCAGAGCGCGCCGGCCTCCTTGAGGAGCGGGACGAGGGAGCCGTTGATATGCGCGGCCATGACGCGGTCCATGGCGCCGACGAGCTTGCCACCGATGAAGACGACGGGGACGACGGGCGCGGCGCCGGGGCCGAAGCCGACGAGGCGGGCCAGGGCGCGCTCCAGCTCGCGCCCTCGCGGGTCGAGGTCCAGCTCGTGGACCGTCGGGTGCACACCCATGCCGCAGAAGAGCCGCTTCACGGCGTGGCACATGCAGCAGCTGCTCACGCTGAACACCACCACCGCGCTCTCGGACGCCAGGCGCTCCACGCGCGCCACCGCGCTCTCAGCCGGCGCCGCGGTCGGCATGTACCACGCCTGCTCAGCCGCCGCGCCGTACTGCATTGTCGCGCCCACTAGCTAGCTGGTGAAGTGGATGAGTCTTGTTGCTAAGGAGAGGGGGGTTGAGATCGATCGACGAGCAAGATGGCGTGTTTGCGAGCTTAGCTGTAAGGTTAGTGATGAGCTGAGCACTTGAGTAGGGAGCGAAAGGCGTTGTGTGTGTGTATATAGAGGAAGGAGAGGGGTGCTTTGGTAATTTCAGGGAGGCAGAGAAGGAAGCATAAGCACCTCCAAGCCAATGAGGTAGGTCGTTTTGGGGTTCTAAGCCAATTTTCCAGGGGTTGCCACTAGCTAGTAATTAGTATAGTCCATCTGTCATGTGATCTGAATTTTGACTTAGCTTGTAGGTAGCATCAACCATTGCATAATTTTTTGGGTTTTCCCTAGTGGTCTCTAGTTAGTTTAGCGCAGTAGTTTTAGCCTAATTAGTCCGTTGTACCACTGAGTATTGATATCACCCAAGCTGTTTGGTTTGGGATTTTAATTTAGTGTTTAATCACACTGGAACATACGTGATCAGCAATGCCAAATTAATGGAGTATATATATGTATATAGAGGTAGTAGTGTAGCGTAACTAACACAAATGTTTGATCTTTCGTGCTAGTAATTCCATTCGTAGTATGGGTAGCTTTGTGGCCTTCTTGGGCTCGAATTCTACAAACAAAATACACGAATTTTTTTTAAATAATATTTTTTTAAAAGATAATTACAAAAATACATAGTCCCCCAAAAAACTACAAAAATGAGTCCCTACCGTCAGTTCAACTGGCGACAGGAACGCTGATCCCATCTATCGCCGGTCCAACTACCTATCGTCAGTTCAACTGTCGCCAGTTGAACTGGCGACCGATTCCTCCAACCCTAATCCATCTAACCTAGTTTACAAGTCTAGTTACTTACTTGTGATTTTCATAATTTTTTGACGGTACAAAATCTATTAGTCTCGTAATAACATTTTATGATCATCGTATGTTGTTCTAGTGCAATGAATTTCTGTAGAATTTTACAAGGACGATTGAGGCATCAATGATTCATAAGTAGAAAGCTAAGTGATATTATGATGCTAGGAATAACACAGAAGAATAGAATGCGACAAGACGAGGAAAATTGATGTTGCGAATTAAAAAATACTTTATAACAAAGCTGGGAATAACACGGCGCATAGGGTTTGGTTACGTGCGTAACAAACAGCATCATACACGATGCAATAAACCGAAGTACTCATACGATACATATGTGTCTTTTTAGAATGGAAATAGATTCGACCTTCGACAGGGGACTAGTACAGCGCAAAGCTGTCTCCTTTGGTCTTATCACTGTGCAAAGCTGATCCGTGTGGTCTTGTCACTACGCAAAGCTTTCCCGTCTGGTCTTGTCACTGCGCAAAGCTGCCCCGTCTGGTCTTGTCACTGCACAAGGTTGTCTCCTTTGATCTTATCACTGCGCAAAGCAGTTAGCCCCGCTTGGTCTTGTCATCTACAAGCTAATACATTACCCGCTTTGTTAGCCTCCCCCCGCGGCCTATAAAATGCACACCCCACGCTCCGAAAGTAGGACCACTCGACCCTTGAAATCGTATGAAAAAGAGCCTTCTCCTACGCACAGTTACATACCATGGCAAATGCCGAGGGACCAGTCCAACCGAGGTCGCCGAAGCAAGACCTTCTCCTCGAAAGGAGGGAGGACTTCGACCCTAACTATCGGTTGATGCCGAACAAGCGTGCTCAACCGGTATGGCCGAAATGCGGACACAAGGAGGACGCTGTCGTGTAGGTCTTGGACGACCTTTTCGATGGCGGACGACGTTTCTTCCGATGCCCACACTCTGGGGTAAATAGTTTTGTTCATGTTACTGCTAATACATCCTCCATACTAACCGTCCCTTGCAGCAGATGGCGAAATACAACTTTGTCCGCTGGATCGATCCTCCCCATGAACGACGTGTTGTGATGTACGTGGATAGATTGTGAAACCGGATTTTTGAGCTGGAGGCGCGAATTGACGATCTCAGCGAGCAAAATGATGACCTCCGCCAACAGATGCAGCGCGAGAGGGGCAACGAGGAGGTCGTGAACATAGAAAGTTCCTATGATCCCACATGCTGCTGCACGAACCCTAGCTGCATATGTGCGTGCCACTACAACGACGGCTAGCCACGTCCGAGGCGCCCCCCTGTAGAACACTCTATGTGGGTAGTGAAAGACACCTTCTACTATTAGGCACGGGCGGAGAAACTTGTACCTCGGTAGTCTCCCCTTCTATACGCAATTATGTTCAATGTCATTACGGTTGCCTTTTATCGAGTTGACTGTTGCATCGATATGTCGCGTTACAAAAAAATGTACCTGCAAGATGGTTGGCCTGCTGGATCTACTGCTCTATCAATCTCTCTCCTTCTCTCTTTAGTTTTTTTTTCTGGAATTAAAATGAGGATTGAAATGGTTTTTTTGGGTTTTTATAGATGGCATACTGTCGCCAGTAACTGGCGACAGAAAGCTATTGCCAGTTTAGCTGGTAATAGGTTCCTTCGTCAGTTCAACTGGTGACAGGAAGACTGTTCAGGGTCCCTATCGCTAGTTGAACTGGCGATAGGTAGTTGGACCAAGTGATGTGGGATCGGCCCCGACGCCGCTCAATGGCGATAGAGTTCTGCCGCCGATTGAATCTGGCGGTGAATTCATTTTGTAATTTTTTGGGGGGACTATATATTTTTTGTAATTATCTTTAAAAAATATTATTTAAAAAAAATTCCAAAATATATATCTGCAAGGATTAATTGGCAGTGTTTCATTTCACTCCTATCATATGTTGTGTTGCATGGAGACAAGTAACTGGATGAATCGAACAATAGGCTTTTCATGGCACATCGCCGAAACACTGCAAGTGTATTACATCACCAAGATGTTTCTTTGTCCCCCTCGCTTTTGCGCATGGCACTTTTTTGGGCACAGGCTGTGTTTATCGATGCAAAGTGGAGGCATTTCTGAGAATTGTTGGGAGATTTGATGGTGAGAGAGAGAGAGAGAGAGAGAGGCCCTCGAAAGACCGGCTTTTGCTTCCTCTTCGGGTCTCAGCCTACGTTTCCAGAATCACTGCCTAGCCTAACATTTTCAAAAGGGGATGGAAGAAGCAACAGATGATATCAACAGCCTTCATGCATGTTATACCAAGCTTTAATTTGCTACGTACTCCTATAGATTATGCATATGTAGTACTAGTACTAGTTTCGTTATGAAAGCTAGCTGCTGCTCCATCCATTCGAGTGTAGACATGCATGCAAACTCAATCTGCCCGGAGAGGATGCAATGTAACGCAAGTATGCAACCTTTTGAAATAGGGAAAATGCAGGTATGCAACTTTGACAGCGAGTACGGGGGTTATAGCGGCTGTCGTCGTCCTTCCTGTCGGAACGGTGAATCGCAAGCCAGAACACATCTGAACCGGATCCTCTGCATCACCGCAGAGGGGAGCTGTGCGCACAACAAGAAACGAGTCTGCTACTGTAGCAACCCGTTATAGCAAAAGTACCCGATTTTACTGCAAAACCAAGTTTTTATTTAAGCTGTTAGATTCTAATCTGGCGGTTAGGAAATTATCATAATGTAAAGGGATGTTCATCTTACATTTAGTCCTCTAATGCTAACGTAGAGGATTATATTTGAATCTCGTTCCGTACATACGTATGGCCGAAACGAACTTTTTGGTCGGCCCGGCCGATGAATCGATGTGGCCGGCTGCAGCTGCTAATGCTAGCAGCACACAGTATCCCCCTTACTTTCTTCCTCCTAGCATGGAGATATCATGTGTGTCCTGTTCTTTCTCGTCACACTAGGGTTCGCACAGTGGATAATGTCCCCCCCTCTAGCTCTGCGTGTGTTGCTTGGCTTTATGGCAGCTGAGCTAGCTAGCACACATTCATTCATGGGACATATTTATTGCCTTTTCGGTGATGTAATGTTAGGACCGGGCCATATCGGATGGAACAAGAGTTTATGGAGATTGGACCGTGCATGCCCAGCCCAGGCCATCTCTCGCAGTCACACTGTAGCATGCGTTACTTCCACCACCAAGGAAGAGAAGAAGAAAGCTGAAGAAGGGAGGAGCTTAGTGGAGTAATGTACTTTTAGATGCATGTGTGAAACAATTACAATTAACTAGAGCTAAGCAACGTCAATCGGTAATTAACAGTAATTAAAATATTCTAATCAAGAACCAATCATAATCTCGAATCAATATCAAGCACATCGCCAAAAAATATTTCTTATAAAATAATACAATCCAAATTCAACAACAACATTTACAATATATATTATAGCCACAAGAATAAATCGTCGATATAACTTGGAGTCGATCACAATAATTCATTGCTAGAGGATAAACAACCTTAATAAATCACAATAAGAATACATCGCAAGTGAAATTAAAACATTATTACAAACTATAAAAATCCATTTCCAGAAGTTACAAATGAACTTGAAGGGCAACATTGTCACATTCTTGAATAAATTACAAGAATTAGTTGCGGGTGAAAGTAAAATGTTCATATACATTCAGAATTAAATTACAAGAATTATTTACAACCGATTAAAATATAAATTACAACATTTAATTAAATTACAATATAAATTCTTACATTGCATTCCGCCGAAGCCCTCCTCGTACTATTGTCCACCTATCGCCATATAGTCGAACCATTTCCGCAGCCAAATCCAAAACCCTATCCACATAGCCATTTCCCGCAAAGACCAGTAGACTAGTAATAAACTAAAAGCGATAAAATAGAGTTAGAGTATAGGAGGTTGCCGTCAGATCGCCTGAAGTTCCTCGAGGTTCCCAAACCAACCTAGGTTAGTCGGCACCATAGCCCTTCAGTAGGTCTCATCACCCGACATTTATTAGTATACGACACCCACTTTCCATTTTTGTCGACTTACCGTCCGCAATAGAAAAGCCACAAAATAGTGCAAATAGCACCTTCCCCGCATAGACCATTCCCAGCCGAAGCACCTCAGCCTCACCCTCAGTCAAAACATCACAGGGCCTCACAAAGCAACACCCCAAAGCTTCATTTGCAAGCACCTACCACATAAGAACCATTTTTTACTTCATAAGCCCAACAACCTCACCATGTCTCATTTCACCTCACAGCCAAAGCAAAGCAAGGGCCAAAGAAATATCATGCATAGGGCAAGGATAAGGGCAGCCGAATGCATCTCCCCATATAATGCCTCTCTCCAACACAAATTAAGCCATCACAAGAGAGCAAACCCACAGCCAAAGCCTCACACTCCCAAGACATCCATCCTCACAAAGCCTCCCCCATTCTTGCACAACTCAAGCAAGTAAACAAACAAGCAAGCATCACCAAGCCCACTGCCTTCCACATCCCAATCACAAGTGAATAAACCCACCCATAGAGAAGTAGAGGAGGGGAAGAGGGGCAAAGGATTTGGGGGAAGATCAGCAGAGCAAGGACGGTAGCAACGTTGACCCACCACCGCCAAGCCGACAAGGGAACCAAAGGGGAACCGCCAAGAGCACCGGGGAGAACGACAACCACACCACTGTCGGCTATTTCCCCCAAACCAAGACATCAAGGTAGCAACCATTCACCCCATTTATTTTTGCACAAACTGATACCCCCCCCCACACACACACACACACTACATGAACAAAGAATGCCTAGGGAGCACATCCCACACTAGCCCACATCATCCAACCATTTTCTTCACAGTAGCATCATCAGTAAAGCCCTCAGTAATCCACATCGTAGAGCAAGGAGGGAGGAGTAGGGAGAGAGCAGGAGGTAGAGTAGTTACCTCAGTGCGCGGTAACTATGGCAGTAGAACCCAATTCCTCCTCATTATTCATGCATAAGCACCAAGCAATAAAAATCAGTAACGAAATCAACTTAGTAAGCAAAACCAATAATCAAACCCAAAATCCAAATGAACAAAAGGGGGACCGGGTTAGTGAGGGAGGCATGGGCTGAGGGCCGAGTGAAGCAAAGACCGACGGCCGAGGCCACGCCGACTGGGCGACGGCTTGCTTGGCCGTGGGGTATAAGAGGGGAGGCAAAGAAGGGCGCGGATTCAGGGAGCCGAGTGACGGCGCATACGGGAACTGGGCCTGGCTGGGCGCGTGTGCGGGCACTGGGCCGATAACTGGTGGTCGGAAGGAACCGGGCTAGTGTATCAAGGTGGAGGCGAGAGGCAACAGCGCCTTGGGGCCGGGCTAAGTCGAGGGAGCAGGGGGTGGCCAGGGGCAGCCGAGCCAGGGCGGCGCCATGGGAGGGGGGACTTCAACCGAAAGAACCAGGGTGAGGTGGTGGTGCAGGGGAGCTCGGATGGGCCGAGACCGAGCTGGCGGCAGTCGCAAGAGGTGGCGGCATAGAGCCGACAACAGGGAGGTGTCGGGCCGAGAGCTAGAAGGAGGGGCGCCAAGAGCAAGCTTCAATGCTAAGGACAGCTCCAGGAGAAGAGGAATGGAAATGGAGAGGAGAATGAAGTGAAGAGGAAGAGAGAGGTAGCCAGGAGTTGGATTGGCCGAGAGGATAGAATAGAAAGAGAAATAAATAAATTAGGTGGGGAGAGATTAGGAAAATAAGGTTTAGAAAATAGGAATTTAGGTAAGAGGGTTAAAGAAGTAATTTCTAGTGTAGATAAATGGTAGTAGTTTAGTAGTAGGATTAAATACCAACATTAATAATTATCAACACTGTGAAATTGTTAGACTAAAAAAATCCGTATACCATGTAAGTATAAATAGCCGTAGACTAGACCAGTCTAAAATAAAAATAGGAAAATAAGTAAAAATAAATCTGAGACTTTTAAAATAAATTAATCACCGGTATGAACCACTAAATTAAATAGATAACCTGTCATGTTAGAAATAATTCAATCAAGTTAAAATAATTAAATAAATCAACCCCGAGCCTATTTTGCGAAGTAAATAAATGCGAACACACTTAAATAAAATCAATTAGGCGTATTTGCGCGAATAGAATTTGATAGATTTAGTGGCAGGTGAGTACAAGTAGTATGTTATTTTCCGTGTGATAATACGCAAGTTTCGGCAATCTTGACCCTAGAGCGAATAGACTGTAGAACGACCGTAGTTGGGAAGTGCTAACTTAACAGGGGATCCGAAAAATGTTACTAAATTAAAATCGGCTAACAAAAGAAAATCAACTAATTTATGTACACCTATTAGCAACAAAAGCAACTAAGTATTTATTTATGTATTATTTGCGGCTGCCGTATAATTACAGAGGGCGAACCGATATAGGCAGGACTATTTGATTCAGTGATCATCGACGACAATCTCTTCTACAATTTCGAAGGCAAGCTTATCTCTTGAATATAAATATAGTTACATTAAATGTAAACTGTATATTGTTGTATCATATATTTATTGCATGAAAACTATGTCTCAAAAATCGAATAAATGAGATGATGAGAAAAGATATGAGAACAGAGATGAGGAATGATATGAGAACAGATGAATATTAGGCTGGTAAAGGGAGGCTGTTGCAAGAAAGAGATAAGGGAAGAGGTGGGACCCTTTACATATGGTTAAAATATAAGGACCAACAAAACTCTCACCCGAATCAGGGGCCGTAAATTAAGTGACAGCCATTTTCCCATTTCGACGGCCAGAAAATGCTACCTTGTTACGTATTATGCCCTCCACATCAGGTAAGTAATTATGTAGGAGCAAGATGGCGCTATAGCGCTAAGTGGAGTGTTGGGTGAAGGTAAGACCAGCCCAACCAACATTACTGGAACTCAGTGGATGACGAGATCAGCACCATGACAAGGTCAACACCGACGAAGAGTAATGGGTGGAGGAATTAATTACGTAACTTGGAAAACGTTCTGTATTATTAACGAGGATTAAAATCTCTATGTATTACTTTAATACATAATAAAAGACCATATGTCTTCGTGGTTGTAACCCCTAGGGCTCATGAGCTCCGTGGTCGTAAGCATTCTAGAGGTTATACCAAGGATACCCTAGTCAGACGAGGTCCTGTACCTAGTCCCCGACAAGATGACCGCTCATAGAAGCAATGAACTGGCATCCAGATCCAATTCCAGGTATATGCTATACCATGTGACGAATGGAACACATGTCATATTTGGTCCATACCACGCGATGTTACATGATCCAGACACTAACACCAAACTACCCTACGGTTAAGTGTCTCACGGACGCACCACCGTAGAACAGTTGCTACATCATCAGCCGTTGCCTCGCTCCGACCAGTCGTGACACTTCCAACAGGCCCCACTTCCAGGAGTAACTATCGCCACTTCGTCAACTACTTAAAGGAGAATGCAAGTGGCAGAAGGCAATCCAATTCGAAAGATCAACAGACAATTGGATTTCAATAACATAGCAAGCATTACGCTCAGTGTAATTAGGATTTGTCCACTGCCCTGTAGAAGGCACCCCCTTGTAATAGCTAATTCATAGCAATAAAGAGCAGTCCCATTCTCTCCCAAGAACTCTCTGCCATTTTTCTCTTTTCATTTTGTAAGATCGATGACTTGATCGTTGACAGCTGTCGTCGTCCATCAGGAAGAAGGTGTTGAGTTCTTGAAGATTACTTCGCTTAAGCATTCCTCATCCACTTCCTTCGCTCCATTATCGCTCATGCGAACATGGCGGGGACTTGGGATGAGGAAAACTAGTTCGACCTAGCAGACTACTCCAACCTCGACATGGACGCATGCATCCGCGCCATGGAAGAAACCGGGATCTCATCATCCTCCTCCTCTTCCGCCGGTTTGCCAGTCATAGAGATTAACGAAATCAACCGGATGGATTAGGATACACCGCCACCAACAATGGCGCTCTCAGAGGAAACGCTCGTTCCGACTAGTTTGGAATGTCCCAACACCTCTACAAGCCTGGTCGATCCGACCAGCGAAAGCGACAATGGGAGCCCAGCGCGGCGACCAGAGAGTCAAGTACTCTCGATATTGTCATGGGCGACCAGTATTCGCTAATAGCTCCTACGTATTCCGGGGGCCAAGCGACATCTGGTAAGGGTATCGATGAAGCTATCACCGATCATTGGCCAAGTGGGCATGGTGAAACTCAGCATACGATCGGCAGTGCACCGAATCAGGCTAAGTCCACCACAAAGCCCGCCAAAGGTAGTAATCTCCGACCGCTCTCCATCATGGAAGCTCCTTGCAGAAGCGCTGGAAGGCTCTCCTTTAGCTACGACGGGAGTTCCTCGAAAGATCACTGTTGGCGCCACGAAGTTAACACAATCAGATATACCAATACGGATGCCATGCACAGTCCTCCACGGGCTAACTTGCCACCACCTGCTAGTGGAAATGGTACGGGCGCTCAAGCACCAACTACTGGAGGTAACCGAACTTATGGACATGCATCAGTTAATTCACATGTTCCTGCCCCACCGCGGATAAGGAATCAGGCAGGGCCATCCGAGAGGTCGAGGGATAACTCGACTCATCGGACACCCACTGCAAGCGGAAATCTACCACGACCTTCGGTAACCATACAAAACCTGCAACGAGTTCAGGATATTTTGAATAATCTAGACCCTCCTTTAGCAGGAACTCCAAATTATGTCTAGCTTGCAGGTCAGGTGTTAGAGACCCTCCAACAAACCATGCAGCGTACAAAAATGTACTGGGAGCAGAGGAATTCACAAAGTCACACGATGACCTCATCCCAGTGCTCCTCTTTCAGTAGAGGACAACATGGTCGTGCAGAGGATCAAGTGACACCAAGGCCCCCTCATAGGTTTCGACCAGGAAATCATGTCGGAAGATGGCTCTTCACAGCAGCCACTCCTCCTCGCCAAGAGGAACAAACACTTGATTCAGGCGACCTCAGGCATCATCTGAACCAGGTAGGTGGTCAAAGGCATTTTTATAACATCCACGACCAGGTTGGGACATCGGATCCTGGATATACAAATCTAAGGAATCGATCCCCAACTAACTATAATCTAGCTCCTTTTTAGACAAGGCGCCATGACCCCATTACGGGCTGCCGGGCATTTTCGGCAGGTCTCAAAGCTGTTCGTTAGCCAGATAGGTTCCGACCAGCCAACATAGAGAAGTTCAATGGGACTCAGAACCCATTACAATTTCTTCAGATTTATTCTACCGCCATCAACGCCGCTGGTGGTAATGATAACGTGATGGCAAATTATTTGCCCACGGTCCTTGAAGGGTCTGCCCGGTCGTGGTTGCTTAACGTACCGGTCGGATCTATCTATACTTGGGAGCAGCTCTGTGATACTCTGATCGCCAATTTTCAAGGGACGTACAACCACCCCAGAAAGGAGGATGATCTGCATCAGATGAAGTAGAAGACCAATGAAACCCTTCGACTCCATCATAGAGATCACATAATCTTATGTCATCCAGGTCTTCAAAGCAGGCTAAGGAATCGCTGGTTTACGGAGGATATTGCAATAAATCCTCCATGAACAACCGTCGAACGTTTCGACATGGCAAACAAGTACGCGGCCGCTAGTGAAGTGGTCTAATGGTATGAAGCCATTGATCGGAAGGACAAGAATCCCCACATCAGATCTGGAGAAGCGGGAGAAAAAAAAGCAAGAAGTCTCTGAAGAACAAGAAGAATCGCAAGCCTGACAACAGAGAAGTCCTTGCGATTCTAGAAAAGTATACCTAGGGCAAGAAAGATTTCACCGGTCGGAACAAAGGTAAAGCTCTGACCAGTGACTTCAAGAAGTCAAAGAAGTGGTGTCCACTTTACAAAGCTTGCCCCTCGATATGTTGGTCCGTTCAAGATTTTGGATCGCCGTGGAGAAGTGGCTTATCAATTGGAGCTGCCTCAGTCGCTAGCAGGAGTACATGATGTTTTTCACGCTCTCGCTTGAAGAAGTGTCTTCGTGCCGAAGAACAAGCCCCGCTGGAGTCAATTGAATCGAAGAAGACCTCACCTATAAAGAACAATCGGTCAAGATTTTGGATGTCGCAGAACGCCGGACCGAATAAGACAGCTCGATTTTGCAAAGTGCAAGGAGTAACCACTCGAAGGTGAAGCCACATGGGAGCGTGAAGAAGAGTTGAAAGTCGAGTTCCTAGCCTTTTTCTATTAACCTGAATCTCGGTCGAGATTCCTTTAAGGGGGGGGGAGGTTTGTAACATCCCAATTTTCTGAGCTTTAAAAATCCTTTGAATAGTTAGTAGAGAGAAAATTCACCATTTTATTTTATTTGAATTCAATTCAAAAGCTTAATATTGGACTTTGAGTAACAAAATAATTTAATATGACTAAAGTCAACATGAACAATAGTCAAAACTATTTTATTTGGATTCTATGTGCTTGGATATATTTTCTAGAATTTTTCCAAGTTCATTTGCTAATTTCTATTGCCATTTGGAATTTCTGGTATTTTCTAAAATAAAAAAGCAATTAAAATCTCCTAAATAGTGTTTGGGCCGATTTCCAACTCGGTCGGCCCATCTGCTCGCCGTTTCGGCCCAATCCTTGCACACGCCCGGCTCATGCAGAGCAGCCTGCCGCGTCGTCCGCCCCACTCACTGGCCATCGGCCGCCACTTTTTTCCACTCAAGACTCACCCGAGTCTCAGCCGCTGTCAAGCGGGCCCCACCTCGTTCTATTTATTGTCTCCGAATCCGTCGGGGAGTTGGTTGCGCCGCTTTCGCTGCTAGGGCGCCCGTGTCTCGACTCTCCCAAGCCGCCAGATATAAAGGGATGCGAGCCTCGCCCTCCAGATCCTTTCCGCCAGAGCCAGCGCCTAACCCTAGCCACCGTAGGAGCCCTAAGATCCCATCTCCGCCGCCGCTTGCTCCGACGAGCAATTCCGTCGCACCTGAAGCCGCCGGAGCCTCGACACCTACACTATAGGCATCGCGCGAGCAAAGGAACCCGGGACACCTTCGTTTATCGGAGGAGCTCTCTAGCACCGCCGCCGCCAAGCCCAAGCCCCGCCGCTTCCACCTCGCCACGGCCGCCGATCGTCCTTGAGCACCGGTGAGCACACCTCGAGACCCCGTCATCCTCTACCTCCTTGTACCAACCACCGCCGCCGACTTCGCCGCCGTTCACGGAACCATCGCTTCCGGCGCCGCCCTTGCCGCCGCCCACGCTATCCTCCACCTCAACGCTTCGCCTCGCGGGCGCGCGACGTGTCGACCATGTAGGCGCCAGCGCCGCCACGCGCAGGTGCGCCATGCCAGCCCGAACCAAATCCCACGCCCTTGGTGAACCCAGTCCACGGTGCAACCCGCCACTTACAGGTGGGACCCACATGTCAGTGGGGGCATTGTACAGCCAACCGTCTGATGACGTCAGCAGTGCACAATATTCCGATTTTTCTATTAAGAAATAATTCGGGAAATTCAGTAATTCCAATTTTAGGGTTTTTCTTTAGATCCAAACTTCCAAACCCCATAACTTTTGCATCCTAACTCCAAATCAGTCCATTCAAATTTCTAAATTCCTATAAATTCAGGATCTATTTAATGGAGATTTTTATTTATTTTTTTGGAGTTGTTTTGCCTCTGTTATTTATTTAGTTTGTTTGTTTGCTTTGCTTACAGTAGACTTCGACGCTTCGCGAAGATTTGAAGAAGAAGGAACACAACAAGACCAAGATCAATTTCTAGACCTATTCCAAGGCAAGTCATGCTTTGACCATGATTGAATCCCAGTTTTCTAAATATTATTTTAATTCAAAGTATTGTATTTTATTTCAAGTAATTATTTAAATGCTTTTGGGATTAGTTATTAAATCCAATCTGTTATGCCTTCCTTGTATAATTGTTATGCATTGATCCTTTGTCACCCTAGTTGATATTTAGTTGGTAAATATTGTAGCGCTAACGTGGGTTGGTTAGTGTGATTAGATTGCTTAGCCATGCCACAAATCACCTATTCATGTAAAGTGCAATTATTAACTTGACTAAGTGACTATGTAACTCTGTGAAAATATGTGTGTACTATGTGTCTTTGTGGCATGTGTTGCACTTAAATCAACTGGGTGGGAAAAAGGTTTGGACTGAGGCAAGTGGGGGGAACTGTGTGACATGGTGGCTATGTGGTATGGGAATGTGAATCTATATGTCAAATTAATCTGTGTGCCTTAGTTAGAATTGGAAGTCTTGCCTCGGTCATTTAAGGACTAAACTTTGTGCACCATTGAACTGAGCCCTCCTGTACGACCACATGCCTGTTATGGGACGGGCCTAGCATAGTAAGATACGAATTCTTGGCATTGATTGCTCAGGCGGTAGGTTAGGCTATGTGAATAGGGTGGAGATGTGTGCTACCATGTAGTCGCATCGCGGGACGGTTCGCCGCTTCCCTGTCCAACGATGTGTGTTGTACCATACACTGTGTATGGTTTGGTATGACGTAAGCACATCGGGAGCATCTATGTTAGGATGAAGTTTCTGAAATGCTTTGTTACGATTAGTGCTTGCAACACTGGTTATATCTTGTGGGTAAAGTGTACAAACTCGCAGAGTGTAAACAATCTATTGAATAGCAGCGTCATGCGTCATGGACAATGCTCGGGGATTTCACACGATGGGTAGATCTTCATAAACTGTGTGGGAAGGGGGCTGTGTGATCTAAATCATATGGCTATGTCAATAATCTGTTTAGGCTGTGTGTGTCTTTGTGAAACCAAACTGTTAAAATTATTATCGTCTATTTGTTTTACTTGCTTTCAATCTATTATTTGTATTCAACTGCAAATGTTGCATTTATGCAAAAGAACCACAAAATGCCATTCCCTTGTAATAAGCTTGCATGTATAATTGCATTTCTGTAGTGTGACTTGCGAGTGCGGTGTGTACTCACGCTTGCTTTAAACTAAATCAAGTAGAAGAGGAGGAGTCTTCGCCAGCATTTGAAGAGGAGTTTATCGAAGGTGCCTGATCGTGGGGTCTTGATCCCAGTCGGTTGCCTGTGGTGAATCGATGGGACGCCACTGCCGTTTCTGTTTCCGCTGCTTTATTTCTCTGTTAGCCCTGCATGGCTTAATAAATGTAAACTCGACCGTAAGGTCAAACCATTATTTATTAATCAAACTATCCGCTTATGTTATTATTCGCTTGTGTGGATCAATATCCATCTTTGTTGACATTGTGTGCACTAGCGTGATCCTGGACTAGTGCATTATACACAGAGGGTCCAGAATTGTAATTTTGGGTCCCGACATCCAACCATCGGGTGTTTTGGCTCATGTCTTTGGGTTTGGCTCAACCAACTCATTTCTGTCCCGACCCGAGCCTCTTTGTTTTCCTGTCACTGCCATGTGGGCCCTCGCCTTTTCCTATTGGCCTTCCTCTTCCTCTGGCTCGCGCACGAGCGCCATGGCGTGGGCAGGGGAGAGGCAGCGCCTTGTCACCTCCTTGGCGTCCTCGTCAACGGCTCTTTGCTCTGATCATTAAATGCTCGCCAGTCTTTTGCCCCCAAAGTCTTGGTCGCGCCTGCTCTTGTCGCTTCGGCTCGCCCATGGCAGCACTGTAAACCCAGCTCACCGTGGACTTGTCGTTGCTCATTTCCTTGCTCCTTCGGCTATAAAAAGCCTCCAAGCTCCTCCTCTTGTTCCTTTAAACACCCACCTTGCTCCCTCTCTGTTGTTGAGCTCAAAACCACAGAGAACCCCCAAATCGCCATTGACGGCAGTGGAAGCTTCTTCGTCGTCCCAGTGCTTCAGTGTTTCATTTTCAAATCCAATCGTGTCGCCTTGTTCCTCTCTTTACCCTTAGCTTTTCGCGTAACTCAATTTTGTTTGACATTCTCAGGGATTGTCAAATTTTGAGTTTTGTCGTATGCAGCCGAAGTTAACCCCCTTCGTCCCCAACTCCGGTAAGCTGTTCCGCTCTTCAATTCCTTGCTCGTGGACCTTCTATGAGCCCTGTTGAAGCTATCTTGATCACCCGGTCTTGCTCTTGTTGCTCAGGCTTTCCTTTCCACGTTGTCTTCCTCACGGTAGCCGGGTCAACATCGCCGAGCTACTTCGGCCCACCTTCAACCTCTCTCAGCCAGTAGCTCCTTGTTAGTCCATAGAAGCTGTGGCACCCGCTTCCTTGAACTACTGCGGAGCTATTTGTTGTTACCGTCATGGCCGTGCTTGCGTCGCCGCTCATCTCCAGCTCGCCGCCGTTCTAGGCCGGCTCCGCCGTCGAAAGTAGCCTCTGTGTGTTCGCAAGACTATTGTGAACCCATGTGTGCAGTTGGTTTGCGCTGCCGTGACTGGAGTCGCCGGCGGTGAGGCCATCTCTGCATCGGGCTCGTTGTCGGATGAAGTAAACACTATAGCGACATCATTAAGACACTGATACGGTGATTAAATCAACTAATCATTGCTAATCATTGGTTTGGTAGTTAATGGCTGTCTGAAATGGCTTAATGTATCGCTTACATGTGGGCCTCACGATTTAAACCCCAAGATCGCGCGTGCGACGCCAGTGTTCATCATGGACCCTCCGATCTTGATCAACGGCCCAGATCGTAAGGGACTTTCGGACCTCCAGATCTCCCAAGTCTCTGTGAGCTGTCCATTTCTTGATCTGTGGCTCAGATTGCATGAACGTTCGGACCGTCCGAACGTCACCTTGATCTGAGCCATCCATCTTTAGATCAACGGCCCACGTTTGCGTGAACGTTCGGATCGTCCGAACGTCTCCCTCGTTGTGGGTCGTTAGATCTAATCCAATGGTTGGCTCTGTTGGTGTTGTGCGTGCTCCGATCGGCCAGTTCGCTTGGGCCGTGCGATTCAATATCAACAGCCCAGGTTTTTCCGCTTTGAATTAGTTTAAAAGAAAACCCGAGAGCTTTTATTTGTAAACTGTAAATTGTGTTAAACTTCAAAATTGCGTAACTAATTCATTTTAACTCCTTTACGGTTGATTCAAATTTTGTTAGTTCTGGTTTTAACTAAGATTTAATCTAAAAATGGTTGGAGGCTTGGTTCTGTTCCAGAAAAATTTGTTAATAGATTTAAATTAGGTTTAGGCTTTAATTGTTGCTTTAAAATTCATTTAACTTGAAAAATGCATAAGTATTTCTCTGTAGCTCCTTTTTGAGTGAAATCAACTTTGTTGGTTTCCTCTATTAGTGTGCTTATCTATAGAATAAGTTTTAAGCATGCTACTGCTCTTAAGTTTTCTGTGGTTGCATTTGTTTTGTGCTCTTTTTCTTGTCTTTGAAAAATCATAGAAAATGCATCCTAGCTCCAAATGAGGTGAATCCATTTGTGTTGTTCATCTCATAAGGTGCTTTATTTACCATAAAAATTTTAGGTGCACCACCTTTCTGGAAATTTGTGCCAAAAATTTAATTTCTGATGAACAGTAACCGAAATGGATTTTTCAGCCTTTTTCCAACATACCAATCTTCTTTTGGCCATAACTTTAGCATTTAGTATCCAAATCAATTGGTTCTTATTGCTAAATTCCTTAAAAATCATGATCTACCTACTGTAAAAATTTCAGGGCTTTTGGCTGAAGTTGGTTTTTGAGTCTTTTCGGTGTTCTTCGTTCTTATCGGTTCTTTTCGTTTCTTTCATTAGGTGCTGACGAGTTCGTTGATTTCGAAAGCGATCCTCTGCAGCAAGAAAGCTACCAGCAAGGCAAGCAGTTTGATCATATTAATCCCATTACTTTCAAAGTCTAAATATCTTGTTTACAAAGTGTATGTATGTATTGCTCTATTTTGTTGTTAAACTATCAATCGATTAGTTGATCCTCTAGATGCATAATCTGTAGGTAAATGTTTATCCTCTACTACTGAGCCTAGGATTCTCTTGCTGTGGTTAGAGCTCGCTTGATGAGCTCTTGTCACTTAGTAGTTTACGTGTTGATGTTGCTTAGTCATGCTTAGCTACCGGTAGAATTGGGCGGTTATCAACTTAGTCGATAACTTTGATCACACAAAATCTTATTATTCCATTATGTTTAGCACTTTGTGCTTTGTTACTTTGTAAAGTATAAAACTAAAAATAAAATGTGTTAGACTTGGGCATATGGTTGATGGTGTGATTATCTGGTGTGTGGTGGTATGCCTAAGCCAACAAGGACCGGACATCTTGTTACATTAAACCAAGTATTTTTGCGTGCTAACCACACGAGGGGGATATGGGACCTCTCTTGACTTAGTACTTTGGGAGGTGTTAATTAATGAGTCGCTGGTGGTAGTTATAGAGGAAAATGTTCGTTGTTCCCACAGTTGCTTAGGCTGGGCCGGTGCATCCTACTCTTCGTATGGGTCCTTAGTGGGAGCCGGACGGCGATTCACTAAGGGTTAACCCCCATATGTGCGACTCTTAATTAGCACAATCCATTGGAAAGCGTCTCGTAGGACTTAGTCGTGCCAGCATACCAAAGGAAGTGTGCTAAATAGCTTGGCAAAAAGGCGGTCTGACATGTGGGTACATTGGTACACCCCTGTAGGGTTCAAACTATTCGAATAGCCTTGTCCTAGGTTATGGACACGCTTGGGGAGGTCTTTCGAGAGTTAGACTATAACCTTTTAATTAAAACTTGATGTAGGTGATACGAATAGGTAATTCGTGCTATTGTTGTAGTGGCTATTGGGTTAGCCACTTCTAGGTTGTCTTATCGTTATTAATTATTTGTCTCGCTGTTATTTGAATAATAAAAACATATTGCTAAATTGCTTTCAAGTTATTACATTATTGCAAATGAAAACTTGCTTTATGCTGAAAATAAACCCTATAGCCTTCTCCTTTGATTAAGCTTGCATGTAGCTATGTATAGGCTGTTACTTGTAAGTCTTGCGAGTATATTTTTGTACTCATTTGCATTGCTTAATTGCTACAGAGGAGGCTGATCCCCAAGGGATTGACTATCATGAGATGGACTTCAACTTTGACGACTAGGTTGGTGGCCCAGTCGGTTGCCTTGTGGGCTAATGGCAAACCGTGACTTTTGTTTATCGCCATCTTATGGCTTTTGCTTCCGCTGTTATTTAGCTCTTTAGCTTGTGTTTTGGCCGGTTGGCCCTCTGTTGTAATAACTCTATTATGTATGCCTTTTGTTTAATTAAGTTCTTGCTTCGGTTCTGTGCTTGTATGGAATTGATGCATGATTTTGTAAAAAAGTGTGTGTACAGCAATTCTGAGAGGTACACATTGTCCCGAGGCGCGGGATATTTTGTTTGTGATGCTAGGGTCAATTGGATGACTAAGTATTATAAGCTAAATACCCCGGGGTCTCACAAACTTGTAGACTCCACTTCCAGGTGTGAGTTATTAAGTTTTTTATATGCATACTCAGGGTACCACCAAATGAATATGAGTAAAGACGATGAAGAGAAAACTTCCTTCATAACTCCATATGGCACTTATTGCTATGTTAAGATGCCATTTGGTCTAAAAAACGCTAGTGCCACTTTCCAAAGGTTGATGCAGAAAACTTTTAATCCTCAAAAAGGTCGAAATCTGGAAGCCTATGTTGATGACTTGGTCGTAAAAAGCATCAACGCTGGCGACCATATTTCCAACCTACATGAGACTTTCAATAACTTAAGACGGCATAACCTTAAGTTAAATCCAGAGAAGTGTGTGTTCGGAGTTTCTTCTGGAAAGCTTCTTGGGTTCCTAGTTTCGGCTAGAGGTATTAAGGCAAATCTAGCAAAAATTGTGGCCATCAACCAGATGCGCCCTCCGACCACGAAGAAAGAAGTCCAAAAACTAACTGGCTATATGGCAGTGCTAAGTCGTTTCATAGCACAGTTAGGTAAAAAAGGACTCCTTTTTTTCAAACTCCTTCGGAAACAGGGAAGTTTCGAGTGGACTAAAGAGGCAGACGATACCTGTGAAGAACTTAAGAAGTACCTTACAAGTGCTCCAATCTTAGTCTCTCCGAGGTCGGAGGAAACATTGCTGATTTACGTGACTGCAATGCCACAAACAGTCAATGGTGTACTGGTTGTTGAACGTGAAAACATCCAACGACTAGTATATTATGTAAGTGAAGTCTTACATGGACCAATGGAACGGTATCCACTGGTACAAAAGCTGCTCTATAGCCTCCTTATGGCTTCAAGGAAACTAAGGCATTACTTTCAGGCCCACAAAGTGGTCGTACCAACCGAATATCCCTTGGGTCAAGTCCTTGGAAACAGGGAATCATCAAGACGAATAGCAAAATGGGCAGTCGAGCTTGGGGCATTCGTCCTCCATTTCATCTCACGAACCACAATCAAGTCCCAGGCAATAGCAAAATTCATTGCCGAATGCACAAACCCTGAACCCACCCAAGGGCCGGAGTATGAATACCACGACGAGTGGACAATGTACTTTGACGGCTCCTTGATGCTCAAAGGCTCGGGGGTAGGAGTACGCCATCCAGTTAAATTTTCCTGCTACAAACAATGTGGCAGAATATGAAGGTTTACTGGCAGGACTCCGAGCAGCTCGTTCGCTCGGGATTCGCAGATTACTAGTGAAAGGCGATTTTCAACTAGTAGCGAATCAAGTCGGGAAAGAGTATCAATGCTCAAGTACCAAGATGTCATCTTATCTGGCGGAAGTACGAAAACTCGAAAAGCACTTCTTCGGTTTCCAGATCCAACACATCCCTAGAAAGGAAAACTTTGTAGCAGACCAGTTAGCACAGATGGCCTTGACTAGGTCACCTGTCCCGCCCGGAGTTCTTCTCGAGCAACTCGATTCACCCTCGGTAGTCGAGCTTTCCGAGAACATAGATGTTCCACTAGAGGTCGTACAAATCGATCCTAAGAACATGGATGCTCCACAGATCGTTGATGGTAGGCACCGTCACGATCATGTTAAGAGAATGGATGACGTCGATCTACAATTATGTTCAACGTGGCATTATTCCTGACGACAATGTAAAGGCTGATCGTATAGCACGAAAAGCCAAATCATACACTCAGATCGAAAGTACCTTATATAAACGAGGATCTCACGGAGTGTTGATGAAATGCATATCTCAAACGGATGGTATTAAGTTGCTATCCAACATTCATAGAGGAGTCTGTGGAACACATCATTCCTACAGAACATTGGTCGATAAAGCCTTCAGGCAAGGATACTACTGGCCAACTGCTCTTCATGATGCAAAAGATCTTATGACGAAGTGCGTACAGTGTCAATTCCATAGTCGACAAGTACATCAGCCGGCACAAGCTTTGCAAACAATACCTCTTTCTTGGCCTTTTGCAATCTGGGGACTAGACATTCTAGGACCTTTCCCAAGAGCACCCGGGGGGCTTCGAATTCCTTTTCATCATGATTGACACATTTATAAAAATGGATAGAAGTCGAGCCAGTTGTTAAAACAACAACTGAAGCCGCTAAGAGGTTCCTCACAAAAAACGTGATCACTCGATTTGGCAAACCAAGTCGTATAATCACAGACAACGGTACCCAATTCTCTAGAGGAAATTTTCAGGAATTCTGTGAGGATCTAGGTATCAAGATATATTTTGCTTATGTTGCTTATCCACAGAGCAATGGAGCAGTCGAGCGGGCCAATGGTATCATAATGCAAGGAATAAAACGCCGAGTGTTCGACCAATTAATCAAATGGTCAGGAGCTTGGGTTCAAGAACTTCCTTTTGTGTTATGGGCTATTCGAACCACGACTAGTCGTGCGACCGGTGAAACTCTATTTTTTCTGGTTTATGATGCTGAAACCATGCTTCCTCTAGAACTGAAAATAAGTTATGCTCATACTGATTATTTCAATGAGAACGATCAGATCCAACGAAGACTCGACGACGTCAATTTCCTTGAAGAATGACAAAACCAGGCCCTCATACGATCAACAGTTTACCAACAAGTTATGCGAAGGTACCACAGTCGTAAGGTGTAACTTCGTAGCCTAACTGTAGGTGATCTGGTTCTACAATGAATTCAGAATCAGGCTAATCACAATAAACTTTCTTCCAAATGGGAAGGTCCATACATACACTGTGGTCGAAGTCATCCGACCTGGTTCAGTACGACTAGCTATGTTCGATGGGCGAGTTTTGTCCAACTCTTGGAATATTGACCAACTGCGTAAGTTCTTTGTATAATTGTACTTTTCATTATTTCAATTCATTAATAAAGATGCATTTTCTTTACTTTCTGAAGAATGATCATCTGGTTTTACTACTATTGTTGTCTAATTGGTCGGAGAAGACCAAATTCTCTCTGATATCCTTTATAAGGATCTCTATTACTCTATGGCTACGACATACAAGTCAAACATCGTAAGGGTCCTAGTCGTGACCTTTTAGACAATGGTTCTCACGCGTGACCAACACTCTTTTCTTAGAGAAATATACGAGTAACAGGAGCATCACACATGCAACTCCATATAGTATTTTACATGCTATAGATTTCGGGGACTACATTTCTTACCTTCAACAATCTGTTCCACTCCTGTTTTGGCTACTGGTCGAGACACGGAAAGCCTCCTAGTCAAAGTCTCTCCTTCTCCGCACGTGGTCTTGCCCACTGGAAGGAGCTTCCTAGCGACAATCCATTTCTTACGATCCTCGCTGCTAGTCGAAACTCGAGCACGAACACGTTTTGCGAAGTGTTTCTTTTAGTTTCTCATTCTTAGCAACCCTTACAACCAGTTTTGGATACAATATATAAACAAGTTCACATGTCGTCTTTTGCATACATATTTGCAAATTTTCCTTATCAGTCAATACGAGTCTTTTCTATCTTCCAACCACACAAGGTACTTCACAGTATTTCGATTATGGAACTGACCTAAGACTAGTCGAAATCACACACTAGTTCCGACTACATTGATTTCCTAGTGATACTTAGATCATGTTTATCACATAATCAGCATATGCTCTGTACCGTGGTCGTAGCTATTGCTCATTTTCTTAGTCTACTGCTTCTTTAGTAAAGCTCTTCTACTAACACAAGCAGTCGGGGGCTAGGAAATATATGAGTATTTAGCGAATTTAGGAAGAAAAAAAAGACTATTGATGATAAAAGGTAAGTTTTATTTACAATTGTCAAAATATTACATTCTTTTACTTCTCGGAGCCACTAGACTGATCGCTGTATGGAGATCTGACCTCCATTTCCTCCGCAACCTTATGTCCGAGAGGCGCCATTTCCTCGAAAACTCTGGTTGCTTCTACTCCTAAGCAGTTGAAGTCTTTCTCAACAGCTTGGAGATTTATGGAAGGGTCGGAGACTTTTAATTTTGCCAAAGCAAAACTAACTCTATTCTTGACAGAATTAAACATGGTCTGCGCATGGTTCACTCGAGTTTTCTTGAGGACACCCTTGAGATCCTCGAGCTGTTGGCCAAGGTAGTTGATCTTCTCCATGGGATCTCCTAGATTGGGCAGTTGCGTTCTCGATCCCATATCGAAGAGCATCTTGTTGAAGGCTTTGACATTTTCTTCAAGGCTTTGCCCAAAGGCTGCCTCATTGCAACGCTCGAACTCAAGAGCCTTTTCTGCTCGCCTCAGTGCTTGAGTTTGCTCTATACGAGTAAACCAAAAGATAAGTACAAACGACTAGAAAAAGGAAGCATAACTGGTCGTGTTTACGATCGGTTACCTTGGCATTTCTTCTCAATAGTCTCAAGAACTTCTTTGTGTCTAGTCGTCAGGTATTCGATCTACCAGTTCTCGTTCTAACATTCTTCTTTAAGTTTGGTAATTATGACTTCTTTAGCCATAACTTCTTCTTCAAACTTCTCCGAATCTATCAAACATGACAAAGTGGAGAGTTAGTTAAAAGAAAAAGACCCAAATGGAAAAGAAAGAGAGAAGAAGACACCAAAAGGGTGTTTACTTTCTAATCTGGAGTCCCTTTTCTCTAAGATCTTTATTCGCTGGGTCAGTCCTCTGACCACAGCGAAATTCTCCACAAAATGCTACAAAAATAGCAAAACTCTTTTGAGTATTTTTCAAGGGAAAAAGTTATTAAAAGTAGTTGTGGAAGGTTACCTCAATTGCCAATTCATTATATTCGGCAAACAAAGAGTCGGGACCCGTCCTTGCTTGACGGTCTGAAATTCTACCCCACGCTTCGTTAAGCTCTTCATCTTTGAAGATTCGGAAGAGATAAGGAAAGGAGACTTTGTGAGAAGAACTCTCAGTAGGGGTCGGAACCTACTGAGATTCCTAAAGAACCACCACTTCTACAGGTGGGGTTGGATCCACTACCCCCGCAGGTGTGGTCGGAACCATCGCCTCTGTAGGTAGTGTAGGAGCCACCACGGGTTCCTGAGCTGGTGCTGTCACCTGCTCGGGGGCTGGCTCAACCACTTCAGGGAGCTTCCTCCTGAAGGGTGCTCTAGTCGTCATTGACCAGAATACCAGAGGATCTACAACGACAAGAAGAAAAGAAGCTTAAGACTTCAAAACACTAGGGGTAAGTACTTGCATAAGTCTTTATTTCGTGCATATGTACCTGGTCATTTTCTTGGTCTTAATTTTGAAGCGCGCTGACGCAAAATCCGTCGCGCTTGCCTTTCTCTTCTTTTCGACCGGCTTCACTAGTCCTGGACTGGTAGGGTTGGTTAGATCTGCTACGTCCTCCAACCTAAGGTCAGAAGAAATGTTCTCGACCAACTGGTCGAGAATGAGATCCCTGACCATCGGGTCAGAGGGTGTGGTCTCGTCGGTCTCCAGAACAGTTACCACAGTAGCAACTGGCAGGTCCTCAACGACCACATTGGAGTCCATGACAATCGCCTAAAATAACAATCAAAGTTAGTTAGGTGATGAAAATCCTTCATCTAGGATGTATATTTCTATTCGGTTACCAACCTCTATAAGGCCAACATTTTGTGTGGTCGTAGGAGTGGTCGGAGCGTCAATCGGCTCATAACTTTCAGTGGCCTCATTGATCCTTAGTCTGACCGACTACATAGCAAAAAGGGTTTATGGTAAAACCGATTGAAAAATATATAAAGATGAAAAGCGGTTGATATTTTTTTACCTTAAGTCTCAGAGCCCTTTCTTTTGCGGAAACAACTGCTAAGAACCGAGGGAAATTAGCCTTCTCGCCAGGCTCACAGGCGCATATCATTTTGATCCAGCTTCTGATCTCATCAGGATATAGAGCTGTAAGGATAAACAAGAAACTTTAGGATCACAAAAATAATTGACCAATGTAAGCAAACTGGTCAAAATTCTTCATGACTTACCCTCCTTGGAGTCTGTGGTCGCATCATCACGACCAATATACTAGATCATCGGATATGCTCGGGCCTTCAAGGGGCTGATCCGGCGCATGGAAAAGTCCTTTACTACATGTCAGGAGGTTAAACCCCTGACATTAAGGAGTTGGATGGCTTCAACCCATCTCCCCACTTTTCCCTCCTTCGTGGAGGAGCGCCATTCTAGATTCTCAATCGCCTTCTTACCAGTATAGCAAAGGCTTTCTTTTTGAGTGACCGTCATATAGAACCAGCTTTTCTTCCATGACGACCACGAAGACTTTGAGTACATAGGAATGTACTCATTAGCTTTTCCATCATGGAAACGCAAGGTGCACTCTCTAGGCATCCCAGTCGTCTTCCCCGACTTCACCATCCTGTAGTAGTACTTGAAGAGATCCAGAGTTGCGGGAATCCCCAAGTACGCATCGCAGAGGTAAACGAAGATGCTGAGATTGGCGATGGCATTGGGAGCAAGATTCACCAGTTCGACTCCGTAATGCTCCAAAACTTTGGGAAGAAAGGAGCGAACTGGGAACCTGAATCCGCATTCGATATATGCTAGGAAAACAGGAATTTCCCCATCTTCACCGCTCGGAGAATGCTCTCCGGCTGTTGATCTCCAAGAAATCAGGTTCTTGTCAGGAAGCATCCCGATCTTCTCCAAGCTCTCAAGCTTCTTCTCGCTCAGATTGAATACCGACCAGTTGGTGATACAATTCGACATGGCGGACTTTCGGATGAGGGAAGAAAGGAGGTCGTAGAGAAAGGGAGGTCGGAAGATATTCTTATCAAAAAGGTGAAAAGGGTCGAAGGAAAAACAGAAGGCGTAAAAGCCCTAGGCCCCATGCTTAGGGATTTTATAGCCACCATTCTTTAACCGCAATTGGGAGTTACCCAAAAGTCCAACGGACAAAACCTTTTGTCTAACAGATAGAAAAACTCTTCGAGTTACAAGAAAGTTTCTCAACTTTAAAGTGAATTGAGACCACCTCGGGTATCATGGCATTAAACGAGGGTCTGCTCGGTACGACTTTATCGGGAAAAAGTGTTCACATGACCAATTCATTTAAAGTTCGGGAGCTAGCTGACGAGGATTAAAATCTCTATGTATTACTTTAATACATAATAAAAGACCATATGTCTTCATGGTCGTAACCCCTAGGGCTCACGACCTCCGTGGTCGTAAGGATTCTAGAGGTTATATCGAGGATACCCTGGTTGGACGAGGTCTTGTACCCAGTCCCCGACAAGATGACCGCTCGTAGAAGCAATGAACTGGCATCTGGATCCAATTCTGGGTATATTCCATACCGTGTGACGAATGGAACACATGTCATATTTGGTCCATACTACGCGACGTTACATGATCCAGACACTAACAACAAATTACTCTACGGTTAAGTGTCTCACGGACGCACAACCGTAGAACAGTTGGTACTTCATCAACCATTGCCTCGCTCCGACCAGTCGCGACACTTCCAACAGGTGCCACTTCTAGGAGTAACTGCCGCCACTTCGTTAACTACTTAAAGTAGAACGCAAGCGGCAGAAGGCAATCCAATTCGAAAGATCAACAGGCGATTGGATTTCAATAACATAGCAAGCATTACGCTCAATGTAATTAGGATTAGTCCACTGCTCTGTCGAAGGCACCCCCTTGTAATAGCTAGTTCATAGCAATAAAGAGTAGTCATATTCTCTCCCAAGAACTCTGTGCCATTTTCCTCTTTTCATTTCGTAAGATCGACGACTTAATCGTCGGCAATTATGATCTCGAACCCACATATAAGGAAATGCAGGGGACCTAGCTCAGAGAGAGCTCAGAATAGCTATGGGTAAAGTGGTACAAGTCTGCACAATGCTATATCAAATCATGAATTCATGTATGTCTCATGGATTGGAGTCTACAGGAACCGCTAGGAGTCTATCTTCTCTCCGAGTGACAAATAGTATTTTCAACATTAAAATCTGCCACTTAATGTTTTAACGAGTTGTCTATTTTCAGAAAAAGAGATGAACTAGAAAATGTGATGGCGAATAGAGATGAGTCATCCAGTGCATTTTTGCTATTAATGCTTGCTGAGTACACTAGTACTCAAACATGCTATTATTGTGCTTTGTTAAATCCTAGTCCGGTCGGGAACTATCCCGAGTGGGATGAAGGACATGCAGGTACTAAAGAGGTCGCAGGAGACGAGAGCGTTGACTGCGAGGATCAAGGCGAGATGTGCAGATTATTCGACGAGTGGGACGAGTAGACGGCAGGTGGAGCAGAGCAGGCGAGCAGGGGAAATTCTTTTCCTATTCAACAGTTATAAATTATTATTTGCACTAAAGACCATAGCCGTGCGTGGCTAACTGCTGTTATAATAATAAAGTACAGTTTCTATTTTATTATTCTACTGCGTTGACTCTGATAAAACTTACTATTTATCAAAACAGTGTTTCATCGGACAGACAAATAGTAGCTGTTTGCTTAAATATAATTACTCTCTGAGGTAACCACACGGAACGCTACAGCATGCATGGTCAGCACGACTTCACCTCAAGCTAAATTAAAACCGGGGAAGGCATTGCGTGCAAAACTTTTCTCTGAAAACTGCTTTGGTCGTCGTCACAGAGAGAGAGAGACCTGAACCTAGCCGCAGGAGGCTCCGGATCTCGATGCACATGCACTTTAACTTCCATGCGATCGAGCCGTCGGAGCGAGAATCCGTGGCAGGCGATGGGCAAAAGGCTTTTCGCACGAGAAAAAAGCAGGCGTGAGTAGAGTAGGCAACATGCATGGGAGCTCTAGTGCTAGTGCCGTGCCTTGTTAATTTCTGTGTGCACGCATGCATGCGTTGTTCGCAAAGGGCGAGCCGATCGGTTGGTCGAGTTGGATGGATCTATATATGAGTTTTTGTTTTATTTGGCAACGTTTGGTGTGGTAATAGCAAATTTAGCTTCCTCCAAAAATCAAAGCAAAAAATAGTATTGCGGACTCGTCCGAAGGTGACACATGCCCTCATCCACGTGCCAGGCAGCCGGGTGCGCGGAGCTGCCTTGTTCGCGCGCTGAGGAATCAGATTAAGCTGTGAACACGTTGTACATAGAAATACACATCAAATATGGTGTGGATTGAATAATATTTGGTATATGCGATGATACATGGAAAATCAGATCTACATGGAAAGCGTATCAATGCATACGCCCTATGTTGTTGTTGGGGAAGCTGTTGCCGCCAAACAGGGCGAATGCAATCATATGATTTCCATGTATTATCGTATGTACCACCTATTCTATGAGTGTATCATGTAGACACTACTGGGGATGATATTTTTTGTTAATTTGTCTGTTTAATGTGGATGATATTATTTAATATTGTACTATATCATATGCTAGATAAGCTTGTCCATGAACTAGCTAAGGGAAATAATTGCTATGCAGATTATATAATACTGTAATCATAGCCCTCGACTTGCGTGCGAATATGCGAGAGCGAGACTGCAACGCCGATGTGAGCAAGTAGGCGGTAACCTAACCCTAGCAGTAAGGGCACCAGGTCACCACCGTCCATCGACTCACCAAGCCACCGAAGGCAGCAAGCGGTGACGATGGCGACAGTTAATATCCATGTTTGAACCTGCGAGTACGAGGTAAAGAAAAAAGAAGAAAAAATGTTTTTGGTTGAATTTTTTTAAAAAAAGGGAGAAATAATGTTAGATAGTATTTATAAATAGTGTTCAAATAACTGTTCACAGTTTAAATCCGATCCTTTGGTGCGCGGACGAGGTAGCTTCACGCACCCAGCGCGTGAACAATGGTACGTATCATCTACAGGCAAGTCTACCGTGCTATTTTTTTACTTTGATTTTCGGAGAGGACTAAATCTGTTATTGCCGCGCCAAACAGTAAGATAAGGTGAAAACTCGAGAGGTGACATGATCTGGTGATATGTGCGCGCGTCTTTGAGCTTTCCCAAGGGGCGCGATACGTATATTTCAATGGCTTCGATCTGCGAGTTTTCTTTTCTTTCCTTTTTCTCGATTCCTCTGTACTTGCTCGGTTCTTAATTTGCATGCTTGGACTGGATGCTTTGTGTTTCTAGGGCACTTTCCACTGGTCGTCGCCATGCCTCGACAGAAATGGTTAAAAGCTTGGGCCTCGTTACTCTCCAGCTAAATCCTGTCCATATCCGGGTTAAGATCACGTCTACGACTGCTTGAGACTTTTGACTACGTACTAGATCGACGATCATTCCTTGCTTTTATGGATTTAATTTCTTGTTGGTCGATCTCATGCATGTCACATGTAAGATTAACAGTTTCCTATATACGTATATATAGGTTGGAAAATAGTTGTCCATAATTTCAAACAGGGATTTGCTAAAACATATAAAGTGACAAAAAAAAACGATCACATTTTGTGCCATTAAATCACAACCCGAGGTTCATTCTCCGGTTACGGTTTTGGGATTCACCAAGTTCACAACCGTACAGTTAGTTGTTGGTCCGGTGGTTGGCGTCAGCAGATGTGGTGGTCAGGACGACGAAGCGCGGCGAGGGGTGAATGGGTGACGAAGGGGGTACAGGGTTTTAAAAACAGGTCACTAGGCTGTATGCACCCATGTGTTTAGACATGATTTCAAAAACAAATTATATTAGACAAAATTAATTCAAAACTGAATTTTTTTGGCCGGTTTGGATTTTTATGGGGGCTGGTAAGACCCATTTTTGGCCTATTTTTTGAACCGTGGGGAGCTAGCAGATCGACGGTGACAAAAAATGGGCAATACATGGTGATGCCACTACTACATAAAAAATCTTCACAAATGTTTCAAAAACGCCATCACAGACGGTTTCGTGAGCCGTCTGAGTTTATAGGTTAGTAATGACATGAGGTCACTATCACAAACGGTTTGTAGATGAAACCGTCTGTGATAGCTGACTATCACAGACGGTTTGTAGATGAAACTGTCTGTGATAGATGATGTATCACGGACGGTTTGTGGATGAAATTGTCTGTCATAGTATTCTCTATAAAGTCACCAAACAGTGGCTGCTTGTGCATTTAAGACCGGCTTCACACACACACACACGTATATACACGTATCGTATATATTAGTCTGACCACTTCGGTGGTTATGAGGAGGATGAGATGAGACAATAGCGATCCTGAACTTGACCTCATCAGTCATGAAGCCACTTCCCAATCAGTACTTTGGCCCACGCCATGTTCGAAAGTGGTGTGGACGCATTACGTATCTAACCGAAAGTGGCTTCATGTATTGAATCAACCATTCATTGATGTCAAGTCCAATACCATGAAGCGACATCCGTAATTATATGTCCACGCGTCCCGATGCCCATGCTTCTTGAACTTGAACTTGCAGACTCAAGATGAGGTTGCCCGTGGTCGCTATCTCATCCTCCTCACAACCCCCTAAAGTGGTCAGACTATGAACAATATATATATATATATATATATATATATATATATATATATATATATATATATATATATATAAAGCCGCTTTTAAAGGCACAAGCGTACCATTGCTTGGAGACTTTATAAAGAAGAGATCAGGAATAGAATGATAGGACGTACCTAGGACGCAAGGGACGAGAACTTGACCAGATGAACAGTTCTGCTGAGAAAAAAGGTGAAATGAATGGTGAGAGACGGGTGAAGAGGTGTTGTAATAGTTTTTGACTCATTTGGTCTTGTTTTGGAATCGAATACACACCAATTAATAAATAATTGATGATCAAAGGCACAAGCTAGGTAAAAATTCTAAGAATTTATATGTTAATTGCAGCTTTACAAATTAGCCTAACCTTTACAAATTTAAAAAGTTAACTGCAGCTTTCAAAAGCAGAATACCATATAGGAACATACCATAAGATTAGTTACATGTACAAAAATTTGTATGTGTACAGACTGATGTTTTGCCCCATCTGAACCACATCCCATGTAAGCCAACCAAGCACAAAGAACTAGCATCAATTATTGTAAATAGTGTGGTTTTAGCAAACAATCAAAGATAATTTCAACATAATAAACTACAAGGATCAATTATATAGCCTTTCGGCCACCAGAGGAACAAGACTGCTAATCAATATGATTAGATTAATCTCCACAGAAAGAATCTGAATCACTAGAGATAATATGACAGTAGTAAGCAACTCTATTAGAGCTCAAGACTAAACTAGATATCTTAACAATATCTCTCAGTACCAATTCCAGATATGAACCAGTACAACACATATATCACCACTTTGCTAATCAATATGATTAGATTAATGTCCACTATCACCACTTTGCAATATCTCTCGGTACCAATTCCAGATATGAACCAGTACAGCACATATATCCACAAAGTGATACACAAAAGATTTTCACAGATACTCACAGATTGAGTGGTACTCAAAACCACCAAGATGCAACCAGACAAGATCTCCAAGATGTTGCTTCGGTCAGAGGCAACACACAGAGCATCAGAAATAAGATCAAGCCACACTTCTTCCACTGGTTTCTAGATCTAGAGAGTTCCCTTGGTAGAGTATCCTCCAAACTCACCCAACGAAACCTCCTCGAGCCCAGTCAACGAAAGGGCGCAAGAAGAACCAACGGGAAGAGCAAGGATCATATTCTAACTCAATACTCCAGGAAACTCCAAAACCCAAAACCAATCGAAAAGGAAGCAGATTGAATAAAGGTTGTTCTTCGGGCCTCAAACCACAGCTAGGTCGGAGCCAAGCGCAAGGAGGCACAGAGGTAGCCGGGGGAGGTCGGAAGAGTGGAAGGCAGCGTCGTCACCGTAGTTGTGGTACGACAGTGACACTGCACAAGACACTCTTATCGTACGAGTGTCTTGTACAATGCACCATGGTGTCACAACCAGCGGCGATGGGAAGAAGGGCGGCGTTGGCGACAGGGTCGGACGGCGACGTCAAGGTCGGGGGCACTCGGGTGGGGAGGGGAACGAATAAGAGTAAGGGCGCTGGGGAGTGATGAGTTAGGGCACAAACCCTAGCGGGCTCCTACTAATAAAGAGTCATACTTATCACTGACGGTTCCATAATAGAACTATCTGTGATATGAAACATAGAACCGTCTGTGATATGTCTGTGATATGAGACCATATTATAGACGGCTCTATTATGGAAACATCTATGTTTTGAGCATATTATCATGTATGCATTTACATGACATGAAGAAATTGCATGTTTATATGTCAATTTTGTCATTTAAATACTGCTGAAAATATACTTTAACTATGATACATATCATAGACGGATATTTGTTCCACTAAACCATCCGTGATATATAGTTCAACATATAATATAGTAATCAACTTCACCTCCAAACTAGATTTTTTTTTTATTTTGGAATTTACAAATATTAAAAAAAGTAGAAACCTAAATAAACAAAGTTTTTCTAGTGGCGGAGGTTGGCTGCTATCCCCGTCTTCAAAACTTCGTAGGCGGTGGCATCGGCACCAGGCAGTTCGTGATCAAACGAAGCCCTAAAGGCGCCCACCCGCTGACGCGCTTGTTCGAGTGTCTACTGAAGACCCTCGGACTATTGAATCAAGAAGAATTGAGCCCATAGGCTCTCTTCCCTTGCTTGAGGGGTCTCGGTCTGGTTGACTCGGTCACTCGCCGCCTCGATTAAGTAGTCCAAGTGACGGCAAGCCTCCTGGAGACGTGCAACGTCGTTGTGGAGGACCACGTCGATGACACAATAAACTCGCTGAAAGTGGGAGATCACTCGGAAGACACGACGGAGGAGGATGTGAAGACGGCAGAAGGTGGCCGTCACCTGCTCCGGCAAATCCTTGGACAAAGGAGTGAACACACTGTTAAAACAGTGTTTTTCCGCAGCATCCACCAACATATGGCTGGAGAGGTGCTCGTACAGTACGACCAGGTAGGCTATCAATGCCGGCGACAAGGAAACAGAATCATCTTTGATGGCGGATGATCATTTTTATAAAACAAGGAATAAATTTGACGTGTGAGACGAAGAGACGCATCGGGGAGCCAAAGCGGCGTTGATGTGACAAAGAGATGCATTGGCGATGACGAAACTCATCGGGGAGCTGTAGTGGTATTATCACAGACAGTTATAATTAAAACCGTCTGTGAAGTCTACAATTATCACAGACGGTTCATTTTTAGAACCATCTGTGATACTATCACACACGATTTTCAATGTGAACCATCTGTGATATTACTTCTTCACAGACAGTTTTTAGTGCAGCTAGTAACACAGACGATTTTCAATATGAACCGTCTATGATTGCATGTAATACAGATGGTTTTTAATATGAACCATCTGTGATTGCATGTAATACAGACGGCTTTGGTCAACCGTCCGTGATGAGGTATCTAGTATTAGCCTTTTTGTAGTAGTGTGCAAAGTTGGAAGTGGGAAAGGGGAGGCGATGGCAGTGGCGTGCTAGGAAGGGGAAGGTTGCATTGGGCTGGTGCTCAATGGTGATCGTGCCATTAGTGTAGATAAGTAGGTGGGAGTGCGATGGAGGACGAGGTGGTGGCTATTAGCCTCCAGCATCTAGTGAGAGAGGAGGCTAGTTGAAGGGGGTGGGGCCAGTGGTGGCTGTGGAAGTGGAGGGGGGAGAGGATGATGCTATTTTAAGTTTAGAGTGTTCCATGAATTTTGGAGCAATGCTAGCCATTAAAAAGTGGTTTTTTGTTTGCAAAAGTTAGGCACCTTATGCGGAGAAGGCAAATATATACACATTGATAAATGGAACGCCAAAATGGAAATCATGGTGCTTGTAGGCAAGGGTGAAACATTGTAAGGGCCAATGAAGTGGATCGGATGCCCAAGAGGGGAGGGGTGAATTGGGAATCTTTTGGCTTAAACCGGTGTTTGCAATTAACTAAATGAAAAACCTACTCTCTAGTCCAACCTAAGTGACTATGGCTCACTAGTGTGTACAAGCATCTCCTAGACAAGTATAGTGAAGTTTTGCAACCTAAGCCCAATACTACACAAATATAATATTCTAGGAAAGTAAATGCAAGAAATTAAATGTGAATACGTAAAGAGATAGAGACTTGACACTGATTTTTTTACCGGGGTCTCGGAGACTTGGTGGTCTCCCATACTTCTCGTTGGAGCACTTGAATCTGCACAAGGATCCAAGCACTCCACTAGGGGTAGCCCTTCTCCACTCTGGATAGGTGGTTCGAACCTTCACAACCTTCTCGGGCCTTCCACAAACGCCTCCAATGGAAGGTCACCAAGAAACACACCTCCAAGCCAGCCATCTAGGAGATGCCGATCTCCAAAGGTAACAAGCATGGACCATCATTTGAGTCTAGAAAGGTCAAGCAACTAGAGTGATGCACACTAAGGCCTATGCTACCTCTCAAATCTCTCAAAACATGCTCTTGACTGCTCTTGATCTTCCCTAGGTATGAGGTGAACATGTAGACTGGCCAAGATTTTGCACAACTAAACCCTATTTCCAAGATTTTGCTCCCCTGTTGGACAGAATAGAAATGTGACTGTTTGCTTGATCTTCTTTCCTCTCCTTTGGAGGGAAACTGACCATGATCAATTCGGTCTTCTCCCTCTTGCCCACTTACTACATGTGCACCCTCAAGCTCCTCGTGGGTGTCATTGAGGCCATTGACTGAGCTCGTTGCCATTGCCTTTGGAGAGGTCTTGATTTCACAGTAAAAAAAAACTCCTTGGCAGCTTGGGACATGGTTTGCAAGCACAAGATCAAAGGTGGTTTGGGGGTCATCAAATTGAGGCTACAAAATGAAGCCCTGCTGCTAAAGCACTTACATAAGTTTTACAACAAGCACAATTTGCCTTTGGTTAACTTGATTTGGGGAAAATACTACCAAAGCTTAGCACCCCATGCTGCCAAAGCAACATGGTCTTTCTGGTGGAAGGATGTCCAAAAGCTCTTGACTAACTATGACGAAATTGCGGCTTTTAATGCTGGCCTAGGCGACTCGGCTTTGTTTTGGCATGATGTCTAGAATGATAACCTCCTCGTTCAAAAATTCCCAAGGCTTTACTCATTCGCAAAAAACACAAACATCAGGATTGTTGATTTCATTCTGGAAACAAAAGTTGACAATCTCTTTCACTTACCTTTAACAGTTTAGGCTCATGAGGAATACCTTCAACTCCAACAACTCATCATCAACCTGTCAGACACTACTACCTCACATGACTCTTGGACATTGTCGGTGTTTTAGAACCGAACTTACGTAAAGATTGTTTGATTCGGGGGGTCTCCTAGAATAGAATCATGCAGAGAGATTGACACGGGAATTTTTATACAGGTTCGGGCCTTCTCCGGAGAGAATAACAACCCTACTCCTGTGTGTGTATGGTATTGAGTGTATACTGAACAATCAAGGGAAAAACTCAGACTATTACAGATAGTGCTTGTATTTCTGATGGCCCGATTCTCCTTTCCTCTCTCTAGTTGCCGCCTTTTATAGTACGTGAAGGAGCGGATTACTCAGTAAAGCGGCTACTCATCACCTCTATGAATCGCATGTTGGTAGTAATTACGGTGTATTAATTCCTCCACGCCGCTCAACATGACTATATACCGTAGATAATAGGGTATTACGTGCCATTATTACGTAGAATAACAACAGATGATGATCGTTTGAATCCCTTAATCAATAAGATCCACTTGTCGCAGTGTTCATTTGATTATAAGGTGGTCGTGGCTGACCTAGTCGTAGAGGAATCTACGATTATGAGGTGGTCGAGCAAGACTTACGATTATGGGATAGTCGAGCATAACTTACGACTATGGGGGTGGTCGAGAAGAACTTACGACCATCCATTTGGTTCTTCCTTCATAACATTAAGGGTACACTCGTGGTTCACATGACGCCATATTTACCTATAATAAAAATTATAGATAAAAGGTAAAATGAGGATTATTATATCCTCGCCATCTAGCCCCCGACTTCAAGTGAAAGCAACTTACTTGGTAAAGGGGTTCTAGATGGTCTTACGATCATGAGAGGATCAGAGAAAATAATCGAAGGAAAAACTCTTCGATTGTATACTACTTTGACCGAAATGTGCTTGGTCAAGAAAATTGCTTACGACTATCAAGTGGTCGTAAAAGCATTTCTACGATCACAAGGTGGTCGAGTATAGTGATCGGAAGAAGGAACTTTCCGATTATCATTTCCTTTGGTTGAAAAGATCTAACCAAGGAAGTAATTTCGCTTGAGATGTAAACGCAAACCTGAATTTCTAAGCGGACACATCGGGAATCTCAAACGATGCCCGTTAGCTTCGTCTGTTGAAGCGTTCCCGAGACGGTGGCGACCCTTGGAATGTCACGATCCGGCTCAAGGTGCGCGGTTATATATACTCACCGGAGGGTAAAACCTAAGATCTTACTTTTCCCCAAATTGCTCCCTTTGTTCCTCAAGCTCTTGTCTTCTCCGCCGAAGTCGTTTTGCCTTCTCTCCGCCACTCCAATTGTGCCCTCTTTTTCGACCCAAAATTTCTGCTTCCGAGAGAGATGGCCAGAAAGTTTCGATTGGGAAGAGTCGGAGATGGATGCGGCGAAGATTCAAGCCCTAGTTATCACGGAAGATTCCAGAGAAGACTCTTGTGAAATGGCTTAGGCATTTGGGCAAGATTGGCCGTCAGGAGAATGGGCAAATTCTCGCCTTCCGTGCTTATTGTGAGTGTGGCCTTCGAACGCTGCTCACCCTTTTTCACCGTTGTGCTCGAGCATTTTGGGGTGGAGTTAGTGAACCTTGGTCCTAACTCTATCACCATGCCGAAGTTTGCCAGATATTTGTGCGAGGCGCACAGGAATTCCTATGACCTTGAGCTTTTCCAATATTTCTATAGAATGTCTCGGCAAGCGGGATTGCTTTGGAAGTTGTGGTCTAAAACTCCATGACGGAAGTCGAGGAGTATATTCAGAGTTTCACCGGTCTTCGTGGGCGGGATGGAGGAAGAGGTGGTTTTATCGAAAGTCACCTCGAAGATGACCTCTCTTTCGTGGGAAAGGTCATTAAAAGCAATCTTCATGGGATTCGACTCACGAAGATATCGGTAGGATTGCCCCTTATGTTCAAGCTATCAAGGACTTGAAGAAGGAAGGGTTGACGGATGGCATGTGGTGAAAGATTTCATCACCGCCGAATTAGTCCTTTGAAGAAACGAGCATCCCTATGTGGAGATACTCGGGGCTATGAGCACTCCAACCAGGGACTACAACGAGGGTAAGTGAATTTTGACTTAGCTCTCGGTTTGGTCTTTCTGCAAAGTTGTTTAAAAGATGCCTTTATCTGCTTGAGCAGATCTTTCACCACGGAGATTGACGTTAGAGTCAAACTCGCTTGTGAGAAGTCTCCGCCACTTAGTGTGGCGGTTCCTAGAATCCTTGCGGTCGATCCGCAGAGGAAAGGATGGTTCGCCTAAAGGTAATCAAGAGTTGATTTTATCTTTAAGACTTTATAGTCGAGAAAGATCTTACGACTAGAGAAATGTTGTAGAAAAACTTACAACTTAGTCGTGACCGTAGGAAATCTTACTACGAGGAAAGGTCGAGAAAAACTTACGATTTGATATCGGTCGAGAAAATCTTACGACCGTTAGTAATTCTTCTCTTCTGCTTTTGCTTTACGTAAAGTAGGCATGGAAAATCGCGGGATGATGAAGAAGCTGCATCTCGATAACCATCGGTGCGGGGTTGACAAAGGACAAAGGCTCGGCTCCTTCGCCCAAGAGACGTTGACTTTTAAGGAGTGACGACAAAGGAGGGGCGAGCTCGAGTTCTAGTCCTTCGACTGCATCCTCTGCAAAGCTTGTGGCGCATATAGCGCGAATCAAGCCGAGGCTAAAATAGTGAAGTGGAGGAGGTCAAGTAGTTGAACCTCTAAAGCGCAAACCTCGCAAGGCCAAGGTACCCTTCTATTATGACAAAAATCTTTCGCATTTACGCCACTCTCGGTTTTGTTAAGCACTTGGAAAAGGAGAACCGAAGGATTTTATGTCTTTGTGAAGGATAATACCGCTCGAAGAGAGCCTATGGCTGATGACAATGTCGCTCTTGGAGTGGTCGAGACCGATCTCGCCATCCAGAAAGTCGAGAGAGAGAGATGGTCCTCGTTCAAAATCCACGACTGGCGTGGTCGTGGCTAAGCCCATTCTTCAACTCGAACTTCACCGAAGTGGTCGAGAGAAGAAGAAATCTTCCGCTGGGAAAGTGACTCCTAAATTCTGTTTAGGTCCAAGGTGCAGAGGTATGTGAAATATACTAAAGTGTAAGAACAGAATTTACCTTTTTCCTTTTCACAACCTGAATTACTTTCCTTTTCTTTGTTTTTAGTCCGACTCCTTCAAATTTCGAGAATGCTTCCGCTGAAAAGCCTATTGCTACCTCTCCATTGTTGGAGAGACAACAAGGAAGTGGTCGAGGATCATCCTCGCCCGGTGGTAGAGGAAGTCGTGGCGCTCAAGTGGTTACGACAACCAATGAGGTACTGTTGTACCAAAGAAGGTAGCGGCTACAACCTCTCAAGTAGCAAGCGGTGACCACAGAGATAGTCGTGGAGACTCGGAAGAAAGAAATGCGACCACCGAGATGGTCGCCACGACCACCGAGATGGTCGTGGATAGAACAGAGGCAATTGCGAAGCCTCTGGTCAAGATGGTGGCGATTCTGGCCCACCATGCCGGAAAGGAGATCGCAGACGTTCCTCCCGTACCCAAAGAGAAACTGGTTCTGTAATCAAGAGGAAGAGTATTTCAACTTGCTACGACTTCTTTGGGCTCGCTTCCATCGAGGGTCTTCGCTTTCAGATCTCGCGATCGAAGTCCCCATCCCAACGATATTCCCAATAGAGGGATACCTTTGATAATGAACGCCTTGAGAAGGTTTGGTGGGACCAAGTCACGAGGGTAGACAAGTCAAGATCCTGAGTCGGTTTACTCGATGTTTGCTCGATCAACCATGAATGTAAGTACTTAATCGCACTTATATATACAGTATAATCTTCTCTTGTTTCATCCTTTGTCTTTTCATCTTGCGAAAGCCATAGAGCAAATTGTCGTTGTCGGTGAATATCATCGACAACTTCTAGAGTCGCGACAGAAAGAGGAACTCGCAAGCAGCAGAGAGGTGGTAAGTCACGCTATTCATAGTCACCTTGGATTTGACTACTTATATAGTGCTTACGGATTTGTCATGGAAAAACTCACGACTAGGTAATGGTCGTAAAAGACTTATGACCAATGGCTTTGTCGTAGAAGAACTTACGACTAGGTCAATGGTTGTAGAAGAACTTACAATCGATTGACCCATGCTCATGTCCTTTGTTATCCTTTGCGGGTTAAACAAAGGACGCTAAGACCTTAGCCGACTCGCCGATTATGAAAAAGAGGAGTCGAAAAAGTTTAGGAAGAGGTATTAGACCTCAGGAAAAAGCTTAAAGAAGCTAACTCGCAACCATGAAGTCGCAGGAAAAATTAAACGAAGAAGTCTTGAACTTAAGGCGCTTATATCTTTGATCTTTACCTAACTCTTGCTTCTTTTTCGTAAAAAGAAGACGAGACGAAAAAAGCTCCGTAATGAAGTTAGAGAGAAAACTTGATTATTCACGAGCTTACTCGTATGTCCAAAAATAAAGATCAAAACCTTGAGACGTTGGGAACTCGAATATCAAGTAAGTAATTCTTTACCGTAGTCCTTACGAGTTATTTCCTTTTCTCACTTCCACTTCCTTTCTAGCAATGGACGTTAAATTGAGAGAACTTGAGCTGAAATCGCGGATAAAGCCGTGATTTATAACTGCACCGCCCTTATTGCAAAGAAGAATGTAGAGGATATTGTATCATGGGAGAAAAAGTATGCCGAGACCGTTGCTTCCCATAATGAAGAGGTCAAGAAGTTGATTCTCAACTAGTGGGTAAGAAATTCTTTTACCCGTGATTATTTTTGTTTTCTTTTTCCTCTAGGAGTTTATTTTGTTTGACCAATCTTATTTCTTGAGCAAGTGGTCGAAAACAAAAAGCTCATGAGGCTTCGACTTGTACCCAACAGAGATGGAAGCAATGAAGATTAAACTTCAAGGAAACATCACGCCTCTGAACAATGTGCTTGGTGAGCTACATAGTGAGGGAAAGACTCCTCAAGATGATACAATAGCTGCTCACACAAGTACCATTGGGGATCAAGTCGATTTTGCAAGATCTGGTGACCACTCAAGGCCAACCAAGTCAATCGATAAAGGAGGCGGTCGAAGCCGCATAAGTTATGCATTAGCAAAACTTAAAGCTCATGACCCCAACCTTAATGTGCAACCACTCGGCCGACTTCAAGCGCTCAAGCGAAGGAAGACGTCGATGGAGGAGATGCAATCGGTTGGTAGGAAAGTTTCAGAGGAGATGCAGTTGGGCTCTCCTCTTGAGTAGTCTGAATGAACTTGTGAAAAACAGTCTTTTGTTGATGTAATCCATCTTGTTCCTCGCAAATCATCTTGTCGAGTAGTTAGTAACTCAAAAGATAATTAACTAATTTAAAGACTAAGAAATGAAGTCAAATGTGATGACTTTATCCTAGCCCCGACTATTTGCTTAGTTTGTGAAAACTAAGTAAATAGTTTTGTCTCTCGCAAATCATCTTGTCGAGTAGTTAGTAACTCAAAAGATAATTAACTAAATAAGACTAAGAATTGAAATCAAATTATCCTAGCCCCGACTATTTGTCGAGTTTGTTTAGACAAACTAAATAAATAGTCTCAGAGAAAGGGTTTAAAACAGAGAGGTTTGTTTAACTTGTAGTTTTTAGGTCTCAATTGTCATGCATCGGTCGAAAGGGTGGTAACGAGTTGACACTAGGAAGTTCCTTCTAGTGGGGTGACCACGCAGAGAGGAGAGGCTTCGACTAGGTAATGTTAACATCTCAGACTAGTTTAATCAAATCGAGAACGGCAACTTGAGTTAAGCAAACGTCTAGAGGACTTTAAAATATTTACTCATCCTTCTCCGGTGGACTCGATAAGTCATCCGGTAGCAAGAGTAGGAACCGAACAAAGCTAGAAGCTCCTTCCAGCAGGGTGACCACGCAGAGAGGAGAGGCTTCGACTAGATGTGTCTCTTCCTCCCACCAGTTGAGATGAAACGAGTACACCCAAGACGGTTAAGCAAATCGAGAAAGTCGCTCTTCTTAAAGTATTTTTCAAATTAAGTGAAGAAATAAACTAAGGTGAAAAGAGTTGGCCTTCAAAAATATTTCGACTAAATAAAACCCGAGTTCTTTGTGTTGGCCAAAAAGCGAGTAACGAGTCGACACTAGAAACTCCTTCTAGTGGGCGTGACCACATGCAGAGAGGAGAGGCTTCGACTAGGTGATGTTATTCGCCTTCTAACCAAAGGTAAAGAAAAGCGGGTGTTTAAAACATAGTCGAAAAATAATGAAAGCACTACTCAAAAGTAAGACAATAGAGATAGAAAAACATGATTCTTTATTGTCCTAATGGTTGGTTACACATAGAACTTGCGAATCGGTCAATGTTCCAAGAATTCGAGAGAACTCGCCGTCTTCCATTGCCAATCGCATCGACCCTAGACGAGTAACCCGACCCTTGTGTAAGGACATTCCCACTTGGGAGAAAGTTTGTTCGATTAGACTTGGATTGGCAAAGCCTCAATACTAAGTCACCTACAAAGAAGGCTGCGAGGTTGAACCTTACGATCGTAGTATCTTCGCAGGCTTGTTGGTAGATTGCGAATGAATTAGGGCTGGTTTCTCCTTTCTTCAAGTAGATTAATATCATCTGCTCAATTTGTTCTGGTTGGAGTCCGTGAATGTTTCGACTCGTGTTGACCGTATCTTTAGTTCGGAGGAAGCATAGCTTCAAAGACCAAAGACTAAAAAGAAAGGTGTTTCTCCAGAGTCTGATCGGTAGTTGTCTGAATCGCCCATAATCTGTAGGGTAATTCTTGTACCCAAGCCCCGAGCGCTTGATGAGTCGTGGTCGAAAACTCGAAGTTTTAATTCCTCTCATTATTTGGCCGTTTGCGCTCGATCGCCCCATTACTCGGGATGGGCCATGCGAAGCATAACATAACTTGGTACCCAACTCGTCGCAAAATTCCTGAAATTTTGCGCTCAAAATTGCTTACCATTATCTGTAATTATTCGACTTGGTACTCCAAATCGAGTAATTACGATCTCATCATAAACCGCTTTGTCGCTTCGTTGTTATCGATCCACGAGTTCGGCTTCAATCCATTTTGTGAACGATCAATAGCCACAAAAGGAACTCGAAACCTCCCGGAGCTTTAGGAAACGGTCCCGGGATATCAAGACCCCTGTGTTGCAAAAGGCCAAGATAGAGGTATTGTTTGTAATGCCCGAATTTGGTTGGTGTATTTGCTCGCTATGAAACCGCATCGACACACTTTTTAACCAACTCTTTAGCATCGTATAGGGTCATTGGCAAGAAAACCTTGTCGAAAAGCCTTGCCGACCAACGCTCAGAGGAAGCATGATTTCCACAAATGCCACCATGTATGTCGTGAAGGAGTGTTAATCCTTCGCTCTGGAATGCATCGCATGAGCACCCCTTGAGTACCTCGCTTATAGAGAACTCCTTGACCAAAGTATACATTTTGGCTTTTCGGGATAAGCGATCCGCCTCGAGATCGTCTTTGGTCTGTAACCCTTCAAGATAATCATAGATGGGCGCCATCCATGTATCCTCGTATTCTAGAGAGGCTGTCTCAATAGGAGGTGTCTCGGCTCTTCGACCGGAGAAGGCTTCGAGTTGTTCCAAGAAGACTCCTTTTGGTACTTTAGATCCGAAGAAGCTATTCGAGCAAGTCGGTCTGCGAGGAAATTATCCTTTCGAGGATGAATTGTGCCTCAAACCTAAAAATGCTTTTCTAGCTTACGATTCGATAAGTACCGAGACATTGTCGGGTTAGAGCACCGGTACTCTTACCGACTTGATTCACGACTAGTTGAGAGTCTCCTCTCACGAGTAGTCGGCGAATCAAGAGCACTTTCATTGCGTCAGATACCACCTAGCAAACCTTCAGATGATTCGCCACATTATTAGTGACCGAAAGTTTAATTGTATGGCATACTTTAAGGTCTCTCCAGTAGGAGATACCAGACCACCAAATTTCGAGCCACTTAAAGTAAGCGACCGTCAAAGTACATCGATCCATTGGTCGTGGGAATCAGATGGGGATCCTGAGCAGTTCAGATTTGTCCATTCGGCGACAAAGTCTCGCCAAGATCTGGGATTTAAATTGCCGTTCGACACGAATGGATGTCGAACTCCCCAAGTTCGACCGACCATTTTGCCATGCGCCCATTGTTTCCCTATTCTCGAGGATCGCTCCCAAGGGAAACTCGAGGCAAGATGACTAGTTTGTGCTTTCAAAATAATGCCGCAGCTTCTCAAGACATGAGGAGGGCATCTGAAGCTTTTGGACCCGAGGGTAACTCCTTAGGTCCGTGTAAAACTTCACTTACGTAGTAAACCGGTCGCTGTACATTTTCACGTTCTACAACCAAGATACTACCGACCGCTCAATGGCGTGGCGCTAGGTAAACCAAGAGCGTTTCTTCCGGCCCTGAGAGACCGTAATAGGAGCACTCGAAGGTACCTCTTGACATCCTCAAAGGCGGCGCTTGCCTCTTTCGACCACTCAAAACTTTCGTGTTTCCTTAGAAGTTTAAAGAAAGGTAGTCCCTTTTCTCCCGATCGTGCGATGAAACGACTTAGAGCCGCCATGCACCCAAGTGAGTTTCTCGGACTTCTTTCCGTGTAGTTGAGGGCGATTTGTAAAATGGCTTTTATCTTTTAGGGATTCGCTTCAATTCCTCGTATAGATACTAGGAATCCAAGCAATTTCAAGAGATTCCAAACACACACTTCTCGTGATTAAGTTTTAAGCGATGTTTTTGAGATTGTCGAATGTTTCTTGTAGGTCGGTAATATGATTAAGTTTCTTGATGCTTTTGACAACTAAGTCATCAACATAGGCTTCTAGATTTCGCCTAATTGAGATGAAAAAGTTGCTCGTGATCAAGCGTTGAAAAGAAGCGCCGCATTTTTAGACCAAATGGCATTTTGACATAGCAAAATATACCAAATGGTGTAATAAATACGGTCTTTTCTTCATCGTCTAGACACATATTAACTGGTGATATCCGAATATGCATCTAAAAACTTAACATTTCACAACCTGCAGTAGAGTCAACCAACTGATCGATACGAGGTAAAGAAAAATCGTCTTTTGGACAAGCTTTATTAAGATTAGTAAAGTCTACGCACATACGCCATTTGCCGTTTGACTTTCTAACCATTACAGGTTAGCCAACCATTACGATGGTTGACCTCTTATAAAACCCGCTTTAAGTAGCTTATCCAATTCTGATTTAATAGCATCTCGTCGATCAGGGGCAAATCTCCGCAATTTTTGTTTTACGGGTACTTTGTCAGGCCATAAGGCTAGCCTGTGCTCGATCACCTCCCTGGGGACTCCGGGCATGTCGGATGCTTGCCACGCGAATACATCTGCGTTAGCTTGGAGGAAGGTGATGAGGGCGTCTTCCTATTTGGGGTCGGAAGTATCCCCGATGCGAACGATCTCGAGGGATCCCTGCGGCCCGTGAGGAACCTCTTTGACTTTGTCGTTCGGCTTTGGTGTAGTTTTTAGGCTTCGACTTGCTAGTCGGTGATTTTCTTCTCGAGTTGGTATTTGTCCTACCATCTCAAGGGATCGACGATCGCAGTATGCGCCATCTTCTTGTCACAATGGATTGTAATTACTCCTTTGGGACTCGCATCTTAATACATTGATATCCATAATGAGTAGCCATTAGGAATTTTGCCAAAGTTGGTCGTCCGAGTATGGCGTTATATGTCAGATCGAAATCGACCACATCAAAGGAGATTTTCTCTGTCCTGAAATTACTTGGTGAACCAAATGTTAAAGGAAGACAAACTTGACCAATTGGTTTGGCCGAAGATCCTAGTACAATCCCATGGAAAGAGTATCGTACCGGTCTCACTTTGGTCCCGGTACTTGCATGTCATCCAGGCACTCAGAATAAAATATTTATCGAGCTTCCACCATCAACCAAAACTCGATTGACCCGACAATTGTTGATGGTGGGTTCGACCACGATTGGGTATCGACTGTCGAGTCGAAGGATCGGCGATACTCTTCTCGAAAGAAATGGTGACTTCGACCACTTCGTAATTTATTGACGAGAGGAGGATCTATGGAGTTTACCTCGCGTCAGCTGACCTTGAGTTGTCGCTTTGATTCATATGCCGATGATCCCCGTAGATGTGTTCAACGGTGTGTTGCGGATCCCGAAGCAAGCATCTCCTCTTCGTCATCGAAGATTTATGACCACTTGTTTGACCTACCGCCGAGGGTGGGAAGTGGTCCTTTTATTGTAGTAGTCTTCAAGCTTTGTTGGAAGACCTATAGCGATGAAGGTCATGCCCTTCCTTTTTATGGAAAGGACACCACCTAGGCTTATCATTTTTCCGATCAGGCGCTTACCTTTGCCTCTCGCTTGAGTGTGGCTTGGTTGTGCGTGGCTCTTTATCATTCACGACCAATACCTCCTTGGAACCGCTGGGTTTTGACCCTTCATCTTATTCTTGGACTTTTTGCTTTCTTATCCTTCTTCTTACCAACTTCTTTGGTTCTCGAGATGGATTGCATTCACGATCGATTGTGTTGTTCCACTCGATCGCCTCGAGGCGAGAGTATATCGATCGGCCATTTCAAGAGTTCGCGACAGTAGGAGGATTTAAAGCAATATCCTCTGTTATCCTTCTACTACGGACTTCGCTTGAAAGCCCCGATGACAGATGAATCGAAACTTCCTAATTGAGTTACTGAACCTGATCAAGCGCTTAATGAGCTGGCGCAATGTCTCGTTGTCGCTCGTCTCATCCGGTGCAAGTCGTCCTCCTTTCTGTAGGCATTGTATGTGCCTTGAAAATTTGCCAGTAGAAGATCGCAGAGATGTTGCCAAGAATAGATCAACTCGAGTGGTTGGTTTAATAACCACGATCGAGCAGATCCTTCGAGCACAGTTGGAAGGTAATTTGCCATCACATGCTCTCCTCCTCCCGCCGCTCGAGCAGCTTGTTGTGTAAATTTGAAGGAATTCGATGGGATTTTGGGAACCATCAAACTTCTCCATGTTCACTGGTCGAAAACGAGGTGGCCAGCGAACAGCTCGGAGATCAGGCAAGAATGCCCGACATCCAGTAATGACTTCTTGACGCCTCCTTTGCAGAAAAGAAGGGTTGATATCATCAGGTGGTCGTACTCGACGATACCCAATGTGAGTTGACCCGATTGTAATAGGTCTCGGTCCCACGAGGGAATACTCGTAGTTTATCTGTATGCAGATTTCCATGTCGGAGTGGTGAACGATCACCTTCCGAGGAGCTTATTGATCATCGGTCATTTGGAAAATATTTCTTCGAGTAGGAGATCGACACGACTTGTTGCTATGCCGATTTCTACGCGGTGATATGTTGGATTGATCGGTAGTCGAAGAAGTCGTATGGGTACGACTACTTGAATGATGTCGACGAGGAGCTTCCAAATTTTTTCATTGTACTCGAAGCCTTTGTGTGATCTCTTGTTGAAGAGGTCATAACTGGCGTTCTCGCTAGCTCTTGAGTTGGATTCTCGAGCAAATCATTGATGTCTTTGGAGCTCTCGAGCTTCCTCGATTGATATTGAATACGCCCAGCAAATTCTTCCGAGCTTCAATCTTCTTCCTTCGATTTGCCTCAAGATTTTCCATGTTAGACTCTTGAGATTGCCTCAATGAAGCGAGAATGTCGAGGATTTCCTGGCGCTCATGAAGGCGTTGGTCGTGTCCACCGATGGTGGTGTCACGCCATTGCCACGAGGGGCGCAGCATGTGTGACCTTGGGAAGGGTCTCCATCTCGGTCTCTAAAAGAGTGATCTTGATCCGAGGGAAGAACGAAGACCTCCGTTGATGATTCTCACTTGCGCCGAGGCCTCTCCGCTTGAGGAGTCGTCGAGAGACACCATCTGGCGACTTGGAGTAATCCTCCAAGTAGGGAAGTCTGGTTATAACTAGCCTCCGTCGGCGGTGTGACTGGAGAGATGGTCGAATTTGCAGAAAAGCATGCTTGATCCCGCTCTCTGGCATTATCCAGAGAGAGAGAATCACCAGATGGGTGAAGTCCTGCATTGTGGCTTCTAGAGCTTGCCTCACCAAGTCGGACCGCCTTAGGGAACTTGGACACTTCGAGGAAAAACTCTCGTCGTGTCGTGAGTCCACAGGTGTGGTCCTGGTCAGATTGACCCTTGCCCCTTGAGAGGGTAGATTCCTCTCTTGGACGTACTGTTGTGGGGGATAAGGATCCCTCCTCAACTCCACCGGCGACATTGTCTCCTCGGATCGTGGGAAGATCCTGAGGCAAGAATGCCATAGGATGAGTCATCACTCGGTCAGAATAAGAATCCGGCATCCATGTCGACGTCTCGTGACCGCCAAGTCGAACCAGTTCTCCTCGTTTCATTCTCCTGCCATGAGTGCTTGAGATTTGGAAAATAGAGAGAATGTTTGACAAGAAATTACCGGAAGAACCCCACGGACGGTGCCAACTGTCGGTATTTTAGAACCGAACTTACGTAAAGATTGTTTGATTCGGGGTCTCCTAGAATAGAATCATGCAGAGATTGACACGGAATTTTTATACTGAGTTGGGCCTTCTCAGGAGAGAATAACAACCCTACTCTGTGTGTGTATGGTATTGAGTGTATCTTGAACAATTAGGAAAAAAACTAAGACTATTACAGATAGTGCTTGTATTCCGATGGCCCGATTCTCCTTTCCTCTCTCTAGTTGCTGCCTTTTATAGTGCGTGAAGGGCGGCGATTACTCGAGTAAAGCGGCGCCTCATCACCTCTGAATTGGCGCATGTTGGTAGTAATTACGGTGTATTAATTCCTCCACGTCGCTCAATGACTATATACCGAGATAATGGGGTATTACGTGCCATTATTTCGTAGAATAACAAATGTATGATGATTGTTTGAATCCCTTAATCAATAAGACCCACTTGTCTGCAGTGTTCATTTGATTATAAGGTGGTCGTGGCTGACCTAGTCGAGAGGAATCACGATTATGAGGTAGTCGTAGCAAGACTTACGACTATGGGATAGTCGTAGCATAACTTACGACTATGGGGGTGGTCGAGAAGAACTTACGACCATCCATTTGGTTCTTCCTTCATAACATTAAGGGTACACTCGGGGTTCACATGACGTCATATTTACCTATAATAAAAATTATAGATAAAAGGTAAAATGAGGATTATTATATCCTCGTCAGACATACATTTGGGGAAGTAATATACATACATCCCATAAATATTACAAATCAGCTTTCCTCAATAGAGACATGCCTAGGCCTTTTCGGATGGATCTGAAAAAGCAAGTGCGTGTCCAAATTGAAAGTATTTGCTTGGCTTCTTCTCTCTGATTGCTTGAACACTAAAACAATGCTCCTTCAGCGCTAATGCCTCATTCAGGGGAATGCTTCCTGTATTATCTGCTTTGGTCACACGGAAGAAACAATCACACACCTCTTCTTTGCTTGCCCTTTCAGTCAGTGTTGCTGGAGCTATATGGGAATTCAATGGAACTTGACTCCTATCGTTTCCACTCGGCTAATTGAAGCTCACTCTGCTTTTCGATTCCCCTTTTTTTCATCGAGATCTTAATTATATCTTCCTAGAATGTTTGGAAACAGTGCAACAACAAAATATTTGAGGATGCTCGTCTCAGGTTTGAGACCTAGAAAGTCCTTTTCAGAAATGAGGTCACTCTTCATGTGCTTAGAGTGAAGGAATCCATTAAAGATCAATTAGTTTCCTGGCTAGACTCATTTAGTTAATTCTACCCTCCTTGAGTCTACTGTATTCTGTTATATATTTTGTAGATGTTTTTATTTTTCAATATATTTATTGTAGGAGTCCCCCCTACAGTTTTTCGTAAAAAAATCACCAAAAAGGGGGATATTGTAAGCATCTAGGCCTCTAATTCATGTTTTGGTGATTAATGACAACTTAATCATTGGGACCAACTATTTTGTGAAGTTTAAGCTTAAGTTAGGTCTCGATGATGGTTTGGATATTTGGGCTAGGTGTTGACCCCAAGTGGACATTGAAGGCAAAACATGGAATTCATCGAAGATTAAGGACTTTGTGTTTAAAACTGATCTAAGGAGTCGGGGATGGATCATTGTAGTAATATGTCCTTTGTTTTGTTTCTGCTGTACTATTAAAGGTGGTCTAGGTTAGGTGCTTGAGCTTGGTTAGATTGAGTATCTAGTTGTGATTCACACTAGGCTTGTCTAGCTCATCTCTAGTCAACGGAAGCCCATGAAAGAGTTGACATTGCGACAGAATCAAGGTTGGAGTAGTATTGGCTAAGTTTGGAAAATGTCAATACACTTCGAAATTTGATAGCTTCAGACAAGCAAAGAGACAATTGAGTCAGAAGGTGTGTATCTTCAACGTTCTGAAATTTCATACATATCGAATGATCCGATGCTACCGGACAAGTGAACAAACGATTGGGACAGAATGTCAAGATTTTGACAGGGGCTAAAAATTGTACATTTCGAATGATCCAGATGCAACAGATCATACTTATGTCCAGATGATCCAAAGCGATCAGACAATTGAGACAGAAGGTCGCTACTTGGGCAAGGTCTGATTGTTGTGCATTTAAGATGATCTGTATAGAACAGATCATACATATCAACGGATGATCTAAAGCTAACGGATGATACCTTTGGGCTCCAAATGCTAGTTTATGACCGTTGGAATATGTTACCCTTCCGGATCATTCAAAATACACAATTACAATGGTCGAAAAACTAGTCGTTAGAGCCCAAAGGTATGTATAATCTGTTAGCTTCGGATCATTCGCTAATATGTATGATCTGTTCCATCCTGATCATCCGAAATGCACAACAATCGGACCTTGCCCAAGTAGTGACCTTCTATCTCGATCGTTCGTTCACTACTACAGAAAAGGACTTTACAGACGGTTAAAAAGCGTCATCATAGACGGCTTCGTGAGTCGTCTGAGTTTATGAGTTAGTAATGACATGAGGTCATCACAGACGGTTTTTGAACCGTCTATGATGCAAACTATCACAGACGGTTATTAACTCAAAACTGTCTGTGACAGTTGACTATTTCAGATGGTGTATAGACAAAACCGTCTGTGATAGGTTGCTATCACAGGCGGTTTGTAGACGAAACCATCTGTGATAGTTTACTAGCACAGACAGTTTCTAGACGAAACTGTTTGTGTGAGCTGATATATCACAGACGGTTTGTCCTAAGGAACCATCTATGATATTCTTTTGTATTGCTAAATCTATTTCTGTTTATTAGGTAGCCTCAGAAAATGCTAGTCATGCCCTCTGAAACAAGCTGAAACACAACAAGTACATGTATACATCCAGTCCATATTCATTTCAGAAACAAGCACATCCATTTTACAAATCAATTAACTCAAATTAACCATTCATGTATATTTACACACATGTATCATTAAGTTCAGTCTTATCCCAATCAAGTTCAATCTATATTGTGGGACTTCCCATCTGGATTTATGACCTCACGGTTTAAGAATGACGCAAACTGTCCTTGAATGTTTATGAGCTAGCCCTGTTCCAACGCAGTTGTTTCGATGCTCGCAACCTATCGCTAGGAAGATTAAATTCGTGCGTATAAATTGATAAGTATGATATAATTATTGCAAGATTGACAAACCTAAGGATCATTAGTCATCGCGGAACCGATGAGTAGTTTCATGTTGTGGCAAACATAGTATCCACAGAGGTTGCAGGCCGGCAGCTGCTGGTGGCATTGCAAAAATAGAATTGGTTAGTTCGAGAGGCATTACTACGAAGTGTTATATAGGATTAATGTGTACTAGCGAATACTAGGAATTTTAGATTGTGTCGCAAGGTCCCTCCCTTGCATTTCTCTCCAGAAGCATAGTACACGATGAACGAACTACGTGATTCCAAAAAGTTAGCCTTAGCCATTGCAAAGGAAGGAAAGACTACAATAGAGTTATCTATGGAGGAAATGTGTTTACCATTCGATTAATTGTCGGATAATTGTGAAGTCGTATTTGGAACGCTGTAGGGAATCCAGGTATATTACCTTGTTCCATTTTGGTACAATTACAATTAGAATCCAGTGGAAGCTACACAGGTATGTTGTCATGGTCTAAACCTAAGTTCGTGTTGCTTATAAAGTACAAATCAACAAGTATAGCCACTAGTGCAGCACTTACTCCTGGTTGTAGGGCAAAAGTATGAATTCCTTGTCGTGGTGAGCCAGCAATGTGTCCATCATGTAATCCTCGATGAATTTTGCATTCTCCCTGATGCTTTGCAAGGAGACCAAGTGTGGGTCGAGGAAACATACCATAGATTTTCTTATTTTGGCTTCAGAAATCATGTACACACACACACACAAAAGCAAGGAGTTATATATAACATTTATCGGTATTATACGAACGTTGACCGTGATTGTAAACACTTACAGTGTCCACCATCGCATGAGTGAGACGTCGAGGGAGTCGAGGTTGAAGAGGAAGAACAAGTCCTCGAAGGTCACTGTGAAGACACAGTCTTGACAGTTGTGGTTAAAATGATCCTTCTTGAACTTGACATTGACATCCAAGCGCCGTTATTCATCCGTCTTGTTGGCCTGTTCCATGTACCATAGATGCAATCTCGTGCAAGCCATTCCTAGGGTAGGGTGGTGTTGTACTGTCTCGACCAATAACTCGCCTAGCACGAATTTCTGGGCCAACGGCAAGAAGGGAATATCATCGAGCAAGAATGAGATATCATCAGGCTTCTTCGATTTGCCCTTGATGCCTCGCTTTTTAGAGGCTGACCAGGCACGAGGTGTAGATGCATCCGATGCACCGGGTCCTTGCCACATCGGTGTAGGTAGCTTTAGTGCAAGTACATCCTGTGAAGTTGACACCGGTGAAGGTAACTCCAGTGCAGATACTTCCTGTGAAGTAATTGACACCGGTGCAGGTAGATCCAAGCAGATGCTGCTCTTGGGTCATTGGATGAATGATCCAATGGCTTGCCCTAAAGTCACGACCTCGTCGTTTGGGGGCATCTCCAGCTGGACGACCTCGAAATTAGCATAAACACCATCCACATTCACTTTTGCGAAACCCAGCTCTAAATTTACACCGTGCAGCAAGGCCCCGACACTAGATGGATACGCCTGGCCCCAAGCAGCATCTAGGGCAATGGTGGCACATCTCACTTGGAGCTTGCACTTCATAGCCACCTACATAACGATACAAAATTAGCTACTCCAACAGGCCTATCAATGGATCGAGTATTTCAGAGATAATAATCATTACCAGGATGTCATCAACAGAAAATCTCTCGTCGCTTTCTAAGTTATGGTTGGATGTACAGCTACTCGGACGTTTGAGGGTCTGTCTCGCACAGCAGTGTTGGGGGCTTCCAACTGATTTCCCCTAAGCCTTTCCTCTGTGAGGGATGCACGAATCGCCTCTCGCAAGATATCTCGCACCTCCTCTCTGAGGGATGCACGAATCTCCTCTCATAGCAATGCCTCTCGTGCGACCCGAATGCTCCTTGTTTTTCAAGGCTTTGGACAACATATCTCTCTCCCTGTCTACCTGGAATGAGCCTTCGGAAGATTATGCAGTACTCAGCACTTCCTGCAAGAGCCCGATATGTTATTTCACTTCCTACAAAGTTATCGAGTAATTACAAACTAGGTAATTCGATATCTTACTAGGCGCTGGAACACTTCCTGGTCTGCGGGGTTTGTAAAGGAGATGGTTCCCGAAGACACGGCAGCTAACCTCGCTCTTGGCCATTTTCGGACGAGCTCATCAGGGATCGTGGCAAATGGCGGGGAGGCGTTCCAACGGTTTGTATGCTCATCCTGATCCCTCTATTGCTGGAGTTTACCCGCATACCTAGCGGTGCCGAGTCTGTGGAGGTGTGTGTTTTTTGCCTGGAAGGCGCTGTGTGCCGCACTTTCACTCCTAAAATCATATGTTGTCTTCTTCGCCACAAATTCTTCCCAGTACTCTGCCACGAACTGATACTTCTGGAAGGGCGTCAGATTCTTCTCCACGTATTGCTTGATAAGCATGCTCTTGAAGTTCCTCCACGCTTTGCATACCTGTAGCAACGTGTGTTGTCTCATGGAGGCCTGGTGTTGTTCCGATGTATCAAACGATCGAAAAATATCATCCAGCAGCTCACCTTTCTGCTCTTTGGTCAACTCTTTCCACGAATCATAGGTGATCTTGACATGTTCATGTGCAACTATTCCGACCGTTCTCCGGAATGCAGACGCTACTCGAGGAGGATTGAGAGGGGTCCCAGACACATCCACCTCCATGATGGTAAATCGGCCCACGGGCCTTTTCGATATTCCTCTTCTTCTATCGCACTTTGATATTCCAGAGGACGATGCATCAGACACATGAGGCGACGATGGCGAAAAATGAGGGGAAGACATCTTTACAAGAAATAGAAGTTCTGACACGCATGAACAAATTAGGACCAATATAATGACATAATTGACATCATATGAACAAATGAGATCAGCACAAAGCTAAGATTTAACATTTTGATATTGCTCTTAGATATAGAGTTGCACAAGATTTAATCTTGGCCTTCTCGCTACTTTAGTCTATACTCTTCATTAATTCAATTTGACAATATTAATTCAAACTTTGAGCTCTAAAATAGTGCTTTACTTATCTACAGACATGATCTTTAAACAAAAGACATCAGATAATTATAGTTTTGGCTTGGAGGTTCAACTAATTAACCAACCGAATGTAACAGACTAAATGCCAAAGATCAATCAACAGTAGTAATCATTCCAATTAGAGCTCAAGTTCAAACCCATTTATCAAAACAATTTCAGCACAAGACTATTATCATCACAGAGCATTCATCTCAAGCCCACCACACCCTACATTGCAATATATTCCAGTAGCAGTATCAAGCCCACCACATTGCATCGGTTACCTTTGGGCGTCGAGGAGAAGGACAAGCAGGGAGCACCAGAGTAGCAGGGTGGCATCGAAGGGGAGGTGCGCCGAGCTCAGGGGAGGAGGAGGCGACGCGTGCTCAGGGGAGGGGAGGAGGCGGGCTAGGGGGGAGGAGGTGACACGTGCTCGTGCTCGGGGAGAAGGCGGCGGGCTAGGGGGAGGAGGTGACACGTGCTCGTGCTCGGGGAGAAGGCGGCGGGCTAGGGGGGAGGAGGTGACACGTGCTTGTGCTCGGGGAGAAGGCGGCGGGCTAGGGGAAGGATTCGTGCCGGGCTCGAGGAGGAGGCGATATCGAGGACGGCGGCGACGGGCTCGGGGGAGGAGGGAGAGTTGAGAAACTTAATCGTTTGAGTGGGGGAAGTGGGGAAACCCTAGAGTCCGAATATAAATAGGGCTGGACATTACAGACGATTCTAAAGTAGAACCGTGTGTGATAAATAATATCATAGACGGTTCCAATAAATAACCGTCTGTGATAGATTGTGTATTACAAACGGATCAAATAAATAACCTTGTATGATATATTGTGTATCACAGACTGGTTAAGTAAATAACTATTTGTGATAGATTGTGTATCACAAACGGTTCAAATAAATAACCGACTGTGATAGTTGTGTACCACAGACGGTTCTAATAAATAACCGTCTGTGATAGTATCACAGACGGTTCCAATAAACAACAATCTGTGATGTTCTTTTGTATTGGTAAATCTAGTTCTGTTTATTGGCTAGCCTTACGAAATGCTAGCCATGCCCTCTGAAACAAGTAGAAATACAACAAGTACATGTATACATCCAATTCACATTCATTTCAGAAACAAGCACATCCATTTCACTGTATAAATCAATTAACTCAAATGAACTAAAATTAACCATTCAGAACACATATACACACATTATTCAATCTTTAAAAATTAGCCCTTCATGATGATCGACGTGTATGTAGCTAGTTTTGTCACGTTGTTCTTCCTCGACCCTTATGCCATTTCCGAAAGGAGGCAACTCGTCAAATTTATTGTATTTTTCCTCGTCCACTACATTCTCAACTCCGACAATCCTCCTTTTTCCATGAAGAACTATGTGGCTCTTCTTATGTGCCTGGTCGGTTGCATAGAAGACTTGAACAACTTGGTTAGCGAGTACGAATGGTTCATATTTGTATCCGGCACGTTCGAGATCCACGGTAATGACGTCGTACTTGTCAACCTTCACCTGTGGGAGATGGACCTAATGGCACCAAAACAAGGGGATCTTAAAAAGCACGTAGTCAAGCTCCCATATCTCCTCTATGAGCCCATAGTAGGAGCTCCTCAGCCCATTGGTCCTGAACACATCTATGCGGACACCGCTATTCTGGTTAGTGCTCTTTATATCTTGAGCCTGCGTATAGAATGTGTACCTATTTATGTCGTATCCTTGCCATGTCACAACTGTAAATGTTGGCCCTTTTGCCAACCATGTCAGCATATCACTCGATGAGCTCCTAGCGAGTCTCTCCTTCAACCATTGGTTGAACCGACTATTGTGCTGTCTCGTGATCCAAATATCTGGCCGTTCTGGATTCTGTTGCCGAAGCACGTCCTTGTGCTCGTTGATATATGAGGATACTTCAGTCATGTGTTGTAAGACAGTGAATTGGGCTTGAGCATATGCATCAATATCTGGAGTGATTGTTTTCCTTCCGATGGTCCCGATACCCTCGAGCCTCCCCTCATGGCGAGATCGAGGCACACATATCAGTTCGACCTGAGCCATGTAATCGACACTGAACTCAATGACCTCTTCAGTTGCATAACCTTCGACGATGCTGCCCTCCGGCTGAAATCGATTCCGTACATAGGACTTGAGAATTCCCATGAACCTCTCGAACGGGTACATGCTAAGTAGGAACACGGGCCTACACATCTTTATCTCCCTCACAATGTGAACAATGAGATGGACCATGATATCAAAAAACGACGGAGAGAAATACATCTCAAGATGACATAGAGTCATCACAACCTCGTCCTGCAGAGCATGTAGTCCTTCGGGATCGATGACATTCTGAGCAATTGTGTTAAAGAAATAACACAACCTCATGATTGTCTCTTGAACCTTGATCAGCAAAATACTTCTAATTACAACAGGGAGTATCTGTGTCATCAACACATGGCAATCATGAGACTTCATGCCAATTAACTTTAAATCTTCCATCGAAACAAGTTTCTTTATGTTGGCGGAGTAACCGGACGGAACTTTCACACCATGCAAGCACTGTCATAGTTTAGTTCTCTCGGCCTTGGATAGAGTGTAACAAGCAGGGAGAAGGTACGTTCATCCTTTATCGATGCTAACTCAAGTCTGATGTCCATATCAACCAAGTCAAGCCATGCGTTGGCACTATCCTTTGTTTTGTCACGAATATTCAGTAAGAGACCAATCAATCTATTACATACATTCTTCTCTACGTGCATGACGTCGATGCAGTGGCGAACTTCTAGGTGCTCCCAATAAGGTAAGTCCCAAAATATTGATCTCTTTTTCCAGATGTTCTTCTCACGGGTCCTCGACTTACGTCCATTTCCGAGCATAACATATAAATCCTTAACAATATCATAGACCTATTTTCCGCTTAAATGCCTTGGAGCTAACATGTCCTTCTCTCCGTCGAATTGTTTCTTCATCCTGCGGTATGGGTGAGCCCTCCGAAGAACCTACGGTGACGCATGTACATGGTTTTGCGTGAGTGCTTCAACCACACACTCTCAGTATCATCTAAGTAGTGAGTACATGCTTTAGCCCCTTTTGTACTTTGGCCCGACAGGTTAGCAAGAGCAGGATAATTATTTATGGTGCAGAATAATAAGGAGCGTAAAATCAAGTTCTCTCATTTGTACGCATCCCATACTTGTACCTCTTTGATCCACAGTATTTTTAGATCTTCCATCAATGGTGCTAGGTACACATCAATATCATTCCCAGGTTGCTTCGACCCTTGGATAAGTATCGATAGCAAAATATACTTCCGCTTCATACACAATCAAGAAGGAAGGTTGTAGAGCAGAGAGTCACGGGCTAAGTGCTATGTCGGTTTTTTATGTTACCGAAAGGATTCATTCCATCTGTACTCAATCCAAACCTTATATTCCTCGGTTCTGCACCGAAGTCTGCAAACCCCCTATTGATGTTTCTCCACTAGATGGAATCAGCAGGGTGTCTTAGCTTTCCATCTTGCTTACTCTCCTCTCCTCTGAGTGCCAACGTAGCAGTTTTGCCTCCTTTGGGTTTGCAAAAAACCGCTTCAAATGGGGAATTACAGGAAGATAACATGCCACCTTAGCAGGAGGTCTTTTCTTCACCTTGATTCCCCCGTCGTCATCTGATTGATTCTTACGCTTGTATCGGGACGCGTTGTACACCGGACATACATGCATGTTTGCGTACTCTTTACAGTAGAGGATACATTCGTTCGGACATGTATGTATTTTTTCTACTTTCATTCCCAATAGACAAAGAACATTCTAAGCTTTGTAGGTGGTTTTGGACAACTCGTTTCCATCTGGAAGCATGTCCGCTAAGAGACCTAATAACGCCGTGAAACTCTTGTCAGACCAACCGTTACTTGCCTTCAATTTCAGCAGTTTAAGCACGGATGACAACCTTGTGTATTCCGGCTTACAGCCCGAGAACAAAGGCTTCTCTGAGTCCTCCATCAAGCTCTCAAATTTACCAAACTCTCTCTCTCTCTCACTATAGTTCACTTCTGCATCGCGAAGCATCCGATCCAGATTATCATCGTGCAGCCTATCCAAATCGGAACCACAATCGATATCATCCGACGGCATATCGTTGACTTCATCGTCGATGTCGTTATTACTACCTTCCTACATAATCTGTTCTTCACTGTGACTGGTCCAACGTGTATACCCGTTTTTGAAACCCCTTCGAATCAAGTGTGTTTGGATCTGCGCTTGGTTCTTAAACATCTTCAGATTCTCACAGTCAATGCATGGCTAATACATATATTACGCCTCCTTATTCAACATATCCTCCTCAATAGCTCTTGTAAAAACAGACACGCCATTAATGTACTCTTCACTCACACGGTTCTTAGCGTACATCCAGCTTCGGTCCATCACACGGTTCATAATGAAAATCCTAGAAATAAATAAAAAGGTGACTTCGAAAGCGTATTTTCTAAGGTTTAAGCTTTCTAACAGAAAAAGCATATTTTTCTCTAAACTAAAGGTGGTTTTTCTCATTTTTACATTTTTTCGGATTTTATTAACTTACATGTTGGCCCTACTTGTTAGTGACTCATTTTTTATTTCATGATTTTATTTATAAAATCTATGGCGGTCTCACGTGCCATAGACTTATTAGTTTATTAACTAAATGATTAAAAATAGTAGGATTTGAAGCTCAAATTGGGCTCAGGGTGTCATTGCATTGCTAATAGTCGTGGCTTGGGGCCCTAAGGTCGCCTGAGGCGAGCCGACAGTGATGTCTCGTGGCAGCACCATGGGCTTCACTAGCGATTTCGGCGCAAACGCCCGAAACTACTCAAATTAAAGGATGCTTATGCTCCAGTAGCTCACCTCGATCACGAGGAAGGTGTCAATGTAGTCGGGGAAGGTCCAAGGCGGCTGATCGTCAGTGAACATAGGCGACGGCGGTAAGCTCCTCGGTGACAGGTCTTCTCGGTGGAAATAAACTGAAACGAAGCACATGCACAACTTTAGGGGGATATATAGGTGGGGAAATCGACCTTGGTGGGGTCGACGACTCACCGGAAAAGAGTTGGCGTCAATGACGGCGGCGGTGACAGAGAGGTCCACGGTGACAGCTCGGCGTGGGCGACAATAGCTGAAATAGACCACACGAGCAGGCTCAGTGAGGTGAGGTGATACTCAAACCGGGCACGGATTGACGAGGGACTCACCGAGTTTGGAGATCTCCCGCGGCTACCGTAGCGCCAAAAAAGGAGAAGAAGACTCTGTTGAGGAGCTACACTGCACCGGATGATCAGTAAGCGAGCAAAATGACACACCATCTGTGATGAGTTTATTATCATAAACGATTTTCATTGAAAACCGTTTGTGATATGTAGTAATATCACAGACGATTATTTTTAAGAATTGTCTGTGAAGTATCACATGTGTTTTTTTGTTGAAAACCGTCTGTGATATGTAGAAATATCACAGACGGTTATTGTTAAGAACCATCTGTGATACTTCACAGACGGTTTTCATCATGAACCGTCTGTGATATTACCTCTTCACATACGGTTTTCATCATGAACCGTTTGTGATATTATCTCTTCACAGACGGTTTTTAGCGCAGCCAGTAATACAGACGGCCATAAACCAAAATCGTCTGTGATTGCATATAATACAGACGACTTTGGTCATCCGTCTGTGATGAGGCGTCCAGTATTAGCCTTTTTGTAGTAGTAATTCGCTTTAGTTCATCCGTACATAAGTATGATCCGTTGCATCCGGATCATCCGAAATGTACAAGTTTCAACCCTTGTCAAAATCTTTCCCAATCGTCCGATCACTTGCTCGATAGCATCAGATCATCAGATATGTATGAATTTTTAGCACCTTGAAATTACACACCTTCTATCCCAGTCGTTTGTTTGCTTGTCCAAAACTATCGGATCATTCGAAGCGTATTGATATTTTTTAAACCTAGCCAATATTGCTCCAACCTTGATTCCACGCAACCAAAAGTTGGTCCTAAACAACGTTAGGTCGATGGAAGCTTAAGTACTCGAGAACTACCCATGCATGGCTGTTGGCTGCTTCACGTCGACGCCGTTGCATGCACATGCAATTAAATTAATTGCACCAGTACGTACGTACAACCATACAAACCCGACATATCAGAATATCTATGGACGCCGTAAGTCAGCTTTATTGGACAGAGAAACTAAACGGTGGACCATCAGAAGAAATATCCGCCACACAACTAACTAATTAACTGCCAGTAACTAACCAAAGCTTAGTGAAAGCAGTAGTGCCCTACCACGCCTCATTAGTACTCCAAAAAAAGAAGCTTTGTAGTTAGCACTTAGCAGGCCAATTCTGACGGTTGGCAGAATGGCACAAAGTAAGTTGGCAAAATGACAGTAAATTAAAGGAGAGGATAGCTAGCGCATATATATAGAGAGAGAGCTTAATTACAGCGTCACCAGTGGCAATCATTATAACAACACTCCTAGCTAGATATGCATGGTTAGCAAAATTAGCGAAAGTGAATTAGGTAATAAGCAAATCTCCAATAACTATTTTGTTGTTTCTCATGTCTTGGTATCAACAACTTGCTTATTTTTTTATCTAGAAACAAACTCACATTCTCTCCTCACAATCTCTCCTCCGCACTACTTAAATGCTGATGTGTTCATTCCTTAGTAACAAGTGATATAGACTATTGTAGATGCTCTAAGAGGTGTTTGGTTGGGAGCCAAACTTGCCACAGTTGCCTTAAGGCATCTCCAATAGTTAGAGACAACATTGTCTCTAATATATGCTACATCATCTTTAGAGACAACATCTCCAATAGATAGTCTCTAACACACTCTTCAACATTTATATTTTATAATTTTTCTTTGAAACGGGACTACATGTCAACTAGAGTAGATTAATGTATCATGTCTTGTTTCATGTGCATGATAGTCTCTTCAGGAAGAGACGACATGTGCTCTCTCTCCTCCCCCTCTCTCCTCCCACTACAGCATGAACACCCCTTTAGCAACACATATATGCGTTGGTAGAAGTCCAAATAAATATTGTTACGGTCTATACCAACGTATTTAGTATGCGTTGCCATTGAGGCCACATAGATTCTAACAATCTTGGTCTGTCATGAACCAAAGTCACCTTCTTGTCTGGATAATTCACAGCTATTTCAGCAGCTAGTTCAACACCGGATAGCCCACCCCCAATAGCAGTCATATCCAGCAAACATTCAAATGTACACTGGCAGTGATACATTTTCCTACATGGTCAAATGCTAAATGTTGAGATTTAGATAAGAATCAGCCTAGCTGATCCCAGCAAACCAATTCTTATTTAACAAGTGAGAAGATCATCCAATGACTCCATAAGATTATCTCATACCCTCGTGCAATCTAGCAGGAATTATAGTTTGGCAGAACTAATGTAAGCGAGTTATCTGAATATCAGGTATTAATGAATGGATAATTCAACAATGGATGATCCACGGATAAGACATTAGCAATGTGCACGATCCCATCAAGCATGACACACTTTTGACTTGAGCACATCAACAATGCATCAGCTTCCTAGTTCCTAGCGGCAAGTTTGGGGATAGATTTTGGAGGTGGCACCTGCAAATCCAAAATTAGAAACAAACAAGCGTATACAACTAAAATAAAGGAGATGTATTTACAGAGAACGGCGGGATGGGATGCTTGGACGCTTACGGGTCGATGAGGATGACTTCGGCGTGGTTTTGAAGGGAATTGGTGAGGAGGGCACCAGCGACGCCGCCGCCGCCGACCACCACCCACGACCGCCCGCCGGCTCCCGGAAGGCTGGAGCCCTCCTCCGCCGCCGCTGGCCATCGCTCGCGGCCGACGAACTGGGCGAGGACGATGAGGAGGAGGCGATGGTCGTGGCAGCGGCGGGTTCTGATGGTGGGGCGTTGCTTGGGATGGGCGGTCGGGGTCGTCGCACAAGAGGCTCGCCGAAAATCGCACAAACACCGTGATCTCTAGTGAAGCATTTCATCAAACAACTGGTGATTGTGTGCAGTGTGCACAGCTACGATTCGTAGATTTTGCGAGAAGCTAAAAGGGAGGAGAGGAAAGGGGCGTGACTGCGTGATTGCTCACCTGGTAGACGTAGTAGCTCCTGTAGTTGCCGTTGATGAACACCTCTTTCTTCTTCTGCTTCTAGCCTCTACCTCCGCCGCCGCCGCCTTCTCCTCCAAGCTCGTTGTTCTGTTTCCTCTTCGCATCTCCTTTGGCTCCCTTGGCGACGGACGGGCATGGCGCAAGATCATCCTCGGCACCATAGCAAAGGGCCATGCTCGAGTCCGAGAAGGGTGTCGCTGCCATTGCCGCCGCCACACCGTCGCCGTGCCATGTGCTTCAGATTCGCTCAAGGCCGAGGTCTTGCAGATCGAGATCAAGGAGTCCGGGAAGGGAGAAGCCAGCGAACTTAGCACAGGGTGGCGGTAGAGATTAGAGTTAAAGGCGGCGGCGGAGGTTAGGGTAAGGGGTGGAGGAGCCGTACCAAGACCAGTTGCAGGGGAGATGTGGAGGCGTGGATGGGGGAAGAAACCCACGACTTATATGCCTGTTTAAGTGGCAGAGGAGGTGAGCAGATTTTCAGAGGAGGTGAGGAGATTTTTCTTTAAATAATTTTAGAACTTTGCTATTACAATACTCTTTTTATAGAAGGTCTATAGATACTACCTTGCACAGCCAAAAAGTTGGTGGGGTTGGAGATTGTGAGAGAGGGAAAATGGTGGGATAAAAAAAGACATGAGAAAAAATGGAGGGAAAGATTGGAGGGAGATGAAAGTAGTTTTGGGAGTTGCACAAATTATTCAATTTCGATTGAACCAGAATTGGGTCTAACCTCGTGTATAGCGCTAGACCGGCACCCGTGGCCATAATATTACTTCATAACATATGTTATCTATAGTCATCCACATGATCTATGACGAATAGATTTTGCAACACATATTATGTGTAGCCATAATATAACTTTGTAACGTATGTACAAAGCGTTGTAACGTATGCCTTGATAAAGGGGTGTTTATCTTGTAGTGTCCATGTAAGAAAACGATAATAAATACACTATTGCAGATGCCCTTAGACAGGTTTGACCAAGTGAGCCTAGTGTTTGGTTCGATACCAAACATGCCCTAAGAGCATGTACATTGGGCCTATGTCAGCCGTCTATGATCATTGCCATGTAGGATTTTTGCTGACGTGGATAAAAGAGAATAAAGAGAGAGAAAGAAGATGTCTACAATTTTGTAGTCGGTTATAGCACAAGAAACAAGAAAAATATTAAAGATTGTGTGTTCTATAAAGACAACTAAAAAGACAGCAGCCGTCTGTACCATTGTATGAGCTGTCTTTAGTGTTATTTATAAGTGATATGAAGAGTTGTTATAGATAATAGCTATCTATAGTCTATGACTGGGATCGGGAGGAACTAGAACCGAAAGATGCATGCACGAGGATGTCAGCATGTGTTGTCTGTTGGTCTCCTGCCGGTCCTCCTCCTCCTCCCTGCTGCTGTCGTCGTGTGCATGCGAAGTTACAAACGCAACGGAGAAAGCAAAAACAAAGTGCATGTACTCCTATCCTACTTGATCTCTGTCTTTCTGATATCTCTCTCCCTCTCTCTCTGCGACTGCAACTGCAAGGCCCAAGAAAAGAAGCTGAAAAGGTGAAAAGTTTCATGCACGCTGCTCTCATTTACGTATGGGGAGAGAGAAAATAAAGTGGAGGAGAGAGAGAGGGGGCTGCAGTGCAGGCATATCGACCAGACGGGGACGTACGAAGTGATGGAGTGGATGGTTGATCGATGCCGATGCCGGTGCCGCTGGTGATGGTGGCGGGCATGCGGCTTCCCGAGGCTGACGCTATGCATGCCGCTTGACTGCTGACCTTCTTCAATTCGCCGCACCTCCATCTATCTCCATGACCCTCTCCTCGATCCAACGCATGTCAAGATTTTGAAGGGCAAGCGAGCATGGAGTATGGACGGAAAGCCAGAGACCTATGTCAAACATAATTACCCAGAAAATATTCAATAAATGTAATAAAATATAAAAATAGATTGCTAGTAGTAGTATGATAATATTGGGAGCGCTAGCTAGTAGCTAGTGATGTTACATGTAAGAAAATGCAGAGTTTGTTTTAGCTCGGCACCCAATCAGGTTCACTATTTCGGTTTGGATATTATTTCGTTTGGAGGCGAAATGGACGAAATGAACGAAATTTCGTTTATTTCGGATGAAATTTTGGTGATTTTCAGCCAAACGGTTTGATCAAATTTGAATTTAAAATTTTTCATTTTTTTTTAAAAAAAACAGCGCCTGGCTAGGAGTCGAACTCAGACCAAGAAGGATGCACAAGCACGGCCACACCAGTGGGCTATCCATAGCCTTGTGGTGTATGTACTACTTTTAGTATATGTAACCCTGAAATTCAAACCAAACGAAATTTTTTTGAACAAAACCAATTCCTTTCGGATGGGGACGAAATTTCGCCGAATTTGTTAACCCTGCACCCAATCAAACAAGGAACAATTTTTATTATTTAACCCATGTTTTAATTTATTTTTATTACTAACCCTTCATCAACATTATTTCTAAATCTCACCCTTTTAGCCACGCCATTACCTGTGACGTGACAAAATAATACTGCCATACGCTGGATAAGTATAGCCAAAAGGTACTTCTTGTCACGTCACAGGTGGTGGCGCCGCTGGTGGTGAAATGGCAGGATTTGGCTATGCTATGATGACTAGTGTGACAGTATTATTTGACCACACCAAGAGTAGTGGTATGTTCAAAAGAGTCAGAATTAGTAATAAAGTTGGTGATGGGTTAGTAATAAAAATAAATTAAAAATGGGGCCGACTAAGCTACAGTCGTCTGAAATTTTCTTAAAATACAGTCACTTTATTCGGTACATTGGATCACCATCCATTGGTTTCTGTTTTTTTATGTTGAAAAATTCTAAACTAGACAAAAGTAAATCTAGGTGAACCCTATATATATATATATATATATATATACACACACACACACACACACACACTAGACAAAAGTAAATCTAGGTGAAGCCTACAAATACAAAAACAAAACAAAAAAATTCTAAACTAGACAAAAGTAAATCTAGGTGAACTCTACAAATACAAAAACAAATAAAACTAAAAGTTACAGTAAATCTGTGCTAAAATTGCGTATCACTTGGTAATGCAATTTTAGACTTAGTACGGTGGCATTGTAGGTAATTAGGTTTTAAAAAAATTTCAGGTAACTGAGAGCTAGCAAAAGCGATTAAAAATAGGTTGAATAATAAAAATTGCTCTCAAACAAGAGATAGCCCTGAGTGGCTTTCTCTTAGCTATTTTACAGTCGATTAAGTGTCCGCGCGAGAAATCACCCTTCAAAGTTCTTTTTGAAATAAAAAGATAGTCATTTAAAGTTGATTAAATGCAAGTCCTAGATACGCCATTATGTCTTATTACCTATCTTAACAGTCGGTGGATTCCGCCGCTCCCGGCCCTGGCCACATCGCCCAAAAAAAATGCGTCGTCCGATCGCCTCCCCGTGCGCCTCGCGTCCGCACGATCCAAGCCGCGACGCTGGGTGGGAAGCGGTCCACGTCCTCGTGCAAGCGTCGACCGCCCGATCTTGCGCGCGTCCGCCCGTGGCCTCCATCCGCGCTCGCGGGCGCTACCCATCGCTTTCACGCGCGTCCGTGGTGGGCCCATAGCCACGCGCCTCTCTATGCCATCGCCGAACCCGCGTCCTGGCCTCGTGTGCCTGCGGCCCACGCTGATGGCGCTGGTGATCTTCCTAGTGTAATTTAAAATTATAAACACTTTGGGCACGCGGGGGAGAATTATGCGGCATTGTGGTCTTTAGCAACATATATTAACTATAGGGAAAATCTTGTTTTTGCGGCCTCTACTTTATTTTACCATCCGTCTGTTTTCCTTCCATCTTCATAGTTAGGGCAGCCCGAAAAGACCATAATACCTCCGTCTCTCTCCCTCACCTTCACCCAATTTCGATCACCCTCACTGACACCGAGGTAGTCCCACTGCTCCCACCGTAGACCAGAGAGAGAGAGAGAGAGAGAGGCAGGGGCCCACTGTCAGCTAGGCAGAGAGAGACCCACTGTCAGCAACACAAGCGTATTCTGGCTCTAACGAACGAGTGGCAAAAATGAGACTTTGCAAAACCCAGTATGTAAGTAAGAAGTGGGCTTCAACTAGCGAACTTTTTTTTTATTTAATCTATTTTTTAAAAATATTTTAAAGATAAATTCTCTCTAACTTTATTTCTAATTCTGAAGTGGTTTGGTCACGCTGCGATCAGTGGCGTGACAGCACAGTTTGGTCGCGCCACGGGTCATGGCGTGACCAAAGAGGCCAGAATTGGAAATAAAGGTAGGGAGATGTTATCTTTAAAATATGTTTAAAAATGGATTTAAAAAAATAAAAAAAGCTCTCAACTAGCTCGTGCAAAAACAATATTTTCCCTATCTTATGTTGGATATTTGGGCAATATTTTATTTCCAAATGTTAAGAGGAAGCATATTTCACAAATGACTGTCGATCTAACACTCAGAAGTAGATGCAAGCAGTGAAGCATTACGTTTTTTTAACAAAAACATAATCACAATAATACCTTAAAGATTATCTTACAGTGAGGATCATGGAGAAATGGAAGCAGCTTAGGCTCAAAACAGTGTACGACGTAGAGGTAGCAGCGCAGCGAGCGGTTGCACGAAAGCGCTGCTCATATATCTTATTGTCGTCCCATGCAGGTGAACTCTACGACAATGGTTCGGAGATACCCGCTCATCCTCCTTCCTGGTGCACGCGAAGGAGAAGGGACGACTTAGTTCGATAGAACAACACACCGACACAGTTCCAAAGAGAGGAAGCAGAACAATAGGGAGAAAATTCAATTCGCTCACTAGGCTTGGACATCTCCATATCCTTTTAAGAACGAGATTTCGCTCGCTAGGCTTGGACATCTTCATATCCCTTTAAGAACGAGATAATTACTCACTAGTAACTACCTAATAAATTCATATTAAACCACTGGTAACTATCAATTCAACACCAATTAATGGTATTTAAGCAGTGTTTATCAGCTCCTGATTACACCCTAGTCTATGCCTCCGACTAGTGTATTTTGACCACACTGGTCTACAGCTCCGACCAGTGTATTTTGACCAGGTCTTCGACCGGTGTATTCCGATCAGGTGCATCGACCAGGACTCCGACCAATGTATTCCGACCACACTGATCTACGATATATGGGGTTAAACTATGCATGCTTTGGAATTTTAGGAATGAATGTGACTTAGCACTCATGAACCCAATTCTAACAATCCCCCACTAATTCCAAGGTTAGCAACAAAAATGATGATAAGGACCATTGTGCTGAAGTGTTGTTAATATACTAGTCTTTTAGTGTAAGTCCCATACGGGTAGAACTTGTACCTAGAATAACAATATTCATCTTCTCATAGCTGATGAATGAACTATGCCTTAAATTCACAGTTTTTCATAATTAAATTTTACTTGAAATCTCAACTGATACTAGGCTATCAAAAAACCACGCCTAAATGAAGCATTATATGGTCATGCTCCCTTATCTGCTCATGAGCTTTCTAGACAATGCTCTGTTTCTCGTGAATTGTGACCTCATAGTTAGGCTCAAGCAGGTGTATTCATTTTAGGTATCGTATAAGCTAATACATTTTTCCCTCATTGGACACTAGAACACATTAAGGTTTTAAGCCATCATTCCATACAATTGAGAGTACTTTGTCTATTAGGACACATATACAGTTATAATTAATATGTACTCTCTTGTTACAACATCAACTTGTTTTTGCATTACCTAAGTCACGGGATCTCCGATCAAGAAGATATGGGTTACTGTTGTGGCGTAACTCAAATGGGCCTCATTCCCATGTCCATAGATGCATCTGAAATCACATTCCATGTTAGCCTCTTTGTGAAAGGGTCTGCTAGATTTTTCTCAATACATATACAGTTCATGGTAATCACTCTGGAGTTTCCCAATGTTTTGGCAGATTTAAGCCAAAAAATTGTAATCACGTATCTAGAGGACATCATATTATCATTAGTGCTTGTAACCTTAATTAACACTGTTTGGTTATCACAGTACATTAGGATTGCCGGCATTGGTTTTTCAACCAGTGCAAAGTCCAACAGAAGCTCTCCAAGCCATCCATCCTCAATAGTTATAACATCCCAATTTTTGAAGTTTCAAAACCTTTTTAATTATTTTAGTCCCTTGGAAAATTTCACCAAATTTTATTTGAATTTAATAAAGCTTACGTGGGACTTTCAAAGTCAAAACAATTTAATATGATTAATCTAAACACCAAGTAATTCCAAAACTATTTTATTTAACTTCTTTCTGCTTGGAAATATTTTCTACATTTTCTTGTAATTTTTTCAAGTTTATTTGCTATTTTTAATTTGCCATTTGCCTTTTCTATATTTTGTAAAATAGAAAAACTATTAGAAATATCAGGAAATTCCTTTAGGCCGAATTCCTTTGCCTTGGCCCATTTCTCTTCGCTCTGTGTAACATTTGGGCATGTTTTGAACTTTAGGAAAGTGTGAAAATTTTAAAACTTTTTATGGACCTTGTCGACATTTGCTTTTCTCGATTTTGTTGCAAGACTTTTTGCCTAATTAAGAAAACTAAGAATCAAATTCTGGAAATACAAAATTAACTAAGGATCAAAATAAATTGAAACAAAATATGATAAACAAAAATCCAAACTTGGTGTAATGACACTATCAACAAAATGGGAATTATTTAAAACTTGTTTTTACAAACTTTTCTCAAATAGAATAATAAAAATGCATACAACAGAAGCTTGAGATATTTTTAAAGAAAAATAAAGACCAAATAAAATTCCTTCAAAAAAAATTACAGTATAAACTGGACTATGTCAGAAACCTCCCATAAAATTTTCACATTTTTTGGAACTATATTACTATATCAAATAATTACCTAAAGATCTCAACACTTTCTGAAAATTCTGGAAATCAAAAACTTATCTCTCTCACTGACTGACTGGGCCCACCCGTCAGCCCTTCTTCTCCACGGCACCAAACCACTCGCCAGTGCCTTGGACACACGCCCGTGCAGATGCGCACGCCGCTAGAGCCATCCCCAGTTTTGCTCGGTCGCCCACAGCTTCTCCTTGCCCGCACCTAGCCCATGCCTACCCGACCACGCCATCTCCACGCGTCACGCACGGTCGCCACGCCCATGCAGCATTGACCTTGCCGCGCCCGAGCATGCTGCCATGATGCCTACGGGCTCTTCTCACGAACACTCCGCCTCCTTCCTACATAAGCTGAGCCTGGAGTGCCTCACCTCCTCTTCTTCATCTCCTTGCCATTTGCTCTCCATTTCCCTTCTTTTTCGAGCTCCAATCAAGCCAAGTTCTGAATGCCATTTCGGCCTGGCCGCACTGCCTCCAAGCATTCTGGCCACACCGGCGAACCCCGACCATTCCCGACTGCGTCACGACGCGTCCTACACCGCGAGGAGCAAAATCCCTCACTCAATTTAAGGATTCCACCAACTAAGCACCACGGCATCACGTTCCTCCTCGGCTCTAGCCAAATCCGCCGCCACCATTGCCGCGCCTCAGCTCGATTCCTATCTCCGTGAGCATCCCCTAGACTCCCTTTACCTCCCCTTAGCACTCACTTGTGCTCTGTTCCTCCGTAGTGCCGCATCCATGTTGAACCGGCCGCGTCGCCCATGATCATCACTTCCGACTCACCTCGGCACCTCTCCTCCTTCGCCGACATCTCTAGCAAGCTCCAGGTACCCCGCTGGTGCTCGTGCTCCCTCCGTTTCTGCCCCAACAACACCCGAGCGCCATCGCGCCATCTCCACTCCAGAACCGGTCATTGCTCACCGCCGCGTGCCCGCTCTCGTGCATCTCTGGCCGCCCCTAGATTCCTTGTCTCTCTAGCATCCCATTTTCGCCACTCCCAGTCGGTGTCGTCCACCCACTCGCCAATGACGAGCGTCGCTCCAAACCGGCCCAAACCATCCCCTGTTCTGCTCTGTTCTACTCTCTGTGTCCCTTCCGCCCTGTGGCTGACAGTAGGACCTACTCGTATAAACCAAACCCTTTACTGCTAACCAACCTTGTAAATATCAATTAGGTCACTCAAATTGATTAACAAAATTGAAGATTGAAATTGAGAGTAGCACTTTAGTTCAAAAATAAATTGTGTTGACTGTTGTTTAATGTTTGAACAGAGAAGGTGATTAATTTGAAATGTTAGTAGAACGCATTTGCAAAACCGACTATCAAATGCTAACAAATATTATGGATGTTATTTAGGTCACTCCAATGTATTAACAAATTTGGAAATTGATATGTGGAGGAAATTTAACCAATAGCACTTCAGTATAGAAGGTTTTGCTTTTGTAGGTTGAATGAACAGTGAAGGTAATTTGAAGATGATCAAAATTGTCAATAGACTAACGACCTTCTAATACAAATAGTTAGAAACTTTATTGATTCAATTAGCCTTTGGACATTCATCTAACAGTAGCAAATCAAGCTGAAAACAAATATTGATATGTATATCCAAAACCAATAGTGAACAACCAATGGGTTAGTGAACTAATTAATCAAAGAGTGCTTTGATTAGGCAAAGAATTAAAAGGATAGGAAAAATCTGAGAACATCAAGTAACCCACTATTGGAAGCTTCAAAAATTCAGACCACATGATGAAAGTTAAGTCTAGGAATTGAAGATGTTTGATAGTGCTTAATAACCATTCAGTGCCAAATGAACAAAAAAAGGGCAAAAATTATGAATTCCATAAATGATCACAGTGACAGTAGACTTTCACTTAACAAAAGGACAACAAAAATATGTTAGTAAGCTAGTTAAGTAAGATAATCCTTCTTGATAGAATTGTTAAGGAATTGGAGATTGATTTAAAAGGTAGCAGTGAGCTAAAACCCTATCAAATGCAAAGGCTAGTTAAGTAGGAATCATCTTGAGTTGATTAGCCATTAGCACTTAATCTAAAAAGAATAAAAAATAATTAGAAGTCTAGAGTTGGACCATATGGTTTCCTAAATAACAATAACCTATGCCATAGTTATGATAAAAGCAATAGTGGCACTAGGTCAATGAGATAGTTAATAAAAGATGGTAAGGCAATTAGAGATTAAAAAACATTAGTATGTACTTGGCCAATATACTAATGCCAATAGGTTAGGAGAATGTTAATCAGAATGGATAAGATTATTTGATGTCAACTCTTATCAGTATGCTCTTAGAATGAATTCATAGGATAATACACCAAGTTAAAAAATCAAGTAAAGCTTCTAATTATCACTAATGCCTAGGTTAAATTAGAGGTCAACTAGAAATGGTGTTAACCATAAAATCTTATATACCTTTATTAAAATGTGGCCATGAATGGCTGAGGTGTCTATGTGACTACCGGACCCTGGGCTGCTGATAATTAACTAGACGAAGGGAATCTAGATGATACTCAGAGAACAAACTTAAATCATGGAACTTCCTCGATAAATAGGAAATAATAACAAAATAAATTATTAACATGAGCTGGACCTACCATGCAAGTCATGGTAAGGTACTCGCAGTAAAACAGTATCGAGTCAACAACAGATCAATTGTAAGTCAACTTCATCTAATATACACCTTTAGTAGTTATAATAAGAAGAACAAATCATAAAATGAGATAATCCACTTTGAGTTCAAAGGAAATTCACTCCCTCTATTAGAAAGCATGAATTTCAGAAAATACACTCTCAGCATAACCTTTATGTATTTTCAGGATTTAACAACAAAAGCAAATCAAAACATGAATAGCTTTTACATACGAACTCGGAATTTAATGAATATTTTTTGCTAAAGTCGTATAAAATCACTCTCCATATTAATATACCAAAATATTTGGATTTGCTTACTGTTGGATTTATTTCTCCATTTGTGTCTTGTTTTCGATTCTTTCGAATAGACGTCGGAATTCGCGAGCAAGATTATCGACGATCAAGTGACCTCACTCTCTGAACAATATAAGCAAGAGCAAGGCAAGCACCTCCTTTGATCACATTGATCCCAGTATTTTACTTATTGTACTTTGTTTTGTAAAATCTATTATGCATGCGTGTATGTTGTGTATGCAAAAAGCTATTATTGGGAAATTTCTAGTTGTAATCCTAGTTGTTGCACATATCTCCTTGTAATATTGGTCCCTTACTATTATAGCCATTATAATATGTGTTAGACAATATGTAATGTCATTTAGTAATTTTTTTTAGTGCGGTTATCGCACAAATGCAACTAGAACGATAGATTTTCGGAAAAACTGATAAAAGGACAATATGATAATTTGTGAAGTTGGGATATTTTGAAAAACGTCCAGAGGAGATACCTCTGTTATTTTGTATGAAAATAAAATAAAAACGTTAGTCTTTAGACGTGGGTGAGATATATTGTATTCTGAAAAAGTGAGGATTGTGATTTACTAGTAGCTAGGGTGGACATTCTCGCCCGTGGTCAATTAAGGACTGAAGCCAGCAACTATGGGACTAAGACCTAATCGTACAACTATATATGCTAGGATGGGGTAGCCGTAGCTAACTAAGTTATCGAATCATAACCTTGCATGATTAGTAGGCAGAAGTAGTGGGAACAAGTTCTATTGCCATCACAACTGCGACTGCCTCACTTCAACGGGTTTCTATCCGGGTGAAGTGAGGGACTCAATCGACGGGTTTCTATCCGGGCGAGTGAGGCTCCTTATTCGACGGATTTCTATCCAGATGAATGAGGATAATGATTCGCTAGGCTAGTGCAAGGTTAGGACTAGATAATGTAAAGGCTGTGTCACGAGCTCTAAACTGCTTACCTATGGTAGTGAGTGGTGGCATCGACAGATACCGAACAAACTAGAGAATTCCAGGCAAACTAGAATATTCACGTACTATGGGTAAAGTTGTACACCTCTGTAGAGTAAAAATCTATTTAAATAGCTGCGCTCACAGTCATGAGCATGCTTAGTGTGACTGGTATGGCTGTAGTTTTGATTTTCAAAAACTGTCTTGTCACAAAACTTGGATTATGACATGGGTTTTTGTTTGTTTAGTTAACTGCCATGTCTATGGCAGGACTGCCATTTCTATGGCTGAACATGAATTTGTCAGTGCCATGTATATGGCTGAATATGAATATATTTTTGCTTGCAACCGAGTAGGGTTGCGGGTGTTGTTATTATTTGATTTTATTCTTTACTTACTGTCATGTACTTATTTAAACTGCTCCTTTATATTCCATTGCAAATTACTACTGATGAATATTGCAAATAAAAATGGCTTTGAGCAAACCAACTTGTAGAGTAGAGCTTCATTCTTTTGTTAGCCTTGCATCTAATATAATTTTTGCGATACACTACAAGTCTTGCTAAGTACACAGGTATTCAATCTTGCTTATGTTGCTGTTTAGAGTTTGAAGATGACCCGACGCCAGACGACGCGTTCTTTGCTTTCGGCACCAGAGGGTTCGATGATGGGTCTACCTAGGTCTTGTTCCTTGTCGATTCCCTACGGGATCGGATGGGCATTCCATTGGATTTTGCTACTTTAAATACTTCTTCCGTTGCTTTTTATTTTACTCTGATGACTGCTTTTATTTGGTCGGTCGGCCGTTGTTGTAATAATCTTGTAATAGCTTAAGTACAGTACCCCTTTTACTTACTTTAGCATGTGAATGTATGGATGTGAATACCAAATGATGTGAATGTGTGTGCTAGCTACTGATCATGGGACTAGCACAGTATACACATAGGGTCTTCAGGTATTCCACGTCCGGGGGTCCGACAGTGCTTAGTATTAGAGCTATACTGACTGTAGGATAAACCCTAGATAGAATGGCTGATAGATTAGGACTTAGAATTAAAATTACAACCTAATCTAACCATAAGAATGGTTCTAAAAATTTAAGAAAATTTGCTAATCTTATCCCTCTTAGCACTCTCCTCTCATCTAAAGTATCTTTTTTATTATCTCCTCTCATCTTAATCAAAATAACTTTAGTTTGAGAAAAGGGATGCTCTCTGAAAATAAAATTATTTAATTACTTTTAGGTCTTTAAAACAGAGCCAAAATGTTTCCAAAAAGTCTTTAAAACATCCCACACAAAGTCCTTTTGAAGAGTCTTCTTTAAACTAACAAGGATGACACTTTAGATACCTCTTTTCTCAAAATTTCAGAATATGATACTTGCAATTTTAGAATATGATACTTGCTGAATTTATGTGATGTAATATCCTTTAGAACCTCTCCTACCTTCATTTGGAGTTCAATTGAGTGCTATTATAAAGGTCTACATATATATAAAGACAAAGGGGGTAGTATTACTTGAGTATGAGCCATAAGGATTAGTTAAGTGAACTAGAGAATAGATAAAAACTTGTGCTGAAATTGTTTTCTAGTCTAGTATCACTTCTCATCCATGTCTCTTGCCACATAATTACTAACTTTCCTTAAAACGTGTAGATGTCCAGCAACAACATCGACCGCAGCAATAAAAATAAACCATCGAATGACAAGATTGGTCTCAACACCAATGCCACTTCCAATGTCGTTGCCGAAAGCAACCAACAACTGTTTGCTGCGACACTTCAGAATCTGAATCAGTTTTTCGTCACCCAGACTTAGCTATTGCAATAGATAATGCAACAAATGAACAACAATAATGTTTACTCAGCCACTGCTCCCACAACACATGAACAGTGTTCCTACGATGAGTTACCAAGGATCAAGCCATCAGAAGTATCTCATAATGATGACATGAGCCACTTTCTTCCTGAAAGTCGCCATCCATGGAAATATGTTGTTTATTACAGATGTGGTAAACCAGAACACTTTGCCTACAGATGCCCTCAAAAGGGAAAACCAAAACAAGAGATTCATTGTGTTAACTGCAGTAGAATCGGACACAAATTCGCCAAGTTTTCCAAAAGAAAGATGGTAGATCAAGAGCAACATGTGGCAAGCAACTCCAGGGCTCATGAGATTCAACCCCAACCCAACCAAGCACAAGCCACAACTGCAATCATGACTCCAGGAGTACGATGCTATAGGTGTCAGAATATGGATCATCTTGCCAATCAATGCTCAAAAAGACGCTTAGCATCCACTTTAGATAGCATTCCAGAAGCCACGTTGATCGCAACCGTAACACCAGCAGCAGGCGGTGAAAACAATAGAAGGTACTTGTCATAGTTGCAAAAATACATAAGTTTAGGCTTGCCAATGACTCAAGAAATAGCAGTAAACCATCCGGCCAGCTCTGGTTCCCCCAACGCATCTATTGGGGGCTAGTCACAGGAGAAACCATCTCATGCCGCAGGTGTCACATGCTTCAACTGCGAAGAAATAGGACACTATGCCAATCAATGTCCAAAGAAGTAACAGACAACAATTCCAATTGAAGATCGAGCATTTTGGCTCTCCACCCACTGCTGCCCCGGAGTTGTCAGCTACTGCACGACATGACCACGACGACTGGACTGAGGCAGATAGGCCACTCACTTGTAGGTGGGAACTATGTATAATATTGCTATAACTTGCTGACCCTCTTAACTCGTGGTGGTAGAACTTCAGGTTCAGAGGTGGTAGCAGGCTGAGATTGTTCAGCTTGCACTGCTGTAGAAGTATGTAGCAAGTTGGGTTGCGAAGGTGTAAAGACCTCGCCTCCCGGTTGTTGTGATCTGGTAGGTGGCTCCTGTTGTCATGAGCTGACGAACAGAGTGAGTTACTGACATCCTGATCAAGTGTAGTGTAAACAACGTGCGCAAGATGAGAGGGAATAAGCACGTTTCTGAATACTTCGCTGATTCGATCTAGTGCACGTATTACACTCGGATCTTTTATAGTAACTTGCAGTTTGTAATTGAAGCAGAACATTGAATTATTTTTGAATAATGGTTGTAAGATCTAGAAGAGCAAAGCATTAAATCCTTATGACGAGTCCTGCAAGACTTATTCCTGTATTTATAATAACAAGTTATGTTCTGATATTTGAAGTATTTTATTTATGTATTGCTTGCTTTCTGCTACATATTAATAAAGTACATTATATTAGAACGCGTGTGGCGCCCTATTGGAGGAAGTGTGCTTAGCCGGTAGCAGCACAATAAATATCATCTTGAGAGAGACGAAAATCTTTCAGTCAATCAGCAAGAATGCTGGTAGTCTTACGACAATCGCAGGCAATGATACTTGTATAATAGGCTCATGAAGGGCCTCAATTATACCCCTAATGGGCACAACTTTGGCCATTAAAGAAGCCTTGTTGTACCCAGAATCGACTAGAACTCTCAAGAGTATTCGCGCAAACGGTTTTCACGTAGAAACTGAGGAAGAGTATGATAAGAAATACCTGCTCATTATAAAGCGTGAAGAAAGTAGAAAAATGGTATCAGAACGACTTCCTTCATTTGAAACTGGGCTATACTACACTAATTTTAAGGCATCTGCAGCCTGTACTGCCCTAAAAATCGTATTTAGAAGCTCTGAACCTTTTCTACCTCTGGCATGATAGATTATGCCACCTAGGTCTCAGGATGATGAGAAATATAATTAACAATTCACAGGGACATAATGTCAATGTAAAGAATTTCTCGAATCAAGAAGATTTTGTATGCCCCGCATGTGCCACCGGGAATTTAATTACTAAACCTTCTACTCTGAAAGTAAAGAATGAAGTCCCTACATTCCTGGACCGTATCCATGGAGACTTTTTGCGGTCCTATACAGCCCCTGTAAGGGTCATTTAGGTATTTTATAGTTCTCGTCGATGCTTCCCCGAAATGGTCGCATGTATGTTTATTGTCTATGAGAAACTACGCTTTTGCAGAGCTAGTCTCACAGATAATTAAAATTGAAGAATAATTACCCTGATCATCATGTGAAGTCTACCAGAATGGACAACGCTAGAGAATTTACTTCAAAGGTATTTGATGATTATAGTATGGCAATGGGAATTAAAGTTGAGCATTTTGTACCATATGTCCACACCCAGAATGGACTAGCAGAGGCATTAATTACAAGGATTAAAATTATTACTCGACCACCTTCGAAGAATTGTAATTTACCAACTACATGTTGGGGACACGCAGTCCTGCTCGCAGCAACTCTCATCAATTTTAGATCACCGGCATATGACATCCATTCACCTATGCAACTAGCGTAAGGGTCAGCACAGAAAATTCCTCATCTTTGAAGGTTTGGTTGCAAGGTTTATGTACCTATACCATCACCACAGCAAACTGCAATAGGCCTTCTTCGAAAGTCTGGGATATACGGTGGTTATGAGACATCATCCATAATCAGGTATTTGGACCCTATGACTGGAGATTTGCATAATACTTGATTCGCTAATAGTATATTAGATGAGGTTAGTTTCCCGTCATTGTGGGGAGGAAATCAACCCCTTGATGAAAATGTCGGGAAATAGAGAAATCCAGAAGATAATTAAAATCCATGCACATGACCCGCGCACTAGTGAAGCAAATAGAGAAGTCCAAAAGATAATTGAAGTCTAAAAGAAAATTGTAGTCTAGAAGATAATTGATTTGCAAGTATTAGCGAATCAACTGCCTAACCACTTTAGTGATTTGAAGAGCGTGACCAAGTCGCATATGTCTGTACGCAATGCACCGGAGAGGGTTGAAATATCGATGAAGGTATCCCTAATCCCGTCGTAAGGCCTCTGAAAGGGCGAGAACTCTGACCCCTCAAATCCGAAGTAACCGGGGACGCCTGGTGAAAAAGGATAAGAATGACTTGACACAGCCGATCACCGAAGTTCCCCAGAACTAAAAGGGGAGCCAGTTGAGACCCGGCACGAGTATGGCACCTTCAGAAAAGGCATACCAGAATTGAACATCCCCATGAAGGGAGACATCAGCATGGATGTGTACGCACACATCGGAGCTGAAAAACTAAAGGGACTTGCCCCCGTAATTGAAAGCAGCGGTTGGCAAGTAGAAGCATTAGAAGAATCACCCCTTGAAGAAATAGCTATAAACTTTGTAACCTTGGGAGAATATATGAATAAGACAACAGCCAATGTCGACATTGATTTTGCAAAGAAAATTGTCACAATCATCGATCTTGATCCAGAACTTGTATCGCTCACTGAATGAAAGAAAAGATCAGATTGGAAAGATTGAAAGAAGGCAATAGAAGCAGAATTATTATCTCTGAATAAAAGAAAGGTATTTGGGTTTGTAAGCCATTCGCCTCCCCATGTGCACCCCATAGGGCATAAGTGGGTATTTGTTCGACAGAGAAATGAAAGTAATGAAGTAAAGCAAGGCTTGTTGCACAAGGTTTCACTCAACATCCAGGAGTTGTTTATGAAGAAACCTACTCCCCGGTCATGGACGGAACCACCATTTAGATATTTAATCTTAATGGCAGTAAACTTGAAGTTAAAAGTGAAATTGATGGATGTGGTAACAGCATGCCTTTATGGAAACTTGGATTCGGACATTTATATGAAGATACCTGAATGTATCCCTGTCCCGAACCAAAACAAAGCAAATAGAAATATGTATAGTGCAAAACTCAAAAAGTCACTATACGAAGTTAAGCAATCAGACAGGATGTGGTATAATCACTTGAAGCGACTTTCTATGCAAGAAATGCTACACGAACAATGAGAATAATCCCTGTGTATTTATACGATGATCCCAGGATGGATTTTGTATAATCTCAGTGTATAAAGATGATCTGAATATCGTTGGAACCCTAGAAGGTATTAAGAAAACAAGCTCTTACCTGGAGTCAGAGTTCAAAATGAAAGAATTGGGTAAAACCAAATATTGCCTAGGCTTGCAGCTTGAGCATACCCCTGAATGAATTTTAGTGCATCAGTCAACCTACACTCATAAGGTATTAGAAAGGTTTGATTTTGAAAGGCATACCCTTTGAAATTGCCAATGGTCGGGAGATCTTTGCAGCAAGACAAAGACCCGTACAGACCTAAAGAAGAGGGGGAGGAAGTCCTGGGATCGGAATTCCCATACTTAAGTGCAATAGAAGCACTCATGTATTTAGCAAACTGTACTAGATCGGCCATTGCATTTGCTGTTTACCTACTAGCAAGGTATAGTGCGGAACCTACCAAAGGCATTGGTAGGGAATGAAGGACATCTTCCGATACCTCCAAGGAAGCAAAGAACTTAGTCTGTTCTACAGAAAGAACCAAGACCTAAATATGAATGACTATGCAGATGTCGGGTACCTGTAGAACCTACATACGGCCAAGTTACAAATATGTTATATATTCCCATGTGGTGGAACTGCAATTCCATAGAAATCGTCTAAGCAGAGTCTTGTATCGACTTCGACGAACCACTCGAAAATAATAGCACTATACGAGGCCTCACGAAAATGTGATTGGCTTCGGCGGATGATTCACCACATCCAGTAGTCATGTGGATTGAATACCGCGCAAACCCTCACTATTATCTATGAAGATAATGCAGTTTGTGTTGCACAAGTGCAGATGGGTTATGTGAAGAGTCATCTCACAAAGCATATCAACCCCAAGTTCTTCTATGCTCATGAATTGCAAAAGATAGACGAAATTAAAGTATCTTTATCTTGGTAAGCATATCGGTGCACAAAGCCCATTTGGTGCACATATGGAAAAACTTTTGTTTGGGTATCAAATTAGCATAAAAATTCTGAAAAAATTTTAGATGTAATTTATGGTGTTTTGTTTCACCCTTTAAAATTTGAAGTTCAAACTCAAAGTATGTTAGAAGATACAAAAAGAGAAATTTCGATCGATGATAGATCAAATGGTCTTTGGAAAAAAAACAGCCAAATGTTACTATTCACAATAAACTTCTCTTTTTTGTATCTTCTAACATACTTTGAGTTTGAACTTCAAATTTTAAAGGGTGAAACAAAACACCATAAATTACATCTAGAATTTTTTTTCAGAATTTTTTATGCTAATTTGATACCCAAACAAAAAGTTTTTCCATATGTGCACCAAATGGTGCTTGTGCACCTGATATGCTGCCCTGCATACTAGGTCATATGAAAAATCTTACAGATTTATTCACTAAGTTACTTCCAACATCTAGCTTTGAAAGATGCATACGTGGAATTGTAATGACGAGACTTAGAAAAGTGCAGAATTCAGGGGGAGAATCTTCATGAACTCATTATTAAAATTTGATCACGAAGATCGAGTACCCAAAGAGTAAATCCTGGAGATTAAATGAAATTGGGTGGATTGTACTCTTTTTCTCTTGACGAGTTTTCCTGAAGTTTCTCGGCTAAGGTTTTTAATGAGGCAATTCGTGCAACGCAGTAGAACTTGTATCATGTGCTCTTTCTTCAAATTTTTCCCACTGGGTTTTTATGGAGTTTTGATGAGGCATGAGCATGTGAGGATGGGTGCCCAAGGGGGAGTGTTAAGAAACTATGGGCTTGGCCCAGAAGCCGGCCCATGTATGGGCTCCCCATCCCAAACCCTAGTAAGGTCTCTAACCTATAAATAGGGGGTGTTATTCATTGTAAACGATTGATCGATTGATGAAGGAATAAAGAGAAGCAAGAAATCTCTTATATCTCTGTGTTCAATCTATTATTCTGTTCTTGTGTTCTTGCATTGTTCTTATGATTCTGAGTTTGTCTGCGAGGTAATCGTTCAGACTGAACTCGCCAGCGACGATTTCTCAACAACTACAACCTGCCATGTGCCCATACATTGACATGGGAAAAAAATTCTATGTTGGGCCTCAAGCCTTACCTCTAAAGGCCCTATCTAGGATTGTGCCACATGTCAAAGCACCAATCCTAAAACAAACTCATCCTCCCCCTTTCTTCCTACCTCCTCCATCTTCACCGAGAACAAACCCTGTCCCCGCCGCCCGGTCCGTTCGGGTAATTTCCAGTCCCTCGGCGAGGAGTACCACTTCTTCTCCCCTCCCATCGCCTTCTCTGCAATCACACACACACACATCCATCCATTAACACAATTTTTTTTTACTTAGTGAGAGCACTGAGTAGTTAGGAGATTATAATTACACGCCAAGCTCGGTCGAACTAGCTTGTAGAAGTCGACCTCAGTGTTGACCGGCGCGGCAAGGGGCAGGTCGCCGCACTTGCAGGAGAGGTAATACACCACCAGCTCGTCGTCGGTCGGGTTGAATCGAACCCCAAGAATGCAAGACCACCACCCGCACCATTCCATTCCAAGCAGATCACAAAAAAGTTGCTCATTGGGGTTCTAAGGGCATGTTTAGTTCGTTACCACAATGTCCCACAACTAACTTAGACATATTTGACTTTCTTATCTCGGTGTTTGGTTCAAAATCTTAGCTCAGTGCCCCACTTGTCATAGACGCGAGGACCTGATCGATATTTAGTTACTTAGTATTAAATAATTTCAAGTATAGCTAGATAGTGAGCCATACTGGTTGATTTGTTCCTTAAAACATACCTATGTGTTGCAACTTGCAAGAGCTTATCCACTAAGAGCATCTCCAATGTATTGAATCAAGATAGGTTCAAAACTATGCTATGTAAGCAGGTTCAAAAGTAAGTGCATTTTACCCTAATGTATTCATCCGATTCTTAATCTTAAGTGGAACCAGCCAATGAAAAATATGCTAATAACAGAACTTAATACATATGCTAACCACCTAATGAAAAATATTATTCTATTCACAACCGCTCTTTCTCTCCATTTTCTTCCCCTTCACGGAACTTAATGCATATGCTAACCACCCAATAAAAAATATTATTCTATTCACTTGCATCCGGATACAAAGTTTGCATCGGTTCCTAGAGTTTTGCTTCGGAATCGACAGCTCCCAACGTGTGGAATTGGCTCCAAACATTAAATTCAGCCTATTGAACCGGTTAAGAACATACATTGCTGATGGTCTAACTAGTACCTAAAATTGAAAAGAGAAAAGGCAAAGGCTGCGTACAATGTGTTCCCACATGTTCCTTTGCGCTTGCACACCTTCTGCAAGCACAATGAAAATTCTCTTTCTCCTCTACCGATGCATTTGTCGAGCTCCTTCCTACCTTGCCCTACTGTTGACATCATAGAACGATATATGATCCATGTGGTAGGGTCTAAACCCAATAAGATCGTAAAATAGAGAATTAGTGATCTAGCTAGCCATGTTTAGAATCAAGGTTTTGATAGGATTTCTATATGAGTTCTGTTGATTCGGTGCTAACAACTTCAACAATAATAGCAGCTTTGAACCTTTTGAAATCTTATAAAAATTCCACAAATTTCACATAAAACATTTCAATTATCGTATAACCGTGGAGAAAAAAAATCACCTCTTTCTGAATTGCAAGAGAGGGGTATATGTTTAGCCGAATTAAAATAACATCGGGCAGCAATTTCAGAGGAAGAGGCGGTAGAAGCCCCAAGGGTCCTAGAAAAAGAAAAGATCGGTGCCATGCCATCTATCTAATCTACCTGATCAATGATCATGGGAGCATGATGGGCGTCTTGGATGGGAGGAGACCAAGACCAAATCCGACGGTTGCCAAGTGACAGGGACAGTGAGGAGGCCCACATGCATTCCCTTGTCCCTGACATCATGCATGCTTTGGGCAGGGGGCTCCACCACACCAGGGTGCTTCTCTAGGGCCCGGCCCCTCGCCGCCGGCGACACATGGTGCACTGCAAAAAGTCTAGTGGCAGAAAAGAAAAGAAAAGAAAAGGGTTGTTCTCTTGCACTGACAGAGAATCAGAAACAGGGCAGAGGAAGAGGAAGAGGAAGAGCAATTGCTCGCAGTTCACGGCCCAATGGCGATGGCCAATGAGGCTCCCTCCCTGTCTTGCTTCGGCCTACGAATCGTCGGAATAAGAATAGCTCGAATAAGCTGAGGTGAGGTGCTCGCATCGCATGGGCTCGATTGGCTCTAGTGTAGTGCTAGTAAAAAAATACTGAAAGATAGCTAGCTCAACTTGCTGGATTTGTCCAATGTGGAATCGACTTGCTGGAGCATGTTTGGTAGTTGCTCCATATGAACTCATCTTCGTAATCTTTATTCAGAGAAGGTACCAAGAAAAGGTTATCGTGGTCGGAGACGAGCGATTGCTTAAGTGGCAAGGTAACCAAACATACGACTTCTACTGTTTCATACATTGTTTCTTGCTCTATGTATGTTGTGCCAGGTGCCAGGTGCCACCGGATAAATCACCTAAGCATATGTTAAATAGTTGTTTCCATTCAAAGTTGTGGCTCTTATATACATGCTTTATGACATGGCATTTATCTAAGCGTCTCTTGCACTGGAGATGCCCTAACAGCGACTGTTTTCCTTTGGCAAAAGAACTCACATTCGCACCACTGCTCTTTCTACTTAATTAGCTATCAGCAACGCGAGTTTGTTAGCTGCTCCTATCCCCAACTTCTGTCTGTCAAGTTCGTTGCTGCCAATGCAGGAGCAGCTGCTACTGCATCAACAGCCAACAGGTATTGCAGGAGCAGTTTGGTTGGTCTCTCCTTGCCATTGCTGGTTGTCTGCCATATTATCGATTATTAACTTGGTCAAAACTGAAAAAAAAAACTTTTCTTGCTAGAAATGCAAAAAACTTAAAGTATATTAACATTGATTAAAAAAAAACTAAACCATCTGTTCGCTTAACTTGTCAGTCAGTGGGCAAAAGTGAGTAAGGAACCAAACAGCCTCAACACCATCCTACCAATAAATAAGAGAACGGATCATGGTAAACACGTAGAATATGCCATAGGAACCACATACATCATTACATGACAAGAAAGACAAGAATTCCATAGGCATCGAAGTAATCATAAGCATCCCAAAATTTCAGCCGTTCAGGCTGGTGGGCTCACTATTATCCACGAAAAAGTGATGTAACAAAAGACTGTTATATCACGACTTCATTTTCTTCCTCGACACATCAAGGAAGGCCCAGTCAGGATATGGGCATTCGTAGCTCCAATCAGGACCAGTATATCGCACACAATGCAGCCATAGCCCCTCCTCATCACCATCATAACTGCCAAAAGAACAGAAGATTACCAAGAAGGCCTGAAGAATCCATAAGCTTAGCAAAAGTCCAAGTAAACATTGATTCTTTATTCAAACCTTTTATTATCAAGTGCTAACTAAAAACTTGTTAAGCAGCAGTAAGCACTAAACACTCACCCTACCAGAGCAAGATTTGGACAATTCGTGCACATTGGATCAATACCGAATTCCTCACCAGCTTCTTCCGCATCTTTGCTGCCGAGGTCAGCACTGCTGTCAGGATCTGATGACGGCAAGGAGCACACTACTGAGGTTGCTCTATTCAGGCTTGCTCCCTTTGATGAACGTGGAGTAACATTCTCCGAAAGGTACAGCTCATCATTAGCTATTGGGTAACCAATGTGTTTTAGATGTACCCTTATCTACATTTTTCACAATGTTGTGCAAACAAAAAATTGCATCAGCAGTATACAGAAGTAACTCTAAAAACAGAACAAGCACACATGCCAGAGGCATAAAGAACAAGCAGCAAGATTAAAACCATGACCATCATGACTTGCATCAAAGACATGGTGAACCAAGGCCTGACAATGTGAATCTTTTGAAAGCAACGTATTGGGCATGAAGCTCCTTGATAAAATAAGAAGAAGAAAAAAAGAGAGCTATGACCCGAGAAAAGAGTCATTTGATGGTTTGAATGGAACCTATGAATACCTATAACAATCACTCCCAAGTTCTCCATTATGGAGGCCTCCTCTGACAGGTGATTAAGGCCTCTACTATGATTCAGATAGCACAGTAGCATTCTGGGTTCTACATTTTTTTACTGGAAAGGCAAATATGTTAATAGTGAATCGGTGATCCCTACATAAAGCCTTCACGACTTACTAAGTTCATGTACGATTCTAGGGGCTGACGGCTGACCATGAATAAATCATATTTCACTAAAAGATTGTAACAACCAAGACTGCGAGCACATCTGCTGGAGCTAATTCACTACTTGTAGATAGGTAAGGTTAAGTTTCATTGAGACCTTTGGTCTCACCCTTGTCATTTATTTTGCAGGTCCGCTATAGACCAACATGTTGATACCATGCATCCTAGATCATTCGGGGTATGGGAAACCAGGTACATTAACATTCGAGTCACAAAACTGCATTTATTAAACTAGATGACTATATCTTTTGTGAATTCTGTCATCTTTTGCTGCAGCACTGGTAAAAGGGAGATTTACACAAGCATCAGTGCCACACATCAGTTGGTTGCTATCTAAATCGGCATCTCTCCATCACATCTCTCTCACCTGAAACACTAGCCCAACCATTAAGCATCTCAGTGGAGATTCTCTAACAAGATAACAGAGACTTGCATGGGTGAATACCTAAGTTGAGTTACCTCCCAACAGACTGTCCGAAATCCTGAGGGTAGACTAGACATGTAAATGTAGATCTCTCAAAGGAGTTACTAGAAAAGGCCATTTGAAAAAGTTTTTATTTAGGAGGCTTTTAAATATCTTTTTTATTTTCCAGGATATTTTGCTTGGGTGAACGTAAGCAAACCTGCATGCATGCATAAAAGGAAAGATGGAATTACATACCTGGTGAGTCCGGCCAGTCACAGGTTTGCACAAGACAATGCTGTGGGTCCCATCTGTGCAAATTCTCTGAAACTTGGTGCATGCTTGTTTTCCACTTGGGGTTTTACCAGAACCATCACAGACCTGCATTTCAGAAATTGAACTCAGATCTGTGCTTCAAACCAGTGTTGTTTTGTTACTGTGTAACTGTAGTTCTATCAAATCTTGGCATTTAGTTCATGCATAAATAAATACATTGTTCGACCCACTAGGAGAAACCAGAGGAAATGAAATTTCTCTATAGGGACCATATCAAATGCGTGTGTGCGCGCGAGAGAGAGAGAGAGAGTCAGCAGTTGCAAGCATATGTACTTTTGCACTAAAAACATTGCACAACAGATTTAGAAATTGATTACAGACCTCCACAGTGCTCCTTCCTTCCCGTGCATTGAAGTTTACATTAGCGTCAACAATTTGCTGAAAACAATTCTTTTAGATAGATATTCATGGCACATTAGCATTTATGTATGAGAAATCAAACAAATTAATCTGAGATGCTTCTTTTGTTGGCAAGAAATTTCCACTGAGCCATTCCTTACCTGGTAGAACTAAAACTTAATTCTCATAACAGAGTACTTGCAAAATTTCTGAAGGATTCAATAGTTCAATGGAATCTTGGCATCCATTGTTGGTTGAGACATGTCCGAGTCCCATAGCTTCTACATGATTAGTATTTGCTACAAATAGGAAGTTCCTCTCCAAGTAATTGCAGTTGCTAGCATTCAGGAACAATCTAAATGCTCTACTGCATGCCCAACACATGGGATTTAGTTGTTTGGTTATGAAGCTAAAGGAATGATTGATTTTTTTGTTGGATGTTTGAGTGATTTAATCCAAAAGTAAGTTACTCCATTCAGTCACTAAACCTCAGGATGACAATGCAAGAAAACATTTTCAAAGTAGACAGAGCACAAAAGTCTATTCAAACTATGTTACAACAGAAACAACTTTTGCTCTTGGATCCAACGAAATCCTTGACATGCTGAGCTATTGACACTAAATAAACGATGTACCTCACCATCAGGAAATACCCCAACAACCTTGGCTACATATTCTTTCTGCAGCAAGCCAGCTTCAATCTGCAGTAACAGTACTCAAATAAGAAATGTGTAAAAAATAAAAAATATGTCAATGAACAAGGTATATGCTGAGTACAGACTGCAGACACACATAATGAACAGAATGATATGCTGAATGCAGATACGCATTATAAACAGAAAGATAAAAAAAAGGTGAATGCCATCATGGTGTCTAATATCACCTGTTGCCTGAAACGTTCAGCTCTATCAGCATTTTTGGCGAAAATAAGGAGGCCAGAAACTAACCGATCTAACCGATGTACTGCTGCCAAAATAATAATGGTAGTCAAGGAATTCTAGTATGTCTATAAATCAAGGTAAAAGTTCAAACATACAGGGAATAGAATAAACAGATAGTGAAAGTCACTATCCAGAGATGGCATAATTGAGGCTAAGGATACGAAATAGGGGTGCCAATCCATGCTCAGCCTGCAGAATGCCTACTACAGTATTCTTGCGGTATTGGCCACAGGGATGAACCTACAAAAGGAAAACCACTTCCATTTTGTAAGCAACAATAAGTGACTTAAACCAAATATAGCTGAACCAGACTTTGTTACAATCAAACCTTTTAAAAAAGACTGAAATTAGCACTCTAGCATTTCCACAGTTACTGAGTTCTCAAAGGTGATGTTCATCTTGAGCAGTCAGAAACCGCATCAACTGAATTGTTCCAATTAACTTTTGCTCCAACCAGATCTCGCACTTCACACATTCATGAATTCAAACATGACTAACCTAAATTAATTTCATCTGATGGAAGGTTTTTAATGATTAGTTGTTGACTATGAGATTGTGCCATCCAGTAATAACTAAAAACTTACCTTATCATTGTAGAGATGTTGGTCATAGCCCAAATAATCATTATGAGATAAAACTTTTAAGAGCAGCGCTTGCATTTTCTATGACTTTGAACTTGGCACAACCTAATAAATTTTCGTTCAGGTAACATATTTTGATGAAGGGGTTTCAAAAAGACAATAACAACAACTATCACATAGTATAACCATAGTTACCAGAAACACGGTTCGTTCGAGTCGCGGTACGGGATTCGGGTTCGTAGTTCACCACTTTGTCTTCCAATTTCCATTACGAACACGAACCCCATACCCTAAACTGGTTCGGGTTCGACAAATCCGGTTCGCGATTCGCAGGGTTTTATAGCGAATCCGTTAACTATGAGTATAACAACTTTCATGAACAACATTAGAATTATAAACTTACTGGAACAGATGCCGGTTTGCAAACAGTTACAACATCAAATTCATTCTCAAGGATTGAAATATCACCACCCAGGACTGGTGGTTCATGCCTGAAAGAGTAATCACCTTCAGGAATATGCCAATTCGAAATTGTAAATGAGAAATATGCATGAATTATTTATGTTAAAGCAAGAATAAACAGCTTCAGTTGGTGAAGAGCTACATCAAAGGTGGGAAAAGAAAATTGTAGAGAAAAACTGGCGCTAAATCAGGAACTACATAAAAGGTATGGTGTGCATGCATGTTAAACTGGCAGTCATCATTAGCTTAAAAGCTGAGGTATCAATAATAACTGTCATTAGCCTTTCACAAAGTACAACTAAACATTTTTTTTTATTTAGTTTAGCTAAATAATCCCAAGAAAAAGAGAAATATGTGGCATTGATCAAAATATCCATTACTTGCTCATCTGTTTTTTGTGGTACATGTAAGAGGATACTAAATAAGCAGTAATGATTCATGTTGCATCTGATTTTGGACCATTTGTTTGTACGCAGTTCACTAGATTGAATTTCTCAGCTACATTACTACACCCTTTGTTCAAGAATATGATATTTTGGACATCAGCATGGTCCCCAATATGCAACTTTGACCACTGTTTTTGCCTTTTTATATGAATATGTTAGTAAATAATTACAAAATTGTTATATTATAAAATATACGGCCGGATAGAAACTGAGGATGGAGAGAAGAGAGGCTTTTTCATAGCCAATCTAAATAGTTTTTATATATTAGTAGTCAAAGTTAGATATGTTTGACTAGGCTTTGTTGCTTTCTAAAACATCATATATTTCTGAACATAGGGAGTAATGCTTTTCTTTAATGGGCCAATGGGGAGCAATAATTTATATGACCCTTCAAAACTGACTAGACTCACCTATGCAAGAAATGGCTTATCTTTTGTGATGATTTCACAATATAGTCCGCGTGAACCATTTGCCCATCCACCTGAAGCCTCCCACACTTCGCAGCACGAACCTAGCAATTTCATCTTTTATTTTAGATACAGGAAGAAGATATTGCCAAAGAATAAAGAAAGTTGCTCAGAATTTAATGTACAAGGGTTAAATCATGAAAGGAGAATGTTCAGCTCAAGATGGTGGAATACAAGAAACGGCTCGAAATACCATTGTTACCAGATTTGTGGTTTGTTGTGTTCAGGGTTCGGGTTCGAGGTACGCCACTTCACAAAAGTAGGGTTTGTCAGGGGGTATACCCCTTTGCTTTCGTGAATCCGAGATGGGGTTCACAAACCCAACTATTCAGGTACGCCAACTCTAGTACACAGTATATTTTCTCTATACAGGTGTCAAAACAGTAGGCAGACCACGGAATTTTATGTGCAAATGATCCTTAGGTAGCTTTAAAAAAGGGAAGGGGAAAAAAGAGAAGGGGAAGAGAATGGGTCGGCCCAGCACAAATCCCTTCCCCTCCACTAGCCACTAGGACTTGTCACGCAACACAACACACAGCCACACACGGAGAGAGAGAGAGAGAGAGAGGACATTTCCACAGCTCCCAATAAATTTCGTGCTACTGCTACCGGTGCTCCCACTCGTAAAAAAGGGTCCAAATTGTCATGAAAAATTTCGAAAAAAATTGCATAGATAGGGTACAATATAATCTAGCAATCCATAAAATTTCAAATCTAGATTAGATCTACACATTGAGAAACAAAAAGAAAAAATTTGGTGAAAGGGAAATCCAAAAGGAAAAAGATAAAGCTACTATCAACCGATATTTGTCTTTTTTGTTTCTCAGTGTGTAGATCGAATTTACATTTGAAATTTTGTGGCATGCCAGATTATATTGTACCCTATCTATGCAAATTTTTTCAAAATTTTTCATGACAATTTGGACCGTTTTTTACGAGTGGGAGCACCAGTAGCACAAAATTTGTTGGGAGTACAGGAAATGTTCTCAGAGAGACACGAGAGAGCTTGTGTGGTTCATCCTCTAAGATAGAGAACACCACAACTTTCCGGGGTCAAGTTTCTTTGCCCCATCCTCTCAAGCCGTCGCCTCCATGCCTCATCCTACGTCACCTCCATGCCTCATCCTATCTTCCACCTTCCTATCATGCCACTTCTCCCTCTCGTGGTAGCTTGTAGTTGCTCTGCCTCATCCTCAAGCTGCGAAGGGCGACAGAGGAGACGGTGATGGTGCTGGGGATAGCTGGCGGCGGCGGCCACCCCCCTCAAGCGGCGGCGGCGGCAGCGGTGGCTGATCTGCAGCAAGATCAAGCAGCGACGAGAAGAAACAGCGGCAGCTATCCCTCTCCCCTTCACCCCCTCTCGTCCCTCTCCCCCTCGATTTATGGGTTCACCTCTTTTTGGTGAATCAGATCACATTCCCCAGCGAATCAAATCGCGAGCGAATCCCAAATCAGATCGTGAGATCCAGATTAGGGTTCGAAGGTGATTGCCACTAATCCGGTAACTATGCGAAATACATTCAGTAGCAGGGTTCTTATGGATGTATTTCCACAATTAAAACAGGACATAATGTATGCATAACTAAAGTTTAAAGAACAAGGAATAGTAGGATAAATAGTATTCAAAAGGAGTGGTAGCAGCGTACATAGTATTCACGAAGGCGCCCCTTGAATTCTTCTGTGAAGAGATCCACAATGGTCTTCCCAGCCCATCTGTTCTTCACCTGCAAACCAAATGTAGTAAACATCTCTAGTGCTAACACATCGTCAGAACAAAAGCACATCAAGCCAATCAAGCATTTCCTAGGAACGGAAGCGAGTGTCAAGCACGCAAACTGGTTGAAGCATGGACACATGTATGAAGAAAACAGAGAACCTGGAGGACCCACTGTCACACAGTTTGTAATTAACTAACTATATTTGATGGAGTAGAAAAGATTAAACAAAATGTAATGTTAAAACTCCAGGAATTGCGTCTATGTGAATGATTGTCTAGTTTCATACTTTCATTATTTTGAGTGGACAGCAGAATCCACAAATACAACACCTAAGCCTAAGCAAATGGAAAACACCTCATCCCAACATAAACATGCGAATCCGGACTCGTATTGGAAGCCAAAAAGGAAAAAATAACAAATAAAACTAAGAAGGCGGAGGAAGAGACGGTTTGTTTACATGGGAGATGAACTCGAAGTGATAAGGCCTCACGTAGCGCCGCCCTGCGAAGAGAAGGGAACAGTCCAATAGTTAGTTCGGGGAGGGATTAGGGTTTTATGGTTGGAAAATCGTAGGCGGCGCCATGAGAGAAGAGGAGGAGAGGAAGTGGGACGAGGCGAGGTTGCGGTTACCGTTGCAGAAGATGTAGTCGTGCGGCTCCGGCGAGTTGGCCGGCGTCTGCCACACGATCCCCGCTCCCGCTGGCGCTGCCGCCATCCCAGGGGAAACGCGCTTCAGGAGCGACGGCGGCGATGGCTCAGTCCAGCAGGGGCACTCTTCAGTTCAGCACCAGAAGTGTAGCAGTGACGAGGCAGTGGGCAGTGGGTGGCGCGGGGGCGGGGGCGGGGGCGGCGGCGGCGGCGGCGCTGTAGAGCCGAGAGACGATAGCATCGGAACTTGGGGAGGATTTGGTGTATTTGATGGAGAGGGAATACGACCGTTGGATTGATCTCACATCCCACCTCGCTTCAGTGGCATGCCCTTCGTTTCGACAAATTTATTTATCTTTATCTTTACAATTTAAAATGAATATGGTGGCAGTGAGAGTATCAGTGATACGTTTGTCATCCTCTCGATGTTCTACTACTCACTCCAATCGTCAACATGTGGGTCTCCGCTACTCGATCGATTACACCTCCCTTCTCCTGACCCCCTTGGCTTCTAGGTACAAAAAAACGTTTCCGTATCAATAAGTCGCTCGACACCTGCCTCCGCATAAATCGTTTTGATCTCAGTAAATAAATCCTAACAGAACTTAGAGGTGGCACACCAAGTACAGTCAAGGTTCAAAAAAGCGCTAGGCGCTAGTCATGCGATGGCCTGGCGCCTGGCGCCTAGGCAGCCGACTAGGTGGCAGTGTAGAGCAGTCGATAGCAGGTTAGAAGCAAAGGCAGCATCCTGTAGCAGGTTGGATAGCCACATAAGATCCCAAGGTCCAAGCTTTGTCCAGCTGCACATGCCAAAAAGTGGATAGCAAGCACCACCTATAGCCTGTGTCTCTCTGGTCAAAAAGTGCACATGCCACATCTCTATGGTCCTCTCTCTCTTTTCTACACATCTTCGACCAAAGCTTCCCTTTCCCCTCACTTCTTCCTCGCACGAAATTCCTTCTCTATCCTCCACCCCATGGTCGATCGGCGGCGGCGAGCGCAATGAGTGGTGGCCAGCGGCGGCGATCTCGGCATGCGGCGGCGGCAGCGATTAGGTTAGCTTGGTCTGTCTCTCCCTCATCCATCTCCCCTCTAGTCACCCCCCCCAACCCCTCACGTCACCTCGCCTAGAGCCGCCGTGCGCTGCCGAGGACCGGCTTTGACCGCCTAGCCGGTCCAAGGCGGCCCTCCCGCCTAGCCCGCTGCCTTGGGAGAAATTGCGGCGGTAGCTCCCCGCCAAACAGCTAGGCAGCGCCTAGTCGGTGCCTGGAGCCGACTTCTTGAACCTTGAGTACGGTAGGGACCAGGCCGAGATCAAGAGGGCATGAGCGTTGTGTAACCACGCTGCGTGGCTACGACCCCCGCAACTCGTCGCTTGAGGTTAGGCTGCCGAAGATGAAACAGAGAAGCACAAGGGAAGAGAAGATCACCTCAAGACATCAGCACTAGGCACGTGCTTCACGTCGGCGTCAGCCAACTGGTGTTACCCGGGCGTGGTCCCCTTGGGTAGTATGACACGCATCTCCTCCACCTCGCCCTGAATGTTCTGTGTGCTCCAGAGGAAAGTTGGGTCTAGGTGTGCTAAATTTTCGCACTAATAGCTTGTTTTTTTTACTGCCTTTGCAAATCAAACCAAATATCAAGATATGGTAATGCCTACAAAAAAATTATTAACACTAATAAAATTCAATATCACACGTAGACAATCCTAAGATGAGAAAATCGTGCACCAAAATTATTTTGTAGTGCCAAAATTTGGCTTGCCCACGAATCAAGCAACGTTCTTTTTGCCAATATTTAGCTTTGCGTGGGTTAGCTTGGCTTGGCTTATTTGGACCATCAACCAAACATCCCCTAATTCTTTACCCATGTTTTGGCTAAACTTTGGCAACAAAATGAACTAAAGTTACAATGACAAAAAAGATTATTGCCAAAGTTTGGTAACACATTGGTAAAAAAACAAATAGGTGCCAAATTTGGCAACGAAAATGTGGCATACATGGGCTCCACGGTTAATGCTACTCACAAAATTCATCAAACTATGACACAAACAATAATGTGCTCAGCGACCTCCTCTGGATCATCCTCTTGGCTTTAAACCACTTTCCTTTTTATTTGGGTACTCTCTTCAGATTAGATCCTCTCTGTGTCCAGACCTTCCCTTTGGTTTGGGCCACTTTGGATTTCTTTGTTGGTTTGAATCTCTTTGGTTCAGACCTCCTTCCTGTGTTCAGACTTTTTCTAAGTCTAGACTTCCCGGATGATTAGACCCCTTTTGTATGCCCAAACCTTCTTACCACTTGGACCTCACCTATGGTGCGAATCTCTTCCTTGTCTTGATCTATTTGATGTCTGTATCTCTTTTTGATCATAGACCTCATTCTTTGTTTGGGTATACTCTTGTGCTAGACCTCCCCTCAAGTCTTTTGCTTGAGTTTCCCTCATGCTCACTGAAACGCCCAGTAATTCGCTTGAACCCACTCGTGTCCAATTAGATCTCCTTTCCATTCGATTGAACCACCCCTGTGCTTAAATGAAACCCCTAGTGTTCAATCGGACCCCCTTTGGTCTCACCTAGTGTCTAGACCTAAGCCTCACGTTCATTTGAGTTCCTTCTATGCTCTTATGAACCTCTTGGTGATCACTTGGACTCCTTCTCACCTCGATCCTTGTAACCTTCTCTTTGGAAAAGTCCTCCTAGTGCAATCCGGTATTACCGCCCCAACTCTCGGTATTACCGTTTTCTAGGACCTCCTTCTCATTTATCAGGACCTTCTATCCTTTAGACCTCCCGGTCTGCAGGACCTCTTAGTCCTTTGGAGATCCTAACCGAACAAGACCTCCTTCTTGTCCATTTGGACCTCCCTCGTGTCCATCCAAGCCTTCCGTTCGGTTCGGACCTCATCTTTGTTAGATCTAACGGCTCTGACCTCATCCTAACCACCCAGACCTCCTCCGAGCAGGTCTAGGTCGTTGAGATGTTCTTTGATCATATCTGAGCCATCCAGACCTCTTCCAGAGGTGATCTAAACCGCTCAGACCTCCTTTGATCATCATCATACGAGCGCTCCAGATCTCCCTTGATTATTTTCTTGATCGTCAGGATCTCTCCTGACTTTTGATCTTGACCGTCAGACCTCCTCCTTATGAGATCTGACCGTCAGGACCAGCCTTCTGTGGGTCCTATCCTCAGGACCATCTCGTGGGTGTGTCTTCTGGACCTCCTGTCCATGAGACCTCCCCCTTGTGTGTCCTTTGGACCTCCCCTTACCTTGATCTTAATCGTTAAAGCTCACTTGATTTCATCCCAGCCGTTGAGACCTCCCCTGAGTTGATCTCACTCGCTAAGGACCTCCTAGACCAAATCTTGACCGCAATTTCATTTCAATCCTTTGAACCTCTTTTGTCCTTTGGGACCTCCTTGCGTCCTTTGGGACCTCTTCCTTGTTTAGTTGGATCTTTCCATGTCCTTCAGGACCTCTTCGTGTTCTCAAGGACCTCCCCTTTGTCTGGATCCCAACCGTCCAGACCTCCCTTGCAGAGATCTCAACAGTTAGGACCTCCCCATGTCCGGACCTCCCTGTTGAGTTTTGGACCTCCTTTAAGTTCCAACTTCCCTATGGTGTTCAGACCCTTATGGTCTGGACCTCCCTTTTGTGTTTAAACCTTTGTGGTTTAGACCTCTAATGTCTTTTGCACCTCATGTCCTTAGACTTTCTTGTGGCCTTTAGGACCTTTTGTCCTTAAATACCTCCCTGTCTGTCTGCAGGACCTCCTCTGTGGATCTCCTCGCAAGATCTCCTCCTTGGGTGTTCCTTTGACCAAAATTTGTTCACCCTTTGTTGGTTTCCTTGGCTCTTAAGTGCATTTGATGTGGGATGAGTCACATTAAATGCTGCCATCTACCCTTGTCCTCTTTTCTACTTTTTGTCACATCCCTTGCTATCTTTATCCTTTCTAGTACCTTGGGGTAGTTTGCCTCTGTACCAATACATTGAATTCGGTCACTTTTTTTATAATGCTTCTATTCTTTTTCCTCCTTTAAATAGAGCATCGGGAACACCCACTGCCTCCCTGTTCTTCATTTCAGCCTCCGCTCTCTGTTTCAGGGAGTTCCCAAGCCCTCTGGTTCGGACCCCCTCTGGAGCCCGAGCCCTTCAACCGTCAGACCTCCTCCTAAGGATCTTCTCTGGTTTTTCTTTTAGTATCATCCTCTGCTATTTACCTCTTGCTCAGTTCATCCGGATTTCATTTGGATCTTTATTTGCTTTGCTTTGTATACGTGTAGATCTTGACGTTTCCAGAGAGCCAGAGCTGTGTGAGAGAATAGAATCTTAAGCTACCAAGCAAGAGGCAAGTTACACTTTTGACCATATTGCACCCAGTATCTTAAATTACTTATGTTCTGTTTCAAAGTATACTGCATGCTTATTTCTATCAAGCTATTTCAATACCTGTCTTCAAATCCATAGTTATGCCTATCTCTTTCATATGGCCGACTTTGATGTTGTACCCAACTTATTGTCACCATTAGGCAAAATCTGGTTGATACAATAATGTGAACCAGGAGCAATTGTAAAACCAAATGCTTAGACTTGCTTAGACCAAAAATACTTGATTTGGGAAATCTTTACCTTCATGACCAACTATTGTTTAAAATGTTTTAACCATGACATTGGGGTGTCATGGGCGTATGGAAATATTGCTGGGGAAGCAAAGAAAAGGAAAAAGGAAAATGGATTTGGACTTGGGCGAAATGGTTGGCTTGGCTGGTGCAAGGTTTGTGCACGGACTCTATCCTGGAAAAGGTGGAGGTCCAGGGGTATGTGTTTGTCGTCCAAGTCAGTTGAGGACCGGTCTTTGAGCCGCCAATGCTAGGCCTATAATGGGCTATGCCAAAATCGTGCAACCACATGTCTCGGTATGGGCGTGGGACCTAGCTAAGTAAATTGCAGAACTTCCACATGATTGATCCGGTTGGAGGAGTGGGAGGTCTTCTATGGCGGTGGTCTTTTATGACCTATGTTCCCATTTGGTGCAAGAGGGGCCCAGATCTCATGAGTGAATCCAAAGGAGGCGAAACCTTAGCAAGGAGAGCGTGGTGGGACAATGCATTTTAAAGGCTTTGTCATGAACTCTAGACCTCTTACCTTTGGTAGTGAGAGGTGGCATCGGCGGATCTTAGGGTAAACTAGAGGAACTCATGTCGTGTGGGTAAAGTGCACATCCTCGATCGAGTGTAAATCTATTGAATAGCGTGTCCACGGTCATGGGCGTCTTGGCGGCTGACCACTCGAGTTAGAAATTGGTTTTGGGTTTCCAAAAGTGTTTAATAAACTGTTTTGGGATTGCTATCCCATGGGTTGTGGGCGAGGAGCCTTGTGACGGAGGTATCCTTCACTATCTTATGATGAATGTTATCCAAGCTGAAAAAGCTGATTTGTTAAAATGAATTTTAATTATTGTATTCTTGCCTTAGAACCTAATACATGTATTTGAAAGAAACATGGCTTTATGCAAATCAACCATATTAAGCCTTTCTTTGTGATATCCATTATGCATGTCATTTTGTTATCTAACAGGTGTAACTTGAAATACGGTTGTTGTGCTCGCTCTTGCTTCTTCTTTGTCTTTAGCGAGGTATGGAAGCTTTGGGATAACCTTCTTTGTGGACCTAGTGGTCTGGAGCGACTAGGATCGCCCTCCGTGGATTACTGTGGTGTATCGGGTGGCTTAAGTATTTTACCTTCACAGTATTTTGCTTGTTAGATTGTAAGCTCTCTTGTAAACAACCTCCTTGATATTAATGAAGTTGGTGTTGTTGCAATGCTATCACTATTGTTCTTTGTGAAAGAGCTAGCCATGATCCTTGGGACTAGCTCGGTATGCCTGAGGAACCACTTGAGTAAGCTTCAGTCCTCACAGAGCCACCTCGGGGTTGGGCGTGTGTGTGGTTCGTGGTGGTCTCGGCCTCCACGACCTCCTCTGGTGGGTCGTGGGTGGTCTTGGGATGACCACAGACCTCCACGACCTCACTGATGCAGCCGTGGCGGTGCGGGGTGCTCTATGCCTCCACGACCTCCTCGGAGTGCATCTCCTGGACTTCGGTGGTCTCTTTGGACCTCTGGGAGGTCTTAGTGGGTGTCAGAGAGGTCCTTTGAACCTCTGGGAGGTCTGATGGACTTTTCAGGAGCTCTTGGAGGACCTCTCGGGTGCTCTAGGGTTTGGTCGCTACAGTTATGAGCTAAATATGGTAAACTAAGTGTCATGGCTATGATGAACTAATTAATACAGCTTGCAAGTACCAATGTTATATATAGTTACTGAAAATGTAAACAATTTATGAATATTTGGATCAAATAAACTAGTTATATGTTTCCGTTAATTTCTGGCGTACAATTTAAGAGGTTTTTATGTTTCAAAAATATCCTCATAGTATTTGTTTCGATTAAGTATTCGCTTTGTATTTATATTTGACATAATTTATATTTCTATTCATATCCGTGTGTGTGTGTGTATATATATATATATATATATATATATATATATATATATATATATATGAAAATAGTATAGTACTCACAGGAGTATATACTCCCACCTCTCATATACCACTTAAATCGTACAATGATACCTCTTTATCTATTTGAACATACTTTAATAATGATTATAAAATACTCCAAAGCGAGTTCTATGAAAAATTTCATGAAAGTTCATTTTTTATAGCAAGATTTGTGTATATACTTCTTTTATATATGAAAAAGGGTATATAACAAAAATAAAAGGCTCCAATAGAAAATTTTCAACCAAGTTATATTGAAGTATTTTATAATTGGTATTTAAGTATACTGAAAGTGATAAAGAAGTATAATATATTCGTTTAAATGGTATATTAGTTTTAAGACAATACTCATCGAGCGTATATAATATATATAATATATATATATATATATATATATATATATATATATATCACACACAAACAAATATTCAGAGCTATTATCCGTAGCCCGGGGCAGCAGTTGTTTGCTTCCCACATCTGCGCGGAGCACAGGAGCTGTAGCCGCCGCCAACCCAAATTGGGTCGGGGGATTTCGGGGAGGGTTCTAGCTTTGTCTCCTTGGTGGGAGGAGCCAGGGAATGGCGGAGAAGGAGCGGGAGGAGGAGAAGGCGGAAGAGGTGGAGGTCAAGTTCCGGCTCTTCGACGGCTCCGACATCGGCCCCGTGCGGTGCGACGCCGCCGCCACCACCGTCGCCGCGCTCAAGGACCGCGTCGTCGCCGACTGGCCCAAAGGTCAACAAAAACTCCATCTCTTCTCCTTTCCTGGCTACAAACATTTTTTTTGTCGGGTTCTTGGTTATTGGAGAACACGGTTCTTCCTTCTTGGACACTTGATGCCGATATGGATCTGATGGTGATGAGTGCTAGTGCGTGCGATTCCCAGTGCTAAAATCCTTGGCACCTTGCTTTTTTTTTCACTTCGGTTTATTATCGATCAGGGGCGGAACTAGAACGAAAATAACCGGGGTTCACTACTTCATCGTGCATATAACAATATATATAATTTTCAGCTAACATGGTATTAAATAGTAGTGTATCTGGCAACTTTTAGCATTAATAATTCAACATAACCAATGACATGTACAATGATAAAGGAGTAGAGATCAAAATGCTTACCAAGATAAAGAAACTCACTTATAATATTGGTTATTTTTATAAAAGTGAAGCAACTAAGGGCGAAATCATGAACAAAAGATAATCGGCATTGGCAAAATATATCATCCGACCTAAATGACCTATAAAAAAAGAACAAAATGAATTAAAATTATCAAGTAAAAAAAGTAGAATGATCGAATGAAAGTAAACACATTACCTTTTAGTATTTACGTTCTTTCAAGTTCATGAAACGATGAACCACGACGTTATTGGTAACTCTCTTCGATTCTTCTTTCTCCACATAGCAAATTAGGCTATCACTCATGAAATCATCACTGATGCGATTGCACAAATAATTGAATTTCCTCTTCCCAATTGATATCTTCTGTAGGTGAATTCCTAGCATTAGTAGCACTATTAAGTGGCAGCGCTTTTCTCTTTAGAAACTTTTCCATAAATTTCCCTGCAGGTGAATTTCGATTAACATGTTGTCAAATCAAATGCCATGTTTAACAACAAAAACAATATAGTACAGATAGTGACTAGTGAGACATGGGCATGTGGCCGAGTGATAAAAGTAAAACAAAGCACCACTCATTTGAATTCCATGAGACCATGACCCATGAGGCCATGACCCATCACGCATGACCCATCTAATCAGATACGTAAGCCCACCATGTGGCCGAGTAACCGATAAACTAGGTGCCTAGGTGGTGCAATACCAAGCGAGGATATTAAATTGTTAATTCAATTTGTAATCAAGGATTCATCAATTCATGTACATTTGTATGAATCGATTCGACGGTCGAGTAAATCGCTAACACCAAACAAGAAGCGAATTGGTACAGAGAGCGGTAGAGCACAATGAGAAATTGAGAAGATGGCGGGAACTCACTTGGTGCACGGTTACGGTTGATGAGTGACGACGAGGCGGCGGCCGTAATCGCGACCTCGCGTAAGCAGTCCCGAATCCGGGCGGCAGCAGCCAGATGACTAATGAGGAGCGGGTCGGCGCCTGCAGAGTAGTTGAGCGGTCGATGGATCGTGAGCGAGATAGCGTGGGCCAACTGGCCAAGGCGTGCATGCGGGATGCAGCCAGGCAGTAGAGGCTGCTGGCCTGCTACGCGTGGCCGTGTGGGCCTTGTGCAGTTGTGCGCGTGCGATGTGGGGCGTGGCCGAGGCAGGCCTCAACGCTTGCCGCATGGGAGTGGGCTGCCGTCCGGGTGCACAGTACTTGGGCTGGGGGGTGCACATGGGGTAAAAACGAAGTGATCGTCACTGATTTTTTTTTGGGCCCGGTGTCCTGTGACACCGGGTGGGCCTATTGGGCTCCGCCCCTGTTATCGATTTCGTTTTTCTTTTATGAGGCGACAGCAAGATGGGCAAAGCTCTTGTTCTTTATGTTTGGGTGGTTTGTACATAGGAGTATAGGACTGGCACTTGAGGTTCTTCACACTAGGTTAGTGCAATGAACAATATCAAGCTAGTATCGTTTACTTCTTGGTTCTTGTAGCAGAATAGAAATGTAGAATTCTCCCTTGTATGAGTTTTTCCTCTGCTGTAAGAATGCTTTTCTGGTTCTTGCTTATTGGCTCGTCACTTGTCATAATTAGTGGCACAATCCCCGGGTTGTTTGTGTGGCTCAGTGTGAGAGTGACACACAAAGGTTTTTGGGGTTTAGATATGCAGAAAAGGTTGGTCAAAATTGCTTAGCTATAGGTCACTAAGTTTCTGTCTTAGTTGGGTACAATACAGTATGCATGTAATAATAAAAAAAAAAGGTTTTGAAAAAAATATTGAGAACCTTTTGGTACATATTTTACTTCAATTGAATATTAATGATCTACAAAGAGACATCATTTTGAAACAAACATAATGCTGCATGCCACATTAAGAAGCAGAAAGGAGTTCCAGTCTACCATGTCATTGACTTCAGCAGCAAATTTAGGATGATAGATAAATTGGTCACAGGGACATCCATTTGCAAGGTTGTCTAAAAGTGAGGCAAACAATTTTCAAGAAGTGTGATGGGCCAAAATTTAGGCATGTTTGGCTAAAGATAAAGTTGATCCCTTCATACGAATATGTATAAAATTTGACCTTCCTTAGTGCTTGCCTTATCTTTGGTGTGATGTTTTATTATCAAGCGATACTCTTTCGGTCTTTCCTGCACACTGGGCATCCGAAGTATAAGCGGGTATAGTTACTGTCTGAATATTTTTCAGCAAAATATCTATCTTTCCCGCATATTATTCAATGTTATTCTCTGTTAGTTCTTAGTTCAGTTTGATGCTATTCAGGGTTTTACATCCCTGCACTTCTCTGATGGATTGACCTGTCTAATGGGTAGTTGATGATGATGATTAGTTTAAAATGCAGTCTGGATTTGTTAGTACCTGTTCTGTTACTTTTTTTTTTTGAAGTACTTGTTCTTTTGCTTGTTCCTACAACATTTCTGATTTAGTGATTTTACATTTTTCTGGTGGTAGATAAGAAGATCATTCCAAAGAGTGCTGACGACGTGAAGCTTATAAGTGGAGGCAAAATTCTAGAAAATGACGAAAGCATTGCACAGTGCAGTGCACCTTTTGGTGATCTCCCCAGTGGTGTTATCACCATGCACGTTGTCGTTCAGCCAGCATCAGCAAAGTTCAAAGCAGGTGAACTTTTATCTTCATATTTTTCTTATGAAAAGAAGTGTTACAAATTTCTGGTGCCTCCTTACTCTCCTTACATCTCATTGCAAACTGAGTACTGTTTTCTGAATTCACTATGTGTATTCAAATTTCAATTGTGCTAATTAGAGCGCCAATTTTTGCTTCATTCATTGTTTGAGTAGTTTACGTCCGGGAAAATTAGTTGTACGCCACTTCAAAGTTACACGTCTAGAGAACTTCCCCAACATTTGTGTGTTCCTTATGCCACTATAAAGTCAGCTATCGTCATTGTTATTAAGTCGTCGACTAGTCATAGATTAGTCGTCCGGTCGGTTCTTGGTTGCCGGCTCGACTTGGAGGTAGTCAGGCGATTGGGACAACTAATCGTGGATGGCTGGTCGCCCGACTTGTTGCGCAACATGGATGGTCCACGTGGCAGAGTGCGTGAAGCAGAGAGCAAAGGCAGCGCTGCATATTTGTGGAGACACATAAAGAGAAGGAAGTGAAGAATGGATGTTGGCTGGGCCCAACTCAACTCTCAGTCTCTCACTAATATAGCCAAACAGAGAGTAGAGGAAGGGAAGAGGAGACACTGGTGCTTCCTAGGGCGCGGGAGCCATCGCTTGGTCCGAGGAGGCCACCACTGCATTCGTGGCTCTCAAGGGCGCCCTGACCGCGGCACCTGTGCTCTAATTGCCGAACTTCGACGCGCCATTCGTGGTCGAGTGCGACACCTCAGGCACGGGGTTCGGCGTGGTGCTTCACTAAGGCGCAGGAGCCATCACTTTCTTTAGTCGCCCGCTTGCCGCCCATCACTCCAAGCTTGCGACCTACTAGCGCAAACCAATTGGCCTTGCGGCATTGGCGGCCATACCTGTGGGGCGCCCGTTTACGGTCTGCACTGATCATTACGCTCTCAAATTTCTCCTCGACCAGCGGATGTCCACTATACCTCAACATCAATGGGCGAGCAAATTATTTGGCTTTGACTTTGCTGTTGAGTTCAAACCAGGGCGCCTTAACATCGTGGCCGATGCTCTCTCCCGGAAGGAAGTTGAACCGGTAGCCGGCCGCGCCATTTGTGCTCTCCGGTTCGACTTATTCGACGAGCTCCGCTAGGCCGCACTCACAAAGCCCGCGATGTTCGCCCTCCAGACGCGCATCGAGGCTGGTGAGCTCACAGCTCTGTGGTCCTTGCCCGATGACATCGTTGCTTCAACCGACGTGCACACAGTTTCGGCCGCGTCACCTCTCCACTCGACGGTCCTGGCAGCCGTCCACGATGGTCCCCATGAAGGTATTCAGAAGACGTTACATCGACTACGTCAGAATTTTCATCTCCTCAGATCGGCGATGGTGCGAGCATATGTCCGAAAGCATGCGCAGCGATGTGTCGGTATAACAATCTGCGAACAACCGGTGGCGGGTTATTGTCCCCTTTGGAGGTTGCCAGCCGTGTCTGGTCTGACATCTCCATGGACTTCATCAAAGGATTGCCAAAGGTTGGTGGGAAATCGGTTATCTTGACCATTGTGGATCGCTTCTCGAAGTATGCTCACTTCCTCCCATTGGCACATCCTTATTCCACTTCTTCAGTTGCCCGTGTTTTCTTTGCCGAGATTGTTCGCTTGCATGGTCTACTTTTGTCGATTGTTTCCGACAGAGATCCAGTATTCACCTCAACCTTTTGGAAAGATCTGTTTGCACGGTGTGGCACCACCTTGAATATGAGCACGGCCTTTCATCCCCAATCTGATGGGCAATCCGAGGTGGCCAATAAGGTCGTCACTATGTATCTCCATTGCATGACGGGCGATCGCCCTTGCCAGTGGATCCGTTGGTTGTCCTGTGCTGAATTTATTTATAATACATCCTACCATTCAACGCTGCAGACTACTCCATTCCGGGTCGTGTATGGGTGCGATCCACCGTCTTTTCAGGGATTATGAGCCTGGTGCGGCTCGCACTTCAGCCGTGGATTAGGAGCTTCAGGACCGCGACATTTTTTTGTCTAATGTTTGTGGTCGTTTACAGCATACGCAAGAGTTCTACAAAAAATATTATGACCAAAAGCATCGTAGCGTACACTTTGCCGTGGGCGACTTTGCCTGGCTGCGCCTTCATCATCGGGCGGCCGCAACCCTACCAGGCGCACGGCGTGAGAAGCTGGGTGTAGAATTGTGAAGAGGTTTGGGGGAATCACCACACCCAGAGATGAGGGGTGCCTTTCATATATATAGCCATGTACAGAGTTCTGAGGTACAATAGTAATAATCCTAATACCTTGCGCGATCGTGGCGGTAGGATCACAGACGCCTGATGGTCCAAATCGATAAACAAGCATGACAGGAGACCCTTGGTCATGATGTCTGCGGCGGGTGTGTCGAGGAACATGAAGCACTCAAACTGTCCCAATACAACCTTCTCGCGGACGAAGTGGATGTCAATCTCGATATGCTTCGTGCGGCGATGATGGATCGGATTGGCGTCATGTAGACGGACCGATGTTGTCGCGATAAGCGACCGTCGCGGCGGAGACCAAGATGTGCGATTCTGGAGAAGCTGTCGCGAACAACGGCGCTCGGCGGCGACATGAGCTACAAAGACGATACTCGCTCGGCCACTGGAGCGGAAGACCGTGGTCTGGCGCAGACGACAGAAACCGGGTTGTCGCCGAGGAAGACTTGGCCGGATGTGGAGCGGCGTGTCGAAGCGGCTGCCCGATCGGCATCGGAGTAGGCGAGTGGCGAGGTGGCGGCGGGAGGAGGAGGAGGGAGGGAGGGGGAGGTGGGCGCGGCCGGGAGGGGCGGCGGGAGGGTGGTCTTGGCCGGGAGGAGGCGGCCGTGGGGAGGCGACGCCGAGGTGTTCTTGGCCGGGAGGAGGCGGCGACAGGGAGGAGGCGTTGCTGGGAGGGTGGTGTGGTGGTCAGCGGAAGAGTAGATTGGATCTGCTCTGATACCATGTAGAATTGTGAAGAGGTTTGGGGAATCACCACACCCGAGAGATGAGGGTGCCTTTCATATATATAGCCATGTACAGATTCTGAGGGTACAATAGTAATAATCCTATCTTTGGGTCCTAAGTATTATAGTGCATGTCGAGTTCTCTCTAAGATCAATGAGGTTGCGAATCAATTGGACTTGCCCCTGTCCGCCCGTTTATATGATGTTTTTCACGTGAACCCGCTTAAGAAATATGAAGGCCTCCCTCCTGACGTGCCACCATCGTAGCCGCCCCTCCTTCATAGCCGGGTTATTCCAACGTCAGCCAAGGTGCTCCGTGCCCGCCTGTCTCGGGATAAGTGGCAGATTCTGGTTCAATGGGAGGGACTTCACGCTGTTGATGCGTCATGGGAAGATGTTCTTGCTTTTCGGGCTGCGTATCCCTCTTTTCAGCTCGAGGACGAGCTGTTTGTTGACGGAGGGAGAGATGTCATGTGGGACCGTGTGTATGGCCGGCGCCGCAAGGAGACAACGTAGCCTGCCCTAGCGGCAGTTTAGGAATTCTCTTTTATCAAATTAGGAAGTTGCAATTAGGAAAGATTATTATAGGAAGTACACATTAGGGAAGTTGCATTAGGAAAGGGTAATACCTTCCAAGTCAGTTTGTATTACTTTATATACGTAGCATATGCAATCAAGGAAAATCAACAAAGGATTGGGAAGTTACCCAATCCCCTTTGCGCCATCTCCCTGTTCTCCCGTGCGCCACCCTCCCGACCCTCCTCCCCGGCGGCTAGGGCTCCTCCTAGCCACACGTCACCACGGTGTCCCGACGTAATTCTCATCCTCCTGAGTCCTAAATTGATTCTTCCTTTTCGCCTTCGTTCCCAGCGCTCATCCCCTGACAGTATCTTACTAGAATGGTAGAGAAAATCAACTTTGCAATATATTGTTCATCTGAAGTCTGAATTCTGCTTTCACTACCTTGCTTATGGCAGATAAGAAGACCAACACCTTGCGTAAGACCACTCGCTGCTCTTGCATCATATTATGAAGGTCAAGTCTCTGCCAGCAACTACAAGTTGGGCATCTGCCAAGTTCCTGCAGGAAGAGGATTGAGTTGGAAGATCAAACTGCAGAAAGCATGCTTGGTAGGTTCTGTAGCTCAGGATGAGGATGGGTGGTTAAGGGTGAGTTTCGACTGTTCAACTATTAGCTAGTAGTGCAAGCTAGATACAATTACACGAGGGTACATGTGCTGTTAGTTAAATAGTTGTCATGTGGCTGTCGTCGCTTGTACATCACAAATTGTTGTTCAACATGTTGTGTAAGATACGTGCTACTCTTGAAGGTGATTCCTAAGCCGATGTGTAAGTTAAGGCTTAAACCGTAATTTCCCCGATGTGTAAGTTAAGGCTTAAACCGTAATTTCCCTGCGCTGCCGTTGTGAAGATAGACCCAGTACCATATTCTGACCTTAAGGTTCACAAGATTACCTTTATAACTCCATTTTATTCTTTTTTTGATTCGGGTTAACAACAGCCAATAATCTGGTGGACTAATGTTGTACGTAGTACCATATTGCACACCCAGCGTACTGTACTCGTCCTAATATATATTATTTGAACGAGGAAAGCCCATTCCATTTTCATATAAAAACGGAAGGAAACAATGCCAACCTATACAACCAACATCAAGCTCCCAACAACGCAGTAAACATTCAGATTAAACTAGCCTTATTACAGAGAGGGAGAATAGCTCAGTACTAGTAACTTCAGACAACTAAGAAAGAGCAGCAACACACTGCAACAACATAAGGAAATCCCTTTCTGCAACAGCATAAGGAAATCCCTTTCTCAAGATGCCCCTATGTTAGTCGGGATCCTCGTCTCCCAGCGTTGTCAGTTCACGTTCTGCAGCTCCTTCATCTTCCAGATTGTTGATCACCTGCTGCAAGTGTTGTTATTAGGGGTGCAAACAGAGCGGATAATTTTCGTCCGACCGACTGGCCAACCGAAGGCTCGCGGAGCGAATATGGGATGGAGAAATGGGTATCTGACACTATCCGTGTTTGATTCCGACTCAGAAAAAAAAATACGAAATATGATACATAATGAGCGATATCTATTCGTATCCGCTCCGATTGCACCCCTAAGTGTGAGATCTTCCTGTAGACCATCCTTCAACAAACCTGCCCAGAATTTTAACAAGACACACATAAAGTATGCCACTGCACTTGCATGCTTCACTTTTTTCCCCTCTCAAAGCATACTGTATTACGAGTGTTCCACGTTGCCCAACAAAAGCTAGTCCAATCACATGAAGTGTGTATCATTTGGTCATGCCATCTGAACCCATCAGTAACAGCCAAAATTTTGGCTCCAATTTAAAAATGCATGAATTTTAAAAACTTTGGTTGCATTTCAAAATTTCCAAAAGCTTTGCCTTGTAATTTAAAATTGTAAAACAAATCCGTTGCCTCAAAAATCAGATTTGCAAAAACCTAAAATTTATTTGTGTGCAAACCAAAGTAATTAAAACCTGGTTGTTGCAAAACCATTTCAAAGTTTGAATTCAAATTCAAGTTCAAATCAGATTTTGATTTGCAATTAAAAAGTCAAACCTTTTTTTACCCTCTTCTCCCTTGGGCCAAAACCCAGCTGCCAGCTCACTTCATTTCTTCTTTCTTCCCCTCTCTTCCCCACCCTGCGGCCCAGACCAGTCGGCCCGCACCGTCGCCCTCCCCTCCTTCCCTTCTCCCCCGTCGTGGCCCAGTTGACCCGCGAACAGCCGAGGCCCAGTTGCAGTAGCCAGCCCAGCTCCCTCCCTCTCTCGTGCTCGTTGGCAAGCGGACCCCCGGCCCCACCTATGTACGCACGCGCGTCGCGTGAGATAGACGTCGCGTCAGCGCCTTGCACCTTGAGCCTATCCTCCTCTCACACCACGCTGCGAGATGGTCACATCCGTGCGTCAAAGCCCGTTGCACGCAGTTCCAATCGAGTGCCCGTGCCATGCCGATCTCCTTCCTCTCCTTCTTCCCTCTTCCTCTCTGTTTAAGATGCGGCCAAGCGCGTCACTTTGCTTGCCCACTCGCCCTCTTCATTTTCCCCAATTTCCCCTCCTCTCTGCCTCGGGTGGAGGAGAACTCGAGCCACACCGGTCACCTTCTCCAACTCCGGTCGCTGGCTTCGCCGTCGATTCTGACCGTTGGCATGAGCCTCTGCCTCTGTTTTCTTGCGCGTCGTGGACGCCTCGACCTCCTCTTCCTCATGGTCACCTTGCCCTACTTGTTTCCCCACAGGGAGGACAGAGCGCCTCACCATCCACAGAGCTAGCTAGAGCATGCCCATGCCGTCGTCGCCTCATTCTGCCCTTCCAAGTGAGCGTCGACCTTGAAGCCCTTATCTCTTGTGTTTTCTTCGAGTTCCTCTCCCTAATGCTCGTCTTCTTCTTCCTTGACGTGCACCAGAGCCGCTAGAACGTGCCTTCGTCCCACCGCCGGCCCAGAGCACGCAAACCTTGCCGCCACCATCGAACCCCTTCCTTGCTTTGACCCCGAGTGAGTCCATCGGTTCCCATGTGTTCCATCATCTTGCAAACCTTGTAGGCTAGTCAATACCGCGTCTAGATGACCGTAGAGTCACCGCCCCCTAGCACCTCGTCGCGCCACCGTAGGCCGCCATGGAGAGCTCGGCACACCGCTTCATCTTGAGCACCAAGAGCACCCCTAGTTTTGTGGTAGCTTGTAGATGGTAAATCGAGTTTAATTTTATAGTCTCTAGCCATGATTAGCAGTTGCCTCCCTGCACAGTACCATCGCCACCGTCCTTGCCGTTTAGCCGCGCCTTAGTCCATCTCCCACCGCGCTGTCGCTGTCATCATGGTCGCTGGGACCTCCGCCTCTCATTTTGGGGGTCGCGGATGGTCATCATGGCTTTCCTCGCCGACACCAAGCTTGGCCTGAGCTGGCCATGGCTACCCTACGACCGCTCCTCTATTCTGGCGAAGAAGACGATCGAAGATGTTGACGTGGGGACCCCACGACCATTAGGATTAAGTTAACCATTAATTAATTAGTGTTTAATCAGTAGATTAGTGTTAGTTTGACATGTGGGCCCTCGGTAATTAGAAAATCTAATTAAATGATAGTTTAGTGTACGAGTGTATGATGTGCAGGCCACACCACTTAAAACTCCCCGTGTAGACTTAGTCTGTAGACCGAAGCTGCTAACGTATGGGTCCTGGCCTTGTGACCGATCGGGTGGACCGAGTCCATGTGGACTACGATCCCACCTGCCCGTCTCTTTAAGAAAATCTTAAATAAAAGATAATTAGAAAAGAAATAAAATCCGTCTGGACCCCAACTGTCAGTCGCAAAGAACTTTTCTTAGTAAAAACAATTGAGAAAATAAATCAAAATTCAATCAAACCCCGCCTGTCAGGATTTTTCGATTTTCTAGAATCTCATCTTGGGTCAAACTTTAGAGAGCCCATTCTCCCTAATTTTAAACCCAAATGGTTTTATTTTTGTTTACAAATTCAAACCTTTTCCAACAATACCAAAATCATAATTTTTGGAGTTCATTTGAATTTGTGTTGAATTTGGATTTGTTCGTGATTATAGACTTTGACGCTTCGGACGTCACCATTGATGTTGATCAAAACCAAGTGATATCCACCGTTGAGCAAGGCAGGTCCTTATAATTGATCGTGTTGAACCTATTTTTCAAGCGTAGATTACTTTTCTTTAAAGTATTACTTTCATGCTTATTATTTATGAAATACTATGTTAAATCTTGATGCATAGTTACTCCATATGTTGTTACTTACTATTCCCATCCTTGATTGTTGATATTATGACTACCTTGTCACCCTAGGATAATTATCATAATAAGTTTGTCCTTGGTTAAGTAAACATGGATAATGGCCATACATAGAGATGCTTAGTGGTTAACAGTGTTCCCCTAGTGTAACACCCTGGTTTTCTGAGCCTTTTTGAAAAATTTTAAAATAAAAAGAACTATTTTGTTTTGATAAGAATTCAAATCTTAACTTGAGATTTTTAGAATTTGGGTGTTTAAAATGACTAAACCGAACGTCAACTAACCCTAAAGTTTGGTTCTTTGGAGCTGTTAGAGCTATTGTGTTGAAATCCCTCACCTCAGCTTGTTCTGCTCTTCCCTTGGCTCAACCCTTTCTCTCTAGACCTCCTCTTTGGTTTCTCGCTGGTTCAGGCCTTTCCTCTTGTTTGGGCATTTCCTTATGTTCAGACCTCCCTTCTGTCTAGACATGCCCTTATGTCCAAATTCCCCTTGAGTTGGACATTTGCCCACGTCCAGATCTTTCCTTCTCGATCAAACCTCACTTGACCCCTCTGGACCTCCCCTCATATCTTTGGTTTGAATTTCCTTTAGTCCAGACCACTTCTTTGTTGGTTTGAATCTCTTCATGGTTCAGCCCTCCCCTGTGGTTCGGACCTCCCTCCTTGTCCAGACCACCCCTTCGGATTGACCTCCTCTTGGGACACGTCCACCCTATGGCATTTTAGCTCGGGTGTGTGTTTCAAATGTCCTTGATTTCAAAATTCTAATTCTGGGTTGAATTTCCCCTTCATTTGGACCTCCTTGAGTTCATTTGGACCTCCTTGTGCCCATCTGAACCTCCTTTGAACCATCCCCGTGTCCTTCAGGACCTCCCTGTGTCCTTTAGGACCTCCTCCTCACTTATTTGGACCTCCCCTTTGGAGATCTTAACCGTTCAGACCTCTCCTTTGTTAGATCTGACCATTAAGACCTCCCCTTTGGAGATCTTGACCGTTCAGACCTCCCCTTTGTTAGATCTGACTGTTAAAACCTTCGCTTTGGAGATCTTAGCCGTTCAGACCTCCCCTTTGTTGGATCTAACCGTTAGGACCCCCCATTTGAGAGATCTGACCGTTAAGACCTCCCCTTTGGAGATCTTAACTGTTCAGACCTCCCCTTTGTTAGATCTGACCGTTAAGACCTCCCCTATGGAGATCTTAACCATTCAGACCTCCCCTTTGTTGGATCTGACCGTTAGGACATCCCCTTTGAGAGATCTGACCGTCGAGACCTCCCCTTTGTGGGTCTAATCATCAGGACCTCCCCTTGAGCTTTAACTGGCCCCATTTGGCAGTCACACCCATTTTTCTTTATCCTTTGACCATGTCCTTTGCACTTGGAAGTCCTCAAAGCATTTAATGCCTGTTGTGTCGTATTAAATGCTGCTACCTTTTTGCAGCACCCGTGCTATTCTTTTGTCTCATCTTTTGCCTGCTCCCATTGTCCTTCTCACCAACTCTTGAACACGTATACCCTTGGAAATCTCGCTGGCTCCAGCTATATGAGCTTGGGCAGCCCTTCCCTTTTCACCCTTTTCCCCATTTCTACTCCCCAGCTCAACTGACCAGTTCTTGAACCTCCCCCCCCGCCTCCCAAGTTCTCAAGACCTCCTCTCTAAAGCTTCGGACCTCCTCCTAACCTTCAGACCTCTTTGTTGGCTTAAGTTTTATGCTTCTTTAGAGTTCTTTTGGATTTTGCTTGGCCTTGGTTTGATTTATGTTGTTTTTAACGTAGACCAGAGCGTCTCTGAAGGGTTCGAAACTCTGTGAGGAAGTGAACTAGTGAAGCCTTTCAAGGAGGAGGCAAGTTACACTCTTGATCATATTGCACCCATTATTTCACCCTATATATGTTCCATTTTAAAGGTTAATGCATGCTTACTTTACTAAGTTATTTCAATACATGTCTTTAAACTCATAGCTATGCCTATCTCCTTTGTATGGCCAACATTGAAATTGAACCAAACCTGTTGTTACCCTAGATAAAATCTGATTGATACAATAGTGTGAACCAGGAGCAATTGTGAAATCTTATGCTTAGTTTTGCTTAGACTAAAAGTATTTGATTTGGGGAAATTTTACCAACATGACCAACTGCTGTTTAAAGGTTTCAAGCCATGGCATTGGGTTGTCATGGAAGCTTCTAAATGTTTTTGAAAAGTAAATGAAAGGAAAATTGGTTTGAACTGGGGCGAATTGGTTGCTTGGTTGGTGCATGTCAATGCACGGGATCGATCCATTTCTATGGTTGAGTCCCAGGGTTCTGTGCATGTCAATGCACAGGACCGATCATGTTAAGACATATATATCAAAGCTAAGCTCAAAGGCTCAATATAAAGCAATGAATTTGATCAATTTAAGCAAAGCTTCAAATTTAGCAAGTTCATCAACAGGGATCCTAAAATAATACTGGCCATGTTAAAATGTCAATGTGAGATCAAAAAGCTAACAATGACCACATTAAGAGACAAACAGGTCCTGTATTGAATCATTTTGCTCAATTTTTTCAAACGCCCATTTTTCAACAGTTTTTCATTTGCAATGAATATTGAAGCTGACTAATGGTCTAACTTAGTGAAGAAGATCTTGGACTAGGAGCCCTCCACAAAATCTTCCTAAGTTTCGACCAGAAGTTGATTAAAGGTATATCTTAGTGAAGAAGATCCTGGACTAGGAGCCATCCACAAACTCTTCCTAAGCTTCTACCAGGGCGACAAATCTTGAGGTTTATGTTAGTTTTGACAAGCAGTCCCCATGCGACTGTCTAGATCATCAAACTATCTCCAAGTTCATGTTTATGACATGCAGTCTCGTGAGAGTAGTTTGGCACATTTTAACCACATGCCAATATTTAAATTTGATTTTTCAATTTTTCACAAGAGCAGTTTTAGATTCTCAGAAGAACAAGAAGCTCAAGTAATGATCAATTTTAGATTCAAGAGCTAACAAAGCAATTTTGATAGAGCCAATGTCGCAAAAGGAGCATTAATTGCGCAACTAGCTAAAACATCCACAGATTGTAGTTTTAGTTCAAGTTGTTTTTAGAGTTCTAGCTCATTCAGCAAAGACTTAGCTACACATGTGAAAGCATGATAATTCTAGCAAGTCAAATAACTAGACATGGCATTGAGTAAGAATTGAAATACTAAAGCTCCAAAAGGTAATAAGCAAAGCTTCATCAATTTTAAAAGATACGCTTAAATTACAATGCATCTTTTTGGATTTTTCATATGAATGCAATATGATACAATGAGATGCAAGAAAAACTCAAAAAGCCTAAAAAGATAAAAAAAAGATCAAAAAGTTCAAAAGAAAATCAAAAAAAGATCAAATGAACAAGGTAAGATCAGAAAAGATCCAACTCCCCCTCAAACCGACCCATAGGGATAAATTACCCCTAACTCGCTTCTCAAGGTGGCAAACCTTGTTGGGTCTAAAGGCTTGGTGAGGATATCGGCCAACTGAGCCTCGGACTCCACAAAATGCAGCACAATATCACTATTCTCGACATGGTCTCTAAGAAAGTGATAGCGAATGTCTATGTTCTTGGTCCTAGAATGTTGCACTGGGTTTTTAGCAATGTTAATAGCAGAAGTGTTATCACAGAAAAGAGGACACTAGCAAAGTTTAACCCAAAATCCTTAAGAGTGGACACCATCTACAAAATCTGACTACAACAACTAGCGCTAGCCTACATATTAAACTTCAAAGAAGGATTATGCAATGTAAGACGCTTCTTAGAAGACCAAGAGACAAGAGAAGTGCCTAAGAAGTGACAAGTGTTAGAGGTACTCTTCCTATCTAGCTGACAGTCCGCAAAATCAGAATCAGAAAACCCCCGAATGGGCAACGAAGAAGAGCAGGAATACCAAATGCCATACTGGAGGGTAGAGTGTAAATACCTGAAGATGCGCTTAACGGCTTGGCGATGTGACCTCCTCGGAGACGCCTAAAACCTCGCACAGAGGCACACCGCGAAGTGGATGTCCGGTCTTGAGGTCGTCAAGTAAAGAAGGGAGCCGATCATGCTGAGGTACTCGCGTTGATCTACGGCTTCTCCTTCCTCATCTGGATCCAAAACAGTCGAAGTCACCATGGGAGTGGCGATCGGCTTGCAGTCACCCATCTCGAAGCACTTGAACAGATCATTGGTGTACTTCGTCTGATGGATGAAGATCCCTTCCTTGCATTGCTTGATTTGTAGCCCCAGAAAGTAGTTTAGCTCTCTCATCATACTCATCTCAAATTCCCTGGACATGGTCTCAGAAAAACTGGAAACCAGAGCATGAGAAGAACCACTAAAGATAATATCATCCACGTAAATCTGAACAAGCAAGAAGTCATTGCCATGCCTAAGAATGAAAAGAGTCTTATCTACTTTTCCCATTTCAAAATTATTCTTAAGCAAAAAGGTCTTAAATCTATCATACCAGGCTCTAGAGGCTTGCTTAAGACTTACAAGGCTTTGGATAGCTTAAAAACATGATCTGGGTGCTTGGGATTCTCAAAACCAGGGGGTTGCCTAACATACACTTCCTCCTCTATAAAACCATTCAGAAAGGCACTCTTAACACCCATTTGATGCAACCTAAATCCCTTAGAAGCAGCAAATGCAAGCAGAATGCGAATGGCTTCTAGTCTAGCAACAGGAGCAAAGGTCTCATCAAAATCTAACCCCTCAACCTGGCTAAATGTTGGAAATATGCCCTAGAGGCAATCATAGAGATGATTATATTTCATTATGTTCACAATATTTGATAATATGTTATCTTGTTCCTTGAATGAATCATCAGTTATGAAGATTAACGAGTATGTGACTTGTTGGTGAAGCTCTTTTAACTTATGATGATGTCGTTCTAAAGATATCCTCGGTCGAAAGTCACCGGTGAAACACTAGTGACTCTACAACCAGCACATGTATTGATTGATGACCATGTTTCACCAGTCATAGATATAGAGATATCAAATCGATAATGTGGACACATGTTAGAGAACATGGTGTTGGATAAGACCCACCTTGAGACACTATTGAGATTGTTATGATTCTATGTGTCATTAGTTGGTCTCAAGCAATGATGATGTATAATCCTTAGACACGAGATCAAAATGGTTTCCTACATGTGTAATAGCACTCTTAGGAGTTGCCAAACGCTACTCGTGAATCGAGTAGTTATAAAGGTAGCTTTGGGTATGCTATAAAACATGCGAGAGGATGTGACCTGGTGGGATATGGATTTGCCCTCCTAACATAATAGAGAGATATCTCGGGCCCCTCGAAGTGGTCGGATAAAGAAAGTGCATGGCCATGCCCTTTGGTGGTCAAGAGTTCGACCACATAAGGTTATCCGATACTCGATCGAGAAAGTATTGAATAGTCCATGGATGGCACAACATCTCACCGAGTTCAACCAGATATCGTGAGGCAAAGGAGAATACATGAGTAGGTTGCTTAGTTCGACCCGATTATGGATCGGTCGTATGGAGATACTGGTGGTCGTAGGCTGGTTGAACGTAATCACAGAGTGGTCGAAACCAAGTCATAAGAAGTTACGAGATGGTTGTGACCAAATACAAACTGGTCGTATAGAGATAGAACCTGGTCGTAAGTGATGAGGACCTGGTCGTAGATCATATTGCATTAAGGTTCGTCCGATATAATTTGTGTGTATTCGGGAATCGTTATGTCTTGCTAGGAACCGCTACGACTTGTGGTCGGAAAGAGTTTCCGAGTCACAACCGAACTACGCATGAACCTAACGGGTCACACACTTAACAGGTTGGAACAAACTAATACGGATACGATTCGTAAAGCATGTTCGGATAGGATCCGTCACGGGCACTATATAAGGAGATGCATGAGGTTGTTGGGAAGAAGAAGAGTTGACGTGAGTTGCTCTCCCGAAACTCTAGCCTCCATCTTCTTGAGAGCCTTGCCGTGCGACTTGGTGTTAGCACACTGACGTATGGTTGTTCCTTCCCTAGACGTGTAGATACCATAGAGGCGCTTCTACGTTGTTGCGCTTGAGGACAATCCGCGATCTTTGCAAGGAACTGCAGAGGTGCTGGAGGAGACGATCGACTCGCGAGGACGCTGGACGATCGACTATGACCACTGCATCAACGTGCTTGACGTTGGACGATCGACTACGACCAGTACATTGACGCGCTCTTCGTCGGACTAGGCTACTCCGACGCTTCTTCCGCTGCTCTGCGGTCTAGTGGTAACGATCTGTGATCATCTTCTTGCTTGGCTTCCTGGTTTACGCGGTAGAAATTTTGAATTGTTGCTATCGTAGCCTACCCGTATCCCTTCACTAAAGCCCTGAGTTACCAATCTAGCCTTGTTTCTAACCACATAACCATCCTCATTTTGTTTATTTTTGAACACCCAACGGGTTCCTATCACATTATGACCACTAGGAGGTTCTACAAGGTATCAGACTTTATTTCTTTAAAAAATTTCTAACTCCTCATGCATGGCATTGACCCAGCTAGAATCAGATAAAGCATGTGATATATCGCGGGGTTCAAAAGAAGCTACAAATGCAAAATGAGAGAAGAGACTCGGATCATGATACCTGGAGCGAGTGACTCGCTCATGAAGATTACCAACCATCTGATCCGGAAGGTGTTACTTCTGAATGTGCAGTAGAGCGCCTGGGGGAAATAACATCTCCTCAACCTCCGCAGGTACTGCTGATGATGAAGATGCAGCAGGAGCCTCAATTGGAGGTGAAGCAGTCGTAGCAGGTTCTGGAGCTTGGACAAGAACATCAGCAGCAGGTGAAGGAGCAATATCGAAATCATCCAATTTGCGCCATGCTTGAATCCATTAACCTCACCCGGCATCCCCAATCGTTCTAGACCTCAGCTCTCCAAGCCTAGTCCCGATCATCCTCGCTGTTGACCGTCGTTGACCTCTAAGCAACCTGCACAACAATAGACAAAGAAATCGATTTCGGGAACAAGTTCTTCACAACTTGACCCACGTTAGTCAAAACATACATCATACAACACATATGCACTAAAACCCATGAATATGACCTAACCAAACAATCATCGCCACCGAGTTGGCCGATGAACAAGTGAAAACCGGTCAGACCGCCACTTTGGCTGGTCTGACCGCCTCTGTTCGGCCTCGACCGCCACTGTTGGTTTGGTCGACCGACCATTGGGACTTAGTCAATTTTCCACCCTGGAAATCAGAAACCTTATGGAAATTTCAAACCAATAGAACTTTTGACTCAAAGTTCCAAAAATTATGAGACCAAGTGTAGTAGAATCTCCTCTCTTGCCTACACCCTCTATTTTTGGCCCGGCTCCAAAATCCAAAATCTCTTTATGGCCAGTTAGACCGCTACCCAAAGGCCGGTCTGAACGCTAGCCAGTTCACCCGAAGCATTACTGTAACACCCTGGTTTCAGAGCCTTTTTGAATTTTTTAAAATAAAAAGAACCATTTTGTTTTGATGAGAATTCAAAAGCTTAACTTGAAGTTTCAGAATGGATTTCAATTGACTAACTCAAACTTCAACTAAAACTTTTGAATGGTTTGTTGGGTTGCTGGAGCTTTGGTGATCTCTCCCTTTTCTTTACTTGGTTTGTTCTTCTCTAGACCAGACCTCCTTAGGTCTAGACCTTCCAAGTGCTTGGACCTCCCTTGGTCCAAACCTCCCTCTTTGGTTCTGTTCTGGCCTAAACCTCCCCAGGCCTAAACCTTCCTCAGATTCATTTGAGTTCCTTCTACACTCTCTTGAACCTCTCTGGGTTTGCGTGGACTTCCTCTTTGCTTTGATCCATGTAACTCTCTCTGGAAGTTCCCTTCTCTGCCAACCCGGTATTACCGCCCCCAACTCGCGGCGCCAACGTCCTTCAGGACCTCCCTGTGTCCTTTAGGACCTCCTCTTTGTCTATTTGGACCTCCCCGTGTCCTTCAGGACCTCCCCATGTCGTTCAGAACCTCCTCCTTGTCTAATTAGACCTCCCCTTTGATAGATCTTGACCGTTAGGACCTCCCCTTGGGAGATCTTAACCGTCCAGACCTCCCCTTTGATAGATCTTAACCGTCTAGACCTCCCCTTTGTTAGATCTGGCCGTTAAGACCTCTCCTTTGGAGATCTTAACCGTTCAGATCTCCCCTTTATTAGATCTGGCCGTTAAGACCTCCCCTTTGGAGATCTTAATCGTCCAGACCTCCCCTTTGTTAGATTTGACCGTTAAGACCTCCCCTTTGGAGATCCTAACCACCCAGACCTCCCTTTGATTTGATCTGACTGTCAGGACCTCCCCCTTGAGAGATCTGACTGTTAGGACCTCCCCTTGTTGTGTCCTTTGGACCTCCTCTCCGCAGGACCTCCTCTTCGGGCTTTGACTGGCCCCATTTGGCAGCCGCACCCATTTTCTTTATCCTTTGACCATGTTCTTTGCACATGGGAGTCTCCTCACATTTAATGCATGTTAGCATGAAATACTCTACCTTTTTGCAGCACCCGTGTTGTTCTCTTGTCACATCTTTTGCCTACCCCATGGTCATTTTTCACCAACTTTTGCTCACACCTATACCCTGGGAAATCTCTAGGGCTCCAGCTATATAAGCTTGGGCAGTCCTTCCCTTTTCACCTTTTTCACCATTTCCATTCCCCGGTTCAACCGAGCAGCTCTTGGACCCTCTCTCTAAAGCTATGGACCTCCTCTCCTTAGCTTCGGACCTCCTCCAGCAAGCTCCTTGGACCTCCTCCTGATCACCTAGCCTCTCTGTTGGTTTTAATTTGGAGTTTCATTGGAGTTTCTTTGGATCTTACTTGAGCTCTATTTGAGTTGTTTTGTTTCCCACCGTGTAGATTGCGAAGGCAGTGAAGAACAAGAGTTCCTTGAGGAAGAAGAAGACACTCAAGCCTTTGAGCAAGACAAGTTACACTCTTGATCATATTGCACCCATTACTTCACCCTATATATGTTCCATTTTAAAGGTTAATGCATGCTTACTTTACTAAGTTATTTCAATACATATCTTTAAATTCATAGCTATACCTAAATCTTTTGTATGGCCAACATTGAAATTGAACCAAACCTGCCATTACCCTAGATAAAATCTGGTTGATACAATAGTGTGAATCAGGAGCAATTGTGAAATCTTATGCTTAGTCTTGCTTAGACCAAAAGTATTTGATTTGGGGAAATTTTACCAACATGACCAACTGCTGTTTAAAGGTTTTAAGCCATGGCATTGAGTTGTCATGGAAGCTTCTAAATGTTTTTGAAAAGCAAATGAAAGGAAAATTGGTTTGGACTAGGGCGAATTGGTTGCTTGGTTGGTGCATGTCAATGCACGGGATCGATCCATTTCTATGGTTGAGTCCCAGGGTTCTGTGGATGTCGCCCTAGTCATTTCAAGACCGGCCTTTGATCGTCCCTTTGCTAAGCCTATAATGGGCTATGCCTCACCGTGCAACCACATGTCTCCAGAATGGGGCGTGGGACCTGGCCAATTAATTTGCAAAGTTCCACCGCGGTTGTTCCACTTTGATGTGTGGGAGGTCTTTCATGGCCTATGGTCTTTTATAACATATGTTTCCCACTAGCGCAAAAGGAGGCTTTTTCAGCGGGTTTCTATCCAAAGGAAGCGAATCCTTAGTGAGGAGGGGCTGCGGTGGAATGATGCATTGTAAATGCCTTGTTATGAACTCTAGACCTCTTACCTTTGGCAGTGAGAGGTGGCATTGACGAATGCCAAACAAACTAGAGGAATCATGTCATGTGGGTAAAGTGCACAACCTCTGCAGAGTGAAAACTATTCGAATAGCCGTGTCCACAGTCATGGGCGTGCTGGCAAAGACCACTCAAAGTTAGATATTGGTTTGGCTTTCAAAAGGTTTTGGATAAACTTTTTTTTGGGGATTTATATCCTATGGTTTGGGCTAGGGCTGGAAAAATAGCTCGAGGCTCGTAGCTCGAGTCGGGCTCAGGCTCGGCTCGTGAATTTTTGAGCTGAGCCGAGCCGAGCCGAGCCGAGCCGAGCCCACCTTTTGGCTCGGTGAAAATTCGAGCCGAGCTCGAACCGGCTCGCGAGCCAAACGAGCTAGGCGAAATACGCAGGTCAGCCCATTCGGCCATGTGACTGACATGTCCCCAGCCCACTCGAAATTAACACAGCATGTAATGCCCTGCATTGAACCGTCCGGCCCACGCAAAATCCCCAAGTCAGCCCAGCCCATCCCCATGTCCCTAACCCTAACCCCACGCGCATCCGTCCGGCCGCCATCCCAAATTCCCCATTTACCTTCCTCTCCCATCGCGGCGCGCCGCCTCCAATTTCGCAGTTGAACAAAGGGCGGTCGGGACCGCTGAAGCGACAACACTTGAACTCCGTCGAAAACGAGTGATTCGACAAACCTTCAATGCCATTGCCAATTGTATCATCATCCTAAGATCGTGAGCATATCCCCATGATATCCACAGTAGTCCCAACTAGATACCGTACCGTCAGGGTTGTATTGCAGCTGCGTCTATCTCATCGCCAATCCTTGCTTGGTTCGACACCTTGTAGCATGTCTAATCAAGTGCCCCATTCCACCTGTAGACTTTGCAGACAATTCATGGTGACAAATGTTACAAATAGCATATGGTACCTCATTTCCCGCTGCGTCTTGCTTGGTTGTCCTATCGAAATTCTCCCACACTCCCGATGTAGACAGCCTCGACCTCTTTGCTCCGGTTGCCGTTGAGCCTGATGCTAACGTGGAGCCTGATGACGGAACTCCACCTTGCTCCTCCGGTTGGTTTGAGGCAGCCGCAGCCGCCTCCATAGACGCAATTTCGTCCGATGAAAGTCCGAACTCACTAAGAGCAAAGCTGTCGTAAGGACTGTCCAAAACGAAAACCGCAAAATCGAAACTAACACTATTACTACTTAAACTTAGCATAACAATAACTAACAATAAAAGTATTTCAAAAATAGTATTGTACCTCTTTCAATGACTTGCTAACGAAAATTTAAATTTTCAAATTTTGACACAAATTTTCTGAATTTTGCCAAATTAGCTCAACACGGATTGAATTTGCACAACACAATTTCAAAGAGAGAATAGAGAATGAAGGGGTGCTAAATGAGGGGGGTATGGTGCCTATTTATAGAAAAAATTTCAGAATTTTTTCAAATTTTTTGCTATTTTTAAGCCCCCAACGGTCAAAAAAAGGTCAAAACCCCCCAACCACCGATTTGTTTCGGGTCGTGCCATGCCGGGCACAACCCACGGGCACGACACGGCCTGGCAGGCCCGTTTGGGCATCTTCTTCTCCCCCCTCCCCAGGCCGGCCTTGCCCCTCGCCCGTTGCGCCACCTCCTCGGTCCTCGCCTCCCTGCGACCCCGCCACCTCCTCGCCTCCCCGCGACGATGCGACCCCGCCACCTCCTCGCCTCACTACGGCACCGCCTTGACGACCGCCACCTCCTCGCCTCCTGCGGGCCGCCTTCGTCGACCCGGCCACCACCTCGCCTCTGCTGTGCTGCCTCGTCGACCCCTTGCCTCCTCGCCTCATGGCTTCCCCAGCACCATGCAAGACTACCTCGACAACCCGCCGCCTCCTCGCCTCCCAGCATGACCGCCTCGATGACCCGTCGCCTCCTCGTCGCTCAGCTCGAAGAAGTCTGTGCGCCGCCGCCGCCGCCCCCGCCTCCTCCTCCGCTCTAGCCTTGACAACGGCGCGCGAGAATCCACGACGCCTCCTCCCACCGCGACTCACGCAAAGACCGCGGCGCCATCGCTCGCCCTCCGGCCTCGCCGCCATGACTCAGCTTCCGTGGCCGCATTGCTTGCCGCCGCCGTCGTGCGTGCCCATGCCTAGCACGTCTTGGGCCGACCACCGCGTTAAGGTGGCGGCCCAAGCACGACACGGGGTCTCGTCTTGGGGGCGACACGCCCATGATGATCTTGAGCCATCTTGTGCTTGGGCCGGGTCTACAATGTCGTGCTTCTTGCTGGCCCAGTAGGCCCTGCCCATTTGGCCAGCTCTAGACGCAGGCGCGCGCGAGGCCGACGCAGGCAAAGAAATTCAAGGGACAGGTGGGCACACGCGAGTGGGAGATAATCCCCGTGAAATGCGGACAGGGCTTGGATTACCTGGTCGTGGTCCACAATTGCGAGGTAGAGCGGCTCGAGGAAGAGATGGCACGGCGAGCACGGCGCCGCATCGGGGGAGCAGATCCCGAACACTTAGCAGCAGAAGGGGCGACCAATGGCAGTCATCGGGCACGTCAGGTGGGCAGGGTCGACGAAGTGCAGGGGCCGGGGAGGTTGTCGCCGTAGATAGCGTTGGTGCCATTGTTGGAGCGGAGGAAGTAGTTGGGGAGGTCGGCGGAGGGCTGGGGCACGGTGAGGAGGGACTTGTCGAAGGGGTTGGCGGTGGGCGATGACGACTTGGCAATTAGGGCGGGGAGAGGCTTGGGCGGCGGGAGGCGGGGCGACTTGAGGGAGGAGGGCTTGGGGAGGGAGGCGGTGATGAGGAGGTGGGAGGCGGAGGAGAGGGAGGGGGCCGCCATGGTCGGGTTTCTGTCAAAGGCGGTGGGGGCGAGGGGGACGGAGGAGGTGAAGGGGAAGGCGAGGGAGGGGAGTTGTTGCTGGTGGGCATTAGGGAGAGCGGCACGTCGGCTGCGAGGGCAAGGAGGAGGGCGCCTTAAGGCTTGGGCGGCGGGAGGCGGGGCGGCTTGAGGGCGGAGGGCTTGGGGTGGGAGGCGGTGATGAGGAGGTGGGAGGCGGAGGAGAGAAGGGCGCCATGGTGGGAGCAGTGAGGAGGAGTTGTTGAAGGGGTTGGCGGTGGGCGACGGCGATGTGGCCTGGAGCTTCGGGGCCGTGGGCAGTGACGTGTCGGTTGCGAGGGCAGGGGAGAGGCTTGGGCAGAAGGAGCCTTGGGTGGCGGGGTAGGGGAGTTGTCCGAGGAGGTCAGCACTGAGGAGAGTAGATGAGCTCATTTATTTAGCAAATTCACATGGTACATAGACTTTGCATTGAAGACTACAGTTGCTTGTCCGAGTGCTAACACGGTAGTTATACTATTTAAGCACCTTTATCATTTTGCTTGCATTGGAAGAGAGGTATTTTATATAAGTGTTTAGTATCCTCTCTCTCCTTAAACACCTCTAAATATATGCTACCATTGTACATGCCCTAAGGGATATCTCTTCAATCGAGTGTTCGTTTTAGGTTCGTCTAAATCACTGTGTTTGATACTAAACAAAATGAGATCCATATTACACATGTTTTTGTGACATGATAGGCTAATTTTTCAAATGCATAGTTGCCAACACTTAAGAGTTGCTAGTTGTCAGAACGTACCTAAAGTTGCTAGTTGCCAACACCCAGATACTAACAACTATAATTACTAGCAGATTATAGTTGCTAGTAGCTAACGGTTATAGCTGCAAGATGCTAGCAACTAATCTGGCAAGTAACACGTAGAGCTACCAGCATATTATAGTTGTTAGTAGCGAGAAGTTATAGTTGCTAGATACTAGCAACTAATATAGTAGGTAAAATTTAAAGCTACTAGCATATTATAGTTGCTAGATACTAATAACTAATCTAGTAGGTAACATATAGAGCTATTAGCATATTATAGTCACTAGTAACCAACAGTTGTCGTTGCTAGATGCTAATGTAGCAGGTAACATGTAGAGCAGCTAGCAACCAACGTAACAAAATAACATGTAGAGCTAGCAACTAATGTAGCAAGTAACATGTAGAGCTAGCAACTAATGTAGAGTTTAATACTTGTTACCAGCACGTAGAATTGATTATTATCAGCAACTAGAGTTGCTAGTCGCCAGTTCCTTTGTAGCAGAACCTATAATTACTAGTAGCGGAAATTTGTTAGTAACCGGTACCTAAAGTTGCAAATTCTCATTACCTAGGTGGTGAAAACTCTAATTACTATCAGCGGAGAGTTGCAAGCTGCTAGCACCTAGAGTTGCTAGTATCGGACACTTGAGTTACTAGCTGAGAAACAATTTTATTAATGTTTTCAAAATATATCTAATATAGGTCTTGCTTTGTTAAGCGCGTCGTATAGATCACAACAGTTAGATTGAACGCAAATCAAACATTCGGTTCAAGAGAATGTTCATTTCAAGATGGAAAGACGAAGTAGTACGAGAAGTTAGCTCCCATCTAGAGCATGTTGTGTCAGGTTGATCAAAATCGAACGAGTCCAACTCTCTCGATGTGATCGCACGCGCTACCGCGCGTAACGAAGCATTATCGATGTTTATTTGCCAGAAAAGGATGCAGTTTCTTTACATAGTGAACTAATAATGGTTCAAAGCTACATATTTCACCCAGTATCATGCATCAACACTGTTGCTGGGAGATGAAAACTTCCTAGTTTCTAGTAGTAGTGCTCAGAACACAGCACGCAATATTTACACACTTAAAAGAGGATGGCAAAGAACAGGCTCAAAGAGGTGAATAAAGGGTTAGACCAGTTGACACAATAGCTGCATTAGGTGCGAGATTGTCAGTGTCAGGCGCCTGATTTCTTCTTCATGTTCCTCCATTTGACCCTCAAGTCACATGGGAGGCGTGTCTTGTGAAACGCATCTCTGCCGTATTCTAGTATCTGAACCCACGGAATTGGCCCGTTGTCCTCTGGGGTGAATTTTGTCATTGCTTTCTGAATCACAACAGTGAATAGTGTAAGTACACAAGTCAGGACACAATTACATACACATTAGTAGCTAGGGAAATCCCAGCTCAGCAGAAAATGGTGCAAGATTTCAGCATTAGTAATGAAATTTCACAGCCGAGGTATGCTTACCCTCAAAGCTGCCTCTTCTTCTTCCGTCCAACAGAGCTTTGAGCGCCTTCCAGTTGGTGCAACAGGATTAGAGCTGCAAGACAGACATGCTCAGTTTTTGGAATCACAAAAACACAAACCATTAAATGGCACATTTTCAAATAAGGATTTTTTTTCACAATAAATGGATCATCCTAATAGGAATCTATAACAAACACTGGCATTCTAGAAGACATACGGGGTCAAATTTTCCATTTCTGCTTCCTGTTTTATGTGTGCAGCTTATTTTAATACAGGCATTGTCACATAACAGAGAGTAATACCATCAGTTCTATGCAAAACTGCATAACAATAAGAAAATGCCATTATCTATGTCAGAATCGTATGCAATTAAGTACAGTCACTATCCTAAATATAACTTCATTATAACTAACCATTAGTTCGCAAAAACTCCTGTGAAATTGAATTATCCATGAATAAAGAGGCTGTCTTTTCCTCATATCAGTATCATGACATAGTTACCGCCAGGATAAACGAACTGGTTTGGAGCACTTTCCCGACCAGCCACCGGGAACGGTAACCGGACGGTTACCGGTTTTCCCGGGGAAAATTCGGATGAAATTCGTTTGAATTTGATTTAAAACCAGCCAAAATTCGAAATTTAGAATTTGAACTTACAAAACCCGGGAAAACCGGCCGAAATTTTTTTCCCTAGTTACTGCACCCCATAGAAATTTAAGGCCTTTTAAAATTTAAACCATCTCAAAGCTAATCGGCACCATGCTATCCATGATATTGTACTAAGAATTTCAAATAACACATCTAAAAATAGAATTCTAAATAATGGAACTGTTTGTGCAAGAGGACTGGAACTCGGTAGGCTCCATCCCACCAACATCATGGTACAGCTTTATACATCGCAAGTCTAAATCAGGGGGTTCAATTTCATTTGATTCTAAATTAACCACACAGTTCAGAGTCATGTTTAATTATTCCAAAGAATGCGATTAGGGAAGATGTGCTTATGAAGTTCCTTTCTAACACTTACTAACGCTTGGGTGGATATGCATAGTTCCTTTTCCTTGATGGTGAAGGCATGTGTTGATCCTGGCACCCAAATGCTTTTTTAGAATTACTTGATACCGCTGTCTCCTTTTCTTGAAATCTTGCTTTGCGGTGTCTCATGTTTCGCCAAGGGGGTGATGATCGCTTGCCAGAGCCATTTGAAGATGTAGCTTCTATTTCATCGGTTTCTTTGGATTGGTGAGAATTTGTAATACCATCGTCTTTGTCAGCCTCAACATTCTGATTTGCAGCAGGACTGCATCTATTCTGAGATGAATGTTTCGTTTCATGAGATGAATTTCCATTACCAGCTTCTTCACAAGCTTCAGCATTTTCCACTGATTGCCCGTGCTCTGCGACCTGAACTTGTTTTCTGTTATTTTGGAGTACACAATGTTTATTCATAGGCGCAGCATCAGAATTCCGACCAAAAGATGCCTTTTCAGTTTCTACATCCTCAGGACAAGCATCACTTGTAGCATTTGTTTTCTGCTTCTTACTCTGCCGACCAGGCTCTTCATCCTGATGAGAAAGGTTATCTGCTTCAGACTGATGGTTATCTTGCCTTTTAGATGCATTACACCCATTAAAGTGATCCTCGCTATTGGCAGCTCTTTGCTGCACACCAGTAGGTTGCTCATTGTGTTGCTTGACCAATTGCTTTGTGCCAAGGAAAGCAGATAGGTTCTTCCTAGCTTCAGAATATGTTTTCTTTGCTTTTTGATATGCTTCAGTGGCTTTCGTATAGAAGCATACAGGGCAATAGAACTTGCCGGAGTCATCAAAAGCCACAGATGAACCAAAACAGCTCTCATGAGCAGCTAACAAGCAGCTGCTACATTTCAACAACTGGCCATCTTTACCACATTTTACACACAAATCTTGTTCCGTCAAGCCCTCAATGGAACCATTGGCATCTTGATCCTGAGTACAGAATGGCATATTGTCAGTCATTGACAGAAGACCAGCAGCTGCAAAGCCACTGAAACTATCATCTGAGGAATGCACATGTGATGTTTCGGCCACAGTATTCCCCACAATTTTCTTGTTTGAAGCTTGCTTAGCTCTTTTTTCATTCCCATCCCAGGGAGAGTTTGGAACAGATCTACCGCAACAAGGTTTCTGAATGTCAGTCATGTTCTTTCCAGTATTCTTCTCAGATAAATAATTGGCTTCTGAAGTTTTATTATGTAAGGCCATATTGCAGCAACGAGACTCTAGAACAGTCTGCCCACCACAGACTGTATCCTTTTTCAAGACATTGCCATCATCATATAGATCTTGATTAACTGTGTCGGCACAACTGACATCTAGATGAGACTTATCACCATTCTTCTGTTCAAGCAGTTTAGCATGCTCTGTAGTATTCTCTGGCGGATGATTGGTTTCAGATTTATCTCCTTGAATGGCCCCATTGCAGCTTACAGAATGCAAAACGCCAGCAGCTCGCAGAGTAAGTTCCTCATGACCAGGATCCTTTTCCACTGGCTGAATCCTGGCACTTCCATCATCCAGATCTTGACTTGCTTTCTCAGCACTGTCATGTTGCTGTGAATTTGGATGAGTTTTGCTGCTGTGTGGTTCTGCAATCATGGTTGTATCCTCTGCAGTAATAAACTCAGGCAAGTAGCTTGCTTCAGATATATTTGTCGGTAAAGCATCACTTCTTCTGTCAAAATCTGGAGCCACTGTAGTCTGCATGGTCGGTCCTTCATGGACAGGATCCTTCGATGACTGAATGCTGGTGCCGTCATGTGGTCTCTCTGCATCATTATGGTGAGGTGGATTTGGATATTTGACTCCACATGATTGTGGTTGAACCATGGTAGTATGATCTACCACATCCTGCTTTGACATGGGTTCGGTATTGCTTCCCAGCAAAGATGCGTTGCAGATAGCTGAAGCAGACTCAGCTGCAACTGACATGTTTCTATCTACATTAGTTGGACTCTTTCCTGGGGACCTGACACTGACACGAACATCACCAATAGTATCTTCATGAGGGTGATCGTAAGACCTACTGTCTGATGTACATGGTTTCTGAAAATAAGGAGTTGATTCCATTGGACCCTTCTGCACATTTCTTGTGTCAGTTTCGTTAACTAAATTCTCTTGCTGAAGCTGAGGACTATTTGTAGGGCACCCAAGGTTCTCTGTATTTGCATGATCATGGCTGATATTGTACAAAGATTGGTCATTGTCCTGTTTGTTGTTGCCATTCTGCACTACCGGGGACGGTGGGATCATAGATGTGATCTCTGGGTTCACTTCTCTGAGCTGAACATAAAACAAGCAGGTTAATAATATGTGAAGAGGAGTCCTTTTTCTATTTTTAACTTTGAAAATAGCTTTTTAACATACCAACTCCAAAGAAGTTTCTGGTAATGCCAGTTTCTTGATACATATAAACTTCTGGATATCTTGGCTAAATGGCGGAAGCATATCCTTCTCCAAGCTTCCTGAGCTACCGACCTGCACATTTTACATTGATGTAAAGCAACTCTCAAAATCATCTGGGCATTGAGAAGGGCTTGATGACAACCAAATTGCAGCATGTCTTAGCTTCGAAAGAATTATGAGAAAACTTGGTCTATGCCATTGACGTTCTTGGGTAAAACCGATAACGCATAAGGGTCATTTCGGCTTGGTCAAAAGGTTTTGACCTTGTCCAAAGAAGTTTGCAGTTCTGATGGCATAAAACCAATAAGGTAAAAAGCAATGGCAAAATCCGTAAGCCCGAAAACATCAGTGGCATATATGATAGATCAAATTTTATAAAAAATTAAGCAAACCAAAATGCATGAAGATTGTTTCACCAAGTGATAAGCCAAGCTTAATCACCAGGAAACACCGAAAGCCATTAGGCCCATGCATAATTATGTGATGCATAACATCTAACATGGCATCCCTGGATCCCTACACAAATTAAAGCATTTAAAACATATCACCTGTAAGGTGATGCAGTCATGATCTTTGGGAACATCGTAAACATACAACATACTAGAATGACCGTCGCTAAGGTACCAATCTGTTGGCAAGACTTAAGACAAAATTGCCAAGGGAAATATCATGTTGCCTCTCACAAGAATACATGAGCTCAAATAATAGCATGGTTTAACCTAGCAATATAGAACAACTAGAACATTGGATCAGTGACCAACTCACTGGGTAGAGACAGATTTAAGCAGAAGTTTTCCACAGAAAACACAATAGATTAAAAGCTTACATACTTTTGCTTTAATGCTCACAAAAGCCCACTATTATTTGCTTAGTATTATCTGCTTGAGTACCAAGAATGAGTTGCCTGTTAGAATGTTCGCATCAATGTTGATTGTTGAGCCCTTGATAAATACATACTATGATACATGACAATATGCAAAATCGTCCTCTTGTTATGTTCAATTCAATGAAAGAAAACATAACACAGAACCAATAAAAGATTTTTTTAAAAAAACATAATGAGAATCATCCGTGGGATCAATTGTTGTATAGTGGAGTCTGTCATCTACTCACCTCCAACTTTTAACTGCAATGGCCACTCTTTGGCCATTGGAAGAATCAAGCCATAATGAAACTAATATTTTGCATTATTAAGGGTGTATTTGAAATTATGATTTTGGATCGAGTTTGCATCGTAATACCGTGTTGCACAATCCAGGCCACAATTTAATTTAACTAGCACAATACTGATGAGCAAATGCAGAAATGGTCTCTTCCATACTATGTCTTCTGCCTTTTAAGTTCTGCTTACAGAAACATTAATGTGTTTGTGCCTGACACACAAAGGATAATAAAGCATTTACATTCACACATGATCAGAAAGTGTATCCTTATGAAACTATGTGAACAAGGTAATCCTTTAATGAAATCGTGATTCACAACATTGCAAACTTTCAACATCTCACAGTAGGATTGCTCTTGAATCAATAATAAAAATTCCAAATTTCTTACATTATTAAAGGGAATCTTTGAATCGGTTTATCGGAAAATGCACATCTAGTCAATGCGGGAAATGCAAATTCCAGTCTCTACATGGAATGCAAATTGTATAAACTTCTCCCAATTTGCTTTTCTTCTTTTTCTTTCAACCCATTGTGATAGTGACATTGCATAGCAAGAGGATCTTGCAATTGGATATTCTATCCAGATTTCAAGAGTACGAATAGATTTTTCATCTATCCATTTATTCAACCCCAAAACCCACACTTCCTAGTTCTAGCGCATCCCCTTGCTGCCTCACCCGTGATTCAACCAATGACTAACCCTACACCAACACAAAATTGCAAGCACTCCACTAAACAAATACTATTTGAATGACAAAAGGCAAATCAGAAATCAGAACCACGGGAATGTACATGGTTGCATACGCACTACATACCTCTCCAATGAGCTCAATCAGCAAGTCCTCGCAAGAGCGGGAGGCGTCAACCCTAAGCATCCCCGCCGTCGCTGCCGCGGCCTCGCCCTCGGCGGCGACGGAAACGACCTCCTGCAGGCACCGGAGAGCCACCCGCTCCCGCGTGGACTCCGGTGCCCCGGTGAGGGACTCCGGCGAGACGCCCACCAGCGCTGAGGAGCACCAATAACCCTAGGTGAGAGAATGAACACGTCGGGGCGAACGGAGGCGTAAGTGGCCCCGTTAGGGTCTGGCGCTTACCCTTGATGACGGAGAAGTCGAGGGTCTCGTCGCCGGCGAGGGCGTCGGCGACCCAGTGGGCGGCGAAGCGGGAGGCGGAGGCGGAGGGGGCCGGCATTGCGACGGCCGGAGGAGTTCGAGGGGGCAACCTGCAAAAATGCTCGCGACGGAGACGCTTGTTTAATTTTTGGGGGCTCCGTGCCGGACAAGATTCAGTGATGCCGACCGATCATCCATCGCCGATCTTAAAGCACCTCTTGGAGCCTTTCTTCAAGGAGCCATTCGAAGTAGTATCGAACTGCAGTTACTAGCAGGGGCGGACCCTCCTTCGGGCATGCTCGGGCGGCCGCCCGAGCTCCCCTCCGGCGCGGAGACCCCCCCCCCCTTCCCAGGCGACGGTGGGGCGGCGGGCGTGGGTAGACGGCGAGGGAGCGCAGCTCGGGCGACGGCGGAGGCCCCGGCGTCGGAGAGGCGGCACCCGCAGAAAAGAGAAGTAGGGGGATAGTAGCCCAAAGCCGGCCTCAAACCACAAATGGGGGGGCGGGGAGGCAGAGCGGGCTGAGCCAGAGGCGCGGTGGCCGGAGGACAAACCGCAGCCGGGCCGGCGCCTAGTCGCACGGGGGAGGCGAGCAGGTGGGAGGGCCGAACCGGGCGGCGCAGGGAGGAGCAAGCCGTAGTCGGGCTGAGGGCGTACGGGCGTGGGGAGGCGCGAGCACCACCAGGGGCGCGGCCGGGCGCAGGGCCGAGCCCGGCGGCATAGGCAGCGGCGCCAGGGGAGGAGGCGGCACCGGGGGAGAGGAGCCGAGGCGGCACGGGTGTAGGCGGCGGCGACTCACGAAAAGAGTGGAAGCTCTCTACTTCGGAATTGGGATGGCCTGGTAAGAAGGCCTAAGCTGCGAACCATCCGATCTAGGCAACGCACTGTTCAGATTAACCTAGGTCATACATATGGATCCCTCCCTGGTGTAAGCCGTCACTCGTGAGTATCTGTCATCTGTTAGTAGAGCTGGTCAAACGGACCGTGTCTGATGGGTCGGTACGAAGCACAATACTGTTGGCACGACACGATACTATTCACGGGTTGAGCTAAAGACCGCACGATAGCTTGGGAAATGGTCTGGCCGACACACGACGACCGACTGCCAAGACTTGCAAGACAAATAAGAATAATGCTGCCCAAATTATGACGCAAGATGGCCCGTTAGGCACTACGACAACGCTTTTAATATACATATATAATTTTATTTTTATTTATTAATATTTATATGATTTTCTTTCCATTCTAATACTTATATGGTTTTATTTTGTAGTTTTAAAATTTTATATAGTTCATTTTATAAGTATATATAAATTTATTTTGGTTATTTTATATATATATATATATATATATATATATATATATATATATATATATATATATATATATATATATATTCATCCTAGGATTGTTTTTCAATTTTTCATGACTAATGAGCTAAATGATAAATGTTTTAACGAGCTAGCTATTTGAACTTTAATAAAATTCTATTACATTTTCAATATGGTTGTCTTGTTTTTTCCAATTTTCATGTCAACTTCAATTCTACACATTTTTCTAAAAAATTAGAATTTTTTTGGAATTTTTATTTTTTTTCATTCTGCTAAGCCAAATGGGCTAAGCGGACTGTGCTACTGTACAAGACGAAAGGGTGATGAGTCAGGCTCGAGCTGTCATCGTCGTGTGGGTCTTACCAAGACGACATGAATAGTAGTGGTTTGAATGGGTCGCCGAGAACGGCGTCTTGAGTCTTGCGTCGCCCATTTGGCCCGCTTTGTCTGTGAGACATCCTCGAACAGGTTTGTTACATGCTTATATTAACATATAAGATACTAGCTGACTCCATGTGTTTTGCTATAAAAAAAATGTATCACTTTAGCACATCGAGCCGTTGTTATTGAGATCTGTGCCAACTAGGGATAGACCGTCCTTTCAGGTGGCCACCCGAGCTCCCCTCCCAGGCACCGGCCAGCTCATGATGTCGACACGACCGAGCACCAGCCTGGCATCCTTGGCGTCCAATGTGATAGCCTCACCCCCTTTCTCGCGCAGTTGGCCAGCAAGAACCGCAGCTTCAACATGACAGCATCGCTATGTGCAGGTCGGACAGGCCGAGCACGGCAGCTCAAGAAACGCGAGGAGAACGCATGTGATCGTCTGACCTCGCGCCCTCATTGGAGAGCAAGAAGGCGTGACCACGTTGTGGTGACGACTCATCTACCTAAAATTTTATCCTAGGTTTGCCCCTGGTTACTAGTATAATTCATTCATAGACATGATTAATTTGACCCATTAATTCGATTAATGTGGCATATTTGTGTAACGGGGTAAGGTATTATTTTGACCCATTCAATTCCCTAAGTTTTTTAGATTGCATATTTCGTAGCTGAGCTTATCGGCCGGATCAAATAGCATCACATAATCTTAATAAATAAATTGAATACCATTAACAAATACATATGAATATATCGTAATATATTACGATGAACATATTCCGATTAACTGTCCGTATAACAATTAGTTGGCCCGTGATTCTGGGATTGAAATTGAAATATGATATCGATATGTTGGAATTTTTTTTAAAATAATCTATTTTTTTATTATTAATTACAACATTATACTTGCGATAATTTTTTTTACAGAAATATGCTCCTGTCGCCGAACCGTTGGACGACTGGATGCAGTCACCCAACAGACAAACGACATTGAACTCAGCGCCCAACGGTTACGCAACATAATTGCTGTCGCCCAATGAATGGGCGTTAGGCGCTATCGCCTAACCACACGACGATAGGAGCTTCCAGTCGCCCAAAGGTTCGGCGACTGGATGTTTATATAAACCCACATGAAGTCGCCTTTACTGTGTCGAGCGACAGAACAAAAAGCTGAGCGAGAAGAGGAAGAACAAGAGAGGAAGAGGAGAGGAAAGAAAGGGGAAAAAAGAGAGGGAGAAGGAGAGGAGAGGGAGAGGGAGAGGAAGAGGAGGAAAGATTCGTCTATGAGGTAAGTTTTTACTTTATAGTGTATTTTTTGTAGTAAGTAAATAGTTTATGTAGTTAAAAATAGTGTAATAGCACCCGTAGGAAATTTTAGTTAGAGAAAAAAAAGTAGAATATCGTAATGTTATTAATTTATATGCAAGTAGAAGCGGTAGAAAACATAAGTTGGAGAAAAAAATAGTCCGTGAGGGAGAATTAGTGTTGTTTGTGAGAAATATTGTAGTTGTGTCGGTGCATGCGTGACCGACTATTATTCGGTGAATAATTAGAAAGTTGGTAAGTAGTAGTGGGTACTCTGGCGGAGCGCATAAGGATGATGAATTATTTGTATGGACTAATTACTACAGGTTAATTAGTATGAACTAATTGACTTAGGTAATTGGTATAGCTCTATAGAAGACTGGAACGCCATTTGTAGCATTTTGGATTGCAAGTTAGCGTCAGAATCGGATGGAATAGCTTGGTTTTCAAGTTAATTAGTATGGAATAGCTTGGTTTTCAGGTTGAATCAGAATAGTGTACTGCACGTTCATTATGCCCTCTGCCTGAGGGGACGAATGACGGCTTGGCCATGCTGTAGTGTAGATGTTCACAATAAGCGAAGGACCGTACAAATGTAAATTATAATGTAGCAATACTTGCATATCATGTGTTGTGATCTGACTAGTTGCAATATTGGAAATATTTGCATACAGACAATAAGTCATGCGTGTACCCACTATATTGAAAGTGCATTACGGTGTTGGCGCCTGTTCATGAAGGTCCGTCTTGGTGTTGACTTGGCGAGTTTTGGTAAGCCACTCTGCACACACGGACGGCGAGAATGCACGAATCATAGATGTGATGCATCGCTCACCCGACTTCTCCTTGGACTCTAATGTGCGCGTCGTCATACAAGGGCTTTGAGATTTGGTCTCCCACGAAAATCGGATGTGAGTTGAGAAGACCGATGCGCATTACGTGTGGAAGGGCTTTATAGAAGGTCAAACGCACCGTGGATACGAGTGTGTCTTTGCTTATGCAAGCATGCCCAAAAGAAGCATGTAGTAGCCCGCCCAGATATCATCCGTGTAGTGGGGTGGCCGGGTGCCCAACATGTTGGTGAAGAAGAGGACCGGAGGCGGTGTTCTGAAGGGTTCGAAGGATGTTGCTCGTGATTTAGCCTTACGCGAGATACCTAGAAGAGGAAGATCGGTCATCGCATGGTGAGCCTACTGAGACGGTGATGAAGGAGAGTATAGGGAGTACATATTACATCAAATGGATAGCGATGACCGGATAGCCTTGGTTGAAGAGGAAGTTGTATAGGAGGACGACGGACAGATTCCGATGAGGATTTGAGCTCCCATCCCCTGAATGGAGCAGATTGACATCGAGGTGTAGCTACGCGTGATGAGCACGAATCGTCGTGGGAGTATCATGCCACGGAGCTTCGGTTGCACTCAATGTCGTTGTGTTGTTAGGCAATAGCACCTAACGCCCATCCGTTGGGCGGTGACAATTATGTCGCATAACCGTTGGGCGCTGAGTTCAGTGTCACTTGTCCGTTGGGCGATTTGCCGCCCAACAGATTCGGGCGACAAGAGTATATTTCTATAAAAAAAAATATTATCGCAGGTATAATGTTGTAATTAATAATAAAAAATGGATTATTTTAAAAAAACGATATGTTGAGGTGGTGGGCTCGGAACCGGATGTGCTGAAATTGTGTATAGGAGCCTCACGGGCTTCGATTCTTGCAGATGAATTATGCCCTTCAGAACGCCCTCAAAATCCTTAAGTTGGATTAGTTAACATATCATGTATTGTGTGTGTAAATTTTTTATTAATGTAAAAACTTTGGTTGTTGTAATAAAGTTTGTCTCAAATTTTTCAAATTTTAAACTTGAATTCAAGCTTTAAGATGAATCCAAAAAATGTTTCATTAAAAGTTGTTGGAAATATTTTATTTAAATACTAGATTATTTATCATGAATTAATATTATTTTTAACAAATTTTTAGAAGTTATTTTGATCTCACCAAAATTCAAACCACTACACTAATGCAATTTTGAAAATGATTTGTTTCGACAAATTCTAGTATGAACAGTACTTAAAATTATTTTTCCTAAGTCCTATTTGATTCTCTTAACAGCCACAAAATTTTTAGAATTTTTCAAAATTTTCTTCTATTTGGTTTTGGCCAGTCAAACATTTTGGCATTCCGGTCAACATTAAATCCAAACCTTAGTCGCCTTGACCTGTAGCAACCGAGCCCAACCTCCACTTGACTCGACCAGACCACACCCATTTGTTCACACCCGACCATGCTGTTCCCTTTTCTCTCTGATGAGCGGGCCCCACAGCCTGAATAGTGGCCGTCTTCCTCAGCGCCGCTCGTCGGGCGCACTGGCGCTCTACATGCTCGCCACGGAGCTCGACAATGCCACCTGGTGCCCACGCGTTGGTCTCTTAGGCATCGTCTGAGTTTCACTTAGCTCCCTATCCCACTCATTCTCTCCCTCTCACGCTCTTTTCTTCTCACCGCTCTTTTCTTTGTCGCCTCCGAGAATGGAGACGAGGAGAGCGTCGTCGCGTTGAAGTCTCCCAAGGACCCGTGACCTCACCGTCGGAATCCAATCATGATGCCGCATCCATTTTGGCCCATCCGAGCTTTCCTCGACCATGGAATCGCTTAGCATGTTGTCTTCGTCCTCGCAGCCGATGGCCATGGCCGCGTAGCGCGTAGAAGCTCCGGTGAGTAATCCTCCGGTGTCCATTAAGATCGCATTGTCTAGCTAAACTTACCACCGGGTCTAATTAGCTTTTGGTGCATCCTCGAGGGAGTATGTTCCATTTCTTCTCCATCAACGGTGGGCCTCCTCCTCCTACCATTCGGGCACCTCCGACCCTCATCGACGACATCGTTTGGTGTGTCGCGTTGCACGAGATGATGTGATTCCAAGGCGGGCCTTACCGAAGTTCCTCGACGCCCGGAGCATTGCCTCCACGAGAGACACATCTTCGTTTCTGCCTCCGACCTCCAAGGGCTCGCCGCCGGCCATCTCCGGTCTCCACGTCACCTTCATCAAGTTCATGATCTTTGCTCGACCCGGACGATTGATTTCGAGCCCAAAGACCCCTAAGAATGGCGATTCGTTATGCATGCGTCTGCGGCTCTCGCCAGTGAGAGTTCCGTTTAACCGTCGGCAGATTAGGGTAATAACCATCATCATTTCTTAATTGTGTTCTTAATGTATTTATGACATGTAAGTCCCACAGTAATAAACTTGATTAGAAGTTTAAGAAAAACTCATTTAAGTCTTTAAGCCTATGACAGGTGGGCCCGTTTAGCCGGTTAAATGAAAGTTCATGTGTTAGAATACGTTTTCACTTTTGGCAAGCGTATTTCCTTTGCGTTTGGATCAAATCTTCGTTTTAGTGATTAGAAGACGTATTCAATCGAATACGCTTTCAGCATAGCCATCGGCTGTGACCAAGTCAAGCTGACCGGGTCAAACTCTTGACCCTGGCCCCGCTTGTCATTCTCTAAGGCTAGCTGAGGGTGAGTGAAAAACGTATTTAATTCGGTTAGTAATTCCGAAATGATTTAAAGTTGTATTGAAAATTCATATAACTTGGAAAATTCATAACTAATTCAATTTAACTCCAAATTGGATGAAATCAATTTTGTTAGTTTCCATTTTTAATCTAATTTCTTAGGTCTAGGTTTTAAATATGTTTCTATTATAGAAATTTTTTATAATTATTTTATTTTTACATTAATGACTTTAACTTTGTAAAATGTGTAGAAAATTCATATGAGCTCCAAATGAACTAAAAATTTCACCTAAAATCACCTAAAATCTTAATCTACCTACTGTGTGAATTGCATGCAATTTTGAATGATTTGTTATTATTGGCTTTATCTGGAGTTTGTTGCAATATCATCTTTTCGTTAGGTTTTCGACGATTCCGACGTAAATTGAATTCAATTTGAGGGTAATTCGAGTGGTACCAACAAAGGCAATCAGTTTTTCCCTTTGATGCACGTTGAATTCCTATTACTTTCAAAAACTATTTATGTTGATTTTCAAGTATTCTATGCATCGCTTTAATTTCAATTACCTGTATGTCAATTGGGTAATTTAGTTATATCCTTTTGTTGCATTGGCCTTCCTTGAAAATTGATTACCCCTTTTTCCTTGAATAATTAAGATTATATGTTATATGGGTTATTTGATAACTTTTAGAACGATGCTTAGCCATGCTAGTAGATGTAGTCGAAAATGGTTGATGGTGCTAGTCTATCGCCAAGACAAAAATTGAATTATGATTGGAATTGAGGATTATGTTCAGATCTTGAATCTAATTATTGTAGGACATGTTGGTCCTTGGTTCTGTACATTTTAACTTGGACGGGTTTAGGATTATGTTGAGAAATTGTGATGAAATTATGTAGTCCCGTCTGAGTGATTAAGGACCTGGTCTGTGTGGTGTTGAACCAAGCCAACCGTGCAACCACATGCTGGGTTAATTGTGAAGGTTTGGCCTATTAATTTGTAGTGTGTTTGCTATCAAACCACAAATAGATTGACAATGGTTGTTTTTGTATTGTCAATCTAGTGGGGGTATGATAAGTTTTGTCTTACTTGCCCTTAAGGGTTGCTTGTGTTTGCAGAAAAGCTTCGCAAGAACTTACTTACACAACGAGGTGTAACCAAGGTTTAGGCGACCGACAGTCTGCCATGGTGTGTATCCTCGGGTTGGTTTAATAGTTGACACATGACATTGTAATCTACCTCGTTATGATATCTCACCACACTCCTACTAAGAGTGCATTGGTCGACATTGAGAGATATTCATATCATGTGGGTAAAGCAGCACAAACTCTACAGAGTCTTAAATCTATTCGAATACTCGTGTCCCCGGTCATGGACATTACTTGTGGGAAACCATACACAATTAGTTGTTGGGAATAGGAAAGGGTATGGTTGGGAATGAAATGTTATCACGAACAGAAAATTCGTGTATTGATGTTAGTTTACCCAGGTGAAGTGGCCACTTTGGGTATGATTTTCTTGATGATTATATCTTGGAAATATTGATCGTGAATTGGAGAATCTACTATTATATTATATTTCAAATGTTTGTCAAAATGGCAATTTCAATCTATGTTAGTCATCTTATCAAATAACTTGGCTTTACGCTAAAAAAGAACTATTTTAGCTATTCTTTGACACCAAGTGCATTTAATTAAACTTGTTATTCGTAAATCTTGCGAGTACGCTTTTGTACTCAGTTGGTTTGTCTTTGTTGCAGTTTAGAATGTCATAATTAAGGTGATAACGATTAGTGCTTCGGCTTTAAGCCCTGTTTGATACAGCTTCAGATTCTAGCTTCTCGTCTGAATCTTGTGAAGCAGTACTAAACACGTAGCTTCTCAAAATCTCCTGATTCTAATTTTCGCGAGGAACTGCCTCAAAAATGAAAAAAAGGAGAATTCCGACAGGCTCTCGGCCGATTTCCGCCGCACGCCGTTAACACTTCGTTGGTGAAGCCAACACTGCAGACAAGCGTGCGCGCCTCGCCTTCTCCAGTAGTCCGGTGGTCGTCTTCTGTTCCCGGCAGCGGCGGCGGCGGCCGGAGAGCCGATCTTCCGATGAGTGAGGTGAGGCCATGCCGATGCGTCGATATCATCTCGTATCTCCTCTATTTCCACTGTGTTCTTTGGCATTTCATTTCTTTCCACTCCCGCAGCACGGGCGCCCGCGACCTGTTCGACGGAATGCCTAGGAGGCGCAACAGCAAGAAGCGCAAGGGAGCGGCTGTGGAGAGCGGCGAGGACCGCATCGGCTCTCTCCCGGACGCGCTCCTCCACCACGTGCTGTCGTTCCTACCCTCCCACGAGGCCGTCCGGTCAAGCGTGCTCTCCCGCCGCTGGCGCGACCTCTGGAGGTCCGCGCCCGTCCTGCGCATCATCGACGACGAGCTGATAGCGTGGAGCCAGTCCGATACGTTGAGCTGTGGATCCGGCACGCGGTAATGTGCAATGTTCGGCAGAGTCATTGTTCGCTCAAGTACCAAACCCCTGCTGCTAGTCAACGTGCCTCTCATTTCCCAGCACTTGACGACCTTAGAGCTTCAGTGTGTAGAGATGGACGACAGCGCTCTGGATTACTCAAACTGTCCTGCACTGGAGGACCTTGAGATGAAATATTGCAGAATTTCCGCCCACAAGATGTCGTTCCAGTCACTGAAGCGTCTCTGCATCACCGGGTGTGACTTCACTCGTGGTTTCCGAATGCAGATTTCTGCCCCAGGCCTTGTCTCACTACGAGTGAGTGATAATGGTGGCTGGGCTCCTTTGCTTGAAAGCATGTCGTTGCTAGTAACAGCATTTGTCAGACTAGGAATTGATAAATATGTTTGGGATCGATCTTAGAATTGTTAGTGTAATTTACCTAGTTGCAATTGGACCTGTTTAACTATCCATTCTGTTTTCTCTTGCCTTTTTGGTTCATGTGTGGTTTTGTATCATGACTTTGGATCATACCCTGCTTGAGGAATCTGTTGGCTGTTGCCCATGTTTGGTACTTCGGTTGGATCTGCTAGACTGCTACCCATTGTGATTTCCTTATGTGTTCTTAAAATTGAGGTGGATTAGCTGGTATCTTTTATTACAATTGAATTATTACAACCAGGGTAACATAGTCTATTTGTCTCTAATCCTCTCTTATATGGTTTTTAGATCCAACCTACCAGCCAAACGTTTTCAACAGACAGCTCCAGATTCTCAGAGAAGTGAATTTTAAAGAATCAGAAGCAGAATATGGAAAATGAGAATCTGGAGCTCTACCAAACAGGGCCTTAATCCCAGTCGGTTACCCTTGGGGTTGTCATCAGGGCTTGCCGAGCCGCGAAATGGAAGTCTAAAAGATGACACATCTATATTTAATCCAAGTCTTTGATTCTATTTGGGAAAAAGTTAGATGGTCTAGATGTTTTCTTTTTTCAATTAATGTGGGTATTTCTAGCTATTATGATTATTGTTAGAGTTTCTAGCTTTTTTTCTTCTATGATTAACATGTGAGTTTATAGGAGAGTCTTCGATTAGTATAAATATAGACGTGTCAATGTTACACTTCCCTTGAATTTGGTAGATTGTGCGGTCATTTTGCTGAGCAACTCGGTAGTCGTGAGTCTCAGTCAGTATATGATTTTTTGTGTTGAGCATCAAGCACCATAACATGGCATTTAAACGAACAACTACAAACTGAAAATTTTAGAACGGCAACACTTTTTTTTAGCTCGGTTCGTAATTTATCTTCGGCATCGACCACTAATTCCAAAACTAAAGCATTAAACAGCCGATCAAACTAATATTTTTATATTTGCAACGTTCTGATCCAACAGCAACAAATGAGACAGATAGACAGATTACTGCAAAATAACCTCCCAAAGAGTGACGTTTTGGACATGGAGACAGTATTCAAAACATAACTTTGATCACTGGTTCCTACTGTAAATATATTTATAAACTTACTAAAATTATAATATTGAACCGACGACCAGTCCACCATGCATATGGCAACGGCACGACAGCTTCTAGTGGCAGGAGATTGAACCGACATGGAGCGGGTAGGCGGAGGAGTCGGAATATCGGAAGGAAACGGTCTCGGCGGGGCCCATCGGGCCACCGTTCTTGACGAGGCAGTTGTTCTCGCCGACGCGGCGGAACTGGCTCGGGTCGACAAGCTCCGTTGAGGCGAACTCGCCGCATATGATGTGGACGTTGTACACCGCGCAGCCTTCGCACTTGTTGATGATCACCACATCGTAGGTAGGGATGCCGCTCGGCAGAGGCTGGCCGCTGGACTGGTAGACCACCACGTTCTCCACAGAGCAGCCGTCCTCTCCGTCGATGAATTAATATTGAAGCGCCTGCCTGCATGAAGGAAAAATATATAGCAAAACAAATTTTTAGAGTTGAAGCGCGCGCAGGAAAGAACATTTTTATTTTATCAACATGAATCCGTTAACTTGCTAAAATACGAGCGAGCAAGATGAACTTGAAGCATTAATTATTTCACCGTGGCTAGCCTGTCTTACTGAATCTAGCTTAGCTTGCGCGAAAAAGATAGCAACACGTGCGTGCGTGCGTGCGTACCTTGACAAGGCAGGACGAGCAATTAAGCTGACGAGAACCAAAGCAGTTGCGATGTTTTGAATCGATCACGTACGTACGTACTAGATCGATCGGCTCTTGCCACTGACGTCTGACCTGGTTGATTAGCTTGTGAAGAACGAACGATCGATGTTCGTACGTGAACCCCGCCGATTCAATTGTATCTCCCAGTATATATGGTACAGATTATAGTGCGATGATAACAAGGAAAAGTTACGACATATTTGGTACATAAAAGGATGCATGGAAGGAGTATTGCGGCAGGAATAGGCCGGATTGGGTAGTAATTAAGCGATTAGGTTTGAATCCATGCAAGCCGAATATATATGATCCTGGCTGTGACACACGCTACGCATGTGGACTTGATATCTTTCAATATGCATGCATGCATGCTTACCATGTATACTATAATAACACCTTGTACAGCTCCTGTTGGCTTGTACTAGTCCTCTTGGCTAATTAAATGTCTGCGTCACGCTACTCCGAACTACCTCATATATGAGTTTATTTTTATTACATTTTTTTTGTAGAGCTGATGTTACTATAAACCTTGATCGAAGGTGTACCGTACATACTTGGAGGCAGAGGTTGGTGATCTGCACGCTGTGGGTTGGGTTGGGGTGCGGTCCGGCAAAAAAGGAGTAGCACCGTACCGTAACCAGGCCGGGCCGGCGTGCTCCTCATAGCAGCCGCTTGGCCCGGACCCCGCTCCGTCGACGGGAGCCGGCAGATCGATGCATCCTGACGCGATTCACCTCGTTTTTATCTCTAAAGTTTTGTAAAATTATGCTCTTTCTTCCGGTGCATTTTTGTGAAATTATGGTTCCTTTTTGGTTTTATTTGGAATTTATTTGCGCACCCCCTGACCATGTCGATTCCAGTTTTGAAATGCTATGTTGTTTTCATTGTAAATATCTAGTGCATGCTTAGTTTTTTTTAAAAAAATTGCTACTTTTTGCATAGGAATTAGATAATGCCAATTAGTGAAACAAAAACTACCTTGGCGTTGAAATATCCTATCGCCATTGTCACCCTAGGAATAGTTACCCACTTATTAGAAATAATTTGGTAGAACTTGCAATATAGCAAGCAAATGCTGAACTTTTTTTATTATTAATTAACCTTTTTTTGAATTTTATTTTAAAGTTAACCCTCGATGCACTTTATTTCCAATTCTGACCCTTTTGGTCGCGCCACGGGTGGTGGCGTGACAAAATAACACTGTCACGCGCCAGGATAAGTCCCCAAAATAGCACTTTTTATCACGCCACTGATTGTGGTGTGACTAAATAATATTGTCACGCCACTTCTAATGGCGTGACAAGAGTTTGACCAAAAATGGGCTAGCGTGACAGTGTTGTTTTGTCACGCCACAGTGTGGCATGACCAAAAGGGTTAGAATTGGAAATAAAGTGCGCCGGGGGTTAACTTTAAAATAAAATTCAAAAAAAGTTAATTAATAAAAAAAATCGCAAATGCTTCACCATGCTTAGAATTACAATTTTGAGAAAAAAAATACAAGAATAGGAATGGGAAACTTTGCCAAAAAAAAAACACTTATAACACATTTTTTTTTGATATAGTCATACTTATGGAAAACTGTAACAGCCCAAAATCCTTAAGTTGGATTAGTTAAGCATCTGATGTGCATTTATGAAATTTTGGACCTTTTTAAAACTTTTTGTTGCAAAACAAATAGGTTACAACTTGGTTTTCCAAAACCTAGAAATAAAAGTTTTTAAACAAAATAAAAATTTGTCAAGAGTTTGAAAACTTAGTTCGGAGTAGGGTATAAAACCCTATGTAGAAAATCTTTTGATTTTGAAGACTAGATTTGAAACTAGTAATCCTATACTTCTTCTCCAATTCAAACGCTCAAAGTGAACTTAGGGTAAAACTAAAAAGGTCTCAAACATGGGAGTATTCATTTTGGGATTCAAATTATCAATAGTATAACCTCAGTTGCTCATTGAATGCTTGAGGTACTTTCAAAAGATTTCTCAAATTTCAATTTGCAAATATACTTTCTCAAACTCAGAAATACGAACTGTCATTTATGTTGAAAATATAGTAATACCCATAGCTGAGAATATTGTAATTGGATTTTATACGCCCTGTTTCTTGTTTAAATTTTCCTGGAATTTTTGGAGGTTATTTGGTTTCCATTTTATTTGCATGCTCAATTTGAAATTGAAATTAAAATACAAACAAATCAAGTGAATAGTGCCTAGAAATATTTTTCCTAGGTTTTGGTACATATTAGAGACTCACCCTAAGAATTTTATAATTCTTAGAAATTATTTGCTATTCTAAAACCATCAGTCAAAGAAAAGATTTGAAAGTCAAACATCAAAAAGGGGGACTCAAAATAATTCTAGAGAAACATGTAATACATGAAAAACTCTAGAAAATTTGTGCAAGATTGTGCTTAGAGTCGATGACCTCCCATATAAATTTTGGGAATTTTGGAGTTAAGAAACTACCTCTAAAAATCCCTTAAGTCTCAGCCTTCTTATCAAAAGTCTGAAAACACTATTCCTCCGACCTCAGCTGAACCAGACCTGGCCGCCCCTTTTCTTCTTCCCTGGGACTCCCATGCCCACTCCAGAGCTGCGCCCTCGCTTCTCTGGGCCCGCTGCAGAGCCCCGTCGCGTCGCCAGCGCCCTGTCCTGTCAAGCCCGCGCCTGCCCCGCCATGTGTGCCCGCTCAAGTCGTCGCTGCGCACGTCGCCCATGCTGACCCGAAATGGAGCAACATTTCTTGGCTTTAGGTGCTGCAGCCCCATTGCCCCCAAGCCCTTGTCTCCCATTCCCCTTTTCTTTTTCACTGAGCACCAAGGAGCCAAGGGCTGGCCCCTCACCCACCGAGCTCACCTCCCAGCTCCTTCCTCCCTCCGCGGCCCCAGCCCGCGCCGCCGTCCTCACCCGCCGCGCCGGCCACCTCCTCCCAACCTGGCGCCGCTGCTGCACCGCCTCCTCCAGGCCTGGCGCCACCAGATCTGCCGCCGGCCACCTCCCCTTCACCACCAAGCCGTCCCCTGGTGGCTCTCCTCCATGGCGCCACCACCCGGCCCGGCTCCTCCCTCCACCGCCGGATCCGCCTCCTCCCGGCCCGGTTGCGCCGTCCTCGTCTCCACGTCAGCCGCCTCCCAGCTCCCCGGTCCGGAGCCGCCGTGCCGCCACCCCAGCTCCTCCCTCCATGGCCCAGCTCGCGCCGGCCGCATCTCCAACCTGGCGCCGCCGCTGCTCCCCTGGCCCGGCCATGGCGCCGCCTCCCCGTCTCCTCCCAGCTCGCCAGCGCCGGCCACTACGCCCCGGGTGCCCGCTCGCCAGCCTACCCCAGCAGAGCCACGCCCCATTCGGCCCGAGCTCCTCTCTGTGCTCCTTTTTCTTTCTTCTTTCTTTGTCTCCCTGAGAAGAAGGGCCTCCAGTAAGAACAAGTTATTACAGATGTTTTTAGACCTTTTTACCAACTGTTAGAATACTCAAATCAAATTAGTAACTGGATAAGTGATTTCTGAAGGACTTAGTGTTTGGCAGCAGCTTAATTTCAATTAGGAAGTTGTGCTGTTGTAGGTGCTAGATCAGAGATAAGTTGTTTTGTCTGTTGGTTAAACTGTAAAGGAAATCTGTAGATGTCAAAACTGACAATAGGATTGTGGTGTTCCAATACCTGTAGCTAGAACTTTTGTCGTTTCATCTAGCTAAGTTGGTGTTGAACTAATTAAATCACTCATTGTTGTGTTTAGCATTGTATAAGTGAATCTGTGGGAAGGTTTTTGACATGTCAGAATAGTCTTTTGAGCTGAGAGGGTTAGTGGAAAATTTTGTTTTGTTAGTGGAACTCTTTTGCGAAACTCACTATCTTTTTGCTTTTCAAATGTCAGTTAAGTCACTTAGGTGAATCCACAAATGCAATAGTTGAATTTTGTAGAAAGTTGTCCAGTAGCACTTAAGTCAGTCAGGTGCTCTATTGTAGGTGCTTGAGCAGTAATCTGAAGATTTTCAATGTTAGGTTAATGGCATTTTAATGCAGTAGCTAGCAATGTTAGTGTTTTGATTAGTAGTTATACTGCTATTTAACAGAAGCAATCAAATCTGAAAATCATTTAGGGTTAAGAATGTTCTGAAATCAGCAGTGAATAAGCTAATTTCCTTTTATGCTTTGTTGAGTAGGGAAGGCTTTGAGAATACAGTTTAGAGTCTTCAGTGAGTTCTATTTTCCTGGTTGCTAGTGTTTGGGATAGCTTTGTTGGGTTAAAAAGCTTCTGGAGATTAATCTAATGGGAGCTCCCCAATCTGACAATCTAGTGGTAATTTTCAAAACCAGCAGGGAGCCCTTGGGTTGGTTGGTAAAGTTTGGTAAAGCAAAGAAAGATAAAACTCATAAGTATGGTCTTAGCATAAAGCTTAGTCATGTAATGACTATAAAAAGGGCACACTTAAAACATGGAATTTCCTTGATAAATAGGAAATAATAACAAAAATCATTAACTTGGGCTGGACCTTCCATACTAGTCATGTTAAGAAACTCTCATTAAACCGGTATCAATTTAGTTAATGATTAACTAAAATAATCTTACGAACATATAAGAGGATTGTTTTTGACTGTATGATCATCGTAGTTGTATACATAGAATGCCTAGTAAGAGTGTTTGCGAGTGCTAGGTCAGCCCCAATGAGATAAGGCGGGCATGGTTTATAAAATTCCGAAACGAATTATTGTCGCACTAGAAATTGTTTTAACTTCAAAAATACATAAGTATTTCTCTGTAACTCCAAATTGAGTGGAACCAATTTTGTTGGCTTCCACTTTTAATGTACTTTAACTTGGAATAGGTTTGAAACATGTTAATGTCCTAGCAAATTTCGAAATTGGAAGTAATTTCTGGAATGAACTATTTTTACACTAGAAATTGAATTAACTCCAAAAGTTCGTAAGTAATTCATTCGTACTCCAAATGGAGTTGAATCCAATTTTCATATAATTTTATCCTCTATCCATCTGTGTAATCCTTATACCCCCGCTATCCTACAAAATTTCGCTAAATAATTTAATTCGGATGAACAGTAACAGATGAGAATTAAATTGATTTTTCTGAAATCTGAATTTCAAACTACTATAGCTCTCACATACTAAATCCAAACGGAATAATTCTTTCACCTAAATTCATCTTAAATCATGCTCTTCTTTCTGTGAATTTTTCATGATTTTTGGATGACTTTGAATTCTTGAGTGTTCTCGGTGTTATTCGTTCTTATTTGCTCTTCTCGATTCTTTCGGTAGGTTCCGACGATTATATTGAATACGAGAGTGATCCTCTCAAAGAAGAAAGTTATCTCGTGCAAAGGCAAGCGGTTTGATCATATCCCGTTAATCCCATTACTTTCAAAGTCTAATACTTTGTTTAACTTGTAGGTATGCATGCTTTTGTGTCAAAGTAATTTATCGTTTAGAGGTAGCTATTCCTATTGCATGGTTGCCCTTAAATTGTTATCCCCTGCCACAAACCATAGGTTAATAATATCATTGTTGAATTAGAGCGGTGATTTAATTATGCTCTTCTATTGTCTTTATGTGTCATGCTTAGAAATGCTTAGCTACCCAGAGAATTGGGCGGTTGTCGACATTATGTCGATGAAATTGATCACACAAAAATTAATATTCCATTATGTCCAGCATTTGAGCTTTGTTACTTTGTAAATAAACAAAAATAAAAATAAAAATTGTTATTGACTTGGGCACAATGGATGTTGGTGTGATTTGTTGGGTGTGAACGGAATGGTGCCTAAGTCCCCAAGGACCGAGTTACTTGTGTCACTAAGCCAAGCGCTTTTGCTTGCTAACCACACGAGGGGGATATGGGACCTCTCTTGACTAAGTACTTTGGGAGGAGTTAATTATGAGCTGGTCAGTGGGTATGTGTGTATTATGTGTGGTGTTGGGAGGGGAGCATTAACAGATCGGCCATAGGCTGGTTAATGTGTCCTTATCCCCGTGGGTTGCGGCTCTTAATTAGCATCGTCCATTGAAAATGTCTCGTAGGACTTAGCCGTGCCGGCATACCAAAGGAAGTGTGCTAAATCTAGTGGCGAAAAGGCGATCTGACGTGTGGGTACATTGGTACACCCCTGCAGGGTTAAAACTATTCGAATAGCCTCGTCCTAGGTTATGGACATGCTTGGTAAGGTCGTGCAAGAACTAGACTACAACATTTAATTAAAACGTGATGGGTTGGTATGAATGGATGTTCATACTATTGTTGTGGTGACTATTGGGTTAGTCATTTCCAGGCTGTCTTTACTGTTGTTATTATTATTGTATCGTTGTTATTTCAACATTTAAAAATGCCTTGTCAAATTGCTTTAAATATATTACATTATTGCAAATGAAAACTTGCTTTATGCTAAAATGAGTCCAAAGCCTCATCCACTTAAATAAAGCTTGCATGTAGCATATGTATAGGTCTGTTACTCTTGCACGTCAGTCTTACGAGTATATTTTTGTACTCATTTGCTTTGCTTAACTGTAATTGTTGCAGAGGAAGAAGTGGATCCCCAAGGGATGCACTTTTGTGAGATGTGCTGCGGGTTCGACGACTAGGTTGGTGGTCCGGTTGGTTGTCTTGTGGGTTAAGGCACACTAATTGGCTCTTTTGTTATTGCCATCTTATGGCTTTTGCTTCCGCTGTTTATTTATCTCTTTAGCTGTTTAGTTGTTATTTGGCCGGTCGGCCTCTTTTGTAATAACTATATTATGTATGTCTGTTGTTTAGTAAAGTTTGTGCTTCGTTTCTATGTTTGTATGGAATTGATGCATGATTTTGTAAAAGGGTGTGTATACAGCACTTCTGGGATGTATACATTTTCCCGAGGCACGGGATATTTGGTTTGTGATACTAGGGTCAAGTGGATGGCTAAGTATTACAAGTTAAATACCCCGGGGTCTCACAAAAACTTATTTTGGTAAAATAAGGCACGAGTGGTGGCGCGGCAGCGGAGGCACGAGGGTGCCGGTGGGGCAGGACATTGTCCCGAGGGCACGTTGAGGTAAGTCCAACCGCGTTGGATCGGCTCCTCAATTGAGCCAACACCTCCGAGGTAAGTCCAACCACTTGGATCGGTTCACCACTCGAACCAACACCTCGATCTACTCAGGGTTGCTCTTCCTCTACAAGGAGAGTAACCTTCCCTTTGAAGCTTCTTTCCACGTCATTTTTCAATTTGGTGACTTTGTCCTTGAGCTCTTTGTTTTCCTCTACAAAGTTAGTCTCAATAAGCATAGAGGAAGTAGAAGCATCTATTTTTGAGCTACAAGGATTATCTTGTAAGTCATCACAAGAAGTGGATACTTTGGCGACGTATCTGTTTCTTAAGTTAAAACTTTGTCATTTTAAAAGAGTTTTGAGATCTGGACAAATGATTGCTAGTGAGAGTGCCTTCGTGCACGAGATCCGGTATGTGGTTGACTTGTCCGGACCCACAAGGACCGAACTTTGGTGACATCGTTAATTCAAGTAAAACTCGTGCTTCCACACGCGGGTTGGGAGCCGCTTGGTCAAGTAGGGGGAAGGTTTTGATTGGGTTAGGCCTCAGGTGCTGTGAGGACATTTGTATTTGATCATTTGTTCATAGGAGCCAATGTAATTTTCTATAGTGTGCATGGGAGCACCATTTTTCTTTATTTATATTGCATCAGTATATCCAACATAACTTGCGAGCCCGCTTAGCAAGCGCTATCAGTCGTTTATACTAAGTTAGGGGTTCATCTCACAAGGAGGACCTGGCTCAATACCACTTTCTTGCCGAAAAATACCGAATCTCGAGTTCCCCGGCCGACACACCATATGAAGTGTGTTAATTCCGGTGGCTTACGGGCTAGTCGAGTCGTGTGAGTAAAGTGGTATACCTCTGCAGAGATAAATCTATTCGAATAGCCGTGTCTACGGTTATGGACAATCTCTTGAATTCGGGAGTCACTATTGTTAGACTTTGATTAAAATTTGTGGGTACAACTTGGTATTAGGCTCGAACGGGTTTTTGTGCATGTTAGTGTATCAAAGTGGGCTACCACTTTGGTTTTTGTTTGATTCATTTGTTTATCAATGTATTACTTTATCACATGATTTACTTCTACTTCAAATCTGATTTTGAAATGACATTTGAAAAACTAGTATGTGTAGATTGAAAATTGTTGCGTCTTTCGCAAAACTAAAGCCGCTAATGCTATCCTTTGAATGCCCATTATGCATAACTAATTTTATATTTGTGTAAGACTTGCGAGTACATTTTGTACGTAACCTAGCTGCAATGATTCAGGTGAAGAAGACTTCAAGCCCGATGAGCTCGTTAGTGTCGATTTAGGCGACACTGACGAGTAGTGCTATTATTTAACTCCCAGTCGGTTGCCATAGGTTATGGGCATACCTTGCTAGACTTTTGGTTTATTTATATCATTTCCGCTGCCACTCTAAGTGTTTAATTGAATTTGGCTGGTCGACCCTTTTGTAATCGATGTAGACTTGAACTATTATAATGTATGTCGTTCTTTATGTCTTTGTATGAATGTTGTATGGATGTAATCAACGTTGAATGAGAGTATGAGCGTGTTGGTTGCTAATCTTGAGAGCCAAAATGATCTCATACTCGCTGTTCATGAATTCCCTTTTAACTCATTAAGTGTAGTCTTGAACCGTTTAGAGAACCGATTATCATGTAGTGCTTGCAAAGGAGCAATATGCATGATCGTTGGAGCTCTAGTTCAGGCAAGAACTCTCGCTTAGATGGAGTTAAATTGGAATCCATTTATCATATGCCCAGAGTTATTTCCTGTAACATCCCAAATGTATAATTAGGGTTATTCAAGCATAATTATATGTGTAGAAATTAAAACTTTTTCTCACATCTTGAAAAACCCTAAAATCTCATGCGATTCTTGTCCAAGAGTTGTGTAATCCAAAAACACAAAGCTCTTGTTGACCAAAAGTCAAATTCATATTCCATCCATCTTAAATCTTGTGCCAATCAATTGGAAATATTTTCCTTGGTCCAAAAACTGATGTGGGACCCTCTGAAAAATATCATGAGTTATAACACTTGTTGATAATTTTGGAGGCAAAACAATCCTTTAAACAACCTTCATGAATTTCCTGAGAAAATGCAGTGCATAATAACCTCTGAAAATTTTATGCAAGGTTAAGCTCATTGTCAGCAAGCTCCTGTAAAAATTTCATGAATTTTGGAGTTGAAATGCTATCCCAAACAATTCTGTTAAGTCTCAATTTGTTAGAAACTAAATTTAAAAGCCTACACTTGTTCCTTGGGCTAGCCATGTTCAAGTGGTCCAGCCCAACCATGTCTGCACCTCACAGACCTCATCTCCATTTGATCAGTCGTAGTGTTGGATCTACATCCAACCGCCACGACCTCCTCTCAGTCAACACCGCAAGGACCTCCCAACCTTGTCTGGTCATAGCCCTTGGATTAACATCCAACCGCCCCGACCTCCCGGCTATCAAACCTCAAAACCACCTTCCACCTTGTTGAGGTCTTGGCCCTTGGATTCAAGATCCACGGCCCGACCTCCTCTCACCTGATAAGCTAAGCAAACATCCCACCTACATGAGGTCACGGTAGTTGGATCAAAGATCCACGGCCATGACCTCCCCTGTGTCAAACCTCAAAGTCTACATCCCACCTTGATGAGGTCACACCATTGGATCAAAATCCATGGTCACGACCTCCTCCTCTCAATCTAACTAACAGACCTCCCTTTTAGCGTTGTTGAGGTCGTGAGCCGTTGGATTCAGATCCAAAGGCCACGACCTCCTCTCAAAAACATCACGGCAAGGTCCTCCCGCCTTGGTGAGGTCGAGTCTTAGATCTAAATCTAAAGGCCATGACCTCCCTTGTGCGTTGCAAGCTCAGACCTCCACCTCTTTTGATCGTAGCCCTTAGATCTAAATCTAAAGGTCCCGACCTCCCTTGCATTGCGCATCATATCAGACCTCCCGGTCATTGTGTGCCCTTGATTTAAATCCAAAGGCCATGACCTCCCTCATGTCTTTTGATCGCGCATGTTAAGTCCTCACTGGAGGTCCGCGACTGCTGGATGGAGATCCAACGCTTTGGACCTCCCCCCCCTTTTCCTCACGTGCGTTTTGCGACATGAAATCGGAGGGCCACGACCTCCCCACCTTGATCGTGTGGTGGGACCTCCTCCCACCACTTAAAACATAACGGTTCAAAAATTGATCCGATGGTTAGGACCTCTCCTGTGTCTTATCCAACGGTCACCAAGACCTCCCCTGTTCTTCTCTTCCTCCTCGCGCGCATGCATGAAGCTCTGGCAAATGCATTAATGCGTGTCGACCTTGGGGTACATTATATCAGACTCTTTGTTGACCGCATTTAATGCGTGGTCGACTTTCCGCCTCATTGGTCACCAAGATGTCACCTTGTCAACCTTTATGTCTTGTCCACCCCATGGACCAACCGTGGGCTAAGCTCACCATGGAGCTTAGCCCCACTCATAACCTTCACCTCGGTCTATAAGTCACCCCCGAATCCTCCCTTGGCTTCCTTTGCACACAATTGACCTCACCTTGCACTTGTGCGTGGTGAGCTCCTCATCCCCAAACTCACCTCCCATCTTGGGCGCCATTGTTGATGTCCTTGGAGCTCCTCGGTGAGACAAGGGTTCCAGTGGCTCCTCCTTCAAACCTTGCTCACTTTTGCTCCTCGAAAACCTCTTGGAAGTTAACCCTAACTTGAATTGTTTGGGCATTTTTCAGAGGTGGACAAAGTCGAGCTTGAGTCGGTGCCTTGGGTCGTGAAGCTTCACCGCCTTCCTCATCACCTCCACGACGACCCCCAAAGACCTTAGGACCTCCTGTACACCTCCCGTTAGTCCTTTAGATCGCACCCGCTGAATGCATGTTGCGGAGCTTAAGTTTTGGCACACGCTGATTGTCGCATGAGCTCCATTTTGCATTTTCGTATTTTGGCCGTCTTGGGTTGTGTTTGTCCTCTCCGCCGCATGGCGATTAAGGCCGTCGCCGCCGCCGAGAATGAGTCCATGGTGTGCGCAACACTATTGCGCACACGGATGTCCTTGGTTCTCGCGGCGAGGTCTACATCGCGGCGATGACCAAATCTTTGAGCTCGGGTCTTTGTCGGACACGGCAAGACCGTTGTCGCTTTTAGGACGAGATTTGCCGTGTTTAATGCGGTCATCAATTGCTCAATCTTGCAATCATTGGTTGGGTCTTGATGTTCTTAAATCCACCATTTATTGTGCGAGTTAAGACCTCCGCAGCATGACCTCCTTGTGTCCATGGCGCAAGATTAACCTCTTGTCCAGCGCGTGCGTGCGCAAGCACGTGGTTGTGAGCTCTGGGACGCCCGCACCTCCTCCAAGGAAATCTGGAGCGCCCAAGACCTCCCTTGCACAATCAGAGCCGCCTGCACCTCCCGGAGGTGCAGTGATGTTTAGATCTATCGCTAGGACCTCCTCGAGATCATCTCACCGCTGAGGACCTCCCTTTAGATCGGGTCCGCTCCGGACCTCCTTTTCGTGTTGTGGTCCGTTGGATCTCCCATCTACGGCCACGACCTCCCTCACCTCGCGCATGTGAGTTGCTAAGAGGTCCAGACCTCTGGACTTCACGCGCTTGGCGTGTGTGATGTTCTCTGGGAGGTCTTGAGCCGCTGGATCTCGAGATCTGTGGCTCATGTCCTCCCATACCCTTGTGAGTTTTAGAAATTCCGGTGAAGTCTTAGTTATAGACTGAAATAAGGTATAGACTTTAGAATTTCATATCTTCTTCGTTTTAAATCCTTTTGAGGTCATTCAAATTGTGTTAGCTCTGTCTTGAACTTAACTTTAATCCAAAAATGATTGTAAGTTGAGTTCAGCTCCAGAGCACTGATTAGCCACTAGGTTTTAAAACTCCTTTGAATATACACTCAAAATTTATGTTTAACTTGTAAAACCCATAACTAATGCTCAGAGGTTATTTGTGAGTAAACCCAATTTTGTTAGCTTCCTCTAATAATGAACTCACTGTGAGAATTAGTTACGAGCATGTTGCTGTTATAGAAATGAGGACTTGTGCATTATAATTTTGTTCAAGTTCTTGTTTTTGAAAAATTATAGAAAGTGCATAATAGCTCCAAATGAGATGAACTCAATTGTGTTATTCATCTCATGAGGTGCTGGTTTTACAATAAAATCTCAGCCTCACCACTTTTCTAGAAAATGTTGCCTCATAATTAAATTAGTGAATAGTGCAGTTTGGTAATTTTTAGGGCTGAGCAGAATTGTTTTGCTCATATCTTTTGCATTGAGAATCCAAATCCATTGGTTCTTGTTGCAAAATTTCCTAAAAATCATCCCCTTGCTGCTGTAGAAAATTTAGGGTATTTGGAGTTCGTTTGCTGTGCTGTCTTTGTTGCCTTTAAATCGTTCTTATCGGTTCTTTATCGCTTTTCCGTTAGGTTTCGACATTTGTGGTGATCCCAGAGCGACCCTCTGCCACAATTTGAGCAACAGCAACAAGGCAAGCAGTTTGACCATTTCCCATCATGTCCCATTACTTTAGAGCTTAATACTTTGTTTTACTTCTATGTATGCATGCTACTTTGTGTTAAATGTCGTTAGTAATCCTATAGTCGCATAATCAGAGGAATTCTTTATCCTCTACTACCAATGAGCCTAGGTTATTCGCTGTGGTTTGAGCTCGTTGGATGAGCTCTTATCACTTAGTAGTTGCGTTTCCTATCGCTAGACATGCTTAGCTATCGGTAGTATTGGGCGATCATCGACTTAGTCGATGATCTTGATCACTCAAAATGATTATTACTCCTATATGTCCAGCACTTGTGCTTTGATTAATTGTAAAATCAAAAGCTGAAAATAAAAGATTGATTTAGACTTGGGCATATTGGATGGATGGTGCGGTTTTTGGAATGTGGTGGTATGCCTGGGTCCCTAAGGACCGAGTACTTGGGTCACTAAGCCAAGCGCTTTTATGTACTAACCACGCTGAGGGCATATGGAACCCTCTTGACTAAGTACTCTAGGAGGTGTTAATTATGAGCGAGCTCGGTTGGTGTGTTTTCAAAAACAAATGTATATGTATAGTGTGGGAGGAGCATTAGCTTAGGGTAGGTCGCCTAATGTCTCCTTCTCCCGTGGGTTGTGCACTCGTAATTAGCATTCATCCTTTGGAAAGGTCTCGTAGGACTTAGCCGTGCAAAGACACCTTCTAAGTGTGCGTAAAGGAAAGGCGGTGCGACGTGTGGGTACAAATGGTACACCCCGCAGGATAAAACTATTGAATAGCCTCGCCCTAGGTTATGGACATGCTTGGTAAGGTCGTTCAAGACTAGTCTCAAACTTTTAATTAAAACTTGATGGGTTGGTATGAATGGATGTTCATGCTATTGTTGTGGTGACTTGGGTTAGTCACTTCGTGATTGTTCTTGTTGTTGTTATTATGTTATTATCGCGTTGTTATTTCAACAATTAAAAATGCTTTGTCAAATTGCTTTCAATCTACTATGTTATTGCAAATGAAACTTGCTTTATGCTAAAATGAGTCCAAAGCCTCATCCACTTAAATAAAGCTTGCATGTAGCTAAATTATAGTTCTGTTATCTTACACGTCAGTCTTGCGAGTACAATAAACAAGTTATTGTACTCATTTGCTTTGCTTAACAACTTTGTTGCAGAGGAGGTAGAGCCCAAAGGGCTTTACTTTTCTTGTTGTCTATGCGGTGGTTGGGAGAGCGACTAGCTTGGCGGTCTGTCGATTGCCTTGTGGGCTAAAGGCACCGGTTGGTTGGCTCTTATTTTGGCCATCTTTATGGCACTTTTACTTCATTGTTATCTTTTTGTAATTATTGTTATTTGGCCTAAGGGCCTCTCTTTTGTAATATCTATTCCATATTAATGTTAACTTCTGGTTTGTTGCTTATGTACTATGTGTTGTATGGAATTGATGCATTCTTTTGTTGTGAGGTATGTGTCTTGCATTCAGGAAGTATACATCTCTCGAGACCGAGTTTATTTGGTTGATAATACTAGGGTCAATTGGATGACTAAGTATTATGAGCCTAATAAATCCGGGTGCTCACAAAAGTTGGTATCAGAGCCGTTATGACCGTAGTAACGCAAGCTTGGTCGTCCTTAGGATATTTTGAAAACCTATTTTCAAAGCATCAAATGAGTTTTGAAAGCTTAGGTAAATTCTCGGATTTTATTCCTTACCTATCTTAGCTTTCTCTTCTCATCCCACTCTAATTTGAGTTTTAAAAGTTGTTTTCCTCTCTTCCTTCTACAAAATAGTTGTTATCGATTAACACTGGTTTTTGGGAGAACCAATGAGATTGGCAAATTGAAGTGTGAGCTGCCCACTACAAGGTTTTGAAGTTCGAGTCGGTGATTCGACAAGGAGCTTGGATGCTAAATCTGGACAGCAAGCATCAAATTTCCGGACAGCAGTCTCAAAGGTTTCTAATTAGGATAGATAATGAGAGGTTAATCAACTAAAACTTGTGGGAATAAAAGGGTAAGATGTGATACTAGTTAGCTAAGTATCTAACACTTATTTCGCTGATTTAACATTGCTCTTTAGTAGCATTAGCTCTCACCCTACAATCTGATTTTTGATCTTCTCGACCAATTACTCGTTCATTCAATACGGGTTAGTTGAGTTGAGAAGTTGAGCCTTGCTTTTGGTGTTTCTTGGCTGTTTTTAGAGTCTTTTAGAAGCTTTTTAAAGTTTAAATAACCGCTGATTTTGGCTTTCGTTTGGGGTGATATTCCATTCCCTAGTCGATCGCTTTTACTTTCTTTAAGGCTTTGTTTTGGGTCTAGTTGCTAACCAAAATTCCTTGTAACAGGATGGCGGGACTTTTCGTAGCGGCCAAGGCGATCGGTGGTCCGGACGAGGAGCTTCCTCCTCCTCCGACCATGGCCGAGGTTCTTCTTCAGATCGGCGAACCGCGGATGACCGGAGAGTTCTATGGGCGCCATCGCGCAACACCACCGCACTTACCGGAGCTTGAGGATCTGGGCGAGGAATGCCCATCACCGCGTGGAGGACTCGCGGAGTTTCTTCGTACTCGGCCCCTACCTTTTCCGGCCCGAGGACCCGCTCGATCTGAGCGATTGGCCGTTTGGTTGAGCGGAAGCTCAGCATAGCGCAGTTGCCGGGAGCACGAGAAGGCGCTGTTCGCATCGCACCAGCTGGAGGGTGCAGCCTTGTCATGGTGGGAGAACTTTCTCGCCATGCAGCCCGTGGATCACACCGTCTCTTGGGAGGAGTTCCGTGTTGCCTTCCGACGGGCTCACATCCCTGCCGGCTTGATGGAGATCAAGAAGGGGAGTTTCTTGCGCTCAAGCAAGGGCGAGCTTCGATCATGGAGTATGTCTACGAGTTCAACCATCTAGCTCGTTATGCTCCTGAGGATGTGGCCACTGATATGGCCAAGCAGACCAAGTTCAGGCGTGGCTTGTCCGAGGAGTGAAGGACAAGCTATCCATTGTCGACTTTCACGATTTTGGTCCTTGGTCGACAAGGCCATTGTCATGAGCATTCACCGAGGAGCTTATGGATTCATAGCGGAAGTGGGAGGCCCATAAGTCATCCAGGCCGGTTCCTCCGCCCCGCTTGAGGCGATCTCGGGTACCACTCTCACTCTTGGCGCCCGAGGTCACCTCGCCTGTTCCTCGTCCTTCACAGCCGTGTCTCGATCCGTGCACTGCGAAGTCACAGAGCGGCCCGCAACCCGGCACTGGGGTCACATGCTTCTCATGCAACGAAGGGGCATTATGCGAACCAATGCCCTAAGAAGACAGAGCGACCCCTCGCCCTAATGGAGGACGGGCCAGAGGTGGTGCATCTCGGGACCGAAGATCGTCCCGCTACCCAAGGCGTGGGTAGTGGTCGCGTCAACGCCATCACCACAGAGGAGGCTCGGGAGGCACCCGACGCCGTGCTATGTACACTTTCTCGTTAACTCTCATCCCGCTCATGTTTTGTTTGATTCAGAGCATCTCATTCATTTGTTTCGAGTCTTTTGTTCTTTGTTGGAGGCTTCTTTTCTCTCCATTGTCGGTCCCGCTTACTCATTCGCTCTCCGGTTGGAGTTGAGGGCCGAGGTTGAGTGTAGGGATGTCCTATCGAGATCGAAGGCGAGGGTTCTTAGCGAACCTTATCCTTCTCCATTCAGCGAGTCTAGATGTGATTCTTGGTATGGATTGGTTGTCTCAGCACATGGGACAAATCGATTGCGCCAGGAGGCTCATCTCTCTATCTAGTCCTTCCGGCGAGAAGGTTTGCTTCTCGCCGAAGCTGCTAGATCCTCATCTCTTCGCGCTTGAAGCGAAGCCCGCTCTAGATATTAGCGAAGTCCCAACAGTTTGTGACTTTGTTGATGTCTTTCCCGCTGATCTTCCAGGGATGCCACCCGTTCGAGACCTCGAGTTTGTCATTGAGTTGGCTCCTGTGCGCCCCTATCTCAAAGAGGCCTTATCGGATGCCACCGAACGAATTGGTAGAGTTGAAGAAGCGATTAAGTGAGCTGCAAGAGAAGGGTTTCATCCGCCAAGCTCATCTCCTTGGGGTTGTCCGGCAATCTTCGTAAAGAAGAAGGGCGGTACTTTACGATGTGCGTTGATTACCGCCCACTTAATGAAGTGATGATGAAGAACAAGTATCCATTGCCCAAGATCGACGATCTCTTGATCAATTAACCGGAGCTCGAGTTTTCTCCAAGATTGATCGAGAGTGGGATATCATCGTTCGGATTCGCCCGAGGATATTCCAAAGACGGCGTTTTCTACTCGCTACGGCTTGTACGAGTACATCGTCATGTCGTTCGCTTAACCAATACTCTGCCTTGTTCATGAACCTCATGAATTCGGTATTCATGGAGTATTTGGATAAGTTTGTCGTGGTCTTCATCGATGATATTCTTATCTATTCCAAGAACGATGAGGAACATGCCGAGCATCTGAAGCTTGTGTTAGGCAAGCTACGTGAGCACCGGTTTGACGTGAAGTTCAAAGAAGTGTGCGTTCGGTTGAAGTGGCTTTCTTAGGCCATATTCTTTCAGCGGAGGCGAGTATTGATCCTAGCAAGGTCACCGATGTTCTTTCATGGAGTCCGCCACTTCGGTCACCGAAGCGCGGAGTTTTCTTGGTTTAGCGGGATATTATCGCCGCTTTATCGAGAACTTCTCCAAGATCGCGGCCAATGACGGAGTTGCTCAAGAAGGACAAGAAGTTCTTGTGGTGCGATGCTTGCATGGCAAGTTTCCATATACTCAAGAAGCGTTTGACCACCGCTCCGTTCTTGTTCTTCCCGATATCCATCGCAGCCTTCGATATCTTTTGCGATGCTTCTCGTCGAGGCCTCGGTTGTGTCCTTATGCAAGAAGGCAAGGTAGTGGCCTATGCATCAAGGCAATTGAGACCTCATGAACTCAACTACCCTACTCATGATTTGGAGTTGGTGATGTGATTCATGCACTTAAGATTTGGCGACATTACCTAATCAGAATCGTTGTGAAGTGTATTCGGATCACAAAGCCTCAAGTACTTGTTCACCCAACCCGACTGAACCTCGGGCAAAGGAGATGGTTGGAGTTGATCAAGGATTATGATATGGGTATTCACTACCATCGGGCAAGGCTAATGTCGCTTCGATGCGCTTTAGTCGCATAAAGCGCATTGTAATGCCTTAGTGCTCAAGGAGCATTCGCCCTCTCTTCTCGAGGCATTCCAAGCGCCTCAACTTGGAGATAGTTGAGCATGGATCTCTCGCCGCCATGGTTGTGCAACCAACCTTGGTGGATCGGATCAAGTCCGCTCGCGATCGGATTTGGGAGTGAGCCACATTAAGGCAAATGTCAAGGCCGAACGACCAAGTGCTTTTCGAGGATGAGCATGGTGTTGTGAGGTTGGCAACGCCTTGTGGTTCCAAAGGACATGGAGTTGCGGAATTTGATCCTCCGAAGCCCATGATTCGCCTTTATCCATTCATCCGGGGCCACAAAGATGTATCAAGATCTCCGCTTTGAGATTTTGGTGGACCCGAATGAAGAGGGAGATCGCGGTTCGTTGTCGAGTCGCGACGTGTGTCGTCGTGTCAAGGCCGAGCATCGGCGTCCCGTTTGATCGCTTGACCTTTGCCAATTCTCGAGTGGAAGTGGGATTCGATCGAATGGATTTCATCACGGTCTACCCGTCCCGAAGAAGAATGATGCCATTTGGGTCGCGTCATCGATCGATTGACTAAGGTGGCACATTTCCTTCCCGTCAAGACCGAACTTGGGTAGGTCTTTTGGCGGAACTCTATATCGCCCGCATCGTGAGTTTGCACGTGTGTCAAGACGATTGTGTTGGATCGTGGATCCCTTTTCACGCCTCGTTTTGGCATAGCTTGCAAGAGGCTATGGGCACTCGTCTTGCTTTCAAAGACGGCATTTCACCCTCAAAGCGATGGTCGGACCGAGAGGGTCAACCGTGTTTTGGAGGACATGCTTCGTGCTTGTGTCCTTTCCTATGGGAAGCATTGGGAGAAATACTTGCCATTCGCCGAAGTTTTCTTATAACAACGACTTCGAGGCCAATCTCGGCATGGCACCTTTTGAGGCCTTATACGGAGAAAGTGTAGAACCCGTTGAACTGGTCGAGACCGGTGAGAGACCTCTCTTTGGCGGACTCAATCAATGAGGCCGAGCGCCAAGTCCGGCTTATTCGTGGCGTTTGCGCCTGTACTCAATCGAGCAAAAGAGCTATGCGGATCGCCGTCGACGTGAGTTACGTTTTGAGCCTAATGACTTTGTTTATCTCAAAGCCTCTCCTTTGAAGGGCCATCAACGTTATGGCGTCAAGGGCAAGTTAGCTCCTCGATATGTCGGTCCCTACCGCATTATCGAGAAGAAGGAGCTATTGCCTATAAGTTGGAGTTGCCACTGCACTTGTGGGAGTACATGATGTTTTCCATGTGTCCGGCTTAAGAAGTGCCTCCGTGTTCCAACCGAGGAAGCTCCGCTGGAAACCCTCGATGTCTAGGAAGATTTGACCTATCGCGAGCACCCCTGCTCACAGACTCGATGAGTCCGAGCGAAGGACAAGGAATAAGACCATCAAGTTCCTTAAAGTTCAAGTGGTCAAACCATTCGAGGATGAGGCTACTTGGGAAAGAGAAGATCGTCTCACGCGGACTATCCATCTTTCTTTATCGAGTGAGCCAAATCTCGGGACGAGATTTTTGTAAGGGGGAGAGATTTTGTAACATCCCAAATGTATAATTAGGGTTATTCAAGCATAATTATATGTGTAGAAATTAAAACTTTTTCTCACATCTTGAAAAACCCTAAAATCTCATGTGATTCTTGTCCAAGAGTTGTGTAATCCAAAACACAAAGCTCTTGTTGACCAAAAGTCAAATTCATATTCCATCCATCTTAAATCTTGTGCCAATCAATTGGAAATATTTTCCTTGGTCCAAAAACTGATGTGGGACCCTCTGAAAAATATCATGAGTTATAACACTTGTTGATAATTTTTGGAGGCAAAACAATCCTTTAAACAACCTTCATGAATTTCCTGAGAAAAATGCAGTGCATAATAACCTCTGAAAATTTTATGCAAGGTTAAGCTCATTGTCAACAAGCTCCTGTAAAAATTTCATGAATTTTGGAGTTGAAATGCTATCCCAAACAATTCTGTTAAGTCTCATTTGTTAGAAACTAAATTTAAAAGCCTACTTTGTTCCTTGGGCTAGCCATGTTCAAGCCGGTCCGGCCCAACCATGTCTGCACCTCAGCAGACCTCATCTCCACCTTGATCAGGTCGTAGCTGTTGGATCTACATCCAACCGCCACGACCTCCTCTCAGGTCAACACTGCAAGGACCTCCCAACCTTGTCCTGGTCATAGCCCTTGGATTAACATCCAACCGGCCCTGACCTCCCCTCGCTATCAAACCTCAAAAACCACCTTCCACCTTGTTGAGGTCTTGGCCCTTGGATTCAAGATCCACGGCCCTGACCTCCCCTCACTGTTAAGCTAAGCAAACATCCCACCTACATGAGGTCACAGCCGTTGGATCAAAGATCCACGGTCATGACCTCCCCTGTGTCAAACCTCAAAGTCTACATCCCACCTTGATGAGGTCACACACCATTGGATCAAAATCCATGGTCACGACCTCCTCCTCTCAATCTAACTAACAGACCTCCCTTTTATGCTGTTGAGGTCGTGGCCGTTGGATTGAGATCCAAAGGCCACGACCTCCTCGAAAAACATCACGGCAAGGTCCTCCCGCCTTGGTGAGGTCGTAGCCCTTAGATCTAAATCTAAAGGCCATGACCTCCCTTGTGCGTTCGCAAGCTCAGACCTCCACCTCTTTTGATCGTAGCCCTTAGATCTAAATCTAAAGGTCTGACCTCCCTTGCTCGCATGCGCATCATATCAGACCTCCCGGTCATTGTGTGCCCTTGATTTAAATCCAAAGGCCATGACCTCCCTCATGTCTTTTTGATCGCGTGCATGTTAAGTCCTCACCGGAGGTCCGCGACTGTTGGATGGAGATCCAACGCTTTGGACCTCTGTCCCTTTTCCTCACGTATGTTTTTGCGATTGAAATCGGAGGGCCACGACCTCCCCACCCTTGATCGTGTGGTGGGACCTCCTCCCACCACTTAAAACATAACGGTTCAAAAATTGGATCCGATGGTTAGGACCTCTCCTGTGTCTTATCCAACGGTCACCAAGACCTCCTGTTCTTCTCCTTCCTCTGGCGCGCATGCGAAGCTCGAAAGCGATGCATTAATGCGTGTCGACCTTGGGGTACATTATATGACTCTTTCTTGACCCGCATTTAATGCAGTCGACTTTCCGCCTCATTGGTCACCAGCCTTTGTCACCTTGTCAACCTTTATGTCTTGTCCACCCCATGGACCAACCCGTGGGCTAAGCTCACCATGGAGCTTAGCCCCACTCATAACCTTCACCTCGGTCTATAAGTCACCCCAGGAATCCTCCCTTGGCTTCCTTTGCACACAATTGACCTCGGCCTTGCACTTGTGCGTGGTGAGCTCCTCATCCCCAAACTCACCTCCCATCTTGGCGCCATTGTTGATGTCCTTGGAGCTCCTCGGTGAGACAAGGGTTCGATGGCTCCTCCTTCAAACCTTGCTCACTTTTGCTCTCGAAAACCTCTTGGAAGTTAACCCTAACTTGAATTGTTTGGGCATTTTTCAGAGGTGGACAAAGTCGAGCTTGGAGCCGGTGCCTTGGGTGTGAAGCTTCACCGCCTTCCCCAACTCCTCATCACCTCCACGACCTCCCGGCACCTTAGGACCTCCGGTACACCTCCTGTTAGTCCTTTAGATCTTGGCACCCGCTGAATGCATGTTGCGGAGCTTAAGTTTTGGCACACGCTGATTGTCGCATGAGCTCCATTTTGCATTTTCATATTTTGGCCGTCTTGGGTTGTGTTTGTCCTCTCGGCTCGCGGCGATTAAAACGTCGTCGCCGTCGAGAATGAGTCCATGGTGTGCGCAACACTATTGCGCACAGGGGATGTCCTTGGTTCTCGCCGCGAGGTCTACATCGCCGGCGATGACCAAATCTTTGAGCTCGGGTCTTTGTCGGACACGGCAAAGACCGTTGTCATTTTAGGACAGAGATTTGCCGTGTTTAATGCGGTCATCAATTGCTCAATCTTGCAATCATTGGTTGGGTCTTGATGTTCTTAAATCCACCATTTATTGTGCGTGATTAAGACCTCCAGCGCGGACCTCCTTGTGTCCTGGCGCAGATTAACCTCTTGTCCAAGCACGCGTGCGTGCACAAGCACGTGGTTGTGAGCTCTGGGACGTCGGACCTCCTCCAAGGAAATCTGGAGTGTCCAAGACCTCCTTGCGCAATCAGTAGCCGTGCGGACCTCCACGGAGGTCTGCGTGATGTTTAGATCTATCGCTTAGGACCTCCTCGAGGTCATCTCACCGCTGAGGACCTCCCTTTAGATCTGGTCCGTTCAGGACCTCCTTTCGTGTTGTGGTCCGTTGGATCTCCCATCTACGGCCACGACCTCCCCTCACCTCACGCATGTGAGTTGCTAAGAGGTCCAGGACCTCTGGACTTCACGTCTTGGCGTGTGTGATGTTCTCTGGGAGGTCTTGAGCCGTTGGATCTCGAGATCTGTGGCTCACGTCCTCCCATACCCTTGTGAGTTTTAGAAATTCGGTGAAGTCTTAGTTATAGTGAAATAAGATATAGACTTTAGAATTTCATATCTTCTTCATTTTAAATCCTTTTGAGGTCATTCAAATTGTGTTAGCTCTGTCTTGAACTTAACTTTAATCCAAAAATGATTGTAAGTTGAGTTCAGCTCCAGAGCACGCTTAGCCACTAGGTTTTAAAACTCCTTTGAATATACACTCAAAATTTATGTTTAACTTGTAAAACCCATAACTAATGCTCTGAGGTTATTTGTGAGTAAACCCAATTTTGTTAGCTTCCTCTAATAATGAACTCACTGTGAGAATTAGTTCGAGCATGTTGCTGTTATAGAAATGAGGACTTGTGCATTATAATTTTGTTCAAGTTCTTGTTTTTGAAAAATTATAGAAAGTGCATAATAGCTCCAAATGAGATGAACTCAATTGTGTTATTCATCTCATGAGGTGCTGGTTTTACAATAAAAATCTCAGCCTCACCACTTTTCTAGAAAATGTTGCCTCATAATTAAATTAGTGAATAGTGCAGTTTGGTAATTTTTAGGTGAGCAGAATTGTTTTGCTCATATCTTTTGCATTGAGAATCCAAATCCATTGGTTCTTGTTGCAAAATTTCCTAAAATCATCCCCTTGCTGCTGTAGAAAATTCAGGGTATTTGGAGTTCGTTTGTTGTGCTGTCTTTGTTGCCTTTCGTCGTTCTTATCGGTTCTTTATCGCTTTTCCGTTAGGTTTCGACATTTGTGGTGATCCCGAGAGCGACCCTGTGCCACAATTTGAGCAACAGCAACAAGGCAAGCAGTTTGACCATTTCCCATCATGTCCCATTACTTTAGAGCTTAATACTTTGTTTTACTTCTATGTATGCATGCTACTTTGTGTTAAATGTCGTTAGTAATCCTATAGTCGCATAATCTGAGGAATTCTTTATCCTCTACTACCAATGAGCCTAGGTTATTCGCTGTGGTTTGAGCTCGTTGGATGAGCTCTTATCACTTAGTAGTTGCGTTTCCTCTCGCTTAGACATGCTTAGCTATCGGTAGTATTGGGCGATCATCGACTTAGTCGATGATCTTGATCACTCAAAAATGATTATTACTCCTATATGTCCAGCACTTGTGCTTTGATTAATTGTAAAATCAAAAGCTGAAAATAAAAGATTGATTTAGACTTGGGCATATTGGATGGATGGTGCGGTTTTGGAATGTGGTGGTATGCTGGGTCCCTAAGGACCGAGTACTTGGGTCACTAAGCCAAGCGCTTTTATGCGTACTAACCACGCTGAGGGCATATGGAACCCTCTTGACTAAGTACTCTAGGAGGTGTTAATTATGAGCGAGCTCGGTTGGTGTGTTTTCAAAACAAATGTATATGTATAGTGTGGGAGGAGCATTAGCTTCCTGTAGGTCGTCTAATGTCTCCTTCTCCCGTGGGTTGTGCAGCTCGTAATTAGCATTCATCCTTTGGAAAGGTCTCAGGACTTAGCGTGCCAAAGACACCTTGGAAGTGTGCGAAGGAAAGGCGATGCGACGTGGGGTGCAGTGGTACACCCTGCAGGATAAAACTATTGAATAGCCTCGCCCTAGGTTATGGACATGCTTGGTAAGGTCGTTCAAGACTAGTCTCAAACTTTTAATTAAAACTTGATGGGTTGGTATGAATGGATGTTCATGCTATTGTTGTGGTGACTTGGGTTAGTCACTTCGAGATTGTTCTTGTTGTTGTTATTATGTTATTATCGCGTTGTTATTTCAACAATTAAAAATGCTTTGTCAAATTGCTTTCAATCTACTATGTTATTGCAAATGAAACTTGTTTTATGCTAAAATGAGTCCAAAGCCTCATCCACTTAAATAAAGCTTGCATGTAGCTAAATTATAGTTCTGTTATCTTACGTCGGTCTTGCGAGTACAATAAACAAGTTATTGTACTCATTTGCTTTGCTTAACAACTTTGTTGCAGAGGAGGTAGAGCCCAAAGGGCTTTACTTTTATGTTGTCTTGGTGGTTGGGAGAGCGACTAGCTTGGCGGTCCGGTCGATTGCCTTGTGGGCTAAAGGCACCTTGGTTGGCTCTTATTTTGGCCATCTTTATGGCACTTTTACTTCATTGTTATCTTTTTGTAATTATTGTTATTTGGCCTAAGGGCCTCTCTTTTGTAATATCTATTCCATATTAATGTTAACTTCTGGTTTGTTGCTTATGTACTATGTGTTGTATGGAATTGATGCATTCTTTTGTTGTGAGGTATGTGTACTGCATTCTGGGAAGTATACATCTCTCGAGACCGAGTTTATTTGGTTGATAATACTAGGGTCAATTGGATGACTAAGTATTATGAGCCTAATAAATCCGGGTGCTCACATTTCCATAAGACCGGGAAGGCCTTGGTCTTGCGGAAATAACCCGGTGGTCCTCATAGCGTTGGTATCAGAGCCATACTGACTGTTGGTTAGAAATAGCACGGGCGTTAAGTTTAGCAAGTCCCTTGGTCAAAATTATTTTTGAATTATCAAATTAATTTTTTGAAAAATAAGTTATGAATGTCTTTTATTCCTCCTCCATCTTAGTATCATTCTCTTACCCTACTCTCTTTGATTTGCAAACTAACTCGTCTTGCCCTTCTTGTCCTTAGATGAGTCGTCAGTACCTTGTTAAGGAGACCCAGGCAGAAGATGTGGATGGATATCCGGCACTTCTTAGAGACATCATGTGGAGGGCTAACTTCACATATCAACCCCAGTACTCCATCTACTGACGCGACAGAGGACCAGGCATGGAGGAATACCTGGCAGTAATCAATATCACCGCAAGACGAGTTACGGGAAGCATTCCGTACTATTTCCAGGCACGTGGCACTTCCGAGGCCATGTCATTCTTGCTCGCACCGCCGTGGTCGTTCTTGCCCTTCTCCAGCTTAGGGCAATTTGCCCGAATGTGGTTGGGGCCACCACACTCGAAGCATATCACCATACCTAGGGCTGGAAAAATAGCTCGAAACTCGCAAGCTTGCTCGAGCTCATCACAGCTCAGCTCAGCTCGGCGCGGGCTCGTGAATTTTTTAGCCGAGCCAAGCCCCATGTTTGGCTCGCGAAAAAAACGAGCCGAGCTCGAGCTACTCATGAGCCAATTGGCTCATTGACTGTGCAGTCACTGCTCAGCCCGTTCGGCATTCGGCCCATTCCCCACCTGGCCTGCTGGCCACCTCCCACTCCACCCACCCCATCCATCCGTTCCCCTTTCCCTACCCCACCCGGCCGCCGATACCCTTTTCGGCTTTCCCCACCCGTCCTGATCCCTCCACCTCCCAGATCCGCCGCCGACGGCCACCGCCATGGCAGCACCAGCCACACTGCGCCTCCTCCTCTCGCCGACCTCCAAGGACCTCCTCGCCGCCGCCTCCTTCCCCTCGCCACCCTCCCCTACCTCCACCCCTGACCTCGCCTCCCCGCTCGACGCTTTCGCCTCCGATCCCGTCCTTCCCCCTCTGACTTCTCCTCCGCCGCTCTCTCCTCCGGCCTCGCCGCCTGCCTCCTCCACGCCGAGGTGCTCTGCCGCCACACGCTCCTCCTCCCCCACCTCCTCTCTCTATGCTCCGCGTCCGCCTCCCTCTCCTCCACCCCATGGTCCCCATCCATCCGTTACCGACGCCCTCGCGGATGTAAGATCGAGGAGGCTGATTAGAGGGGGGGTGAATAGACAGTTTAAAAAACTTCTTTGGCTAAAACTAAGTTTTAAGCGGAATTACAAATCAATTCGGTTTTGCACAATTAAAGCCTAAATCAACTAGTCTTTACTAAGTGCACCAACAATATGAGACTATAAGAAAGATAGCAATCATACATATACAAGTAAGCAATTTAATATAGGGAATGTAAATTGCAATATAGTAAAGTACAAGAATGCAAACCACTATGACACAACGATGTTTTACCGTGGTGATCGGAGACTTGCCAGTCTCCCCTAATCCACGTTGAGGTAAGCCCAAAATCAATTGGACCGGCTTCACGAATTAAGCCAAACACCTCCGAGGTAAGTCCAACCACTTGGATCGGTTCCAACAAGAACCAACACCTCGATCCACTAGGGGTTGCTCTTCCTCCACTCCGGAGATGGCGAGCACCAAGCCACTCACAAACGCCGGGCCTTCTCACAAGCTTCTTGAGAAGATCACCGGACCACGACGCCTCCATGCCGTCTAGGTGTTGGCAAACACCAAGAGTAATAAATCGAAGACGCTCACTTGAAATAATCAAGTGTCTAAGCTCAAATGGATACACAATCCACTACCTAATGAAACACATGCAATTAGGGTTTGCCTCTCAAAGCTCACTAAGTGCAACACATGCACAAAAGAGTGTAGAGGGCTTACTCTTAGCTCAATAGAAATGAATATGGCACCAGCAACTCTCCCACAATTGGCCAAGGTTGGTATTTATAGCCCACACACAAAAACTAGCTGTTGGAGGAAAGATTTCAGAGAATCAGGGAAAAACCGGTCTAACCGCCAACTAATGGCCGGTCAGGCCGCCCAAGCTCCAACGGCTATAAAACTAGCCATTGGACTCTCTGCTGGTCTAACCGCCAACCAATGGCCGGTCAGACCGCTCAAACCGGTTAGACCGCCCAAAGGCCTGTGGTCAGACCGCTCGAAGAAAACCAAGGGCATTCAACAAAAACACCCTCTCTGGAATAAACATACCGCAAAAACTTCGGTACTACCGCTCTCCAATAGTACCGTTTCTTATGGGGTGGTACTACCGCACAAAAGCTTACGGTATTAGGGGACCGGTCAGACTGCTCAATCCATGGTGGTCAGACCGATACACCACCGGTCAGACCAGCTGATATGGGTGGTCAGACCGCCCACTGCCATCAAAGCTAAAAACAGATTTTGTTCATTTCATCAACTCAATTTTCAAAACACATTTGCCAATTGATGCAAAATGTACACAAGGGATGAAGGCTAGATTCTCAACAAGTTGCAAAACACATTTTTGACTTTTAGAATCAACGCCACAAGGAATTAAGGTACATGGACTTAACCCGTTTGTAAAACACATTCGCAAACTAAAGTCACATGCTACAAGGATTATGCATGAGCCTCAACTATTTGCAAAACACATTCGCAAATATTGGCAACATGCTAACAAGAGCTGGAGCAAGCACAATGAGCTATCAACACATGACTAACTCAAGCTACTAATCAGGACCCCTCTTAATAGTACGGCAACCTATACTAGCAATCCGGTCTTCCATCCAAATACCAAGACCGGTAAAAGACTAGGAACAAATCCTTAGCCCTAGCTAGTCATACCTTTGCCTTGCACAAACACTTGAAGCTTGATGACACATATCTTTTCTTCAAGTCCGGGTTCTTGACTTGAATATGCATCAACCCATGATGCACTCTTTTGACTTGATGATCAACTCATGATCATCTCCTCTTCTCAACCATCATCAATACATGATGATTTTCTTTTCTTCGAGATCTTGATACACATCAACACATGATGCATCATTTACTCTTGAATCTTGACTTGATGACAATCAACTCATGATGTCATCCAAAGTCTCTTTAATCATGGGACATAACCTATTCATTCAACTCATGGAAAACATTAGTCCCACAATATGATTGTCATTAATTGCCCCAACATACCATTAACTTATAATGTTTGGACAAGATACTCCAATCTTTCCCTCTTTGGTAATTGATGACAACCATCACAATTTCAAATAATTAAATGTTAAGTTATATGACCATATATAAACTACACAAGTTTTCTATACTCATATGATATGTTTCAACGTAAAGATCCTTAATATATGTGGAAAAAGGATATGGATCAATACTCATGAAACCACAAAACATAGAGTGAACTCCCCTAGATGTGTGCATATACGAATGTGTAATAAAAACATATGCGCATATTCAAGTTAAACTTTTAGTGGAGTTCAACCTATATTTTGGATCCGAGGAATGCAACAATATATAAGATTATGATGTCGAAAGCATACCTCTTTGATTTTCACCTTTTTATCTAATTGAGACTAAGCAATAGGTATAACAATAAAATTGTTAGTCTCATAAATAGATTTATCATTAATTACCAAAATACTCCATTAATGCATGATGGCGGGTCTAGATTCTTCAATGGCCGCCTCGCATGACCCTCGCCGCCGCCTCTGACCACGCCGCCGCCTCACGGAGCTGCCCCGACGCCCTTGCCACCGCCTTCGACCACGTCGTCGCCTCGCGGAGCTGCCCCGACACCCTCACCGCCGCCTCCGACCACGTTGTCGCCTCATGGTCGCGGAGCTGCCCCGACGCCGTCGCCTCATGATCGCCCAGATCCGGTCCATCAACTTGGCGAGGATGTAGATTTTTTGTTGTGAATGAATGCTCTTTGGTTGCGAGGACGCAGATTTTTGTGCAGATTTTTGTAGATGCAGATTGTCTTGTGAAAATGTGAATGAACGCAGAACGAACGCCGCTGCTCCTGGCTCGCGAGGGCTTGCGAGCCGAGCTGCCCTCCTGGCTCGTCGGCAAAATGAGACGAGTCGAGCCGAGCCTACTGTTGAAACGAGCCTAAGCGAGCCTGGCTCGGCTCGGCTCGGCTCATTTCCAGCCCTAACCGTACCAGTATCTCATGCAGGAAATGCAGGAATTCTCAGTGTCAATAATAGCAACAATCATCAGCCTCAAGGGACCAACAATTCAGCTGCAGGAGTAACTTGTTACAATTTCCATGGGACAGGTCATTATGCTAATAAGTGTCTGCAAAAGCAAGGGCCAACACCAATTCCTTTCAATTTGGGAGCTACACCAGCCAGGACTTCTGTGCCAAGAGCAGGAAGAGGAATATCTCAGACTCCAAATCAAGCTACCAGGACTCCATCAACTCTCACAAGAGGAAGGCGGAACCACGTCACTGCAGAAGAAGTTCAACCAGTTCAGAACGTCGCTTCTGGTAAGTCCTTAAGTTAGACCTGCATCAGTTGCAGCTTTGTTTCACTCATAAGAAAATTCTTTTGGAAGAGTGAGCAAGGTTTGGTCTGAACCTATTCTTTAGTCAGTCCAAATCTCGGGGACGAGATTCCCTTTAAGGGGGTAGGTTTGTAACATCCAAAAATTTTGGTTTGTTTTAACGTTTTAAAAACAAAAATAACCATTTGAAATTTTTCTGTTAAAGTTAAAGCTTAATCTGAATTCTCATGAATAAAAAACAATTAATATGATTAATGTCAACATCAACTATTGTCAAAATTATTTTATTTCGATTCTATGTGCTTGGATATATTTTTTAGATTTTTCTAGAATTTTTTTGAGTTCATTTGCTATTTTCTATTTGTTTTTTCTGTATTTTCTAAAAAGAGAAATCTATTTAAAATCTCAGAAATGGCTTTGGGCCAAATCCTTAAACCTCCAAATTTCACTTCCTTGTTTTCCTACCATCTTCCGCAAGCGCATTTCAAATTTCACAATATTTCCCTCTCCGTCTCGATGACCAGTGGGCCCCGTCAGTCGGTCGTCTGCCACCTTGTGCCCGTCTTCCTCGCACGAGCTCCGCTCCAACCGCCACTGCCACTCCTTGGAGCTTCGTGCGATTCGAGCCGATTTTCTCGTGCCAACCCCACCAATCTTTATCTCCTATATCCCCGCATCCGTATCAAACCGAATCGCATCCCGTATCTTGTTCTATCTCCAGCTCTATCGCGTGTTCATCTCGGACTCATTTTGGGATCTTACCAAATCCGACATGCCTCCAGGGTATGAAAGGGCACCCAAGGACCCCTGTGACCCCCTCATCCCGAAGCCTCAACTCGTCTCGCTCCTCAAGCCCTAGCACCGGTAAGATTCGAGTTCTAGGGTTTCCAGAACCGAAGCTTCTTTTTCAAAATTTTGCTGCCACCGTTAGCGCCTCGCCGCCATCGACATCGCCGTCGCGTGTTCTCTCTGGTGCGCACATTCTCTTGGTCGGAAAACCCCTGCACCACTGTTGTCAGTTTTGGCTGCGCCACTCCGCCGCCAGCCATGGCGCCACCATCGCTATGATCATCGTCGGGGTCTTTAGACAGTGTCACCATATTCCCCAAGTCACACCGATTCTAGCGCACCCCTCTGCTGCCGCCGATGAGACGCCACTCGCCGTTGCCGTACAGAGCTGAAAACCTAGCCGTCGATCTGACGTCATTCGCCCACGTGTCGGTCCACGTTTGCAGCCACCTAAGCAATTTAGCCAATGTGTCACCCTATGTCATCCGTGTCAGCGCCACATGCGTGTACGCGTGGCACTCCAACCCTGAACCCCATATCCAAAATCCAGTAGACCCAGTCCACGTGCATCGTGTCTCTTGCGAGTAGGGCCCACATGTCAGCCCAATTTCCCGGATTTGTTTTATTTCCAAAAATCAGTGCTGACATCATTTTGATGTCATATTCTGGAATTTCCAGTAGGAAAAAATTTGGAATATTCCAGAGATTCCTTTTTGAGTATTTCTTTAGGATTAGATCTTCCAAATACCATATCTTCTCCATCGAACTCCGTTTGAGTCCACTCAAATTTCTAAATTCATCTAAATTCAAACTCTTTTTATCTGATATTTTTATTTAATTTTTGGAGTTTGTTTTCTCTCTATTATTTATTTACTTGGTTTATTTGCCTTGTTTGCGAGTAGACGTTGTTTCTTCGGGAAATTTTGAGCAAGAAGGAGTACACCATGATCAAGACCAACTTCAAGATCTATTCCAAGGCAAGTCGTGGTGCTTTGATCATATTGAACCTATGACTTCAAAAGTATATTGTTTTATACAACTGCATGCTATCTTTATACAAATTGCTTTGGGATTAGCTATCACCTGTTGCCGTTATGCCTTCATTGATTAATTGAATGCCATAAATCCTTTGTCACCCTAGAATCGATAATTTTAGTTGGACATATTTGTATCACCAACATGGGTATCGTACAGATGCTTAATTCAGCCTAGCTACGATGAGTTCATTATTACATGTGTCATAATGATTAATCTTGACTTAATGAAATATGGAATCGTGATGGTTAACCACTGTTGATAAAATTTGTGTACCATGATAGGGTATGTCATTAGTTTTAGTTAAACAAAATGATTTTCGCTCGGGCGAGCGGTTGTGCAGTGAGGGCGTGGTTTAACATGTTGCGGGTTTGCGGTAGACTCGCCTGAGTAACTTATCAAGGACTTAATCTTGTGCGTCATTGAACTGGGCCTATCGTAAAGCCACATGCCTGATAGGACGGGCCTAACTTAGTAAGTTGTGGAGTTTTGACATTGGCTACTCATGTAGCATATGGGTGGAGGTGTGTGCCCTTTCTAAGGTCACATCTATGGGCGAGGTTTATCGTCTTCAGGTCCAACGGTGTCCTTCAAACCAATGGTGAGGTTGGGGTGACAGTATGCACAATAGGAGAGTCAATTGTCGAGATGAAATTTCTAAAAAGTTTTGTTATGATTGGTGATCGCTACACTGGTCATATCTTGTGGGTAAAGTGTACAACCTCTGCAAAGTGTTAAATGATCTATTCGAATAGCTGTGTTCTCGGTTATGGACATGTCTGGGGATTTCACACAAGAGATAGAGTTTATTTATAAAATGAGTCGGAGTGTGAATGAAAATTTCACTTGATGAATATAATGTTTGTTGGTGAATGGGTAATTCACTTAGCGGTTTGTCTTGGAAAGTGAATGGGTAGTTCACCGGTTGTTTTAAAGAAATTATTTACTTACTTATTATTATTTTCAATTACGCATTTCAATCTATTTAAGGTATTTATCGTCAATGTTGCTTTATGCAAAAGAACAATATAGCTAACCTTTGTTCAAGCCTCGCATGAATACTATTTGCATACATTTTTCCACGGCTTGCTGAGTGCTTTATGTACTCACGGCTTTACGCCATTGTTGCTCAGTTGAAGAATACCAAGTGGCTGAGGAGTTTTTCGCCCAGGAGTACCATGAAGGTTTTGCATATTAGGATGTGTTCTCCACTTGATTGCCTATGGGCACGTTGATTGGCCATTTCAAGATTTTTGTTCTGCTGCAAGAGTTTATTTGTTTCTTTAGTCCTGTGTGGCAAGTTAAGTAAACGTTGACTATAAGGTCCAGTTATTATTATTATTTGTTACTTTGAGATCTTTTTAGATCAATCGAATAAATGGATGGTATTTATCACTGTTTTCTGTGTGAGCTAGCTACTGATCTGGGACTAATTCAAAACACACAGAGGGTTCCTGAATCGTATTTTTTCATCCCGACAATCCCCGATGATCTCTTCGACCTCCATGATCATTCTGGATGCCAAGCTCTCCAAGCTTGTTCCCGATCCCACGTCGATGATCATCCAAGCCATCAAGGCAACCTGTAGTCATCAAAGATGAAGAAATCGTTTCCTTGGCACAAGTACCGCGCACTTGACCATCATTAGTGAAAACATGCATCATAACATCCTATGGAACCTAGTTGAAACTCAAAACTCGACTTCGTGAACTTCAACAACTCTCAAGCCTTCACCAACAGGTCACAAATGTTGTCAAATATTCATCACAACATGGAAAGGGCCTCCACATGGCCTATCAGTGATTTTCTTACAAGTTTTTGTTTTCATGTAAACACATTGTCACCTTTGATAAAAATTCACAAAACATGCTCAAATAGATTTTCCCTCATGCAAACATGCCCAAAATTATTCTCCCACTTATTTTTATTATACCTTCCCAAAAATGAGATTTTTGTGATGTTACAAAGTTGAGATAACAAAGCATTTTCACTGCTCAACCTTTCTAGTCTTTACCCGATAGGTTCAAGATCAATACAGCCATTGAGAAACCAATGGTGGACTGCGCGGTGCGATGCTGACTAGTCCATACCATTGTGTAGTTCAGTGAGTGCCCTGACCGGACCACTCCTGACTCACCGCCAATCCATGGCTGCTCTATACAGCAAGAGCAGTTGACATCCTGTAGATATTCAATTGGAAGAGCAGTGTAATAAGCCAAGTTGGATATACCAAACATGTGGATGAGCGATTTTTGTGTCTTTTATTTGGCACAAGGTTCTAGTACTTACCTATCATATAGTGAGGCTGTAAGATCGAGGAGGCCGACTAGAGGGGGGTGAATAGGCGGTTTTTAAATTCTTTTGGCTAAAACCGAGTTTTATGCAGAATTGTAAATCAATTCGGTTTTGCTCAATTAAAATCTAAATCAACTAGTCTTAACTAAGTGCACCAACAAAATAAGTCTATTGATAATGATAGCAAACATACAAAGACGCATAAGCAATTTAATTCTAGGAATGTAAATTGCACAAAGTAAATCACAAGAGAGTAAACCACAATAACACAAGGACGTTTTACTATGGTGTTCGGAGACTTGCCGGTCTCCCCTAATACACGTTGAGGTAAGCCCAAACTAGTTAGACCGGCTCCACGAATTAAGCCAAACACCTCAATTCCACTAGTGATAGCTCTTTCCTGCTCTGGGTCTTCTCACAAGCTTCTTAAGAAGATCACCGGACCACGACGCCTCCACGCCGTCTAGGTGTCGGCAAACACCAAGAGTAATAAGCCAAACCCCTTGCTTGACTATCATCATGTGCGATGAATGCACAAGCTCAAGTGGATACGAAATCCACCTCTAAATGTAACACATGCAACTAGAGACCTCTCTCCTTGCTCATAAGGTGCAACACATGCACAATTGAGAGGAGAAGCTCACACTAGATCAAGTGAGTAAAATGGGATGCCAACGATTGTTTCTCAACCGGCCAAGGTGGGTATTTATAGCCCACACACAAAAACTAGCCGTTGGGAGCAGAAATCAGTAAATTCAGCAAAAATACGGTAGTACCGCCGTTCAAAGCCCGGTACTACCTATTTTTGCCGAACGGTCGGAAAGGGTGTATTAAACGCTAAAAAACTAGTCGTTAAAATTTTTAGTGTGGTAGTACCACAGTACAAAGGATGGTACTACTGTTCTGCGGTAGTATCTCTCTTCCCGGGCGGTATTACCGTAGTTCAATTTCAGCACAGATGACACTCGATAAAAATGTCATAGCTTTTGACTCCGATGTCGAAATTGAGTGATCTTGGACTCTATGGAAAGCTTATTCAGAGGGATACACAACCCACCTATTTGATTGATCTTGAACACATTTGATAAAATCAAAAAGCACAACTCTAAAGAGCCACTACCATGGTCTAAGTCCAAAGAAATAACAACAAGCAATCTTAGACCATACCAAGGGAAAATGCATGAATCCCAACAATTTGAAAAACACATTTGCAAACTTAGATCATGCCACAAGGAGTAGGTACATGGACTTCAACCATTTTCAAAACACATTTGCAGAGTATAGTCACATGCTACAAGGACTAAATGCATGAGTCTCAACTATTTGCAAAACACATTCGCAAATAATAGCATCATGCCACAGAGGGCTAGAACAAGTGAGATTGAGCTATCAACACATGATGAGACTCAAGCTACTAGACAAGACCCCTCTTAATAGTACAGCAACCTATACTAGCAATCCGGTCTTCCAACCGAATACCAAGACCGATAAAAGACTAGGAAGACATCCTTAGCCCTAGCTAGTCATACCTTTGCCTTGAGCATCTTCTTGAAGCTTGATGACGCACATCTTCACTTCAAGTCTGGGTCATCGTCTTGACATGCATCAACCCATGATGCATCATTTACTTGGCCTCCATCAACACATGATGGGTCTTTTCTTGACTTGATGATCAACTCATGGTCATCTCATCTTCGAGATCTTGATATGCATCAACACATGATGCATTCTCTTCTTAAATCTTGACTTGATGACGATCAACTCATGATGTCATCCAAAGTGGAACATAACCTATTCATCCAACTCATGGAAAATGTTAGTCCCATAATGTTATTAACATTAATTGCCAAGATATATCTGCATCAAATGCTTATTAACAAGCCATTGCAGAAAGGTGCGGTACTACCGACGTTGATCATGCGATAGTTCTGTTCTCCGGTACTTCCGATTACAAGGGCGGTACAACCGCTTCTGTAACGACCCAACCCTAGGGCACCCGAGAGGTCATCCAAGAACTCCTGGAAAGTCCATCAGGACCTCCCAGGAGGTCCAAAAAGGACCTCTCGGACAGTCCACCAAGACCTCCCAGGAGGTCCATAAGGACCTCCTGGAGGTCCAGGAGAACAAAACCCAAGAGGGTCGTGGAGCCAAGGAGCATCCCGAAGACCTGCCACGGCCAGGCTAGGGAAAAACGTGGAGGTCAGAGGGCATCCCAAGACCACCCGTGACCCTCCAGAGGAGGTCGTGAAGGACTGAGACCACCCCAGAACCACACACGTCTATTCCATTGAGTGGACGAGGAGGACTGGGCTTGCTCCAAGGTTCCCTGTGCATACTGAGCTAGTCCCAAGGATCATGGCTAGCTCTTCACAGCAATACAAAGGTGGTGTCATCCAGAACGCATATTTATTATAGCAAAATATCAACGGAGTTGTTTACAAGGTGACCTTGGGCCAAGCATAGCTACAAAAGCACAAAAGTACAAAAGGTCCATCAGTACGCCACAGGCAACTGACTAGAAGGCACAACCTAATCGCTTTGGTCTTCATCACTGCCAAGGTCCTCTCCTGGCAAAAAAAATTGTATTGAGCAAGAGTGAGCACAACAACCGTGTTCGCAAGTTACACCCGTTAGATAACAAAATGACATGCATAAATGGATATCACAAAGGAAGGCTTACTATGGTTGATTTGCGTAAAGCCAAGTTTCTTTCAACTACAAATACTAAGTTTCAAAGCAAGTATTTAGTAGATAAAATTCATTTTCCAAACTTGATTTTCAGTTGGATAACATTCATCAACAAGTTGGTGAAGGATACCCTCCTGTCACATGGCTCCCTGCCCAAAACCCATGGGATAGAAATCCCAAAATCAGTTTGATAAACATTTTCAGGAACCAAAACCAAGTCTAACTTTGAGTGGTCTCTGCCAGCACGTCCATGACCGCGGACACGGCTATTCGAATAGATTTAACTCTGCAGAGGTTGTACACTTTACCCACATGACATGATTCCTCTAGTTTGTTTGGCATGCACGAGTGCCACCTCTCACTGCCGAAGGTAAGAGGTCTAGAGTTCATGACAAGGCTTTTACAATGCATCATTCCACCACAGTTCTCCCTTGCTAAGGTTTCACTTTCCTATGGATAGAAACCCGGCGGAAAGCCCCCTCTTGCTCCAGTGGGAACAGTAGGTTATAAAAGACCATTGACCATGAAGACCTCCCACACATCCATTGGAACAACTGTGGTAGAATTCTGCAAATTACTCAGCCAGGTCCCACGCCCCATTCTGGAGACATGTGGTTGTACGATTCTGGCTTAGCCCATTATAGGCCTAGCAAAGGAACACTCAAAGGCCGGTACTCAATTGACTTAGGCGACCACCACAAGCCCCTGGACCTCCACCTTAACCAGGATAGAGTCCGTGCACAAACCTTGCACCAGCCAAGCCGACCATTTCGCCCAAGTCCATATCCATTTTCCTTTTCTTTGCTTACCCATCAACACTTTTGTACTGCCATGACAACCCAATGTCATAGTGAAAACATTTAAAACAGTAGCTGGTTATGATGGTAAAGATTTTTCCAAATCAATACTTTTGGTCTAAGCATGACTAAGCATATATTTTTCAAATGGTCTTGGCTCACACTATTGCATTAACCAAGTTTGAGCTAATGGTGACAACATGTTTAGTCCAAAGTCAACAGTGGCCATATAAAGAAAGTAGGCATAGCTATGAATTTAAAACAGGTATTGAAATAACTTGGTAGAAATAGGTATGCAGTATACATTGAAACAGGATATAAATAGTTTGAGATATTGGGTGCAATGTGATCAAAAGTGTAACTTGCCTTGCTCACTATCTTGAGAATCTTCCTCTTCAGTACACTCAGACTCCTTGGAGTCTTCGCGATCTACACGGGTGAAAGAGCAAGTTCAAACAGAGCTCAAATAAAGAACCAACTGAAATCAACAAGAAAACCCAAGCAAACTCCAGGGGGAACCCAAAACTCAACCAACAGAAGAGATCTAAATTTTATAATAGGTTCTTTTGGAAGAGGTCCAAGCTTACCAGGAGGGGGTGGTCTTTAGCAAAAGACCCCAAAGGAGTGACTTAAGCAACAGAATAGGAAGGTCCTGAGAGATGGTCCTTGCATATGGCCAGAAAGGGAATGTTCCTTGCGCAAAGACCAGGGAGGAGCTCCTCACATAAAAGCCATAGGCATCCAAAAGGAGCCCACAAGAGGAGGTCCTGAGAAGGGCACAACCAGCTTAATGTGGTGACAAGAATAAGAGTAGAGCAGTTCACCACGGGACTTACCAGGGACAAGAAGGAAATAATGGATGAAGGGGAGATCATGGGGCAACAAGGTCTTCCCTGGAAAGCCACTGAGCGAGAGCCAAGATGATGAGCGTGGAGAAAGGTAATGCGGTAGGGTTCCCTGGACTAATTAGCCAAAGTGGGTGAAGAAAACTAGAAGCATACGTGTCAAGGATAAGTATAGAAATGGGTCAAAGATAGGTGAGTGACAGAGCAGGTGTCACTACCACCTTGGTGAGAGGCAGGAGGAAAGGACAACATATGTTGCTACGGAAAGGAACAAGGAAGGATGACAGGGTACAGCTAAGTGACCAAATTCAGAGTAAACACCACGTATATGGATGCATTTAATGCGACATGACATGCATTAAATGCTTAGGATACTATCGTGGCGGAGGAAATGAGAATGACCAAGGCTGGCAAGTGGGACCAAACGATTTAGAGACAGACGAGTTAAGAAGGGAGGTCCTGCCCCGCAGGAGAGGTCCTCGGGGAGGTCCGAGAGGCTTAGGAGGTCTTAGGCCCAAAGGACAAGGAGGTCCAAACACACCCAGAGAAGGTCCGGGCAGGGGAGGTCTTGACGGTCAGGATCAACAAAAGGAGGTCCTGACGGTTAGGATCTCTTCAAAGGGAGGTCTTACGGGTTCAAGGGAGGTCTTGTGAGAAGATCCAGAGTCAGGTTTAAAAGGCCAAAGAGAGATCCTGGACAGGAGGTCCAGAGAACTACAAAAGGTCCCGTGGTTGGGATCAAGAGCAAGTTGAGGTCTGGGCGGTTGGATCTCCGAGAGGGAGGTTCAACAGTCAAGATCAAACGTGAAGGTGAGATCCGCAGAGAGAAATAACGCACGGGGAGGTCTGGACCGTTAGATCCCAAAATGAAGAGATGTCTGAACCGTCAGATCCAAACAAAGAAGAGGTCCAGGCGGAGGGGTTCCAAGAAAGAGGGATCCCACGAAGGAGATCCACAAAAGGTGGTCCAAAAGAAGTCGCAAGGGTCAGGGTAATTCAAAGGAGATTTTCAACCGCTAAGGTGGGATCAAAAGTCTTGGCAGTCGGGATGAACCCAAAGGAGGTCCCTACGGCCAAGAGGAAATGTCAAGGAGGTTCAAATGGACACAGAGAGGTACTAAAGGAACACAAAGAAAAGTTCAGGCGAGCATAGGAGGTCTGAATGAACAAAGGGCAAGATCCAAAGAGATCAAAATCAAAGAGAAAGGCCTGGACATAAAGATACGTCCAAGTGAGAAAAGGTCTGAGCCCCAAGGGAGGTCTAACTTCAAGAACCACTGGGGAGGTCTAGGCCACAGAGAAGGTCTAAACCTTACATAACCCAAAAGAGGTAGGCTAAAGGAGGATTTGCCGAGCATACCAGAAAGGAGGTAATAACAACTCAAACCTCTCCAACTGAACCAAACTTTGAATTCTCAACAAAACAAAATAGTTTTAATTTGTTTTACAAATTTAAAAAGGATTTAGAAAATCAGGATGTTACAAACCTACCCCCCTTAAAGGAATCTCGTCCCTGAGATTCAACCAGAATCAGCAAAGAGGTAGGGATAGTTAGCCTTGAGGTCTTCTTCTTTTTCCCATGTAGCCTCACTTTCTGGATGATGACTCCACTGTACCTTGTATGACCTGATAATTCTGCTCCTAGTAATTCGTTCTGCAACATCCAGGATTTTAATTGGTTGCTCCACATATGTGAGGTCTTCCTGTAAGTCTATGTCCTCCACTAAGGTGTGGTCTTCAGGAACTCGAAGGCACTTCCTTAATTGTGATACATGAAAGATGTTGTGTACTGCCGACAAGGACTCTGGAAGTTCTAGTTGATAAGCCACTTCACCTTGCCTTGCTAAGATCTTGTATGGTCCTACAAATCTCGGTGCTAGCTTTCCTCTAATCTGGAATCTCCTAACTCCCCGGAGTGGTGTTACTCTGAGGTAGACAAAGTCTCCAACTTCAAAAGACAGATCTCTACGCCGGGTGTCAGCATAGCTCTTTTGTCGGGATTGAGCCACTCTCAATCGTTCCTTTATCAATTTCACCTTGCTCTCTGCATCTTTGATCAGGTCCGGCCCATAAAGCTGATGCTCCCCAACTTCATCCCAAAGAAGGGGTGTTCTACAGGGTCTACCATACAAAGCCTCAAAGGGGGACATCTGTAGGCTAGCTTGATAGCTATTATTGTAAGAGAACTCGGCATAGGGCAAATTCTTGTCCCAACTTTTCCCAAAATCCAGGGCACATGCCCTGAGCATGTCTTCCAGGATTTGGTTCACTCTTTCTGTTTGCCCATCTGTTTGAGGGTGATAAGTCAGATCTTGAAATTGAGTTTAGTACCCGTGGCTTCATGCAAACTTTGCCAAAACCTTGAAGTGAATTGGGACCCTCTGTCTGATACTATTCTTTTGGGCACTCCATGCAAACAAACTATTTTGGCCATGTACAAATCTGCTAACATGTTACTTGAATAGGTGGTCTTAACTGGTATGAAGTGTGCTACTTTGGTCAAGCGGTCAACCACCACCCATATAGAGTCATATCCTGATTCGGTCCTAGGCAGTCCAGTAATGAAGTCCATGCCCACTTGCTCCCATTTCCATTCGGGGATTGGCAATGGTTGTAACAGACCGGCTGGTTTTTGGTGTAGAGCTTTAACTCTCTGACACACATCACAATGGGCTACATATTTAGCAACATCTTGCTTCATACTAGTCCACCAATATCTCTCTTTAAGGTCTTGGTACATTTTGGTGCTGCCCGGGTGGATAGAGTAAGGTGACCCATGGGCTTCCATCAGAATAAGCTGCCTAATCTCTTGGTCATTTGGCACACAGATTCGGTTACCAAACCACACTACTCCCTGCTCGTCTTCAGAGAAACCTGGGGCTTTACCCCTCCTCATGTTCCTCTTAATTTCTTGGATATCTTCATCTTTTTCTTGTTGTCCCTTAATCTGATCCAGAACAGTCGGATGTACCTCCAAGGTGTTCATACAACCTTGCTCAACGATCTCTAGATTGAGATGCTTCAGCTCTTTATACAGTATTGGTTGTTGTTCTTGAACTAACAGAGTATTACAATAACCCTTACGGCTTAAAGCATCGGCCACCACATTGGCTTTGCCCGGGTGATAATGAATTCCAAGGTCATAGTCTTTAATCAATTCTAACCATCTCCTTTGTCTCAAATTAAGTTCTGGTTGTGTAAAGATATATTTCAAACTTTTGTGGTCCGTGTATATCTCACAGCGGTTACCAATAAGGTAGTGTCGCCAAATTTTCAAAGCATGCACAATGGCCGCCAATTCTAGATCATGTGTTGGGTAGTTCTTTTCATGAGGTCTCAACTGTCTAGATGCATATGCTACTACTCTTCCTTCTTGCATTAGTACACAGCCAATACCTTGATGAGAAGCATCACAAAACACTTCAAAATCCTTATAGATGTCTGGCAGGATCAAGACAGGAGCTGTGACAAGCTTTTCCTTTAGTCTCTGAAAACTTTGCTCGCAGGTTTCAGTCCATTCAAATCTTTTTTTCCTTTTTTAAAAGTTGAGTCAGAGGTCTAGCAATTTTAGAGAAACCTTCAATAAATCTCCTGTAATAGCCAGCTAGACTAAGAAAGCTTCTTACTTGATCCTTGTCTTGGGTGATCTCCATTCTAGCAGACTTCCACCTTTGAGGGTCTCTGACTACTCCCGGCGAAATAATATGACCAAGGAAGGCTACTTGACTTAGCCAAAACTCACATTTACTAAACTTAGCATAGAGCTGCTGCTTTCTAAGTCTTCCCAACACAATTCTAAGGTGGTCTTCATGTTCTTTTTCATTTTTAGAGTAGATGAGGATATCATCAATAAACACCACCACAAACTTGTCGAGGAAGTCCATGAATACTTTGTTCATCATGCTCATGAAATAGGTCGGGGCATTTGTCAGTCCAAAAGACATCACAGTGAACTCATATAGTCCATACCTTATGGTAAAAGCAGTTTTGGGGATGTCCTCTGGTCTAATTTTTAGTTGATGATAACCGGACCTTAGGTCTATTTTGGAGAACACACTTGCCCCCTTTAGCTGGTCAAAGAGGTCATCTATCCTTGGTAATAGATATTTGTTCTTAATGGTGACCTCATTGAGTGATCTATAATCTACACACATCCTCAGGCTATTGTCTTTCTTTTTGACAAATAGCACAGGTGCTCCCCATGGTGAAGAGTTTGGTCTAATAAATCCTTTGTCCTTCAGTTCTTTGATCTGCTTCTTTAGCTCTACCAATTCATTTACAGGCATCCTGTAAGGTCTTTTTGATATGGGTGCAGTCCCTGGGACTAAGTCAATTAGAAATGATACGTCCCTATCTGGTGGCATACCAAGTAGTTCAATAAGCATATCAATAGAAGTGTTAGTCTCACATATAGATTTGTCATTAATCACCAAAATACTTCATTAACTCATAATGGCGGGTCTAGATTCTTCAGAGACAATGGACCAACATCCAGCTCGTGGCTGTCCTCATCTTGATCTCACCTCCGACTCATTTTTAGCAACTCTATTGGGTTGTCCATCTTCCTGGTCTCAACCCTCAACTCTCCACCAAAACCATTGGTTGTTAGCCAATACTCTTTTTCAAAATTTATAAACACATTGTGTGACAATACCGAATATTTATTAATATTTTATGTATCTTAAACTTGTTAAGGTGAATATGGCCTACAAATGAACAGGTGATCTTGTATGTGGGGTGATGGGATGTAACTAATCATCATGACATTCAAAAGTATTATTTCAGTAAAGAAGTAATTGCCATGAATATGGTAATGAAAGTAATATTATAAGTACATAAAATATAGGCCTAAAATGATCAAATGAACGCAACTTGCTTCCATATCCATAGTCCTTGACTGGATTTTACATCTCCTGCTGTTGGACCGGAAAGGCGACTAGAGGGGGGGTGAATAGGAGCACGCTCACTTTTTCACTTTGATTTGGATTCAACACTAATGTCACTCCGATAGCTATGAAAGCTATGAAGATCAATCTACAAGTATAGCGGAAGCCTTGTATTGAATCCTAATCAACAACCCCAAGCATAGCAATCAACAGACACAAAGATAGACTGAAGAAACCAAAATCGGTTCAACCACAGTTATATGGACGGTTGTACCAATGATCGATACAACCGCAGGCAAACGAGCGGTTTAACCAATGATCGGTTCAACCACAGTTATAAGGGCGGTTGAACCGATTTCCCTGGAACAGCCCGACGACGAAAACTAAAAGTGGCACAACTTTTGATCCACTTGGCTAAACTCCATGAAATTTGAACCACACCTTTCTAAAGATATTAGGAACCTATTCCAATCAAAGACTACAGAGATCCATGCCAAAGTTCCTATCTTTTTCAATTTGAACGAAGGTGGTTCAAAAACCAAGCCAAATGCAAAATATGATCTAGAGACTTGCTCATGGGCGGTTGATGATCAAGATGATCCTAGATGGGTTCCCACATGTCACAGCAAGTTAGATCACGGCAAGAAACCAAGCAAAAACTCACGGATCAAAGAAAGACCTAAAATCACCAAATAGAGAGAAAGAAAGCAAATGAACTCATCTTTGAGAAAACTTTCTTTGGATTGATTTGATATGGTATTGGTTTACAGCCACTCCATCAATGGAGGACAAAGACTCAATACATGAGCATGAAATCAAATCCAACTCTCTAGAACCCTAACCTCCAACTATCAACTCCCTAAGCACAAAAGCAAAACTAGGGTTTACAAGTAATGAAAGGGTTGAGAGCTGCTGGCCAGCACCCTCTCCTATTTATAGTAGAGGCTAAACCTTCTAGAAGATTGAACCCTAATGGGCTCCAGTTAAGGCCCAACACAAATGGGTTACATACGCACGCATTTTAAAGCGTCGTCTTCTCCTCTTGACCTAATCCGCTTCACCTTGCGCCATCTTGCGCTGTGAGTTGGCAAAAGGTCACCAAGGCTTTATTTGGTAAAATTACCAAAATACCCCTTCTCGATCATTTTGCAAAGACCGAGTCCCAACTGCGTGAAGCACCTCCCATGCTTCGTCACGTCTAGGTTGATCCAGCGGCTCTCATCATGTCGGCAAGTCTCTCCCATCCGGTTCCCACCGAAACCACCTTGGCACTTGCACCGACCCCCGCGCCGCTTGATCGAACCGTCGACCGAATCGCCTGATTCGGTCACCTTTGTCCCTTTGCGCCATGCTTGACTCCATTGACCTCACCCGGCATCCTCGATCGTTCTGGACCTCAGCTCTCCAAGCTTAGTCCCGATCATCCTCGCTGTTGGCCGTCATTGACCTCAAAGCAACCTGCACAACAATAGACAAAGAAATCGATTCCAGGAACAAGTTCTTCACAATTTGACCCAAGTTAGTCAAAACATGCATCATGCAACACATATACCATGAAACCCATGAACTTGACCTAACCCAAAACTCATCGTCACCGATTGGCTGATGAACAGCAAGAGCATTCCAAACTTCGACGAAAACTCGTGATTCGACAAACCTTTAACGACATTGCCAATTGTTGGGTGCTTGATTTGGTTAAACAGAGTCAAAAATGGGTTTCACGGGCTCGAAACGATCGAAATGGATGTGTGTGTGTGTGTGTGTGTGTGTGTGTGTTTAATCTGTCAGTGCAGGATGAGCGATTCTGCATTCGGTGAACGATTAAGTGTTTAGTACTATTTATTATCAGGTTTTGGGTTGAATAGTAACTGGTCTAGTGAATAGAGTCGGATCAACACTATTCATGACGGGTTGGGTTTGATGAATAGGAATGGGCTTGGGCTGGTTACTGCTGGGTTGCATAGTATTGGGCTTTGAATAGTATCAAGTCGCATAGTATTACACAGTATTGGGCTGATTTGGCGGCTGGGCTTACTTGGCGACCCACGTGGGCATTTGGCCCACTTCAGATTTTCGGCTAAATGGAGCCTAGCTCCCTTTTTCTTTTTCTTTTTCTCGCTGATTCTCTCTGTTTTCCTTCTCTCTGGCCGATGGTGGCAGCGGCGGCGTCGAGTGGTGGGGTAAGCATGCTCGGAGCTGGGCAACCCATTTGCCTGGAGCTTTGCAACCCATTTTGGCATTTTGCACGGCAGGAGGAGGTTCGGTGAGGGGCGAGGGGCGACGGTGGCGCATGGCCGAAACAAGGGAATGGTGTGGCGGCTCTCCGACCATGCTCTGGCCAAGGCAGATGGTGCTTGAGCACCAGCAGACCAAGGGGAGTCTGGCGGTAGCGGCGGCGGGTCTTGGGGTGACCCGAGGCAGCGTGGCAGCGGAGCCTTGGCGCACGATGGCGGCGTGCTAAGGGCAGTGGCGTGGAGCTTGGAGCTCAGGGACAGGTTTGAGGTGGTGAGGGGATGCTAGAGATGGGCTCAATTGAGAAGGAGGAGGGAGGTGGGGAATTGGGCGGCGTTGATTGTGGCGATGTGGTTGGAGTTGGAGAAGAAAGGGGGTGCCGAGGGGTTGCGGGGATGGCCAAGATGGGGTGGCAACGAGGGGGAGAGCTTTGTAGCTCAAGGAAGGCGGTGGCGGCAGTAGCAGAGCGAGAACACGCTCGACGCGCGGATGGCGGCTTGTGCGGCTATGCAGTTTTCACGGGAGAGGAGGGCGACGCTGGCGCGCGAGGTGGTGGGTACTAGCACGGGAGAAGGCGGTGGAAGTGGTCGACGGGGACGAAGGAACTGCGGTATGTGCGAAGGGCGGGGCGAACACGAAGAAGAAGAACAGGGGAGAAGCGCACGGGAGAAAATGCCTTCGGGCTAGAGGAAGCAGAAAACCAAGGAAGGAAAGTGGGAAACAGACGAAACTTTCCGAATTAGGCAAGAAATCCAAATTCAAGTCAAACTCAAGCAAGTTTTAATTTATTTTTTTTTTTGAAATTTTGGGTCTTTTCATTTATTCGCCCTCACCACGTCTCTCACTAGCTCCGCACAGCCTATTCCTAACTGAGACTTCTCCGTTGCGCGCGTAGTGGCAGCCGGTTTGCTCTTTGAACCTCTCACCTTCTCCATGACGAACCAGCTGAGGCGCTCGCTTTCTCCTTTAATTTGAACCCTTAAGTTCCTTCCGTCCAGCCTCCCAATCAATCGGCTTCTTCTTCTCTCTTTTTTATATTCTTTTTCTTTTCGCGAGAATTGGTCAGCTTCTTCTCGGCTCGACGGCGATGTCTCCGGCGACGCATCTTGCCGTCCACCGAGAGCCATGAACTGCACCGAGAACAACGCCGGCAGTGGCCTCCGCTTCCTCGTGCCAAAAGCCACCGAGGACATGTCTCGCCTGCACCAAGCCTACGATCGCGGCTAGCTATAGCTACATAGACGCCTGATACTTGTACTAGTGCTTCTTGCACCGTTGCCCGCGCCGTCGCAGTGTTAGTTCGTAGTTTGCAATAGCAATGAAGGAAGGAGGTGAGAGGAAGAACATCCTGGCGAAGACGATCGAGAAGTGCCGGTCGCTGGGCCACCGGAGGAGGCCGGCCTCCGGCGGCGGCGCAGGCTGCCCTCCGTCGCCGAGGGCCGGCACCGCCGACAGGACGGACAGGGCATCGTGGGGCGTGCCGGCGGGGTGCTTCGCGGTGCTGGTGGGGCCGGAGAAGGAGCGGTTCGCGGTGCGCGCCCGGTGCGCCAACCACCCGCTGTTCCGGGCGCTGCTGGATGAGGCCGAGACGGAGTACGGCTTCGCCGGCTGCGACGGCCCCCTCGAGCTGCCCTGCGCCGTCGACGACTTCATGGAAGTCCTGTGGGAGATGGAGCAGGGGGACCCCAATGCGTCGTCCGGCTGCGGCCGCTTCCCCGCCAGGGGCCACCCCCACCACCACCATCAACACCAGCACCAGGGGGGGCAGATGATGAGCCCGGCAAGGTTCCTCGTCGCCGGCCGGTCGTGATCGTGTCCGTCGTCTTCGTCGCAGCTCCGACGGTCTAAATCTGATCGTCGACGATCGTGGTCAAGCACTTCAATCGGTTTCGTGCTGTAATCTTTTTTCTTTTTCTTGGGACGTAGATTAATTCTGGGCTCATGCAGAAGCTTGTTCGCCTGCTTGCTTGCTTTGCTAGCTTAGGGTGTTGATGCCAACGTTTGTTTCCTTCTCTTTTTCTCCGTTAATGGTCTGTCAGTTTGTGTATGTCTGGTATTCTCACATTCTCTCCATGTTAATTAGCAATGTATATGGTGTAATGATGGCTTGACATCTTTCAAGTACATGTTCGTGTGTTGAGTCGCTCTGCATTTCATCTCCATTTCTTCTTATCCATGGTTCTACTTCCATTTCTTCTTCGGGGTCAAGTGTTTGGTGAAGCTCGCAACCATAGGCTGAACTCGACAACCCGTAGCTTCCCTCAACCTGTAAACAAGCCCGAACGCCAACTCTCTAAAATGAAAACCATTTCTTAGCCGTTGCGTCCGCGAGCAACAGTAACAAACCATGCGTTCATGAACAAGTCAAAGTCGCGCCAAGTCTAAACTAAAATCAACTTGATCAATGTCCAGACAACCATCCATCGTCGCATGCAGTTGAGCTGAGCCCCATCAGGCACATATTTTCTGACCTGTCACAGTGCCACTTGCAGGTCAACTACAGATGCCCTGATTTTGTAATGTAATCACGAGCCAACACTCAGTCATTGTTATTACAATAATACGATAAGTAAACATGATCTGCCCTTTCAAAATGTCAGAAAAACCGTCATCACAAACTGGGGAAGGGCAAGTTTGACGAAGTTTCCATAAAATGACAGAATAATGGCAGGGATCTGAGGGCTTACAGAAGATGCCAAGCAATTAGAATAAGGCTCGGGGCAAGTTGCGGCTGAGGTAAGGTTGCACGCCACGCCAACTTGAACAAATCCAGGCCCTACCAACCCGCCGTTTGCGTTTTCCTGTGTGAATACTAAAGAACAAATCCAGGCCCTACCAACCTACAAATGCACAATCTCAAGTACACCTTGCCTTAGAGGCTTAGACACCAATACAGGCAGGTCAGACCTGTCTAATGTGGAAGCCAACCAAACAGGCACGGCACACTTTCTACAGATAATTATGAGACAATGAAACTTGAAGTATCTAAGTCGCAACTATATGGAGAATCGAACGGTTACTGCTATACAACCAGCCATTTCTGTGCATCCTTTGCAGCTCCACTCTACGTAAGTTTGTGCTACAAGCCAAAGATCAACTATACTATGTCAAGTTGCTAGCTGAGGTGGCGACGGGCATCACCTGACTTCTAGAATCCATTGGACGCAATCTTGAAGCAGCTGGAACTTTTGACTGACTGCAACGTTTAAGAAAACCTGCATCTTGCTGAGGAAATATGATGATTCTTCCTTGCACCGGAACGAACCTCCACAGGAGCACTGCTCGGATAAATGGGCTGCTTTCACTTGCCTGCAGCGGAGGCAGACCAGATCCTGCAGGTGGTAGAGCCTCTCTCGCTGACGAACCACCTGTAAAAGTGCATTTTCCATCTGCTCACGGTGGTATGGCTGCCCACACTGTGGTACCGCGCACCTCCACTCCTGACCTTGGAGTGTCAAATCACGGCAGAGATCAAGATCCTGACAATCATTGCAATAGCTGCCAACATGGTTTTGTTTCGTAAGATATCAAACATCAAGGGGAAATGAGAATAGGTGTATATTTTGTACATCACAGTTCCAAAAACCAACTTCAAACAGCTTACTGCCAAGGGTTACATGTTTAGTCTGAGCCAGTAACCAGCCTAGAACCTACCAACTTTTAGAATTTCAAGAATCAGAATACGTCGTGGCAAGGAACTCGGGTAGGGACTAGCCACATATATAGCAAAAACTGTGCCAGGTTTTGCAATGAACAGCCCAAAAACTGTTTGGTCCTAATTTATTTTCTTCCTTTTTCCTAAAATGTTATCACGTTTTCAAGAATATGGTTATCATTGCAAGCATAAAGATAAAATAGGTCAAAAATCATCCATAAATAGGTTCAATTCGTTATAAATGATGAACAATAATTTCTTTCACAACAAATGGGTTTACCAAGAACCTAAAGTGATTTGGTTACCAGTGGTTATATTTCCATCTTACACAATGATGATATAAAGGTTAAACAGATGCTTTCTACTGTTTAGTTCGGAGGTACAATACCTGCAAATCACGTTTGGGAGAGTGAATGAGGCACATGGGTCTTGGAATTGTGCTTCTGGAGCAAACTCCTTTACACGAACTAACTTTAACAAGTTCTTCCTCATTCTCTGTAAACAGACATTTTAGACGGTGAGGGGAATGATGCAACAATTATGAGTGTAAAAATCTAACCGAAATGGTCAAACGAAAAGTTATTCTGGTTATAACATCTGAAAGAAAAGGAGTTGATTTTCATGTCAGAACTCAGAACGCGGCAGTGCGGCAACAATATCCTTAGATACTGCTGTTTTGTAATAAAATATATTGAAGCCAACATAGGACAATGCTATGACTCCAGAGGTTTAACTGAAATAGTCAGTATACATGTAGATGCGAAAAGACAACCATGCTGTTAGACTGCATTTCATTTAGTAACTAAACTGTGATACAGCAATAGCATAGGGAGGGCACTGAACGAGGATTTACCAAGTTGATGAAGAAACAACACATAATCTTCTGATTTAAGTTGCTACAATAAAAACAGTGACTATCAGATGACTATGGGTCAAATAGGGGATTTACCAGGATATCATGCTGAACGTTCTGATCAAGGGCAAGAACAGCACAGATATGTTTAATGAACTCTAATGCAGCATCTCCTTTATGTGTGTGAGGACCAGGTTCCCTATTTGCAGGTTCAACTGATTCAGACTTGCCTTTTCCTTTGAAATGGTGAAGTATATCACTTACAATTCTGAGAAGCTTGTCTGCAAAGTAATTGCTGATCTGCAAGATCAAATACGAAATTCAGATCAGAGAAGATTGCGTCTGGCAGTCCCAGTAGATGATACTCCCACCATTTGTAAATGTTATGAGGATAAACACTGTGTAGAGGAGGGCCGGACGGCAACAACTGAAGGGGGAGCGATCTTAGGCAAAAGATGATACCATAGACTGGGGTTATGAACTTCAGAGAGAGAAAGACTTAATTCATTCTTCTTGCTTAATTAAAAGGATGGCAGCGCATCCTTATTTATAAGGGGCTCATAACAGAGTGAATATAAAGATAAACCAACTAAAGGTAAGACGCACATGACATTTTAATAGAAGATTAAGATATATTTTCGAGAGCGTGCAGTCAAACTTTTTTAAACTTAGACTACTATATAAGTCGAATTACTAAGATTAGCCTTATGAAAATAATATTTCTTACATCCTTTTACCAACATATTGTTATAGAAACTAGCCGAATTGGTCGTGCAATTGCGCGGCTAGATACTACAATATATGTGTTTATATTTGAAAATAGAGTTATAAATATTGGAAATATAGTTGTATTTCTCATACAACTGTAACAGCTCTAATACCAAAATCTGATTGATCAATCAGCACATTATAATCTGGACCCACCAAATAAACGATATAGATTTTTCTCTTTTTCCTGAAACTAACGTGAGAATTTCTAGCCTCTTAGACCGAATGTGTTAGTTCCTATTAACATCGCTTTAATTATATATAGATAAGTGGTTATTAGTTAAGATTACATTACACTATGGAGACAGTGGCGATGTCTAAAATGACATGTTTGTGAGCATAGGGAGTATTAAATGAAATTACCTGATCACGGAGGTATCCTATGACCTGGCCTTCAAGGTTCTCAGCAGCCATAATTGTTATAGATGGAGTGCATGAAGTATCATCCCTTATAGTTGCTCGAAGCGCTACTTGTTCTTTCATGTATTTCCATGGAATATATAAGAACTCCGATACGATTAAGACAAAGTGATCCTGGATTATTTCGAAAAAAAAGTTAGTGCAAACCAAGGATTCAAAAAACAGACACAGAGAAAATATCGGACCCTTCCTGGAACTGGTTACCGGTTTAAAATCGGCCAAAGTTCGTCAAATGAACATTTGAATTCTAAATTGACCGGTTACCAGCTGGTTACCGGTGAACAATCCATTTGACACAATTTTTCTATTTAGCAATCAATACAACATTACAACACGACAAAGTTCAACTACTTATATAGTCGATGAGCGCCGAGGAAGTTGGATCTCACCGACGTCGTCAATAATGAGAATACCTTGGTACCGAAGTACCATCTGTTTGTGTTGGTGCCAACTAATCATGGAATATTGCTCAACCCATTGGCGGTAACACGCTTGATAGTACACAGAATTTATGTACATTGGCCTCGGCACTAACACTGTATTATAAGTTGATACACTTCCTGTTAATGCAGACAACGAATCATCTTGATACCCATAGCATTGCAAGGTGGCATCATGACACAATTTAATTTCATTACTTTAGATCAAATACAATCATACAGTAACACTTTTTGCTACAATTTTAAATTTAAAACTTTTCAGACCAGTATTTTTTTACCGGTACAACCGGTTACCACCGATTTTTTTTCCCTGGTGCAAACACTACTTTCAATTGAAGGATAGTTGCTGAACATATGATGCAAAGTTGAGAAAGTTGCAATCAGCAAACAGAAACAACTAATGTTAGGGTGACTTGATAAAATGACTGACCTGTGTAGCTTTGGGCAAGCATTCTGCTATATTCCAGCTTGAGACGATGTCAATATCACTATCGCCATCTGAACCATCCACAGAAGTTACATTTTGTGTTTTAGCCTGAATCCCGCCATAGTTATACTGAACCATAAAACAAAACATGAAACATCAAAGGTGACAGCGTGTTCAATAAAAAAACAATGAACAAAGAAATTCATTTGTGGTAACACAATGAAATGTACATACCTGATCCATGAACAGTAAGGAATGCCAATAATGCAAAGGTTCCAGCTCTATCCACTCAAACAGATCCCTAAAAAACAGATGTTCTAAGTTTCACGTAAGTTATCAGTGATCACTGATTTAAATTTGCAGCGGAAGGTCATGTTAGAAGGAGGGAGAGTACAAATATGAATGGTTAGTTGTATTGCAATAGCCCAAGAAGCAATATATAATACAAGGACACACACAAGAGTAAACACTACATTATGAGTGGAATACCACAAATACCCTTAACAACACCCCCCCCCGGCGGGTCAAATGCAAGGCATATGCAATAGCATTGCATTTGAAAGGGTTGAAACTAAAATAGGAAAATCCAAAGTCCGAGTCTTGATAATGTCATCGTAGCGTGCAGCTCTTGAAAAATATGTTGAGTATCAAAAGATCTCTCATCCAAAATCGTACGACAGCCCATAAAGAGCGAGGTGCAGGAGCTGTAGAGGCAAGCGGGAGCAAAGTCGACCGCGGCAACACGATGAAGAAGATGATGAAACCGACAGGAGTAGAGAAAGTTGTCAAATCAAGCCGAAGAGGCATGGATAGAAGCATGACGGTGCAGATCGAAGCCCGAGATGGCGGCGGCGCAGTGCACAGGAAGGGCAGCGGAGGTGTAGTGCGGAAGAAGCGCGCCGACCTTAGAAGCTCGGGCAGTGGCTCAAAGAAAAGCGGTGGCATCATAACGACTTCTATGATCTGCAACAGCTCAGAGAGAAGAGCGACGGTTGCTGCCATGCGAAAGGGAAGGAGTGAAAACAGAAAGCAATCGGCTGACTAACAAGGAATTTGTGGACTCACACGGCTTAGACGAACTGAAAGATAAAGCGTTACGGACTTGGACAGACAGAACGACACTAAGAAAGAAAAAACTCAAAGGATAACTAGCAACAGTACTCTTTAACAACGGAAGAAACTGCAAGAAGCCGGAGCCAGAGAAGCCAAAACTAGTAGTACCTAGAGAAGCTGGAGCCAAGTTAACCGAAGCTGGAGTTGGTAGAGAATCCAGAGCCGGTGAAGCCGGAGCGGCTCCAGCCAGATCTAGTTATAAACTAGACCGACCCTCTGTTCACCCTCTCCCTCTCTTTCTTCCCCACCTGCGGTGGCCGGCAATGAGTGGAGCTATGACAACCGGTGGAGGGTGACGGTGCGGCGACCGACAGGGAGCAACGGCGGCAACCGGAGGGAGCTGTGGCGAGATCCGTGGTTGCGCAGTCATCGAGGCGACGCAGAGCAGAGGCTCGCGCAGTCGTTGGGGCGTCGGCAGCAGCAAGATCCAGTCTCTTCTCCACGACCGGCAAACAGATCTAGCGGACTCCGCGCCGGATCCGGCAAGGGCGAGGCCGGATCCGACCTTCCGACAGCGTAGGAGGCCCTCTCTTCCCCAACGGCCTAGGAGGTCGAGTGCGCCGAGGGACAACAAGGCTCAATGACCTCATAGGCGTTGTCTTCCTCGCGCCCTCCTCCATGTCGTCGACCGAGCGGAAGAGTAGGAATGGCGGGGCAGGAGTGACCCGAAGCGGCAGCGACTCCAGTTGGCGACCTCGAGCGGAGACGCGGAAGCCTTGGCGACATGAGTGAGAAGGCCACCGACTACTTGCCGGCGATGAGGACTGCTTGCTGCTGGATGAACTATAACTAAGAGGTGGCCGCTCCCGGGAGTGAAGATTGTTCCTCCCGGGGGCAACGGCGACGGAAGAGGATAGAGACTAGGGTTTGAACCTTAGCTCTGATACCATGTTAGAAGAGAAGGGAGAGTGCAAATGTGAACGGTTAGTTGTATTGCAATAGCCCAAGGGGCAATATATAGTACAAGGTCACACAAAAGTAAACCCTTGACTAGGAGTGAAATACCACAAATACCCTTAACAAGTCAAACAGTACCTTGTCTGTAAGGTTTTCAGTAAGCTATCACAGTATGCACGTGCTGACGACAAGTCCACTTTTCCGGTATCTATGATTATCTTAGAAAAGTTTGCAAAGATAACATTAGCTCCAAGCTTTCGAAACTCAGCCAACATTAGAGCAAAGACCTTCTTCATGACCTGACAAAGTTCGACCATCCAAAAGAAAAGACAGCGTAAGGAAAGTTAAAGGCAGGGAAACTAATGTCGACAGGGTATCAAGTGATACAGAAATAAGGGGGCACTTATCACTAGGAAAACAATTATCACATTGCAAATGTACTAGCAAACAATAGGGACCAAAACGACAAGAACTTGTAAGGCTTCTAGCAATAAGAAGTCACATAATATCTGTAATGTGAAAAACAACTGACAGGGCAGTTAAGTGATTTAGCTTACATTATGAAGAAGACGGTGGAGTGCTGGGTCATGAAGTTTCGATCGTGGGCTGAAAAATAGACATACGAGAATGTGCAAAGAGCATATTAAAATTAGAAAAACAATTACTAACTGGTTCAAGTGCAGAGATATGAATTAATACCTGCAAAGCCAACGGTAGAGATGTTGCAATATTGCATCAGCAAATACATTTCCAGAGGACACTGCATCTGAAATGCATCTTTGAATGAGTTGCTTCAGCGCTTGGAAAGCAGGTACACATAAGCTAGCATCATCGCAGTCTGTTTCAGTGGCATATGGACCAGGAGGCATGTCATTTTCAAAGCTAACAATGGGTCCTCCTTCCATTTCATCCACTTGACTGCTCTTCAGGAGAGAATTAACCGTCAAATGATGGATCTGCAGAAGAAATATGTGTATATGCAAATCAATTACCAGCAGATACGAAATGAACTTATTACATTCTATGGTGTATAAGCAAATGCATTGGAGGTTTACCTTCAGCTCAACTGCAACCCTTCTATACGCGCCAGGATAAGTAAGCACAGGCTGAATGACCTGTACAATGAGGTCATATTTAGTCAAGCAGAGAAAAAAGTGCAAAGGGTAAAACACCATGCATTCTTAAGAGAACAAAGGAAAGCTTCGCACTTCATCAGCAAAGCATGTATCTCCTTCATACGTGCCTCCTAAATCGGGAATGCCATCATCAGATATCCATAGTACCTAGCATATATAACAAGTCAATGAGAAACTTAGGCATTATAAAAAGCTCCATACCACACCATGACAATTGGACTACGTTTTAGGCACACAAAAAAGGTTGATATGTATACTTTTTTTATTTCTGCACATGTAATTTCTGAGAAAGGACAAATGCAGTGTCATGTGGGGCCCGGTCTACCGCCGACGCGCCAAAGGCACAACTTGGCCGGCGGCAGCCTAGGGCCCACACCCTCTTTTCTTTGCTTACAAGTTAGAAAAGATCCTTAAGATCAGATTGTTTAGAAAGATTAGATTGAGATCCTTCCGATCTCTTGAAAGAATAGATTGAGATCCTTTCGGTTTCTTTAGATAAGATTGAGATCCTTTCAATCTCTTTATTTGTAAAGACTCTATTTAAAGGAGAGAAGATGAAATAAAGCAAGCAGATTAGTATCCCTAATCTCCTTCTCCCCTTGCTCCTCCCGACCTCCAGGCACGCACGCGGCCTCCCTCCTGCCGTGCGCCGCCACCTCCCACTCCCACCCTATATGTTCAGGTGTTGCCCCTCACTCCATGGCGGGCGACAGCGATGTTGTGTCTACACAGCTTGCAGCGATCCTGGCGCAGATGAAGAAACTCGACACCATTGAAGACAAGTTACAGAACTTGGAGATTGCAAAGCACACACAACAGCAAGCTATCACCCATCTCGAGAGCAGCCAGGCGGTCACCACCATACCCGACGGCCCTCTCAAGGCTACACGGGAGCCATCGCCGGCTACTTCGACCGAACACGCTCCTCGCTACTACAAGCTGGATTTTCCTACCTTCGACGGCAAAAGCGATCCGCTTTCATGGGTCAACCGGTGTGAGCAATATTTTCGCGAGCAACGAACCTTGGAGGAAGAAAAAATATGGCTCGCCACCTACCACCTCATTGACAGCGCCTAGCAATGGTACTATCGGCTAGAACACGATGGAGGTGGCCATCAACATCGACCCATTGTGCATCAACATCAAGCTCCAATGCCCAAATAACTTGGAGGTGGCCATGAGCTTGGCTTGCGCCTATGAATTGCACCAGCAAGTACCGGCTCCCCTGCCTCGCACTGCTGGGCCTCCTCAGGGACGACCGCCTCCAGCGCGCCTCCAGCCGATGCGCCCTCGACCACGCTGTCGGCTCCTCAGCCGACCGCATGCCCGGTCACCCCCACGACATCATCCGGCGGCCGGTATATCCGCCGTCTTACCATGTCCGAGATGGAGGAACGCAAGCGTCAGGGCCTCTACTACAACTACGATGAGAAATTATCGCGTTTCCGCACATGCAAGAACCTCTTCCTCGTGGAGATCGACTGCGGCGTGGATGACACTGAACCGCCCGAGGATACGAAGCCCCAGATTTCCTTACTTTGCCTTGCCAGGGTACGTACCTGCAAGACGATGCAACTCGCGCTTCGGCGACTCGGTCCTCACCTCCCTAGTGGACTCCTTCTCGACACACAATTTTGTGTCGTTCAACGCCACCCATCGCTCCAGCCTACACTTCTTGGACCGCGACACAATTTTGGATGTGGCCGTGGCGAACGGCGAGCAGGTCGCTTGCGCGGGCGTCTGTCCCAACGCTGTGATCTCCGTCGACAAGGAAGACTTCGTCATCGACCTCTACGAAATTCCATTGGGGGGTACAACGTGGTTCTCAGCACTCAATGGCTGGCCATGTTGGGTCCAATCCTGTGGGATTTTGGCCTTCCCACCATGGTGTTTTGGCAACACGAATACACGATCACCAAGTTCAATGGAGGGGCATCCGGGAGCCGGTGCACAACGCCAAGCTCCATGCCTGTGACGGCCGTGACCTCTTGGATGATCTAATCCACGAGTTCGACTCACCGAACCGACCGGATTGCCGCCCGCGCGTACTCGTGACCACCGTATCCACCTCCTTCCAGGCACAGCGCCAGTGGTCATCCGCCCATACCGCTACCCAGTCATCCAGAAAGGCGAGATTGAACGCCAATGCAAACTCATGGAGGACTAGGGCCTCATTCGTCGCAACATGTCCACGTTCTCTTCTCTCGTGTTGTTGGTGCAGAAACAAGACAAATCGTGGCGCTTTTGTATCAACTATCGTGCCCTCAACGACAAGACAGTCAAGGACAAGTTCCCCATCCCGGTGGTGGATGAGCTCCTCAACGAACTTCGTGGCGCTCACCCCTTCACAAAACTTAATCTCCGCTCCGGTTATCATCAGGTCCGGATGCACCCACCCGATGTGAAGAACACAGCATTCCGCACTCACGACGGCCTCTTCGAGTTCCTCGTCATGTTGTTCGGGTTGACGAACGCGCCAGCCACATTCCAAGCATTGACGAACGACGTGCTCCGACCCTTTCTTCATCAATTTGTGCTCATTTTCTTTTATGATACTTTAATCTACAACGCATCATGGTCCGAGCACCTTCGTCATCTACAGGCGGTTCTCACAATTCTTCGCTAGCACCAGCTCTTCCTCAAGCGCAGTAAATGTTCCTTCAACGAGCCCTCCGTGTCCTACTTGGGCCACATTATCTCGGCAGTCGGCGGTGCCATGGACAACAAGGTCTAGGCTGTCATGGCCTGGCCGCAACCCAAGACCACGGGCGTTGTGCGGCTTCCTGGGACTTGCAGGGTATTACCGCAAGTTCATTAAAGCATATAGCGCAATCGCGGCACCGCTCACGCAACTCCTCAAGAAGGCTTCTTGTGGTCCCCAGCGGCGCAACAAGCTTTCGAGACTCTCAAGACAGCATTGATGACAGCACCAATTTTGCAGCTTTCGAATTTTTCAGCACGGTTCATTGTGGAGTGCGACACTTCGGGGCCGGGCCTCGGCGCGGTGCTTCACCAAGGCAGTGGCGCCATCGCTTTCTTCAGCCAACCGATCGCCAGTCATCATCACACGCTTGCTGCATGAGTGCGAATTGATTGGCCTAGTACAGGTTGTACGGCACTGGCGGCCCTATCTTTGGGGGTGTTCGTTCCTCGTCCAAACCGGCCACTACAGTTTGAAGCTTCTCTTGGATCAACACCTAGCAACCATCCCCCAACACCAGTGGGTCAGCAAGTTGCTCGGCTTTGATTTTTTGGTGGAATATAGACCGGTCCAGCTTAATACAGTGGCCGACGCACTCTCTGGCCGTGATTCAAACATTGGTGCCTCCTTTGCCTTATCGGCTCCGCACTTCGACCTCCTCGCTACCATGCGCACGACCACCTCCTCCGACCCGACTTTGGTGGCCCTCCGCGACCAGATCACGGCCGGCGACCTTGGCGCCCCATAGACAATGGTCGATGGCTTAGTACTCTTCAACAGGTGTGTCTATGTTCCGCCCAACTCGGCCCTACTTGGGGACATCCTTGCCACCGCCCATGATGTTGCTCACGAAGGCATCCAGAAGACTCTACATCAGTTGCGCAATGACTTCCACACACCACAGGCCCGATCAGTGGTGCAAGACGATGTCAGGGCATGTGCGACATGCCAATGCAATAAGACGTAACATCTACAACCCGCATGGCTGCTATAGTCATTGCCAGTCCCTTCTCGCGTATGGGAGGATATTGCTATGGACTTCATCGAGGGGCTTCCGCCTGTGGGCAGCAAGTCAGTCATTCTCACAATGGTGGACCATTTCTCCAAGTATACGCACTTCACCCCTTTGGTGCATCCTTATTCGGCGAAATCAGTGGCCCATACGAGATTTATATGTCGGGACTGTCCCCTAACAGTAGCGCATTAGGGGGCAGGCCTCGTAGCGAGCCTTCATCGCTTGTGCCGCATGGACGTCATGCGTCCCAGGGGTGATGGTTGGCCTCAGAATCATTAGCCTTCTGACTGCGAGGGTGCCTTGAACTGCTCGCCCATGGATGGGCCTCGCATTGACTCGCACAAGGGAGGAGGACGTGCATGGGAGCCCCAGGGCATGTAGGACGTTGCCATCCCGAGGTGGATGGCCCTGATCTCCGACGAGGGTGCTCGGCTGGGGCTCCTTCAAAGAGCGAATGGGTCGTCCACGAGATCATTGCCCTCCGGAGCCGAAGGAGGTTTCGTGGACTTAGAGTATTTTTTGGTAGGAGACATAGCCTTTCATCGATTAGCTACGTCCCCACGGTCGGCGCCAATGTTGTAGGTGTAAAAACCAAACGCGAGTGAGGAGGTGGACGTCGGCCGTCTGACGGGCCATCGTCCACGAGAGTAAAAAATGACACGAGAATTTATACAGGTTCGGGGGACCGAGAAGACCGCCCTACTCCTGTCGGTGAGCCAACGGGGGGTTACCTCCGGGGAGGGAGCCCCCGAGGGCTCACCAGTTTTAATGTACTTCTTTATTGTTCAAGAGCGCTCCCCTTGAATGAGGGATACATGGGGTATTTATAGGCTCTTGGGCCTGTACAAATGACCAAAATACCCCTTGAGGGATAGCTACACTACGAGTCCAAGCGAAGGGTATTATGGTCTTTCATGAGTACAATAGCATTTCTCGGGTCTGTATGTGTGTCTTCTGAGAGACGGGCCCCGTCAAGAGTAGAGACGCTCTATAGGACTGACACCCTTAAGAGCAGTGGAAGGCTACAAACAGCCTCAGCCCAGAACTGTGGTGGAACATGAGAGGCAAGGAGTGTGGGCAGTCTCAATCAGATGACGGTGTTTGCGCTCAGCAACCCCATTCTAAGCATAAGCACTAGGACAAGACTAGTAAAAAGTGCTCTGCTCAGAAAGAAACTGTCTAAAAGCACTAGAATAGTACTCGTCAACAGAATCACAGCGAAAAGTACGAATGAAAGAATCAAACTGGGTACGAACCATCGTTGCAAAGCTACAATAGATCGCAAGAAACTGACCACGATTAGACATAGGGAAAATCCATGTAAACGGGAATAATCATCAATGAAGATCACATAAAATTTATGCCCGCCTTTAGAGATAATAGGTGCAGGTCCCCATAAATTTGAATGAACTAAGTCAAAATGACGAGAAGACAAGGACTCACTAGAATGATAAGGAAGTTGTAGCTGCTTGCCCAGCTTACAACCCTGACAAAACATGGTCGTTTCAATAGTAACACGTTCAAGAACACCCTGACAAACTAATGAAGAAAGACAAGACCCACAAAAGTGACCTAAACGGTGATTCTACTGCGCAAAAACTCCAGAGGTGGTGGCAGCAGTGGCGGTGGAAGTAGACGTAGAGGTGACGGGGGCAACTGAAGTGGACGGAAGGTGGAGGCGATCAAGAATGTAGAGACCCTGACGATCCCTACAGCGTCGGCCAATGCCAAGTACCGTCTCTGTCTGTCCATCCTGGGAGAAACAGGTGAGTCAAAACCAACCCTACAGCCAAGATCGGTGAGCTGACCCACCGAGAGAAACTGCATGGTAAGCTGGGGAACATAGGAAACAGCTGGAACAGAAAAGTCAGTGGACAAAAGAGTACCCTGATAGCTGACAGACAAAGGAGTACCGTCAGCTGTCTGAACAGAGAAAGGAAAAATAGGAGATTTTACTGAAGTGTGAGATGTGGAGTACGGTGTCATGTGGAAGGAGGCACCAAAATCCAGAACAAAAAAAGTACCTAGAGGAGACATTTGAGCTAGGTATGAGAACTGTTGAGTTTGGAGAGAGCTCTTGAAGTAGAGCTGGCGAAGCGCTAAGCAGAGCCACCTCATTGAGAAGGTCTGACGTCTTTGGTCTGTCCTCCCGTCGAGGAGTTAGGGCCTCCGCCCCCCGGATCGTCCACGCACCTTGTTCTGCTTTTTTCGCACCACACAACGCTGGTAGTCGTACCCGAAGTTCTTGCAATAATTGCACTGAACCCCAGTTGGTGCAAAAACAAGAGCAAAAACAGACACCGAGGAGTCAGAGTCGAGCGTAAACCGTCGGTGTAGGCGAAGAAGGATAGCAAGCCTGGCCGGAACAAAGCGTGATGCTAACCGCGCAAAGCTTCTCGGCCGAAGCGTCGAAAAAGCCTCGATGTTATCGGTCATGGTGGCGACTTCAGCGATTGAGGCTGACGAGCTCAAACTCTAGACGAAGACGGCAGACGAAGTCATAAAGACGAAGGCGATCATGATCCGCCTTTTACACTTTATGACACTCCTGGCAGAGCGGAGAAACCATCTCGTCCAGCTGGCGCCAGAGATTGGCCAGGGCTCGGAGGAAGTCGTCGACGGAGGAGTCCTCCTAGCGAAGCGTCTTCTCACGCTGAAGCAAAAAGAACTGAGCATCGCTGCTCTGCTGGTATCGCTCACTCAAGTACTCCCAGACCTGGCGAGTAGAACGCAAGCCAACAATGTCTGGCTAGATGGAGTCATCGACGTTGACCACCAGGATGACGCGAACATGGGCCTCATTAGCACACCAACTCTCAAAAGCGTCTATGGCATACTAAAAGGCCTCATCAGCAGTAGCAACCGCCTCTGCCTCCTTGGCGGCCTCATCTTCTGCAGTAGGTGCAGAAGTAAGCTATCTGGGAGGAGGTTGAACCAACGACAGCGGACAAGGTCGAGTACTAGTGACATGTCTCCAAAGGCGGAGATCATTGAGTGTGATCTCCATAAGTGAAGACCACAACTTGTAGTTTGTCCCATGAAGCTTTATTCCTGAGAATGAGATCACAACTGATAGAACAAAGCCATCGGTAGGCGGCGCCTGGACGGCGCGGCGACCAAGGCAACAAAGTCTAACTAGCGGCGCTGGACGATGCGACGGTTAGATCGATGTTTTTTTTTAGTTTTTTTTTTGTGGGCTGGGCTGGCTTGCCTGGCTCACACTAAAAAAAAGAAAAAGGCCGAAGGCAACAGCCCATGCGAAGAGCACGAGGCGAAGGAGCACGGGGAACTATGCTTGCGGCGACGACGGCCTGAGCGACGGCGGTGGCGGCGGCCAACGAGCGGCGATGGCGGTGGAGATGTGTCCTCTCGTCATGTTCCTAGCGGCTCCAACGGAACTATGCTTGCGGCGACGACGGTGGCGGCGGCCAACGAGCGGCGATGGTGGTGGAGATGTGTCCTCTCGTCGTGTTCCCAGCGGCTCCAACGGCGACGGTGTCGGCGGCCAACAAGCGGCGTCGGGCTCCCGGTCGGCGGAGATCGTCGTCCTCGCGTCGGGTTCTGGCGGCGTCAAGACAGGCGGCGGCAAAACGGGTTTCGGCGCGGACGGCGACCATCTGCGGCGGCGGCAGCGTCGGGTCGGGATGGCAGCGAAAAGAGCTAGGTTAGTGCCTAAGCTCTGATACCATGTTACGAATATTGTGTGTATATTCATGAGGCCCAATGGGCAATATATATAGGGAGTACATGAGGAATATCATATACAGATAAGGAAATACAAAAGGAATCCTATTCTATGATTTGTTAAATCGGGGGGATGTCATGTGGGCTAGGTCTCTGCCGATGCGCCAAGGGCCTGACCCACCAAAGCGAGGAGCACAGGGCCCACACCCTCTTTTCTTTGCTTGCAAGTTAGAAAAGATCCTTAAGATCAGATTGTTTAGAATGATTAGATTGAGATCCTTCCGATCTCTTTAAAGAATAGATTGAGATCCTTTCGATCTCCTTAGATTGGATTGAGATCCTTTCAATCTCTTTATTTTTAAAGACTATTTAAAGGAGAGGAGAGGATGAAATAAAGCAAGCAGATTAGTATCCCTAATCTCCTTCTCCCCTTGCTCCTCCCATCCTCTAGGCGCGCATGCCTCCTCCCTCCTACCGTGTGCCGCCACCTCCCTCCACCACGGCTCCCAGGCGCAAGTCCAGGCCTAAACCTCCCACCGCCCACTCCTACCCTACATGTTCCTTACCTGAGGCACATGACATGCAGGGGCCAAAGAATTTTAGCACATAAGAAATCAATCTGATCGAGATAAGTGTGATAAAGGTCTGAGGTCATTCCAACTTTCATCAAGGACTGGCCATTCACTGGGGCAGAATTTCCTCAACAAGCAATGGTTTCTGAAAAGTAATGCCAGTTTCTTGCCACTTCCTAGTGTTTCTGGAGTGGGAACTGGGAAGGATTCTCACACAACTTAGCATGAACTTCGCCAGAAACTGGTTGATTCCTTGCAAAAACGGTCCAATTCACCGAGTATTGAGTTTTTTTTACCTTTTTTAAATAAAATATTGAAATAATATGTTTTGGTGAAGAACCAACTTCAAACTCAACAGAATTGTTGTAATTAGTGGATTCCCGGCTCAGTTAGCAAACCCAACTATTCCCTTAGGAAATGTAGGACAAATGTTTGCCAGCCAGTTCCTGATTGTTCTCTCTTTCATGGGCAAAATATAAGTCATTCACATGATCTCAGACCAAATGGAAAGGGAATGTACTCGGCCTCTACATGACCAAGAGCAAGGCATAATTTCCACCAAGATGAAGCTGACTACTATGACTCCTTGTTTTACTAGAAAGCTGCATATCATTTACTAAGCTGGGAATCTTGTGGTGGGGAAAGGAGATATCACACCAATGAGCTCACCACAAGAAATAGAGCAGAGAAATATTGTGGGATTTAAAACACACCCATTTAGACAAAATACAGCCTAATTGCATCGATTTAAGGTAGAACAAACCTGCTGCTGATCACGCAATGCCCTTGAAAAGAACACATCAGCGGTAAAAAGAAGCCAATCTAGTTCAAAGTTTCCTAATGGCACCTGTTTCAATAAGCATTGATGTTCAAGTCATTTTCATATGAACTGAAATAACTTACTAGAATTCATAGTAGAGAACTCTTACGTGCGCATATCTAGCAAGTGAAATTCTTTCATTGAACCATTGGGTTGATGCAGCACAACGCTGCATGCTTGTTCTACCAGCTGTCGCTTGCCAACCAAGAGCCTGGACAAATAGAAGTAAGCAAAACAACAAGAGGAAGAAATAAAAAAAGAAAAGGAAATATAATCACTGGTGTCCCATTATGTACCTGATAGTTGTTGTCCCGTGCATTGCAAGGAATGGTTACACATGGGAAATCATCAAGTGCCCGTACAGCTGCCTTTATTACTTGGAGTTTAGGGCATTCTATGACGCCTATGACAGGTCCAGGATGTTCTTGTCTACAAAATATTTCACTTAGATTTTCAGAAGAAAAATATCTGAAATAATAGACACTTCTTGGCTAGTTTTCATACTGCCAACCGCCCAACTAGTAGAGCAAAAGATTCTTTAATTTAATACCATATGACCGGTATAATAACTGTACTCAATTCTTGACTTATATATTTATTTTGGATGATATTATGCATCTCGGTTTTGCCAAAATTTTATATTTTAAAAAAACTAGAATATTAAATTCAATATTTACATGTGAAAAACACAATTGGCCGGTGCTGTTAATCAGTCAGTCACCACCGAAACATAAAATATGGATGTAAGAACAGGGTAAAAAATTTGCACATTTTTGCATGTAGTACTTGTTCGTGCCACAGATTACTAAAGCAATTCAATAATGTGCGCACAGATCACAGAAAAGAAGAGCGAATGGAAAATGATTGATCCTTGAAATACACAGAAAATGGCATACCTGTACTCAAGTAACATTCTTTGCACATATTTGCTACCTGCATCAATTGATGTGTGGTAGTCCACCTAAATGAGAGAATCAAAGAATCAGAAGTTAGTATGCTAAACAGAATGGGAAAATTTATGTTTTACATATCATGATTTCACTCACATGGAAAGTGAGATTTTCATGCAAAGAACCAAGAGCTTGGCTAGCATCTCGAAATTGCTTTTCAAGAAATGCCGGAGATAGTTCTTTATTACGAAAAGGATTGACAACCACTGCATGTATTCTGACAGATGTAGGGAAGTACATGACATATACAGCCCTTCCTTCCGACAAGCTGGAAATTAGAGAATCCATAGATTAGCCTCAAATTAAAACCAACATATATCTCGAGACGAGTACAATGGTTTATACAGGAAAGCAAGATAGAGTGTACAGTTTATCGGTTATCCAACATATCAGTATGGTCGAGGGTATTAGTATTAGTAGGCAAAATACAGATAGAAGTCACTGATCCTCATCCTACCATTCATTTAAGAGTGTAAAGATAGTTTTACTGGTCACGATAAACTGTTAGGAGAAACAATCCTTGGGTCCTCAAAAAGAGATCGTGCATGCAGCAGAAGTAACATTTTACTCTGTAATATAAATGATTGAACTCCTGCTTTTTGTACTTTTATTTTAAAAAAAAAACTGCCTTTTCTACTTTGACAGAAATAAATAATGGCTACACTACTAATCACTCAAGGTAAAGAATATTAAAGAGTGACGAATATAAAGATAATGCACACAAAATGCCATTGAAGAAATGGTAACGGCATAAGAAAAAATATATTTTAACTCTGGCGAGGATAATAGTATATTAATATTTACAACAATCACAATATAAAATTGATAATCAAGCACTAAATTGTAGATCGCAATTGCAGGTCTTAATCATAGCTATCGTCAGGGCTACCTATGGTATAGATAGAAAAATGAAACTGTTTGTTCCAGGTATGAGCACTCTGCAGTTGTTTTCATTTGCAACTCAACAAGATCCCATCCATCTTGGATACTTCGTTTTTTTGCAGACTTATCCACTTTGCATACACATCCGATTTGGAGAATGGCATTGAACTCCGGTGGAATTTTTGTCTCATATATTCCCTAGATGCAATTCCAAGGTTATAAGGGAGCTCAAATAAAAACCATACAAAACCATATCCCACACAAGCAAGTTAGCAAATACTCACCTCAACATCTGGCTCTGAGAGATGAGCAGCAAGTTTTTTGCCCTCGGCCTTGAACTGTTCTTCACTGGTTATAACCTGAATGCCATAGCCATTAGTACATTCTATTAGCTAAAGACATTGCACCCCTGGTTATTTTACAGCTAACGTTCACAATTTTCACCTCAATGAGATTGAAACATGGTCTTCCATGAGGAAGAATCTTTTTTACACGCCTTCCTGGAAACTCATCTGTGACAGGAGCTTTCGAGTTTAGGTAAAAAACTCTAGGCACATTGATAGGAATCTTGAACATGATACCCTCAGCAACAACCCATGCAAAAAAGCGGCCAGGCAATGTACTTGAAGCAAGTTGGATTATCTGATGTGGACAATATATATGGACTCGTCAAGCATCAATATAAATGAAGACATTAATTAAAGTTAAGATGGTAACACAAATGCTACAGAACATAATAGTAACAGAAGTTACATGCCTGCCAATGTGATCTAAAGAGTGCCAATTCTTGTTTCTGGAAAAATGTAGAGCGGTTCCTACCATTGCCACGTAACAGATTGACATTTCTTGCAGAAAACAAATCATTAGTGGGACCATCAGAAGCGGCTGCAGCACCCAACCTGATAGAAGCAGAAGGAAACATAAGCATTGGCCTCTCCATCACTATTTAGTTTACTTGGTGTAGCCTCCATTACATTAATAGCTCCAGCATAAAGAAATAAAATATTAAAGAGTAGCTCAAATAACACAAGGACTAGCGGTCACAAAATGCCAAGCTCCCACATCAAATTAAAGGGCCCGTATCTAACAGAGCATCAGTTACAGGCACAAAATGATTTAACTATTGTGTATAATTTAGCTGTGTATCATTACCTTCGACGTTTTTTCTGTTCGCGGACATATTTCCATTTTCTCTTCTTAGCATCAAGCCATCCTTGATAATCAGTACTTCTATCAACTCCTTTATCAGTGGTGTCATTTTGGATCTGTGAAGAGAGTGGCTCATTTAACCTGGTTATAGATTTTTGCTGTTTTTTAGTACAATCTGAGGCAACTTCCGCTGATGGTGGCCCATTTGGATGATTTTCTTTGCCAATGTTTAAACCATGGGATGCAGGATTTTTTATGAAACCATTGTTTGATGTTAATAAATCTTCCATATCTCCAGTCCCATTCAAGTTCTGCATAGCCCCATCTTTGTCCAAGGGACTGAACATATCATGTAGTTTACGCTGGCGAAATCGATCATCTTTCTCTCTGACCTTTTTATGCAACCAATCAGGATGAAGAACTCGAGGAACAGGATTTGAAATCTGTAGGAAGTAAGGATCTCAGAAATGGTACAGATAATCAACGGGAACAAGAAAGAATTATATATTACCTTTTGCATTGCGGCAGGAATTGTTATGATCTTCTGAATAGCTGAGCTTAGGCGTTGCTTGTAGTAAGACCAATCAACAATAGATCGGATGCTTGCTTCAGAGGAGATTTTGAACCATTTTCTTAAATAAAACTTTGCAATTTCTGTAAGAGACGAGGATAGCACAAGAATGTAAGCAAATTGAACAGTTTGGTTTGGCACTTTGGCCCATGCAAAAGCAGCAATTTGCAGGTAAAATGGTACCAGTATCTGTCTCAAAGATAGCTACCGGAACAGCACGCTCACTCACTGGAGTGCCCTACATGATTTGAGAAAGTCAACATGACCATAGGCAAATTAAATACAAGCCATCCAACTCGCTCAAAATTATAGGAGCAAACTAATGCCATGAAAATGAATGAGGGGATGTTTACCCATATGCTGAAAGGATCACACGAAGAACATAACATTGGCAACTATCCAAATTTAAAGATATGGGTAACTACATGATGTCAATTACTGAACACTTCAGTACTTACTTGTGGTTCTCGGGCAACTATATATTGGCAATGCAGTCCTTTGTCCTTAACCATTGAATCTCCAAGAAATTCAGCAAGTCTTTTTGCTGTAGTCACAGCACATGACTTCTGTTCTCCATAGTCAACTAGGGATTTACTCATTGTGCTTGACTCCAATATAAAATCAAGCAACTCACTGTCAGAAATATCAATCCCTTGATTCTGCAATAGACAAATATTGTTAGATAATACTGCATGGATTTAATAATGCAAGTCAGTTGGGTTGTTTAGACTTTAAATCGTATAATTATAATTTTACAAACAACTTACGTCCAACAGGTCTAACCAACGGTTCGCAACAGAGGCCACAGCTGCATAGCATTCCTCTAAAGTTGAACCATGAAGAAATTTGTCAAATACCTCCGCCTACAAGTAAAAATAGAAATATAAGAAATTAAACTGGCCATACTAACTGATGCAGCAGTCCCAATATTCCTATTTAGAGCAATAACAGTAGTAACTGATGCATAAAAGGAGCATTACCTGAAAAACTTTGATGAGCTTCAGCTCACCTCTACGCTTGATTTCAAAACCTTTAAGTTCTGCCAAGGTGCCATCTTCATTGAAGACAGCATACCTCTTCTTTATCAGAATCCCTTCCTCTTTAGAGGCAGGTAGAATCATGGCCTGATGTTTTAGCATGCATTGTGACATATGCAAAATTAAGCAAGATGAGATTCTGAGATTAGCCAAAGTAAATTGGATCAGAGAATGGAAATACTACACAAAGAGTAGAAGGAAAATGGAAAACCGTAATCCAATTAGAGTACTTCACCTTGTAAGGTCCATCTACCTCGAATTCAATGGAACACTCACTGTGTGTTGTATATAGCTTATTTACTGGATCTTCCAGCGTCTAGTAGGACAACAAAGGAATAAAGCCATTAATAACATTCCAATTGTCAGTAAGCAGAATATAGAACTTGAATGAACCTAACAGTTTGAAGTATAACTTGCAGAACAAAAATTCTTACTTGATATTGATCATTAGTGTTGTTTCTCGCGACATCAACATTAAGCATCACGCAGGGATAAGATATTGTGAGCTTCTTCCCAGCTCTGAAATATCAGTAATAAGTGTTAAAATAGAAAACTAAGTATAAAGGCTTAACATGAGAGCATTCATATTTAATAAACTACGCAAACGAATCACTTTCTTAGATAAGATAGTTATTTCGTACTACCTCCAGTCAAAAATAGATGTCACTATGATTCACATGAAGTCAACATTCTTCGATTTTGGCCACTAACATATTTTTTAAGTATTTAGATTTAGACACATAAAATAACATGAGTAGATTCGTCGAAAATTATTTCATAGTATCACATTTTTTAAATTTTTTACTAACATGTTATGATGAGAATTAGTAGTCAAAGTTGTGTCTTGGAGAATGTGCAAAGTCAAATCGAGTACTACTTTGGACCAGAGGAAGTAATAATTGATCAACTCTGTGATACAACAAATCCTTCTTTTGGAATTATGTTGATTTTACGTTCAAATATCATCGCACAAACTTATCTGCCTAATTAATTGTTCAAATCATGAAAGCTGCTCTTCATATTGACAAGTGAGAGAAACAACAATGAATAATAATAATCAGGCAAGCACTGTCATAAATAGTTATCTCGGAATGAATAGATAGTCATGAACTGACGATAGCAGCAATATGAAAGTCTCGTACTGTCATAAATATGACTAACAAACAACTTGTATGGAAAACCAATTTAATTGTCCTAGATCACTCACTTTGTATTGAAAGTAAAGTTATCTGGAAAAGAACCAGGCAAAACACACCAAATGCCATCTGTATCCAGTTCCAGTGGTCTTCCAATTTTATCTACAAGTAGTCGAGCATTTTGGATGATCTTCGCACCAGTATATGTCACAACACCAGCCATTTCCATAGAGTACCATCTTGCACCCCTAAATCAGAAAGGAAATATAGTTATTACATAACTTACTACATGAAGACAAAGAAAAATTAAGCTGTCTATATAAATTACACTTACTTGCGCATAACATATCCATAAAAAGAATTCAATATGCACTTGTGAGCAAGTTGCAGAGAATCATAGAGCACAACCATGTCCTGCAAAAGGCGAATGGAGAAGCAACAAAAAATAAAGTCTCAAAATGCCTGAAATACATCATAGGCCTCTAAAATGCATAATGCATCACTGAACCTGTGCTTCCTGAATTTTGATAGAATTTCCACTGCCTTTTGCTTCTGCCAATTTCCCTTTCCATGTTTTGTTAAGACCTTTGTATTCATACCTTCTATCACGAAAGCTGCAATTACCAAAAAAGGGAAGATTTCAGAGCACCTCCATGAAAAGAATTAGCAGAAAGTAGTATGCTTATCAACAAGAAAAAGGCAGTTTTCTCCACCAGGAATTATCATGTAAGCTAGATTGTACACCAAGTTATGTATATATACTATCAACTTAAAAAAGAAATTAGAAATATAATAAACATCAGACAGACCTTCGCACTGTATCTACATAGAAAGAATTTTCACGCATGCATATTCCAGCTTCTCTCAATTCTGTAATTGGTTTGTCAACTACTCTTTTATACGCCTGCATTGTGACACAAGTATAGCCACTGAAGGGTGAAGGCTTACCAAAAGAGTCAATTCATCAATGAATTCAAATATATTACCTTCTGGCTGTACTTCTTCAAACGATCCTTCAGTTTTAGTAAATGCTCTGGTTTTGAGAGGTCAAGAAAAGGCTTTGAAGACGTCACCCCACCAGCTTGAATCATCTCTGACTCAATTTGCCTCTTTATGTGATGATAGTCACTACAAAATAGAATAACATTAGATAAGGAAATTCATCATATTCAGATATATAAATTTGTAAAGTATACCTCTTTTTTGCCATATAGGTCTCTCCTCGCCAGACCCATTCAAGTTTTCTAAGGCAATTCTTTCCAGGGCGATTGAAATCACATGCTGTGCAGTCCACATCTGTAACTATGGATGGCGGCTGCAATCAACAAGCAGGAAAAGAAAAAAGTTAAATTTGGATTGATATAATCATGTAGACACCTAGTATGACGATACTACTGATAGAAGAAAGTTGAAGGTTTCTGGTGAAACCCTTCATAATATAGGGCAACCGATATAAAGAGGTCTTAGTTATATCATATCTGTGTAGCAATGTCATCAAGAGACGTAAATGGATAATATACTAAAACATCCACTTTCCATAACAGCTTAAGCTTTTAAGTGAATTAGTTTGCACATGAAACTCTATGGTACCAAAGCAGGTCCTGAGTTCAAGAGCGACCTAGGCTCAATTTCTTAAAAATAATGTGTGGTGTGTGTGTTATGGCTCAATATCCAGCGTGATTTATTATTTAGGAATCTATCTATTAGGCATTTGGTACTATCTATTAGTTAGGCAAGTTATTATTAGATTGTATTGTTAGAGATAAGTTTCCTTATAGATTATTTCTTAGGGGTCAAGTCGGGTCGTCCTTATAAAAGGGATAGCATGTATCCATTATCCATCAAGCAAGAAATAAATAAAGTTAGTCCCTAACAGGTTGGCTAAATATTAGAGCCTCCTTGTTCGTCGGGAAGAGTCTCGACCGAGCTTGGAGGGCGATCCCTCACTTCTTGGCTAATCGGGTCTCAGAGCCTCACTAACTCGACAGGGAAGAGCCCTGTCGGCGGTTAGATGAGGGCGATGCCCTACCCTCGGTCCTAGGACCCGTACCCAATCAACGACCACAACATTTGGTATCAGAGTCACTCACCATGGCTTCTGGTGCCACACCATCTCTCTTGGAGAAGTTGAAGGCAAACAACGAAGAGCAAAAGGTCTTACTCGATAACATGACTATTGTCCATTGGAGCTTCATTGATCTTCGTCCACATGACGCGACGTCACCATTGTACCCTCTCATCAGCATGAGCCACCAAAGACTTCAACTGTAGCCACCACCCCAGTTCGAGGACAAGTTGCCTCGTCGCGAGGGGTGTAATGTTATGGCCCAATATCCAGACGAGTTCTGTAGCGCGCGTGGCTGCAGCGGCATGAACAGTAATGCCTACGAGTATTAAGTAGGATTTATTATTTATGAATCTATCTATTATTTGTTTGGTATTATCTATTGGTTAGGCAAGTTATTATTAGATTGGATTGTTAGAGATAAATTTCCTTACAGATTATTTCTGAAGGGTAATTCAGGTCGTCCCTATAAAAGAGATAACATGTATCCATTATCCATCAAGCAAGAAATAAACAAAGTTAGCCCCTAACCGGTTGGCTAAAAGATCAGAACCTCCTTGTTCGTCAGGAAGAGTCCCAGTCAAGCTTGGAAGGTGATCCCTCGTCTCCTTGGCTAATCAAGCCTCAGAGTCTTGCTACCTTGACAGGGATGAGCCATGCCGACGATTAGATGAGGGCGGGTGCCCTACCCTCAGTCCTCAAACCCGTACTCAATCAACGACTACAACAGTGTGTGTGGCTAGGATGGGCATGCGCTTGTGCCCCCAGCAACCCTTGTGCTTATGCGTCGTTGTGACTGGCTTGCACTTGTGTTATGGTGGCACTGCACCATGTATAACACTATAATCCACATCATAGGCCTGAATGAGACTTGACGTGAGGGGGTGTGTTGAAATATGAGTAGACTGCCTACCTTTCTCTAAAAACTTAAGATTTTTGCGTGAATTGGTTAGTGCATGAAATTCAATAATGCCTTACTGAAATTTTGCCAATGCAGCATTCTAAATTTTCCATCTCTCCTTTGTGTTTTCCATGGTTATTAAGGCGTCGCTTAGGCGACGCCTGCTGCCGCTTGCTGCAAGGCGCCACGGGCAGGCGTCGCCCGCCTTAGGCCTAAGGTTGGGAGAGGAAGAGGGTGAGGAGGCGCACGGAGGCGTGGAGGGAAGGCGTGGCGGAAACTCAACCAGAGAGAGAAGGGAAGAGGAGAAGGCGAAGACTCACCCTAGAACCCTAGGCGGCGCCTCCATCCCTTGCAGCCCGGCCACCGGCCACGACGGATCTGCTGCGCCGCCTCCTCGGATCCTCTTCGGCGCCCATCCCTTGTAGCTCGGCCTCGGCACTGGCGAATCTACTTCACGCCGCCTCCCGGATCGCAAGCCATGGATGGATAAGAGAGGCGAGCCTTGAGAGAGGATTGGGCGAGAGCGAGGCGAGGGAGCGATGGGGAATGGATAAGGCGCTGCTCGTGGTCGAGTGGTGTTGGGTCGTTGGGCTTTAGTGGGAGCTGTGTTGGGTGGTGTTGGGCGGGCGCGTGCCAACTTTCTTCCTTCACCTTCCTTTTTTTTTTTTTCTTTCTGTGTGCATCGCATGGCCGTGGGAACTTTCTGTGTGCATCGCATGGTCGGTAGGAACACTGTGTCGCCTCAAGAAGCCAGATGGCGTCGCCTCGGCGATCAAGGCGTCGCCAGAACGTCCGAAGCGGTGCTTTGGCGCCTCACCTCGCCTTAGCGCCTTAATAAGCTTGGTGTTTTCTATAACTCCAGAATGATGCTTGAGCAAAATAGTGCTCAAAGAGATTCTGCACCTCAACCAGACAATGCTCTCAAATCACTATTGTTAGAAAGATGACTAGGGGTTTGCTATTCACAACTATGCATCTCATTCATTAATGGGATAGTATATATAGATAAGATTACATGGGCCTCATGGGCTACATGGGCCATATGGGCTAAGAGAGGGAGAATATACAACACTCTTAACACCTCCCTTCAAACTCAAGGTGGATCAAGAGGATCTAATGTACTGAGTTTGAGTAGATAAAGCCGATGATGTTCTCGAGTCTAAGTTTTAGTAAAGAAATCAACAACTTGAAGCTCCAAGGGAACATACTTGAGGGTGATGGTTGACTGCCGACAGTGAGATCGTGTGAAGGATGCATCAACACCAATGTGTTTTGTCAGTTCATGCTTGACTGGATCACTGGCAATTTGAATGGTACTTGTATTGTCACAAAAGAGAGGTGTAGGGTTGTCACAATGGACACCTAGATCATTCAAGAGCCATCGAAGCCAAATGATCTCTGAGGTTGTAGCGGCAAGTGCTCAAAGCTCAGCCTCTACACTAGAGCGTGCCACCGCAGTCTACTTCTTGAACTTCCAGGCAATGAGCGAAGTACCAAGAGAGATACAGTACCCAGTGATTTATCGGCGATCAATAGGATCACTCGCCCAAGTGGAGTCAGAGTGAGCGTGGAGCTAAAGCTAACTCGAACTGGCATAGAACAAATATCTGGACACAGTCTCTCTCAAGTATCTCAGCACACGAAGAACATGACCATAGTGGACTGAGGTGGGAGCGCTGACAAACTGGCTGAGCACATGAATAGCATGTGCAATGTCTAGCCTGGTGACAGTGAGATAGACAAGGCTCCCAACGAGCCGATGATAGCTTGAAGGGTCTGTCAGGGGTACACCGTCTGTAGGTTGAAGCTGCAAGTGAAGCTCCATGGGTGTGGCAGCATTACGAAGTATCAGTCATCCCAGAGCAAACAAGCAGATCCTGAACGTAATGATGTTGAGAGAGGTAGTAGCCATCACCATTAGAATGAACCTCAATCCCAACAAAATAGCTCAATGGTCCCAAATCGGACATCATAAACTGTTCACGCAATTTCTTCTTGACAAAAGCCACATAGTCCATGTCATCTCCTGTGATCAGCATATCTACATACAGCAGAAGCAAAGTACAGCCCCATTGAGAAGTGTGAATTAACAAAGCAGGGTCAGGCACACTCGGAGTGAAACCAGCAGCTCGAATCACAAAACTGAAACGCTCAAACCAAGCACGAGGAGCCTACTTGAAACCATATAGAGCACGTCTAACACGACAAACATAGCCTGTAGGAGCCTCAACACCTGGGGGTGGCTGCATATAGACCTCCTCGTGTAGATCACCATGAAGGAAAGCATTCTTGAGATCCATCTGAGATATAGTCCATATACATACCGCTGCAACAGCAATAAGAGTACGGACTATGGTCGTATGAGCAACTGGAGAAAAAAGTCTCATCATAATCTCAACCACAAACCTGCTGAAAACCTCTAGCAACAAGACAAGCCTTGTACCGCTCTACTAAACCATCTGATTTGTTCTTCACTTTGTACACCTACTTGCAAGTTATACGAATATCTCGAGATGGTAGCGGAACAAGATCCCAAGTACCTGTACACTAATGTCGTGAGCTCCTCTGTCATAGCCAACTGTCACTCAGGTATACTGACGGGCTCCTGATAGGTACTCAGCTCGGCTACTGCACCTGCACGAGAAAAACCCCATCTCTCTGGTGCCCGAATAGAAGAACGATCACGTAGGGCATACCGCGATGTAGTAGAACGATCGTCAGAGTCGATGGTACTGGCCGGAGGGTCAAGTGGAGGAGAGGACTGAGGATCAGAAGGAACCCTTTGTCGACGACTATAGTGAAAGGGAAAAGTGAGTGTCAAAAACTGGTAGAGCTAGTGGAGAAGACACACTAGAAGGTGAAACTGGTGGAGAAACTGGTGGAGGAGACACGCTAGAAGGTGAAACTGGTGGAGAAGGTATATTTGGAGAAGACAAGTTTGATAAAAGAATGGAAGGTAGACACAAAAAAGAGGTGGAATCTGTGGAAGGAGTGGGATGTGTAGAAGGGTGATAAAAGAAGGGTCGACCCTCATTAAAGGTCACATCACAAGATATGCGAATGCGACGCGCTGAGAGATCATAGCAACGATAGCTCTTATGCTCAGGACTATAACCCAGGAAGACACACTCAACCAACTGAGCACTCAATTTTTTGCGCTCACGAGGTGCTAGAAGGACATAACAGGCACAACCAAAGACACGAAGATGAGCATAGCGAGTAGGTGCTCTATACAGGACCTCACCAGGACACTTGCCCTAAAGCTTGGAAGAGGGCTGACGGTTGATGAGATAGACTGCTGTAAAGACTGCTTCCCCTAGAAGTGAGAGGAAACAGACGAAGAGATGAGAAGAGTACGAGCAGTCTCAATGATGTGACAGTGCTTGCGCTCAACAACACCATTCTGAGCATGAGCACCAGGACACGAGAGCTGAGGAAGAGTACCCTCAGAAGAAAAGAACTGACGAAAAGCTAATGAAAGATACTCTCCCCTAAAGTCAAAACGAAAAACACGAATGGAAGAAGAAAACTGTGTATTATGAACCATCTTAGCAAAAGACTGATAAATGGAAATCAACTGTGAGCGATGTTTTATAAAATAGATCCAAGTATATCGAGAGTGATCATCAACAAATATGAAATAATAAATATGACCACCCTTCGAAGCAAAAAGAGATGGACCTCATCTGAATGCACCAAATCAAAAGTACCAGAAGACTGAGAGGTACTACTGGAATATGGAAGTTGTAGCTGTTTCCCCAGCTTACAACCAGCACAATGAAAACTAGACTCAACAGTGACATGACCTAATGAACCCTGGTGAACTAGAGTGGTGAGGCGAGCACCACAGACACATCAGGAACCGAGAAACGAGATGTAGAGAGTGCCCTGATTGTGATAGGGCAAGGTGTACCATCAGCAGTGTGAACATATGCTGCATCAGTCACAGGCCTACGAGCAACAAGCTAAAGGCTGTCTGATGTGACATGAAAAGAGACACCCGGGTCCAGAACCCAAGGATGAGCAGCGCTAGTAGCAGAAGGTGCAACTATAGTCATAGCAGACACTGATCCAAAAGTCACAGTAAGTGTGGGTGTGGCAGCAGTTACTACTCCCGTAGGTGCACTCGGAGGCCCAGTAGGTGCTCCACGACAACGATCAGATGAATGTCTAGCATGATAATCAACAAGCTGATCTAGATGTAACCTAAAGCACTTGTCAACAAGATGACCAATCCTCTTGCAGTGAGAACATACCAGCACTCCTGTGGGTGTTGCTCTGGTAGATCCAAACCGCTGTGAGAGACCCAGGACGTGTGGTGAGGATCCTAAGGTAGGCATAAGCGAATGAAGATGAGTCTCCTCTGCAATCACACTGGAGAGCGCCTCAATCAAAGTCGGTGGAGTGGGATAGTTGAGCAACCGAGTACGAACAGGCTCAAACTCTAATCGAAGCCCCATCATAAACCGATACAAGAGCGTCTGCTGAGCATACTCATCTTTGGCAACACAAGACTGGCAAGCAGTGGCAGCCGTCGGCGTCATAGACTCTAGAGGGCCAGTGATATAAGTGAAAGCACTATAATACTCCTCCACTGTCTGATCGTGAAGCTGCTAAATACTATGAAGGTTCTTGAGCAATGTGAAGCGAAGAGCACCACTGGACTAAACATACCTCTTCTCAAAGTATGTCAACATTCGCTTGGCTGACATATGATACTCAAGACTCATCCTCAAGGAAACACTCAGAACAAGGCCAGTCATGACACGATCATCTTCTTTCTGCAAGCCTTTACTGCCTCAACATCAACTTTCTTCGGATAGGGGGATCGTCAGTCAAATGAGAGGCCAAACCATAACACCTAAGAGTAGTCTTGACTGAAAAAGCCCATGCTCGGTAGTTCAATCCATCAAGCTTGATGTCTGTGAACATGAGAGATGAACTGCCCCCAAACATTTAGTCGTATTTTGCCATCTTGATGGACCACAACCACACGGCAGCAAGCAATTAACATGAGATCAGGAGGCAAGCATCAACAATAGACAGCAATCAAAAGATCTTACTGGACCAGTACCACTAGCAGTAGAGGACCAAGCATCAACAGTAGACAGCAATCAAAAAGGTCTTACTAGAACAGTACCACTAGCAGTATAATACCAGTCTCCAGGCGACGTCTCGGTTCAGATAGTGCAGAGGCGACGTTGGCTCAGGCGGAGATACCAAGATTCGGAGGATAGGCGACGTTGGCTCAGGCGGCGCAGGTTCGGAGCTCACCAGCTCCAGAGGAGAGGCGACAGAGGCTCGGGCGGCGCGGATCCGAAGCTCACCAGATCTGGAGGAGAGGATCCAGAGGAGAGGCAACGTCAGCTCGGGCGGCGCGGATTCGGAGCTCACCAGCTTCGTAGGAGAGGCGATAGAGGCAACATTGGCTCGGACGGCGTGGATCCGGAGCTCACCAGATTCAGAGAGAATCCGAAGGAGAGGCAGCGCTAGCTCTTAGGGGCGGCAGCGAGATGAAGACAAGGCGGCTCGGGCGGCGCGGATCCGGAGAGATGCGGCGACCTCCAGGCGACACTAGGGAGGGATGAAGACGAGGCAGAGACGCGACGCTGCAGAGGAGCTCCGAAGGCGGCGAAGAGCCTACCGGCCTGTAACATTCTGATTTTTCCAAGCGCTTTTAAAAAAATGTGTAAAATAAATTAAAACTATTTTGCTCTAGTGAGAATTCAAAGTTGGGTTCTGTTGGAAGGAATTGGGTTGTTGTGTCTTCTTGTTAGTAAGCTCGACAACTCTCACTCAGAACCTATCTCCTTCGGTCTTGTAGATTTAGACCTCCTTAAAAGCTTAAGACTTTGTCTTATTGGAGTATCCCTTTTGTCCGAGTCTCCTTTCTTTGAACTTGGTCACTTAGATCTTTTGTTGGTTTGAATCTCTTAGGATTCAAACCAATTTTCTGCTCGCACTTCTCTTAGGTTTAGATCTCTTATCACCCGCACTTCATAGTGCCCAGATCCCTTTGTTTGGACCTCTTTGTAATTTCGTGGCCCTTTTGTGTGCCTTCGTTTTCCTAGTTCAATTGAATCTGTATTGACTTTCGCTCGAGCCGAGGAGACCTCCTCGAGAGGAACTCCTTTGTGGAATGTCTCTGGAACCACTCCGCATGGACCTCCCTTGTATTTGATCCGGTGGTCTCGACCTCCTCCCCTCTCTAATCTAAGGGTCTAGACCTCTCCAGTGTTATGTCCCTTTAGAGACCTCCTATTTGTTCAGAATCGGACGGCTAGGACCTCCTCACCTCGAATCCAATGGTTCGGACCTCCCATGCGCTATACCCTTAGCGGACCTCCCTCTACATTAAATCCAACGATTTGGACTCGCCTTGCTTTGAATCCAAGGATTAGACCTCCCCAAGCGTCTGTTTCTCTCGAGGACCTCCCTCATGCGACTCTTGGTGTTGGACCTCCTCCGGAGATCCAACCGCCCGACCTCCTCGCCAGACCTCCTGTGGTGAGATCTCGACCGTCGGGACCTCTGTCTGGACCTCCATAACCTTTAGACCTCCCCGTCCTCGGGCTTAAGACCTCCTAAACCACTTGACCTCCCTAAGAACCTCCTCTGCGGGGTAAGACCTCCCATTGTTGACCCAACTGTTTCAAAATTTATCGCCCCACTTGTCGGTCTTAGTCAACCTCATTTCCTCCGCCACATAAATGTCTTAGGCATTTAATGCGTGTCTTGTCACATTTAATGCATTCAAATACGTGGTGTATACCTTGAACCTAGTCACTTAGTTGTACTCGACATACTTCCTTGTTCCTTCTCAAAGCATCATACGTGTTCTTTTAATGTACCTTTTACCCAAGGTGGTAGTGACACCGCCTCGACAATCACCAACCTTGACTTATTTTTGTGCTTATCCTCGCACGTGTGTGTCCGATTCCTTCACCTTTTGACTACGATTAGTCCAGGAGCACCGTCACACTACCCTTTTCACATTCGTCAACTTAGTTTCCTTTCGGTGGTTTCCTGGGAGAACTTTGTTGCTCACAGTTTCTCCTTTCATCCATTGCTCCTTCCTTTACTTGGTAAGCTCCTTTGATGATCTGCTCCATTCTTTGTCTTCACCAATATCTTGGCTAACCTTGTCCTTCACAGACCTTCTTTTGTGAATTTCTTCTAGAACTCTGCGGTACTCGTGTGAGGACCTCCTCTCGAACCTTGCGCAAGCACCTCTCGCCTTTGGAACCTCTCTGCTCTCTGCTTAGGTCACATCTTCTGGATCTCCTCTAAAGACCTATTTTCCTTTGGTAAGTTAGACCTTCTCCAAGTAACCTAGTCTAAGTATAATTCTTTTTCAGTAATTGGGTTTTGGAGTTTTCTAGAGTTCTTTGATTCTTTAATTGGATCTTTATTTGAATCTTCTTTGAATTTGCCTTTTCAGATATGTGTGTAGATTGTGAGGGTTCCCAAGACTCGAGAGCTCAAGAAGAAGAATCTCAAAGTAGTGAGCAAGGCAAGTTGCACTTTTGAACATATTGCACCCAAGAATTCAAAGTATTATGTTCTGCTTTTTAATATATATTGCATGCCTATGTTTATCAAGTTAATTCAATCCCAGTTTAACTTTAGAGTATCCCCATTTCCTTTGTATGACCTATGTTGTGCTTGGGTGAACACCTTGTCACCATTAAGTTAAACTTGGCTAATGCAAGAGCACAAGCCAAGAACATTTGATAAAACTTATGCTTAGTAATGCTTAGACCAAAACTATTGATTTGGGGAAATCTTTACCAACACAACCAAATAATATTTAATGTTTTCACCATGACATTGGGTTGTCATGGAGGTATGAAAATGGTCTTTGGGTAAGCAAAGAGAACAAACAATTGGTTTGACTGGGCAAATTGATTGCTTGGTTGGTGCAATGTTTATGCAATCGGACTCTAACTCAGCTAGGGTGGAGGTCCAAGGGTTAGTGAATGTTGCCCTAGTCATGTGAGGACCGGTCTTTGAGCGACCAATGCCATGCCTATAATGGGCTATGCCACAATCGTGCGACCACATGTCTCCGAATGGGGTGTGGGACTGGCCGAGTAATTTGCAAAACTCCACTACATGTCTTTGCTCCATTGGTGGTGTGGGAGGTCTTGTCGACTAGAGGTCTTTGATGACCCATTGTTCCCATTGGTGCAAGAGGGGCTTTCCAACGGATTGCAATCCATAGGAAGGTGAAACCTTAGCAAGGAAAGGTCTGTGGTGGAGTGATGCATTGTAAAAGCCTTGTCTTGAGCTCTAGATCTCTTACCTTTGGTAGTGAGAGATGGTATTGACGAATGCCAGACAAACTAGGGTACTCAAGTCGTGTGGGTAAAGTGCACAACCTCTGCAGAGTTAAATCTATTCGAATAGCCGTGTCCACGGTCAAGGACATGCTGGCAAAGGCCACTTGAAGTTAGATATTGATTTTGGGGTTTTCCAAAAATGGTTTCAAATCTGTTTTGGGATTGTTATCCTTTGGGTTTGGGCCGGGAGCCTAATATCAGGAGGGTATCCTTCACCAGTTTTTGATGATTGATATCCAACTGAAAAATTGTTTTGATATAAGGAGTATTATTTATTAAAATTTGGCTTTAAGAACATAATAATGGTACTTAAAAGAAAATTGGCTTTGTGCAAAATAACCATATTATGCCATTCTTGATTATCCATTATGCATGTCATATTGTTAATCCACGGGTGTAACTTAAGAGCACAAATGGTAGTGCTCACTCTTGCTCATTACAATCTTTGCCAGAGAAGACTTTGGTAGTGATGGAGATCAAAGCAGCTAGGTTATGCCTCCATCACCGCTGTGGCGTGTTGATGGACTTTTGTGTTATCTTTTGACCTCTTTTTGCTTTTATGTACTTGTGTTGGGCCCAAGGCCATCCTCAGAATCAACACTGTTAAATATTATGTTTCAATAAAGGTATGTTCGGATGTCATCACCTTTGTGCTTGTCTTGTGAAGAGCTAGCCATGATCCTTGGGACTGCTCAGTTTCACAGGAACCTTGAGTAAATTTGAACCTCCCACCTCACCGTGGAGTGTATGCAGGAGGAATCTTGAGGTGGTCTCAGACCTCCACGACCTCCTCTGGAGGCTCGTGGGAGATTTTGGGAGCCCTCTCGGTCCTCCTCATCCTCTTCTGTTTGGCTGTGGTAAAGTTCTCATGTGCTCCCGGGTTCTAAGACCCTCTCTCGGGTTGTGATCTCCTGGACCTCCAGGAGGTCTTGCTGGACCTCCTGGCGGGTCTTGGAGGTCAACCTGAGAGGTCCTTTGAGGACCTCCTGGGAGGTCCTGCTGGACTTTCCAGAGGTCCTGGAGGATCTCTCGGGAACCCTAGGATTGGGTCGTCACACGGCCTACAGCGGCGGCCTCCAGGTGAGTTGTGATGAGGAGAGGATTAGGGTTGGAGATGCTCTGATACCATGTTAGAAAGATGACTAGGGTTTTGCTATTCACAACTATGCATCTTATTCATTAATGGGAGAGTATATATAGAGAAGATTACATGGGCTACATGGACCACATGGGCTAAGGGAGGGAGAGAATATACAACACTCTTAACAACTATATGGCCAGAAAAGCCAGGAGAGGTTAAGTCATGTGCCTCAACAGATCACAATCTCTTTTAACTTCTTATATGGACCATATTTGATATAGATCACTCACCGAAGTACAAGTCAACAAGTGCACACAGCGAAGGTAACAGGAAACTCACCCCGACAGGGGGAAAAACTCTTAGATTAATGGCATCTTCGACAAAAGATAATAACATTGTGATAATAACAGCATTCAAAACAATTTATTAAAGTACAAGAGAATACCTGGAGTCTATTTGTCAAAATGATATTTGGATACATTGCAGCAACATCCAGATGATATATAAGAGGACATTCTTCACGAGTTGGGTGATCTCGCAACGAAACAAGCTGTGAATTTGACATAACAACAGAGGTCAATCAAGCTTGGTGCTCACAAGTTACAACATTTCAGGCACGTCAATCACGTAGCAATTGTGTTCAGTGAGATCCTTTTATAAGAAATAGTGACTGGCTTTGGTATATTAGTCATTACAATTTACAGCAAGGCCTCACAGCACAACGAAGTGAATTGACGTTTTGCAAAATTAGAAGGTAAATAAATATCTTGGGAGTCAAGACAAAATGAGTTACAATGCTGGAATATGTTGGTCTCAATTTTAGTCAAATATTTTCTTCTCCCCGGTGTAATCACTTTGGTACTATATTTTCATTTGCTACTTTGACCGTTTGGCATATAACAGACTGAACTGGGAGTGAAGATCAAAGAGACCAGCAGGATGAGACATAATACCTTTTGCTTTATGGCATCCTTGACTTCATCGTAGTTTGTGACAGAATCAATATCTAATTTTCCTTCTACAGCAATGGCATATAGCAGATCACGATCAAGATTTCCAATCAGTTGCTGAAAGAAGAAATATGGATTAAGTTAATATACTAAAGGTATGTACATAAATTTACTGCATGAAACCACATTAATGTGTAACAATTAATAAGCCAGCCAGCTACGAAAATGGTTTACGAAATTCTTTTCAAGCTAAATTAAATAACATTTCAAGAATATTATAACTTAAGTTACCTCATATGCCGATGGCTCGAGTTGAAACTTTGTAGGAAGATCAGATCTAAATACACCAGTTTCAAGACACTCGACATGACCACCAATGTAGGTTTCACTTTCTAATAGACGGTTATTGTAGAACTTCTCCAGATCAGCTTTGTGCTTGTTAGGACAAATAATATTAGCTTTGAATGCCTATACATCAGAAGTAACTGAATTCAGCAAGCATGAAAAAAAATCAGAGGTAGTTGAAAAGGCAGTACTCTTAGTGGTGGGGACTGGGGATTTAAATCTCAATTGCTTGCCTGGGTTCAAATCCTGGGCCAAGGCAAGGGTAAAAAATACTCGTTCAAAAAAAGTTGAAAAAGTGGTATTTATTCACAACTATACATCTTGTTAAACAGACAAGCTTTATGTGCCATATAGGCACGTACATTTGTCCAGTGACCACACTTCAAGTAAAAAAATAACAAGAAAGCTCATGAAACATAGCATAGAACTTGTGCAAGGAGGATAAGCATGCCATCAAGATGTACATAGCACCAATTTGCCATCACGAAAGCATTTCATGGAAACAGAAAGGGCTAGTTTGGCACAATTTGACAACTCAATTATACTTTAAGTTTAATAAGCAATCTCTGAATCTGGATACAAGTATTAGTTCAAAACAACTATAGCATAGAAAACATGACAGGAAAGTTTATTCAACACACCTGGACCATATATTAGTAGCATTTCACATAGTGTCCCACTTCCTTTCCGCAATACCTCATCAGGTGACATAGGTATTATGGTTGCAAGGGAAAAGATAAATGGGTGGACATAAGTCATGTATAGGTAGTATGTCGCAACAGCATCTGATACAGAATAAGAAGCCATTGTCTGAAAAGAAAACAATGCGAGGAAAAATGAACACCAGGGGATATTTTAGGTTAAGTGAAGACAAGTACGATCTATATGATTACATATAGACAAGCAGCAATATTTAATGTTAGTTGTCACATAATCATATGCATTTAAACCACTTCGCTTAATGATAAAGTCATTCTGTCACCAAGAGAGACAGGCTTAAAGATACCTGTGGCTGCTCCATTGCAAAGCGAACCATATCTTCTGGATTAACTTCCAGAGGATCATAACCAAGCTTGGCTTTTGTAACAGCCTGTAAGTGTGAAAATGGAAGAGAAATCACTAAGTTAAAGCAAAAGCAACATATTCAGAATAAGCAAGATAACAGCCAAAATAATGCACAAAAAAAAAACAATTTGTGCTGTTTGGCAACCAGAAAAGTTAAATGGTAACCTTTTTCAGTGCTAACTGAATAGCAAATCTTCAAATTACACATTGATGATACTGTTTCGATGTTCTAACTGATTTTTTTCAATGCCCTATGTCGCTACAAATTTTGTAGTATTTTCAAAATTCATTTTTAATAAGTCATTTCGTAATTAATACTGAAAAGCGTATGGCTGCTTCAATTTAGGTAAAGAAGTATTTTTCTTTCGTGTTCGTGTATCACCTTTAGACCCTGGCTTCCTTGCGGAAGGTAACTGTCTCGCTTCACCCAAGCAAAACAGTCAAGATGGCAAGAAAATTTAGCTCGACATTCCCCTTGATTATTGTCACATTGGAAACCAATCTCCTGTAAGAACAAAAAGGAAGCAAAACAAGATATGAGAGACATATCCAGTATGGCATTTCCAACTCTTTTCTTATCTGAGAAAATCTAGACCAAGAACAAATGTGCATAATATTCCTGTTCTTTTTTTAAGGAAACACTACGAGGAACGATGGTACGCTACTAAACAATACCCCAATCTTGTGTTTTTGTCCCTTAGCTGTAGAAGTGCAGATGTCTTTTTTAGATAACTTTATTTGCATGTAACTGTTTGGCCAAGATTTTGGAAGTCCCATTACATAATAATCATATCAGGCTACATGAGTAATACCAAAAAAATATGCCTGCTAAATTAAGGAGAAATCAACAGCATACTTCATTCATTTTTATCCCATGGTGAGCAGCTCTCTTCTCCAAAAAAGGCCAGTCAAAAAAGTCACCGTTGTATGTGACATAAATACCAGGCTTAACCTCTTGCATGTGAGAAAACCAAGCTTTAAGTAGATCCAACTATACAGATGATAGAAAATAAAGGGAATTAGCAAAGTAGTTAGGCTGCAAAAAAACCCATATGATACTGAACAAAATATGTACAAGTTGCTCATACCTCGTTTGCAACATTCTTAACTGTAAAATACCCCTCAAATTCTGGTTTGGGTGTGTACTCCAAATCTTCAATATCTTCCCCTACACACTACACAGAACAGAAAATTAATGCATTATGCAACCTTAATGCATCTGCATCTTGCAATTGCAATCAAGAAAAGTAGGTTCAGCAAAGATAATGATTTAGCTACTTGTCTGTAGAAGTTGATTCTGAGGTATGCATCTGATGAGCAATACAGAATATAACTGCCCCTTTGGCCTTTAGCATCTTTTTCTAACACAGAAATCACTATTTTGCAAAGGATGTTTTGCCAGACTAAAGAGAATTGCATGTTGCTTAAAAAGTTCAATCAAAAGTGAACAGCATATAGGCATGTTAGGTAATTGGTCGTATCCAAGGATCCAAAAGTCGGTAGCGGACCAAATCCCGGTCATGGGCCGGGAAAAAAAACCGGCCAGTTACCGGATTTTCCAGAAAAAATCCAAACGAATTTCGCTTGAATTTGCTTAAAAACCAGCTGAAATTCAAAAATTGGAATTTAAATTTGCAACACCCGGAAAAACCGGCATGTTTTTCCGTTCCCAGTTACCACCGATAAATCCAGTAACCGGCCGGTTTTTTCTTCCCTGATCGTATCCAAGGCCAGCAACAGGGTGTTAAATATAGAAAAGAATGTTTGTAAGCCATAAATTGAACATAATAAACTGGAAAGTGATAAATGTTACATATTGTATTAGCTGTGTGATTAATCTCTTGTATAGGGTCTTCTTTGCTTATTTCCCTACACATGTACATGTAAATGTACAGATTTTGGCCTTTTGGCCCATGGGAAAGATCAAGGTCCATTTACAACAATAAAAAACCATAGGGGGGAAAGAACAACTCGTACCTCTCGGTTGATTATCAGGTATCCTTGCCCATCAATCATGTACGAAATCATCATTACGTTGTCGTATTCGGCATCTGGAAACTTCAGAGGCAGCTTTGTGGTCTCAATATCAAATGCACATACATGAACTTCTGCACGCTGAAGCAGATCTTCCCTTCTCTGAAGCAAAACATCAGAACCAGACACACTAACATTGTACCACTGTCCACATCTCACATCTGCAAATAAATTAAGTTTGGTGCAGCAAAAGTGATGTCAATGGTAAATTAGCACGTGAGTTGTCAGACATACTAGGATTTGTGAATATGAGGCTCACCGTTATCAATAGCAAAACGAACATGATAGGGAACATCATATTCACGCAAATCAATGATGCAATTTATGTAATCTTGTGGCCTTTCTACCCTGTCATAGTGCACAAGATCAGAAGACCATAGGTTCACAAATAAACACAAAAAATTCATACCTCAAAAAAATTTATCCCATACAAAACTTAACAAGGAAAAAGATCCAAACAAGAGTTGTTTTGCATAGCAATCACAAAAGCAATGAAGAATGTCAGTTCATAGCAATTAAGATGGATATTGTATATTGTAACGGTACCTTTTTACACCGTAAATTGATTCAAATACATCCGAAGCACCTAGTTCTTCTTCATTCTTTTCAACAACATGCAATAGGTCATTCCTTACACGCATTAATTGCTGCACCGTATCAAACTGAATCTTCAAATATTTTCTCTTCAATCCAGAAAGGTGGTTTTTCTGCCACACAAAGGGAAAATGTTAAAATTACATTCTACATTTGGCCCAGCCTAATCTAGATGGCAGAAAAAAGACACATGCATGAGAACATCGGCACCTTTCTGTAGTCATATTAGGGACAGAACAATAACAAGCAAGCTTAGAATATTGCAATTAGCTTGTGCATTTAAACTAAAACTTTGTGGTGATTCAATTTGAGCTGAATTCCAGGGACCGCTTAGCACATGAACCTCACTGTACTACAACATGCAACCAAGGTAGAAAAACACCCACTAGTGGAGAACAGAATACAACAATACAAATCATAAGGAGATCAAAATTCCCGCAGAAAACATCTTAGATTCGAACATAGGACTAAACTTTATCAACAAGATAGCATTGATGATGCAGGTAAAATGGAATACTAAATTAAACATGCAAAGCAAGGCACATACTAGGTCTAGATCCTCTTTCTCAATTATTTCTATGTCAGCAATTTCCCCTTCATAACGTCGTCTGAGATACGCCTCAACTTCCAACTCCATCTTGTCCTGTGACATTTCAATATACCAAAATAGAATATCAGCAAAGGAAAAAAAACTGCATCAGAGAAGTTAATGGACTTTTTATGACTATCCTATGATGGGATAAGAGAATAGCCGTCAGAAACCACAAGCTCAAACTCACCTTAGTTGCAGCATAAAAGTAAGGTGGGAACTTGTATTTCACTTTGAATGTAGAGCCATCCTGCAAGAAAGCATATAGAATTAGACATGTGACAAGTCAAAAGGTTTCTTACTGTAGTTGCGTTTTTTACCTGGGACACAAAGTATAGGTCAACACAGCTGTAGATCTTCCCAGTGTCTTCGTCCTCCCATGACGACTGCAGGTGTTGTTGAGGCGAAATAAGAAACTTACAAGAAAAAAAGTTCGTTTCTTGATTACATTTTGCAAATTGGTAAACATTAAGGTAATAACTCTTGACCTTGAACTAAGCTTCTCCAAGTAGGTGCTACCAATTCTTATGAGTTGTCCACAATGTGGATGGACCCACACTAAGTGAATCATTTTATTTCAGTTGGGTGCATAATTTCAGTAATGTCCCTGGTTCCACTAGATATGGCAACAGCAGCACAACTCTCCTCATGTTATTAAGAGATTGTATCGATGAATCATTTATGTAATGCACAAATGTTCACTAATGAAACAAGTTGCTACTTCAAAAAATTTACTAACTCTGCTCGTTCTCAAGAAATCCAGAAGAATTTGCAGCTGTAAGTAATTTCAGTACTTTGCCAGTTTGCCGATAATAGCCCAACTTTTAACCAGTCTCACTGTGTCCCCAGTTTTGCCGCAAGCATCTAGAGGCATCCAAGGTTTCACTGCTGCTATTAATAGCAATCAGAGACGCATTTCAGCCAACTTTGGCGTTCCCCACTTTTTGTTATCCCTTCTGTTCTGCTTTTGCAAACTACCAGAAGCGCCCAAATATATCACAGTTTTATAGAAGAATAGCAGCACTAGACAGATACTAGCAGCAAATTCACCGCCCAGCACAACAATTTCCAGTAACCCAATCCATTCAGTGGTTCCACTTACTGACTTACTAAACTAAAAATAAAAAATAAAAGCTCTACATTCACTTGCTGATCTGCATATTCCAACTGATCGGCCAATTTCTCGAGCAATTCCACTTCAAGTCAGAAGCAGATCACAGCATTTATACAGTTCCGCCGCTAATTCCCCAACGGAGTCCACTTCAAATTCATACTAGAGCAATTGCAACGAGATACAGAGAGCGAGAACGAGAGAGAGCTCACGGGGGAGAAGGTGAGGAGCCAGCCAAGCCGGTGGTCGCCGGCGGTGTAGGGCGCGAAGCCAAGCCGGCTCTCCAGGAGCTCCTCCACCCCCAGCCGCAGCCGCTGCTCCTTCGCCGCCGACGATCCAGCCCTCCAGCCGCCGCCTCCGCCTCCGCCTCCCCTTCCACCTCCTCCGCCCGACGGCCTCCGCCGCCGACCATCTCCACCGCTCATGCTCGCCTGCGCGCCGTACGCGTGGAAGGGGAGGATCGCCTTGGCTGCCTGTGTCCGTTGTGCGGAAAAACCCTAGATTCGGTTTTGGAACAGCGAAATGCGAAATGGGCGCCAAGTCTGAGGCGGCGAGGGGTTTTCCCGCGCGGCCGCGCCATCTATTGCGCCCCCCGCCCCCAACTTTGCGTTTTTTGCGGGCCGGCCCCTTTGGTTTCTTCCTTCCAATTCGGGATCCCAGCCCATGCCCACTTAGAGCTGGCCAAATAGGTGTCTATCGGTTCGGTCCGAGGCATAGAAGCGACACACACTATTTATGGGCTATGTCGGTACGGTACGAAAGGCTGGGCTATGTCTGGACCGCCACCCCAGCACGATGGGCTGGCCCGACATGACATGAATAAAGGTCGCTTTGACGAGTCCGACCGACTGGCACAAGACAAATGGATATTATGCATGAACTGATGAACATCAGCTAACAAGCACATAATCATTTCATCAGCAAACAAAATATCAAAGCAAACAAACCAAAAATTGATATATAGGATAAAAAAATATGCAATCATCATAATCAATCAGGTTACAACACAAAATATGCAATCATAGAAATCAGAATCAATCGAGAACGGAGAACCGGAGAGGACGAGGGGGAGGGGAGGCGACGCAGGCCGACGCTGAGGGAGGAGATGGCGCAGGCGAAGGGGCGAAGAGGGGGAGTTGGAGAGGAAGAGAGGGAAGGCGGCTGTAACACCCTGGTTTTTCTGAGCCTTTTTGGAAATTTTCAAAATAAAATGAACCATTTGGTTTTATTGAAATTCCAAAGCTTAACCGGAGTTTTTAGAATTTGGAGTGTTTAAAATGACTAAGCTAAACTTCAACTAATCCTAAAGTTTGGTTCTTTGGAGTCATAGAGCTCTTGTGTTGAAATCCTCACCTCACTTTTGTTCTCGCTCTTCCCTTGGCTCACCCTTTCTCTCTAGGCTTTCCTTTTGTTTGGGCATTTTCTTATGTCCAGACTTCCCTTCTGTCTAGACATGCCCTTATGTCCAAATTCCCCTTGAGTTGGACATTTGCCCACGTCCAGACCCTTCCTTCTCGATCAAACCTCACTTGACCCCTCTGGACCTCCCCTCATATCTTTGATTTGGATTTTCTTTAGTCCAGAGCACCTCCTTGTTGATTTGAACCTCTTTATGGTTCAGACCTCCCCTGTGGTTTGGACCTCCTTATGTTCATTTGGATTTCCTCGTGTTCTTTTAAACCTCCTCAAGTTCATTTTAAGCCCTTGGTGCTCACATTAAACATCTTTAGGCTACATTGAACCTTCTTCTAGTTCATCTGGACCTTCTTGTGTCCATTTGAACTTCTCTTTGGTTCATCTAGGCCTGTGTTCACTTAGACCTTCCTTGGATCCTGTGAACTCCTCTGTGTCCCTTGGACCTCTCTGTGTTCATTGGAACCCCCTCTGAGTTCATATGGACTTCCTGGTATTCAATTGAATCCCTCTCTTGTTCACTGGAACACCCAATGATTCATTTGGATCTCCCTCTAATCAAATGGACTACCTTCTGTTCATTGGATCTCTTTGTGTTCAACTAGATCGCTTCTTGTTCAAATGAACCTCCTTGTGCCCAATTGGGTCTCTGCGTGCTCAAGTGAACCTCCCCGGGTTCATTTGGAACCTCCCTTGGGTACAGTCGGACCTCCTAGAGTTCATTTGGACCTCTCCGTGTCCATTTGAACCTCTTTTGGACCTTCCCCGTGTCCGTAAGGATCTCCTTTGGCTTCATCTTGACCGTTGAGATCTCCCTCGTGTTGGTCTTGACTGTCGAGATATCCTTGATCACCTCTTGACTATCGGGATCACCTTTGAATTTATCCTGACCGTCAAGACCTCCTTTGGACCACTTTATGTGGATCTCCTCCGTTGGATCCCTCTCCCCTTGAAACCCTCCGTCCAGACCACCCTTCATCTGGATCTGATGGTCCAGACCTCTCCCTCGTTTGGATCCAAGGGTCTAGACCTCCTTTGTGTTGTCTTCTTTGGTCCAGCCTCCTTAGGTCTAGACCTCCCAAGTGGTTGGACCTCCCTTGGTCCAAACTGTTGGGTCGCGGGTGGGCTACGATAGTTACAAACAAAAATTTCCACCACACAAACCAGGAAGCCAGGCAAGTAGATGATCACAGATCGTTACCACCAGACGCGCAGAGCAGCGGAAGAATGGTTGGAGCAGCCTGGTCCAACATCGAGCACGTCGATGCAGTGGTCGTAGTCGATCGTCCAGCGTCCTCGTGAGTTGATCGTCTCCTCCAGCAACGTCTGCAGTTCTTTGTAAAGATCGCGGATCGTCCTCAAGCGCCTTGATCGCGATAGCACCTCTACAGATCCACACATCCGGGAAGGAACAATCAGACATCGTGTACTAGCACCAAGTTGCACGACAGAGCTCTCAGAAAGATGGTAGCTAGGGTTTCGGTGGTGATTCACGCGTCCCTCCCAACAGCCTCATGCATCTCCTTATATAGTGCTCATGACGGATCCTATCCGAACACGTTTGACGAATTGTATTCGTCTTGGTTTGTTCCAACCTATTAAGTGTGTGACCCAGAGGTTCATGCGTAGTTCGGTTGTGACTCTAAACCCTTTCCGATCATGAGTCGAGCGGCTCCTAGCGAACATAGCGATTCCGAATACACACAAATTATATCTGACGAACCTTAATGCAATATGATCTATGACCGTGTCCTCATCACTTACGACTGTGTCCTATCTCTATACAACCAGTTCATATTTGGTCACGACGATTCGTAATTCCTCACGACGTGTTACGACCCACTGCGGATTACGCTCGACCGATCTACGCACCAAAGACGTATCTCCATATGACCAAATTCAGAATCGTCGAACTAAGCGACCTACTCGTGTATTCTCCCTTTGCCTCACGATGTCCGGTTGAACTCCAGGTGAGATGTTGTGTCATCCATGTATTGTTCAATACTTTCTCGATCAGGTGTCGGATAACTTTACGTGGTCGAACACTTCGACAACTAATGGCATGGCCAAGCACTTTCTTTATCCGATCACAACGAGGGGCCCAGAGACATCTCTCCTGTTATGTTATGTGAGAACCCGCAAAATTAACCTAACCTAACTAACAGTAATCGGTAATTAGCGATAATTAAAATTCTTTAAATCTAGAACAAATAGTAATTTCAGAGTTAATATCAAACGCTTAATCGTTACATCTGGCAACAAGAGGGTTATAAAAATAATTTCTCCAATATCATTATCAATCAAGATTCAATTACAAAAATAAATCCATTTCAGGCATAAGTGGATCATTAATACAAACTCAGAAATATTTACACCATCCAATGCAATCAAAGAAAACATTGCATCAATCGGAGTACAAAACACAGATAATATATTGCAAACCCATTGCTTGTTCCAAAATTAATTTTACAACCAATTGCAATGCTAATAACAACAATTAATTAAATCATAAATATGCTTCTTGCATCCTTGTAGCATCAGTTATCCTTGCCACCTTGTACCTTGGGCACCAGTCCATAGAGCCAGCTCACGATCCATTCCCATCGCTCGTTAGAAAAATTAGAAAACGGTTAGTAAGTCAACGCCATGTGGATAATAGAAAATAGAAAGTAGAAGGTTGGAAGTGGCGTCGAATTCTCAAAAGCACACTAGGGTTCCTCGATCAACCCAAGCTAGCCACCCTTAATCGTCAAGGTACCAGACTAGCTAGAGTTAACCCAAGCACCTCTTTGCTTTCAGAGGTCTCATCATCCGCGTTTTTTTAATCCGACACCCACGTATTGGATTACTCACCACGTAAAATCGCAGACGATAGTGTTTTTCCAACCACGCACCAAAAAGCCCCCATCGAGAATCTTACCATGAGAATAAGAGCAAGGGCAAAATGGTCTTTGTGTTTGGGCAAGAGAGTACATAGCCAAAGCCACATTCATATAAGGTTACCATTCACAAAGCCGCATAATGCTTCTCCCCCATTTGCATTCATCAGCCGAGAGCACAAACCCAAAGCAAGCCAACACACTCCCAAGCTCATTCCAAGCCAAACAAAGCATCATTTCATTCTTTAGCCGAAAGCACAAGCACAAGCCACCACTAGAACAACATCACCACCATCAGCAAGAAGAGAGCTAGGGAGAAGGAGAAGAAGCAAGCCAGGCAGCCAGGAGGAGGAACAAGCAAGACCGGAGGAGCCATAACCATTGGCGTCACCAAGCATCAAGGCGGCCAGGGGGAGGAGCAAGCTCAGATTCTGCATCATCATAGCCTGCAAGACAAACTCGTGAGGAGAAGAGGAGAGCACCAACGCAAGCCGGCGCTACCATCCTCTTCCCCACCCCAAACCCAAGACAAGAGGTAACACTAGAGGCACCTCAAGAGGCACAGCATGCATACACAAGGATCTCGATTTCACCAAAGCTCGGTGGCATCACAGTAGCTACTAGTTCACCATGCATGCATCACAGAGCAAGGGAAGGGTGCAGGTTAGAGGAAGGGAAGGGGTTGATACCTCGGTGCATAGGCAACATCACCAAGAGTAAGCCCTAGATCCATATCCAAAGACCCCCTTTGTTCATGCATAATCAACAAATCTCACATTAGAGCATTCATCAAAACTCAATCATAAAGCCATTTGTAGAAGGGAGTAGGGAAGTGAGCCGAGTCGAAGGCCGTGGCCAGAGGGCCTGCCGACACAGAGGAGACCGGCACGAGTGGAGGAAGCAACCGGCAAGAGGGCAGAAGTGGGAGGCGAGGACCATGGCCGCAGGCCGGGCCGGGCCGAGCCACCAAGCACCAGAGAGGAAGGCGCAGGGTGCGCGAGGGCCGAGCCGGCCACCCAGGCCAGGCATGAAAGCAAAGGAGGGCCGAGGGCGAGCAACTCGAGCCGAGGCATGGCATGGGCGGGCCTTGGCCGCATGGAGGAGGAGGAGGAGGAGACTTGGCATGGTGGCTGGGTGCCACGGGAGGAGGAGCCGAGAGGGAAGGCGGGCAGGCGGCAAGTGGAGCGGGTCCGTGGGAAGGGGGGAAGGCGGAATGGCCAGAGCAAGTAGGGCGGCCGACAGCCGGCCGAATCAGTGGACTTTCTGGCGTGGTTGAAGGAGAAGAGAGAGATTTGAGAGGTGAGATGAGAATGAGTGGGTTTGGGGCTGGGTAGAAGAAGATGTGGTGGGGAGTGGCTGTGTGTTTGTGCGTGTGTGCGTGTGTTTTGAGTCCAACCGAGTGAGAGAGAGAGAGAGAGGATTATAGTTAGGATTAGGATTGTGTTTAGTAATCTCGGGTTAGGTGTAATATTAAGATCTGTGTAGCCCTTAATTTATTTGTTGCAATCGGTAGTTCTTGTAGTTATTTAACCTTTAGCTGTTTAATTATTGCTGTTAAATAACTTAACCTAGATCACGTCTAATAATCAATTTGCAATTTAACCTGTGAATTAAAATTGCTAGATAGATCGACTAGTCGTTAATTCTGTTATTAGTAAAATAACTCGCTTGTGTAGCAACTTTGTGCTTCTCGAGCATTTAGTCAGTAGTTTTGTATATTTTAATTTCGTTAGTTTAATTAGTTAAGCGTGGACCGGGTCATCGACCTTAGTGCACGCTTTTAGAGAGCGATTATCTTGGGGAGTGCTAACTTAGTGTAGATCTCAAAAATATTTATTTAAATAAAATTATGCTAACAAACTAGAAGCCGCTAACTTATGTATGCATAATATCACTCAAAATCAACTATGTATTTATTTATATTACTATTCGTACACCGTGTTGCTACAGAGGATGAACCAAAGACGGCAGAGAAATTGATCGAGATTAAATCGACGCCAATCTTTCCTACAACTCCACAGGCAAGCGATCCTCTTGACCATAAACATAGTTAATTTAAATGTAAACCGTATATTGCACTATTATGTTTATTGCATCAAAATTGTTTTCTCAAAACTGAAATAAATGATTAAGATGAAAATGATTAAGATGAAAATGAAAAAAAAATGAGAATGAGAAGGAAAGAAAGAAATGAGAATTTATATGTGGGTAAAAGGGGGCCCTGGCAGTGGAAACGCGACAATGATGATGATGATGATGATGAGGTGGGCCCCTTTTTACATATGGTTATAATATAAGAACAAACAAAACTCTTGCTTGGTCTGAAGCCGTAAATTCAGTACAAACCACTTTCCCGTTTAGGCGGGCAGAAAATGCTACCTTGTTACATAATTATGATCTCCACAACGGGACACATTGGAGTGTTTGGGCACGGAAGAGCGCCGGCCCAAGGAGGAGTGTTGAGCACGGACGATGGCCGCCTCAACCAACGTTACTGAAACTCGGTGTATGACGAGGTCAGCAACGTGATTAAATCAGCACCGACGGAAAGTAATGGGTGGAGACTTAATCACGTAAACTGGAAAACATTCTGTATTCTGAACTCGAACCCGCATCTAAGGAAATGCTGGGGACCTGGCTCATTTAGAGCTCAGAATAACTGTGGGTAAAGTGGTACAAAGCCTGCGCAGTGCTATATCAAATCATGAATTCATGCCAGTCTCCTGGATTGGAGTCTACGGGAACCATCAGGGGTTTTTCTTCTCTTCGAGTGACAAGTAGTGTTTTCAGTATTAAAATTTGCCATCTAAATGTTTTTAAATTATTTTCAGAATTGAGATGACTTAGAAAATGTGATAACAACTAGAAATAGTCATCTAGTGCATTCTTTGCTATTAATGCTTGCTGAGTACATTCGTGTACTCAACCTTGTTAGTATTCTCCTTTGTAGATCCTAGTCCAGTCGGGAACTTTCCCAAGTGGGATGACGGACATGCAGGTATCGAAGCAGCTGCTGGAGGAGGAGGCACCGGCTACGAGGACCAAAGTGAGATGGACGCCATATTTGACTCATGGGACGAATAGAAGGCCGAGACTTCAGTGTTGACGAGAAAAGCGGAGTCGTTCCTTTTGTAGCTGTTTAATATATGTACTAAGAATCATAGCCTTGCATGGTTATTATTGGAATAAAATGTACAGTTTCTATCTTATTGTTCTGCTGCGTGACTCTGCTAAAGGCTTACTATTCGTTGGAGCAAGAGCCATCGAGCAAACGAATAATAATTCGTATGCCTAAGTGTGATTACCCTTGGGGTAATGACACGGGGCGTCACATGTTAGGAGGGGCAAATCTCATTTTCGACCAGTCACATTCCTCTGCATGTTTCATAGCATACCCGAAAGTTATCTTTATAACTACCTAATTATGGATTAGTGTTTGGCAACCCCTAAGAGTGCTATTACACATATAGGAAACCATACTGATCTCAGGTCTAATGATTATACATCATCATTGCTTGAGACCAACTAACGACACATAGAATCATAACAATCTCAATAGTATCTCAAGGTGGGTCTAATCCAACATCATGTTCTCTAACATGTGTCCATATTATTGGTTTGATATCTCCATATCCATGACCCGTGAAACATAGTCATCAACCAATACATATGCTAGTCTATTCATATGTGTCCTCGTATGTTTCCGACCAGGGATTGTATAAGAATAATTATCGCAGAAATATAGAGTTTCATAATCAAGTCACATACTTGATAATCAATATTATTCTTGGAACAAGATAACATTTTATCCAATATTATGAACATAAGGAAATATAATCATCACTATGATTGCCTCTAGGCTCTAGGGCATATTTCCAACACAAACCTCCCTCTTTGGTTCTGTTCTGGCCTAAACCTCCCCAGGCCTAATCCTTCTTGTAAGACCAAGAGGTTTTTGGTCATGATATTTGATGATGAATACATTGCCAATATTGAAGACTTAGTCTTGATGCTTAAAGTTCAATACATTGTCTCTCGAACATGCTTTTGATCTTATTTGTCGACTTGCTTTTGAGCATCGTTGAATTCTGTTAAAATTAGTTTTTGTCGATTATCTGTAGTACCGGCGTTGTTTGTGCGAACTACGGAGCGAGGTATGATGACATGGTGTGCTGCAGTAGTACCGCAAGTCACTAAGTCCGAACGATGGTTTGCTCGAACCATTAGATCTTGATCCGATGGTTATTATTGAAGTGGACGTTCGGACCGTCCGAAATGGTCAAAGTCTATGAGCCGCTGGATTGAAATCGACGGTGAAATCAAGTGAAATTTATTCGCTTGCTACAAAGGCGTTATAAATCGGATGGTTTTGAAGCGTGGTCCGATCGGCCGTGTCATCCGGAGCATCCACGTGGCAAAAGGTTTTCTCAAGTCTTTGAGCTTTTTCCTTGATGCGTAATACCGAGTTCTTTTCACGGTAGTACCGCAAGTCTTTTTCTCTGGTGCTTTGCTCGCTATGCTAGATCTTGATCTAACTACCGATATTGAGAGGAACGCTCGACTTTCTACGTTGTTCCTAGATCCGACGGTTTAAAGCGTGGTCCGATTGGCTCAAATCATCCAGTGCGCCCACGTGTCTCGTGGTTGTGTTCGAGCTCTTTATGATTTAAGTGGTGCGGTAGTACCGCTTGATTTTTGCAAGAGTACCGCACATTGGTAATACCGTTGTGTGTTTGGCGGTATGGAAAACCGTAACACTTGTTTTTTCTTGACATTGCATTTTTGCTAAGCGGTATGACCGCGCCATGTCTGGCGGTAGTATCAAGACTTGGTTTTTCGAGAGAGAGAATCTCGACATGAACAGCTTAAATGAAAATCGAATGATCCGAGTCTTGGAGCGAACGATCGGTGAGCGGTATTTCGCAGTTTTGAACGGCGGTAGTATCGCGACACGGTATGATCGCAGGTTGCGTATGGTTTTTCCGTATGATGTTTTTGGAAGTTTTGGAAGTTCTTGATAATCGGTAGTACGGTGTGTTTGGAGCGAGACGACCGCTGTCTTGAGAGTACCGAACGCATAATGGCGAGAGTACCGATTGTACTGGAAAGTTGTCGCTCGGGAATTGATCATGGATTTGTTGAATTCGTAAGCTATATCTTGTTGCATGATGCATGATAGTGTTTATGGGTGTGAGTGAGCTAATGGATGGTCAAGTTGGAGAACTTGTGCCAAGATTTGGTGTTTCTTTTGATCTTTGCATGTGCAAAGTTGAGACGTGAGGACTAATTACGCTCAAGGACGGATTGACTCGGACTAGGATGGGGAATCTGAGGTCTTGGAAGTCGTGGATGTCAAGAGGTGGTTTGAATCACGCCGAGCACGTGGAGATCAAAGGGATCACGTTTAAGCTACGGTGGTGGTGTCCGGAGGCTTACGACGTGAGAGAATGGAAAGACAGATTTGGAAGGAGTTCCAAATCTGGTTGGTTTGAGTTAGAGTCCGTATTGGTGTCATGTTGGGCATGGATAGGACTCTAGGCTATAAGAGAAGGCGAGGGTACGGCCGGATACTAATTTTAGGGTTACGAGCTTTTGATAGGTTTTGGTCAGTAGCTTTCTTGTTGTTGATGATGTCATGTTGTAAGGTCCTTGGAATTAGGGCTTTGAGTGGTGCTTGCTAAGCTCTCTGTAGACACAAATCAAGTTTGATATATGAAGTTTAGATTCATTCAATCTTGGTTCTTGTTTTGTTGATCTTAGTGTGCGCCTGAGGAGGTCTCGGTTGTGAAGTTTTTTCAAGTCAACAGAGAAGTTGCTGCTGTTTTTGATAACAAGAAGAAGTTGAAATTTAGGGGTCAATTCGCTGCAATCATTCAACCCCCCCTTCTGATTGCCATTACGATCCTACACTTCTCCAGGTTTATTTGAGTTCCTTCTACACTCTCTCGAACCTCTCCGTGTTCACGTGGACTTCTTCTTTGCTTTGATCCATGTAACTCTCTCTGGAAGTTCCCTTCTCTGCCAACCCGGTATTACCGCCTCCAACTCGCGGTATCAATGTCCTTCAGGACCTCCCTCACGTTCATTAAGACCTCCCCTTTGTTAGATCCGGCCGTTAACACCTCCACTTTGGAGATCTTAACCGTCTGCATTCTCCTTTTGTTAGATCCGCCGCTAAGACCTCCCTTTAGAGATCTTAACCGTCCTGCACCTCCTGCTTGTTAGATCCGCCGTTAAGACCTCCCTTTGGAGATCTTAACCGTCCATTCCCCTTTGTTAGATATGATCGTTAAGACCTCCCCTTTGGAGATCTTAACCATTAAGACCTCCCCTTTATTAGATCTGACCGTTAGGACCTCCCCTTTGGAGATCTTAACCGTTCAGACCTCCCCTTTGTTTGATCTGACCGTTAAGACCTCCCCTTTGGAGATCTTAACCGTTCAGACCTTCCCATTGTTAGATCTTGACCGTTAAGACTTCCCCTTTGGAGATCTTAGCCGTCAGGACCTCTCCTTGTTTAGATCTTGACCGTTAAGACCTCCCCTTTGGAGATCTTAGCCGTCAGGACCTCTCCTTGTTTAGATCTTGACCGTTAAGACCTCCCATTTGGAGATCTTAGCCGTCAGACCTCTCCTTGTTAGATCTTGACCGCTAAGACCTCCCCGTTGGAGATCTTAGCCGTCAGACCTCTCCTGCTTAGATCTTGACCGTTAAGACCTCCCTTTGGAGATCTTAGCCGTCAGACCTCTCCTTGTTAGATCTTGACCGCTAAGACCTCCCTGCTGGAGATCTTAGCCGTCAGACCTCTCCTTGTTTAGATCTTGACCGTTAAGACCTCCCTTGGAGATCTTAGTCGTCAGACCTCCCTTGTTAGATCTCGACTGCTAGGACCTCCCTTTGGAGATCTTAACCGCTCGCACCTCCCTTTGTTAGATCTAATCGCCAAGACCTCCCTTGTAGTGCCTGTTGAACCTCCCGCTCATGAGACCTCCCCTTAAGCTTTGATCGTCCCGCTTGTCACCACACCCACTTTTTTTTATCCTTGACCATGTCCTTTACTCATGGGAGTCTCCTCGATTTAATACTGTTGTGTCGCATTAAATGCTACCATCCTTTTGCAAAGACCTGCTATCTTTTGTCACTTCTTATACTAGCTCCCATCTTTTTCCTCACCGCCTTGACCACGGTGCCTTGGACCTCCCAACAACTCCAAATTTTATAAGCTTGAGCAAGACCTTTATCATTGCCTCTTTTTCATTCTAGCTCTCCGACTCTCCCAGTTTGTTCTCTGGACCTCCCTCCAACCTTCAGCTTTACTTTCACCAACTCTTTGGACCTCCTCCAAGCCGTTCGACCTCCTTCCCGCTAGCATCTTGGACCTCTTCCAAATCGCCAAACTCTTCTGCGGTTCTTGTTTGATGTCTATTTGGAGTTCATTTGAATTCCTTTCTGGTCTTTATTTGATCTTGAGATGTTTTAAACGTGTAGACCTCGATGCCTCTGGTGAGCCCGAGCTTTGTGAAACAATGGATCCGTGAAGCCTTTCAAGCAGGAGGCAAGTTACACTCTTGATCATATTGCACCCATTACTTCACCCTATATATGTTCCATTTAAAATGTTAATGCATGCTTACTTTACTAAGTTATTTCAATACATGTCTTTAAACTCATAGCTATGCCTATCTCCTTTGTATGGCCAACATTGAAATTGAACCAAACCTGTTGTCACCCTAGATAAAATCTGGTTGATGCAATAGTGTGAACCAGGAGTAATTGTGAAATCTTATACTTAGTCTTGCTTAGACCAAAAGTGTTTGATTTGGGAAAATTTTACCAACATGACCAATGCTGTCAAAATAATTTAAAACCATGGCATTAGGTTGTCATGGAGGTTTTGCAAAAGCTTTGGAAAGCAAAAGGAAAGGAAAGTGGATTTGGACCTGGGTGAATTGATTTGCTTGACAGGTGCAATGTTTATGCACAGACTCAATCCTGGGCAAGGTCGAGGTCCAGGGGTTTGTGGTGGTCACCCAAGTCAGTTGAGGACCGGCCTTTGAGCGTCCCTTTGCTATGCCTATAATGGGCTATGCCTCACCGTACAACCACATGTCTCTGCACGGAGCGTGGGACTGACCAATTAATTTGCGTAATTCCACCATGCGTTGTTCCACATTGATGTGGGAGGTCTTCTAGGCCTATGATCTTTTATAACCTATGTTTCTAATCGGCGCAAGAGGGGCACTAATCCGGTGGATTTGCAACCCATCCGAGCTTAAACCTTAGCGAGGAGGGGTTGTGGTGGAACAATGCATTGTAAAGGCCTTGTCATGAACTCTATACCTCTTATCTTCGGTAGTGAGAGGTGGCATTGACGGATGCCGAGCAAACTAGAGGAATCATGTCGTATGGGTAAAGTATACAACCTCTGTAGAGTAAAAAAACTATTCAAATAGCCGTGTCCACGGTCATGGACGCGCTGGCAAAGACCACTCAAAGTTAGACTTGGTTTTGTTTTCAAAAGACTTTGATAAACTGGTTTTGGGATTTCCATCCCATGGGTTTGGGCAGGAAGCCTTGTGATAGGAGGGTATCCTTCACCATCTTGATGATGAATGTTATCTAACTGAAAACTGAGATTTACAAAATGAATTTTAGATATTGTATAACTGCCTTGAAACTTAGTACTTGTATTTGAAATAAACTTAGATTTATGCAAATCAACCATATTAAGCCTTCCTTGAGATATCCATTTATGCATGTCATTCTGTTATTTGATGGGTGTAACTTGCGAGCACGGTTGTTGTGCTCACTCTTGTTTGAAATTAACTTTTGAGCAGGGAGGAAAGCTTGAGAAGATCTTGCTGTGGACCTAGTGGTCTTGGACGTCTAGGATGCGCCCTCCAGCCGATTGCCTGTGGTGTATCGGACGGCCTAGATGAACACCGGAGGCCTAGATGAACCAAAGAGAAGTTCAAATGGACACAAGGAGGTCTAGATGAACTAGAAGAAGGTTCAATGTAGCCTGAAGATGTTTAATGTGAGCACTAAGGGCTTCAAATGAACCTAAGAAGGTTCAAAAGAACACAAGGAAATCCAGATGAACATAAGGAGGTCCAAACGAAGGGAAAATTCAACCCAAAATTAGAATTTCGAAATCAAGGACATCTGAAACACACACGCAAGCTAAAACGCCACGGGGTGGACGTGTCCCAAGAGAAGGTAAATCCGAAGTGGTGGTCTGGACAAGGAGGGAGGTCCGAACCATAAAGAGGTTCAAACCAACAAAGAAGTGATCTGGACTAAAGGAAATCCAAACCAAAGATATGAGGGGAGGTCCAGAGGGGTCAAGTGAGGTTTGATCGAGAAGGAAGGATCTAGACGTGGGCAAATATCCAACTCAAGGGGAATTTGGACATAAGGGCATGTCTAGACAGAAGGGAGGTCTGGACATAAGGAAATGCCCAAACAAGAGTCTAAACAAGTTATACTTCTAGCTAAGCAATTCAACTCACGAAATAAGCTAGAAATGTAAATACAGGAATAGTAAAGACTAAAAATAACCATAATGAGATAATGATATTTTTCCCGTAGTATCGAAGACTTGTCGGTCTTCACTAGTCCACGTTGAGGAAGCTTGACAACTCAAGCCGACTCCACGAATTAAGCCTTTCCTCGATCACTATGGTTGTTCTTCCTCCGCTCCGAAGATGGTAAAAAACACCAAACCGCTCACAAGCTTGCACTGGACCTCTTCATAATCTTCTTGAAGAGATCACCGTGCTCCACCGTCAAGACCGTCTAGGAGTTTGGCAAAACTCCAAGAGTAACAAATCGATGACCTTCACTTGACGGCGCTCAAGTGCAATAGGATCAACTAGGATGAATGGATACACTTGAATGAACTCAACTACCTCACAATGAATGCACAAAGAAATTTTGGTGTTGAGTGAATGCTTAAGGCTCTATGGATGTTAAATGAATACTAACAACCTGTCATTGAGTAGTGGGGGGGTATTTATAACCCCCACCAACAATTATGACTGTTGGGGACCAACCCCCAACTTTCAGAGAAAATCGGTACAACCACCATGTAATGTAAGCAGACAACCGCCTTATGTCGAAGCTAAAGAACGGCTAAAACAAATGATTTAATACTCGACATAGCCGTTGAAATTTTTAGCCAGATGACCGCCAACTAAAGCGCAGATACAATTGCATCAACCGGTCAGATCAAGATGGACGAGCAGACAACCGATCGTAGGGTTTCGATTTCGTCGAAATGACATGCTCTCGAAAATTCATACCACCTTATAAAAATCGATATAACCGCAGATCGCAGACGACCGATTCTCGAAGTGGTACGACCGATTATTATGAGAGCTCGAGTCAAAAATGCATCGATTCGGTTTTATCCAACCGCCAACTAAAATTGAAACAAGCGCAATACTAAGAAGATTCGGTCATCAAGATTAGCGCCATTGGTGAACCACAAAATTCGTAATACCGCTATAAAGTGCGGTCATACCGCTTAAATCGGTACAACCGCCAGTATAACTCCAGTACGGCCGATGTCTGACAAATGCACTTAAAACTTTCAAATTTAAGTTCAATCTTAATTTCAAATATATGCATGATCCTAAATTGATCCATATGGCACAACATAAACTATCAAGCTACTAGTCATGATCCCTCTTAATAGTACGGTATTTAACCTATAACCCGGTCTTCCAAATAATTCTCCTAAGACCGGTAAAATATAAAAGGATCCTATACTACTTATACCTTGCCTTTAAGCCATGTAGATCTTCATGTTGTCCTTTAGCATGCATCGTTACGTCACCAAGTTCATCAATGGGATTAAACCTTGTAAATACTCAATAAACACGTTAATCCCATATTCACATATTATCATTAATTATCAAAACAATTTTTAGGGGCCTAGATGCTTTCAACTATTGAAACAGTATTCTTCCGCAGCACGGTTCAACGTACATCGAGAGAGGTGCTCGTACAGTGCGGCCAGGTAGGCGATCAATGCTGGCGATAACGAAATAGAAGAGGTTGCAGCCATTTCTGTTTTTTTTATAAGTACTAGATCTATATGTGGGGATGATCATCTTCGATGGCGGATGATCCTTTTTATAAAACAAGGAATAAATTCGGAATATGAGACGAAGAGACGCATCGGGGAGCCGAAGCGGCATTGATGCGACGAAGAGACGCATCGGGGAGCCGAAGTGGCATTGATGCGACGAAGAGACGCATCGGCGACAAAGAAATTCATCGGGCTTCAACTGGGAGCTGTAGCGATATTATTACAGACGGTTATAACAAAAAACCGTCTGTGAAGTTTCACAGACGATTCTTTGTTGAAAACCGTCCGTGATATGTAGAATTATCACAGACGGTTATTAACAATAACCGTCTGTGATAATTCACAGACGGTTTTAGTTATGAACCATCTGTGATGTTACCTATCCACAGACGGTTTTTAGCGCAGCCAGTAACACAGACGGTCTCTAAACCAAAATCGTCTGTGATGAGGTGTCCAGTATTAGTCTTTTTGTAGTAGTGTGTACTACTGTCCGGCGCCACCTGGTCAAATAATGTTTCGCATGCACCGTCCATCGACTCACCGAGCCATCGAGGGCAGCGAAGGGTGGCGATGGCGACGGTTAACACCCAAATTTGAAGTTGCATGTGCTGTGATACGTCGTGATTTCATGTGAAAAAAATGTAGATTTTTTGTGGTACATATGATAATACATTTGAAGCTACAAGTGTAAGGTGGAAAAACAAGAGGAAAAAAAGTGCCTGGATTCTTTAAGTGTTAAATAGTGTTTTCAAATAGTGTCAAAAACACTATTCGACAAATTTCAAAACCGACCGAAGCAATACCGTGCCCCTAGAGGCCGGACTCGTCGACGTGTCGCCCGCACAGCAACTCCAGTCCTCTGGGACATGAACAAGGTGCCATTTTGCATTTGACACAGAGGGCTACTTTTGCTATTCAAAGCGTCAATAGTACCATTTTAGCCAAAAACTCGAGTCCCACACACAAACAGAGGGGAGCTCCTATATGCGGCGACATTTCAGGTGCACATGGTGCAAACTGTGCACATGTGCACATACTCAATCCGGACTCTCGTGGCGATCCGACGCGGCGCAGCGGAGCGCGTGGCGCGCCGATGCTTTTTATGCTCCCACCCCTCGCAACAAAATTCGATGAAAACGCCCGCCGTCGGCCTTTCTCTCCGACCGTGGCGCTAAGGTTTTCCCAACACACGCCGCTTCTCACGCCGCCGTCGTGCGTTCTCAGGTCCCTCGGTGCCACTCGTCGCCCGCTTTCACTACGTGCGATAAGTCCCTCGCCAAGCGCTACGAGTCCTCGCATATTGCCCTCTACAAGACCTATCTTCATTGCCGCCCTAGTTTTTCTCGCTCGATTTCCCCAATTTTTCTTCGCCTAATCCTTTCGCTAGAGATCAAGAATTCAAGATGGAATTTCATGCTCGAGGAATTTTTCCTCGGATTTTCCGTGGCTCTTTCGGTCACAACCGGTGTCGCAAGGTTTGTGCTTATTCTAGATTTTCTTAAAATTTCGTTTTGGTGTTTGGGGGCGTGGTTCTTGATGCCTTTGTGCGGGGATGGAGGCGATGGTTTCTTGGCCCCAACTCGCCAGCTCAAAGGTTCTTGTTTGGTTGTTACGCTCGGTGACTACATCGCTCGCCATGCGGATTTAAATTTATCTTTGATCTGCTTTTCGATGTCGTCAGATTTTCTAATTATTCAATTTGCACCACCCCATAAAATGGTCTTGTGGTTGCACGGTAAAACCCAGTTCAATGGAACACAAAGTTAAGCCCTTAATCCACTCAGGCAAGGCAACCTCATCTCAGTGTGCGCATGGCACCCCCTTTACTGCTCGATCACTTGCCCGAGTGTGAATATATTTTAGGTTTAACCTGCCCAAAGACCACCCTGGTCTTGGCACAGCAAATTTTAACAAGAGCGACACTACACCACAATCAACACAACAGAGAATCAAGACCATAGTCGCTCAATAGTGGCACCAACCACGCCCATAGTTCAATTAGTCGATTATTAATGATGAAGCATGATTCTCAAGACCCACGGTTCTAAAGCAACAGCTAAGCGTAAACATACGGTTCCATGTTGGCAATATCAAGCGATACCAACTAAAATTATCTATTCTAAGTTGTCCAAGGGGATCATGTCAACATGATGAGTACAATCATCCAAAGAGGCATACTGTCAAGTGGGATATATCTACTGCCCAAAACATTTCTTATAAAATAGCCATGCATGATAATGTAAAATAACATATTTTTGAAATGCTAGGTTCAACATGATCAAAGGTCTGCGACTTGCCTTCATTGAAGAGTGGCGGGGCTTCGGCAGTGGCTGCTGGTTCCGAGTACTGTAACACCCTGGTTTTTGAAGTTTTTTTGAAAATTTCCAAATAAAAAGAACAATTTTGTTTTGATGAGAATTTAAAGCGGAATTTTTAGAATGAATATCAATTGACTAACTCAAACTTGAACTAAAGACCCTCTGTTGGTCTGTTGGATTTGTTGAAATTTTGGTGATCTCTCCCTTTTTGTGCTAGTTTTGTCCTTCTCTGGTCCAGACCTCCTCTCAGTTTAGACCTCCCAAGTGCTTGGACCTCCCCCATGCCCTTTGAACCTCCCTGTACTCATTTGGACCTCCCCGTGTCCTTCAGGACCTCCCTGTGTCCCTTTAGGACCTCCTCCTTACTCATTTGGACCTCCCCGTGTCCTTCAGGACCTCCCTGTGTCCTTTAGAACCTCCTCCTTACTCATCAGGACCTCCCCTTTGTTAGATCTTACCGTTAAGACCTCCCCTTTGGAGATCTTAACCGTTCAGATCTCCCCTTTGTTAGATCTGACCGTTAAGACATCCCCTTTGGAGATCTTAACCATTCAGACCTCCCTTTGTTAGATCTAAGGTTCTGGACCTCCCCTTGAGAGATCCGACCGTCAGGACCCCCCCTTGAGAATCTGACCGTCAGGACCTCCCTATCCCTTGAACCCCTTAGTCCTTTGGACCTCCTTATAAGACCTACCTAATAGGTCACGACCTCCTCTGTTCGGCCATGATCTTTCCTCTGGCCGTGACCACTTCCTTTTGACTAAGCTGTTCCCAAGTTTAATAGGTCCCACTTGCCAGCCTTGTTATTCTTGGTCATCTCCGCCACATAAGTACCTTGTGAATTTAATGCATGTTGCGTCACATTAAATGCAACCATATACGTGACTCATGCACTGGATATGGTCACATTGTGTGGCACCTTGATTTCTTCCCTTGTTCCCTACTTTCATAGCAAACATTATTTTATTATCTTTTTACTAAGCTTGGCCGTACCCTACATTGGCCATCATCTACCCTTAACCTACCTTGCTATACCTTGACATGGATGTTTCCAGTATCTCCTTGCCTACTTAGGTTATAATTGGCCAGGAAGCTCTTCCTCCTCACCCTTTTTCCACACTTAGCGTTTTGGCTCTTGTCTAGTCGCTCTGTGGGAGACCTTGTTGCCAAGAACTTTGCGAGGGACCTTCTTTGCTGTGTTTCCACCGTTGGAGGCTCCATTGGAGCATTAGTGCTGGTCTCAATCGCCACTGTGCTCAACGACCTCCCCTTCATCTATCATTTCTTGCTTATCCCTGGTAAGTCTCTTTGTGTATTGATCTATTCTTGTTCTTATCACCACAATGAGTAGTTGTGCCCTTCCAGGACCTTCTCTCCTGGATTCTCTCCGAACCTCTATGGCTTTTATATGAAGATCATCTCCCTGGTCTCTGCGCAAGGAACATTCTCCTGACCTTTTGACCCGCGCGCAAGGATCACCTCTTTGGCCTTACTGTTAAAGACCACCTTTTTCCCCTTAGACCCCCTCCCAGTGAGTTAGAACCTCTCCCAAAGAGCCTATTCTGAGTATAACATTCTTCTGTTGGTTGAGTTTTAGGGTTCTTTTGGAGTTCTTTTGGTTCTTTATTTGGGCTTTATTTGAATGTGTCTTTTTTTTCTTCCGTATAGATTGCGAAGGCACTGAGGAGCCTAAGTGCACCGAGGAGGAAAACTTTCAAGACAGTGAGCAAGGCAAGTCATGCCCTTGATCATGTTGAACCCAGTAATTTAGATTTATTATGTTGATTTCAACTGAATATAGCATGCATATTTCAATCCAAGTAATTTAATCCTTGTTGTTAAAATCCTAGTTATCCTTGTTATCCTTTGTACAACCAGACTTGATATTGATTTTGTCTTCCTTGACACCCTAGATGAAAACCTAGTTGATACAATAGTATGAAGTAGAGTTATTGTGAAAATTGATGCTTAGCCAAGCCTAGATCAATTCTTGTTTTGGGAGATTTCATTGCCAAAGACCAATGTGTTAAATGTTTTAATCCATGACCTTGGATTGTCAAGGAGTTTTGTAAAAAGGTTTATAAAAGCAAATAAATGGAAAATTAGTTTGGGCTGGGGCGAATTGGATGCTTGGTTGGTGCAAGTCCATGCACGAGCTCGACTTGGGTAAAGTTGAGGCTCAGGGGTTCTGTGGCAGTCGCCCTAGTCAATTAAGGACCAGTCTTTGAGTATATTTTGCTATGCCTCACCGTGCAACCACATGTCCTGTATGGGCAGGACCTGGCCAACTAATTTGCAAAGTTCTACCACAGTTGTTCCACTTTGATGTATGGGAGGTCTTTTATGGCCCATGGCCTTTCATAACCTATGTTTTCCCACTGGCGCAAGAGGGTGTCTGTGACACCCTGATTTTCAGAAACTTTTTGAAATTTTCAAAATAAAAAGAACTATTTTGTTTTGATGAGAATTCATAGCTTAATCTGAAATTTCATAATGGATTTAAGTTGACTAACCCAAACTTGAACTAAAAGTTCCTTGTTGGTTTGTTGAGTTGTTGGAGTTTTGATGGTCTTCCCTTCTCTGTCCATCTTTTGCCCACCTCTGGTCTAGACCTCCCTTCGTCTGGGATCTAATGGCCCAGACCTCTCCTTTGTTTGGATCCAAAGGTTCGGACCTCATTTGCGTTGTCCTCTCCTAGTCCAGACCTCCTTGGGGTCTAGACCTCCCAAATGCTTGGACCTCCCTGGGTCCGATTCTCCCTCTCGGGTCTTCTCTGACTTACAACCTCCCCAAGCCTGCGCCACCCTTATGTGCATCTGAGCTCATTTGGAATCCTGTGAAGCTTTTCGTGTTTTCTTGGACGTCCTTCGTTGCTTGTAGCCTTGAAACCTTCTCTCGAGGTTTCCTTGGCCTGACCACTCTAGAGTACGCCCGCACTTGGTGGTACCACCGCTTCAGAGGACCTCCTCTTTGTTCACCTGGACCTCCCCGTGTCCTTCAGGACCTCTCCATGTCCTCTAGGACCTCCCCTTACCTTTTTATTGGGCCTCCCTGTGTCCTACCGGACCTCCCCAGGTCCTTCAGGACCCCCTCCTTGCCTATTTTGCATCTGTATTGATTATGAGTAGTCCGATTTGCATTAGACGGTTTGATCCTGGTGAGACATTCGGGTGGTCCGAACGTCCCACCCTCCCTGAGCCTTAGACCCTTGGAGATCTTAACCGTCCAAACCTCCCTCCTTGAAAATCTGGGCCGTTAAGACCTCCCCCTTGGAGATCTTAACCGCCTGCACCTCCCTTGAAGATCACGGACCGTTAAGACCACCCCTTGGAGATCTTAACCGCCCGCACTTCTTAAAGATCAGGGATTAAGACCTCCCCTTGGAGATCTTAACCGCCTGCATTCTCCCTTGAAGATCTAGACCGTTAAGACCTCCCTTGGAGATCTTAACCGCCCGCCTCTCCTCCTTGAAGATCCGGTCGTCAAGACCTCCTCCTTGGCGATCCGGCTGTCTGTCAGGACCTCCTCTTTGCGAGATCCAATCGTTAGGACCTCCCCTTAGAAATCCTAACCGTTCAGACCTCCCCTGGATTTGATCCTACGGCTCTAGACCTCCCTTGCGGGTGAGGCTCTCCTCTTACCTTTGCAGACCTCCCTGTTTGTAATTGATCTTGACCATTGGACCTCCCTTCTGGAGATCCAACCGTCTAGACCTCCCTTGCGAGTGAGGCTCTCCTCTTACCTTTGCAGACCTCCCCATTTGTAATTCATCTTGACCGTTGGACCTCCCTTCTGGAGATCCAACCGTCTAGACCTCCCTTGCGGGTGAGGACCTCCTCCTAGCTCTTGCGAACCTCCTCTGGTACACTTAATCTTGGCCGTTTGGACCTCCTCTTTGGAGATCCAACCGTCAGGACCTCCCCTGTGGGTGAGGATCTCCCCTTGACCACTGCAAGACCTCCTCAATGACTTTGCAGGACTTCCTCCGCGGGTCTTGGCAGCCTCCGTTGGGCAGTCACACCCAGTTCTTTTACCTTTGACCGAGTCCTTGGGCAAGGAAGTCTCCACAGCATTTAATGCATGTTGTATCACATTAATTGCTCCCACCTTTGCAGTACTCCTGTCATACCATTGTCACATTCCTTGCCTACTCCCATTGTCCTCTTTACCAACTCCTGATGGCCCTATCCTGGGTCATGTACATTGGTCTCCACTATATATAGTTTGGGAAGCCCTCCTTTCTTACTTTCTTCTCCACTTCTCCTCTCTGTCTCAACTGAGCACTCTCTGGACCTCTCCAACAAGCTCATTGGACCTCCTCCCGACCTCTCAATCTCTCTGTTGGTTTTGTATCTGAGTTTATTTGGAGTTCTTTGAATCTTGTTTGAACTTTATTTGAGTCATTTGATTTTCACGTGTAGATTGTCAAGACCGTGGGGAGCCCGAGTTCAGTAAGGGAGAGGAAGCAGCTCAAGACTTTGAGCAAGGCTAGTTACACGCTTGATCATGTTGAACCCAATACTTCAAATTACTTATGTTGATTTCAAGATTGTATGCATGCTTACTTTACTAAGTTATTTCAATGCCTATCTTTCAATTCATAGTTATGCCTACTGCTTGGTATGACCACTGTCTATGTTAAAATCAACTTCATTGTCACCCTAGATAAAACCTGGTTCTTGCAATAGTGAGGACCCGTAGCTTTGAAAAATGAAATGCTTAGTCTCGCTTAGACCAAAATCTTGATTTGGAAGTTTTGACCAAAATATCACTTAATCAAATAATTTGGGCCGTGGCATTAGTGTGACATGGAGATTTCGGCCATGACATTGGTGTGTCATGGAGGTTTTACAAATGGCCATGGCATTGGTGTGCCATAGAGGTTTGAAAGGCAAATTAAATGAAAAATGGTTTTGACTGGGGCGAAGCTGGTTGTTTGGTTGGTGCATGTCTATGCACGGGGGTCGTGTGATCCGATGCCCCAGGGTTGAGGTTTGTCGCCCAAGTCGGTTAAGGATCGATCTTTGAGACACCACTTGCTAAGCCTATAATGGGCTATGCCAAAATTGTGCAACCACATGTCTCCAGTATGGGGCGTGGGACCTGGCTAACTAATTTGCAAAGCTCCTTCGTGGTTGATCCGGCGGAGGCGGTGGGTTGTCATGTTACGACTGTTGTAGTCCCACTTGGCATAAAAGGGGGCACTCCATTAACCCGGCGGGTTTCTATCCAAAGGGGGGATCTGCGAAACCATAATGTGGGTGGACTGTGGTGGAGCAATGCATTGTAAAAGCCTTGTCATGTGCTCTAGACCTCTCACCAAAGGAAGTGTGAGGTGGTATCGACGGATGCCAAGCAAACTAGAGAATTCATGTCATGTGGGTAAAGTGTACAATCTCTACAGAGTATAAACCTATTCGAATAGCCGTGTCCGCGGTCATGGAGATGCCGGCAATGTCACTCAAAGTTAGCTCTTGGTTTTGGTTTTTAAAAGAATTATGATATTGGTTTTGGTGGTGTAACCAAATCGGGTTTGGGCGGGAAGCCATGTGACAGGAGGGTATCCTTCACCATCTTCATGATGAATGCTATCCAACTGAAAATAGATTTGACAAAAATGAATTTTAACTATTGGAACCTGCCTTGAAACTTAATACTTGTATTTGAAGTAAAATTGGCTTTATGCAAATCAACCCTAATATGCTTCCCCTTGATATATCCCTATGCATGTCATTCTGTTAATTGACGGGTGTAACTTGTGAGCACAGTTGTTGTGCTCACTCTTGCTTGATTCATGAATTGAGCAGGTGAAGATTCCTGTGATGATGAAGACGATCAACTCAATTAGGCCGCGCCCTCCGGCCGATCCATTGTGGTGTAATGGGTGGATGATCTTTGTTTTCCATTGCATTTGTGGGCTCTCGGTTGCTGGAGCTTGTAAGCAACCCTTGTAATCAAACCTCCTTTTGTTGTTAATAAAGTTGTGTGGATGTTTTGCTGTCACTTGTGTGCTGTGAAAACTGGTCGATGATCCCTGGGGACCAGTTTGGATCGCAATGGACTTAAGGCTCGTCCTCAAGCCCCATGACCTTCTCGGGTTGGCTCCTCTCGGACCTCCCTCGAGTAGCGCGTGGTGCTTGAGGAGGTCTGAGGTCTAACGACCTCCTCGGGTCGGAACCCCAGACCTCCGGGTGGTCTATCGGACCTCTCGGGAGATCTGGAGGTCCTACCGGGATGTCCTCTCGGGACGTCCTGGGGTGTAACATCTTGAATTTCTAAATCCTTTTCAAATGTGTAAAATAAATTGACACTATTGTATTTTAATAAAAGTTCCGAGTTGGTTCGTTTGGAGAGGTTGAGCTGTTGAGATTTTCTTTTGGTATGCTATGTAGACCTTTCCCTAGCATACCTCCTGTGGATATGTGGGTTTAGACCTCCTCTGCGGCCTAGACCCCATTAGTGACACATGAGGCTAAGCCTCCCCGAGGCTTGGATCTTTCCTCATCGGACGAATCCCACGTCCGGGCTTGTTCTTTTGACTTTGGTCATTTAGACCTCTTTGTTGGTTTGAATCTCTTAAGGTTCAAACCTCTTTTCTGCTCGCACTTCTCTTAAGTCTAGACCTCTTGTCATCCTGGGCACTTTTTAATGCCTGCACCTCCTTTCATTTGGACCTCCATGTGTTCCAATGAACTTCTTGTATGTCTTGGACCTCCCGAGTTCATATGAATCACCTCGACATTTCTTCCGTCAGAAAGGACTTTCGTGGGTTCATCTTGACCTTACCTCATTGGAGTGAAGATCTTCCTTGAGTTACTTGGACGGCGCTGCTTCCACTTGGAACCACTCCGCATGGACTCTCTCTCAAGATTTGATCCGCGGTCCGCACCTCCTCCCATTTCCAATCCAAGGGTCTAGACCTCCTGTGCGTTATGTTCCTCCGCAGACCTCTTCAAGACGTTGATCTTGGCCGTGGACCTCCCTTTTGGAGATCCAACCGCCTGCACCTCAATTCACTTTTAATCTCAACCACGGACCTCCTTAGAAGTTCCTTGGACCTCTGCCCAAGACCTTCCCTGTGGCTTTTAGAGAGCGGCTTGGGACCTCCTCGCTGGACCTCCTTTGATGAGATCCTCACCGTCAGATCTCCTTTGTTGATCCCGACCATCAGGACCTCCCCATGTCCGGACTTCTTTGCATGTTTGGACCTCCTTGACCTTTAGACCTCCTCGAGGACCTCTATTGTGGGTCAAGACCTCCCATTTTTGACCCGATCGTTCCTATATTGATGGCCCCACTTGACAAACCTCGGTCATTCTCATTTCCTCCGCCACGAATATCTCGGGGCATTTAATGCGTGTCTTGTCACATTAAATGCATAAGATACGTGGTGTTTACTTTGAATTGGGTCACTTAATTGTACTCGACATACTTCTTTGTTCCTTCCCAAGCAACATACATTGTCCTTCCTCGCACCTTTTGTCCAGAGTGGCAAGTGACATCCGCCCGCCACTCACCTACCTTTGACCCATTTCTATACTTATCCCGGACTCGTGTATTTCTAGTTTTCTTCACCACTTTGACTACAACTTGTCTAAGAAATTCCACCACTCCACCTTCTCCATTTTCACCCTCTCGGTTTTGGATCGAGGCCTTCCCGGAGAGCTTGGTTCTACGACCTCCCTTTCATCCATAGCTTCGGTCCTCAAGAAGTTCTTTGATGATCTCCTCCACTCTTGAGTTCACCACTACACCGAAGCTGGTCATGTCCTTCACAGACCTTCTCGTGTGCACTTCTTTGGGATTTCTATGGTGCTCGGGTGAGGACCTCCTCTTTGGACCTTGTGCAAGCACCATTGCCTCAGACCTCTCTGCCAGCAGCCTTAGGTCATACCTTTGGGGCCTTTTTTCTAAAGACCTCCTTCTCCTCTGGTGAGTTAGACCTTCTCCAAAAGAACCTAATCTAAATGCAATATTCTTTTGTTAATTGGGTTTTTGAGATTTCTCCGAGTTCTCTTGATTCTTTATTTGGATCTTTGTTGGATCTTCATTTGAGCCTTCTTTGAAACCGCCTCTTATACTTGTAGACTGTGAAGACTCGTAAAGTCCGAGGATTCTCAAGAGGAGGAATCTCAAAGTAGTGAGCAAGGCAAGTTACACTCTTGATCATATTGCACCAAATACTTCAACTTAATTATGTTCGGTTTCAAAGTGTAATGCATGCTTATTTTTACCAAGTATTTCAATACCTGATTTAAATTCATAGTTATACCTACTTCCTTTGTATGGCCACTGTTGACTTTGGACTAAACTCATTGTCACCTTTAGGTCAAACTTGGGTCATGCAATAGTGTGAACCAAAACCATTTGAAAAACTGGTGCTTAGTCAAGCTTAGACCAAAAGTATTGATTTGGGGAAATCTTTACCAACATAACCAAATATTGCTTAAAATGTTTTTACCATGACATTGGGTTGTCATGGAAGGATGAAAATGTTGCTGGGGAAGCAAGGAAAATGAAAATGGATTGGGACTGGGGCGAATTGGTTGGCTTGGTTGGTGCAAGTTCATGCACGGGATCGTGCCTTTATAGTAGATCGATGCCCTTGGGTTTGTGAAAGTTGCCCTAGTCATATGAGGACCGGTCTTTGAGCGACCAATGCTAGGCCTATAATGGGCCATTGCCAAAACCGTGCAACCACACGTCTGCAGTATGGGGCGTGGGACCTGGCTGATTAATTTGCAAAACTCTACCATATGCTGCTCCATTGGAGGTGTAGGAGGTCTTGTTTGGCCAATGGTCTTTTATAACCTACTGTTCCCACTGGTGCAAGAGGGGGCTTCCCGCCGGATTGTTATCCACAGGGGGGTGAAACCTTAGCAAGGAGAGGCTGTGGTGGAGCAATGCATTGTAAAGGCCTTGTCATGAGCTCTAGATCTCTTACCTTTGGAAGTGAGAGGTGGCATTGACGAATGCTGGACAAACTAGAGTACTCATGTCGTGTGGGTAAAGTGCACAACCTCTCGCAGAGTTAAATCTATTCAATAGCCGTGTCCACGGTCAAGGACATCTTGGCAAAGGCCACTTGAAGTTAGATGTTGGATTTGGGGTTTTTAAATGTTTGCTAAAACTGTTTTTGGGATTTTATCCCATGGGTTTGGGCAGGGAGCCTAATGTCAGGAGGGTATCCTTCACCAATTCGTTGATGAATGCTACTCCACTGAAAAACGGCTTTGCTAAATGAATTTTAGCTATTAAAGATCTGCTTTGGAACTTAGTAATGGTATTTGAAAGAAAATTGGCTTTGTGCAAAATAACCATATTATACCATCCTTTGATTATCCATCTATGCATGTCATGTTGCTAACCCACGGGTGTAACTTGCGAGCACGGTTGTTGTGCTCACTCTTGCTCATTGAAATCTTTGCCAGGAGAAGATACTGTCAGTGAAGAAGATCAAAGCAGCTAGGTTATGCCCTCCAGTCAGCTGCTTGTGGCGTGTTGATGGACCCTTTTGAGTTCTTTTGCTTTTATGTATTTATGTTTGGCCCAAGGCCACCTTGTAAACAACTTTGTAAATGCTTTGTTTGAATAAAGGTGTGTTCTGGATGTCACCACCAATGTGTTTGTCTTTGTGAAGAGCTAGCCATGATCCTTGGGACTAGCTCGAGTTTCACAGAGGGCCCTGGAGCGGCTCCGACCTCTATGTCCTCACAAAGGATGAGCGTGTGAGGTTACGAGGAAGTCTCAGATCTCCACGACCTCCTCCGGAGGGTCGTGGGTGGTCTTGGTGAGCCTCTGACCTCCTCGCTTGTTCCTAAGTGTGGCTATGGCAGTCGTGGGTGCTCCCCGGTTCTAAGACTCTCTCGGGTCATGTTCTCTCTGGACCTCCAGGAGGTCTTGCTGGACCTCCTGGGTGGTCTTGGTGGACTGTCCGAGAGGTCCTTTATGGACCTCCTGGGAGGTCCTAATGGACTTTCCAGAGGTCCTGAAGGATCTCTCGGGTGCCCTAGGATTGGGTCGTCACATGGGGGCTCATTTTTGGACCTCCTAGGAGGTCCTAAGGGACCTCCCGGGTGTGCCCTAGGCCGGGTCATGACAGGGTCCCGATCCTGCGGATTTGTATCCAATGGAGGCGAAACCTTAGTGAGGAGGGACTGTGGTGGAATAATGCACTGTAAAGGTCTTGTCATGAACTCTAGACCTCTTACCTTTGGCAGTGAGAGGTGGCATTGACGAATGCCAAACAAACTGGAGAAATCATGTCATGTGGGTAAAGCTGCACACCTCTGCAGAGTGAAAATCTAGTCGAATAGCCGAGTCCGCGGTCAAGGACATGTTGGCAAAGCTGCTCTTAGTTAGATGTTGTTTTTGTTTTGAAAAGATTTGATAAACTATTTTTTGGGATTTCTATCCCGATGGGTTATGGGCGGGGAGCCTTGTAACAGGAGGGTATCTTTCACCACTTGATGATGAATGTTATCCAACTGTAAAATTGACTTGAGAAAATGAATTTTAATTATAAGATTACCTGCCTTGGAACTTAGTATATGTAATTGAAAGAAACTTGGCTTTGTGCAAATCAACCTTATTACGCCCTCTGTTGAGATATCCATTATGCATCTCATTCTGTTAATCCACGGGTGTGACTTGCGAGCACGGTTGTTGTGCTCACTCTTGCTCAAAATAACCTTTGGCAGGAGAAGGCTCTGTCAGTGATGAAGACCAGATCAACTAGGTTTTGCCTCCAGACAGTTGCCTGTGGCGTGCTGATGGACCACCGTTTTTCTTTGATCCTTTGTATTTTATGTTCGGCCCAAGGCCACTTTTGTAAGCCACTCTGTTGATATTTTGAAATAAAGTTCACGTTGTGGATGTCACCACTTTTGATACTGTGTGGGCTAGCAGTTGATCTTGGGACTAGCTCAGTACACAGAGGTCTTGGGAAATCCCTAGTCTCATGACCTCCTTCGGGTTTGGTTGTGAAACTGGGGAGCTCCTAGACCTCACGGCCACTCTCAGACCTCCTGGTGGTCTGGCAAGATCTCTTGGGTGGTCTTGTTGGACCTCTCGGGTGATCTTGTTAGACCTCCAGGTGCTTCCTGAGGGGCCTTCGGGTGGTCTTGACCTCCTGGGAGGTCCTGGCGGACCTCCTGGGTGGACAGGACCTCTCGGATGACCTTAAGGGACCTTCTGGGAGGTCTTGGGAGCTCTCTGGTCGTGACAAGTACTCCTCCACGAAATCGGGATCTACACGTTCGCACAGAATCAAATAAGCAAAACGACTCTTGGAAAAGAACTTTAAAAGACTTTAAGAGAACTTAAACGAACTCATCCAAAAACCAGAGAACAGGAATTCTCGACGAAAAAGATCTTTTGGAAAAAGACCAAGAGGTGGTCACGACCGAAAGGAGGTCATGGCCAAGAGGGAGGGTGGTATTTGCAAAAAGACCAACAAAGACCAAGAGGTGGTATTTGCAAAAAGGCCAAGGAGGTTGTCTTTGCAAAAAGACCAAGAAAGTCGTCTTTGCAAAGGGAGGCCTTCGGGGGATCCAAAGGGAGAGAAGGTCCTAAGGAAGACACGATTACTTCACGAGGTCGCAAAAGAAACACGACCGCGTAATGTAGTCGTAGTAAGGATACGATCATGCGATGTGGTCGTATGAACAAGAAAAGGATAGACACAAAGAAACCCACCAAGGCCGGGAACGAGTTAAAGATAAGAAGGAGGAGCTGATCTAGACGCTGGATGGCGACCAGCTGGTGGTGACAGGAAGGACATCGCAGAGGCTCTGGCAGGCTATTTGCGACGAGGAGGCGATGGCGCAGCTCCAAAGGGCTCCCTGCTGAAACTCCAAACTCAAAGAAAATTAGGCAAAGAGGCTAGGATTACTGAAAATAGGCTCACTTAGGCTATTTTTATAGCCGGAGATAGAAGAGAAAGAGAAAGAGGGAGTCACAGAGAGGCTTAGAGCCGCACGTGTCAAAGGTAGGTAGGAGTCAGGGCAAGTATCACGACCGAACTGGTGAAGGACAATCAGAACATGCTTTGCTGAGAAGGAAGGAGACAAGGAGGGAGAATACGGTGCCACACAAGTGACCACCTTTAATGCGCCCAGATTTTTGTGGCGGAGGAATTGAGAAAGTGAGTAAGACCGATAAGTGGGCCCAGTCAAACCCGGGTAAACAGATCGGTCAAAGGGATAGTCACGACCAAAGGGAAGGTTGGGACCAACAAGGGTGGTCTCAACTGCCAAGGTGATCTTTGGGAAAAGACCACAGGGAGGAGGTCGCGGAAAAAACGATAAAGGAAGAAGTCGTGGCCTCAGAGGCAGGTCGCAGTCCAAGGGGGTGGTTTTTGTAAAAAGACCAAAATGGTGAGGAGGTCCAAACGAGGGGAGGTCTGGACAGCCAAGATCAATCAAAGGGAGGTCCTGACGGTCAAGATCAGCCAAGAGGAGATCCTGACAGTCAAGATCTAACAAGGAAAGGTCCAAATGAACACAAGGGAGGTCCATATGAACAGAGAAGGAAAGAAGGTCAATCGATAGACAGAGAAATCCGAAAGGGAGAAATCCATCTCGAATTTGAACTTCAAAATTCAAGGATATTTGAAACACATACCCGAGCTAGAATGCCTCGGGGATGGTCGTGACTCAAGAGAAAACCAAACCAAAGGGGTGGTTTAAACTGGGAGGGAGGTCCAAACCACGAAGGGAGGTTTGGACCCTTAGAAGAAGTCCAAACAGAAGGCACAAGGGGAGGTCCAAGGAGAAGCCAAGAGAGGTCCGGATCTACGGGGGAGGTCCGGGTTAAAGGATAGACCAAGCACAAGGGAGGTCTAAGAAGGAAAAGCCAGTGAACACCATCACTCAACATAAAACAGATGAGGTTAATTGCAGTTGGATTAATTCAAGTTAAATCTCCAAATTTCCAAAATTCCAAGTTATGCTTGAGCGAATCAATAAAGCCGAATGGTTCCTTTTGAGTTTTGAAAACTGGCAGAAACCCTAGGACAAACGGGACGTTACAAAGGTTGGTCTTGGTTGAGAAGGCTTCAGTGTAGAATCTGAACCCCTAGACCTAGAGGTCGTTGCAAGCGCCAATGTCGCCGCCGGATCCGCGCCTCCACCTTTCTTCTCTTTTTCTTCCTTTTTTCCTTCCCTTTTTTCATTTTCATTTTCATTTTCTTTTCTCTTCTTCCCCTTTTCATCTTTTCTTTTCCTCTTTTTCTCTCCTCATTTTATTTTCCCCCTTCCCCCCTTCTTTTCCTTCCCCCCTTCTTTTCCTTTTTTCTTTTCTCCTGGTCGTGCCCTCCTCCTTCTTTCTTCATCTTTCTCTTCTTTTTCACTAGTGGCTCCTCCCTCCTCCTTCCCTTCTATCTGGCCGAGCTATTCCGAATCTAGTCACCTCCCCCGCAAACGTGCCGCCTCAAGCCGTCGGTCGCCACTGCGCTTCAAGCTGCCACTCGTCCGCCTCTCTACTGCCGACGACCTCGGCATCGTCGCGTTGCCATCTCCTTGCCTCAGCCTTGGGCACCCCCACCACGTTGCTCCAGCACTGCCGGGGCCGCCACCCTCCTCCGCGCTACCAGGCCTTGGTTGCCTCTATCGTCTCTCGCCTTCGCCGCTCCACCGACACCTGGTCGCCAGCCATGCATCCCAGGTTGCCGCCATGCCTCGCCGCCGTCGCTCCACAACACTGCCTCGATGTCACGCCACGCCGCTGCCGACGCTCGACTCAGCCGTCGCCCCTCCTCCTTGGCGCTGGCCACCTCCTGGCCTCCTTCTCCTCCTCGGCGCCGGTCGGCTCCTCCTCCTCCTTCGTGTTGGCAGCCTCCTCCTCAGTTGCCACCTCATCAGCCGTGCTGCTATGCCAGGTATGACACTGCGCGTGTTGTGCTAGGCTGGGATGCCGATCCAAGTACGGAACACTCGATCGTGTTGGCCCCGCCCAGCTACAGTGTAGGTTGGGCCATGCTTGGGCCAAGCCAATAGTCTCGTGCTTCGGGCCACCCCGAGAGGCACTACCCATCTGGCCATCTCTACTCTCCTATGGTGGTTGCAAACAAGGGGGGAGAGAGAAAGGGGTAGAAATGAAGAAGAGAGGGACTCCCTGACACGTGGGGACAAGGAGGCAATTTGGGCATGTTGAGAAAAATTTAACATCCTAATGAGGGTTAATGGCGACTCAGGCTAACGGAGGTGATGAAAATGGCACAAAGGGGATCAAACAAGAAACTCGGTGGCACGTAGGGGATTGAACTTTTTTTAGTGGCATATAAGGGGTCAGGACAATTTTCAGTGGCATGTGAGGAATTTTCCATTTTTTCTTTTTACATATAAAATCTCTAACAGCCTGTTTGGCCGTTTGATTGGTTATTTTTTTCTTCAATCTCTAATGCCCCTGTTTGGCCCCTCGAAATGAGCTAGGAATCAACGAATTGGAATTGAACTTTGTAAATGTCATGTGCTTTGATGCAGCAATGCATCAGAATTGAATAAACATACCAATTTAGGCTTTTACGCGGCATTGCGGTGGCTTTTCAAAGGTGCTTATTTTGTTTTCCTTTAAGATATCATAGTTATTTAAAATACGTCTTTTTTAGAGCCATAACAAAAAAAAATCTTACTACAATTAGTAAAGAGCATTATCTCTTCTCTTCTACTAATATAAAACAGAGGAGTTTGTCAGTCATCTTCCACTTCTCGTATACGTGTAGTGTGGTCCTCCTGTCCACCCAAAAACATTGGCGAGAAAATAACGACGCCTCAAGGCCCCCAACAGCCCACACCTCCATAGCCCCAACCTCCCACTACCAATCTTACATGCTTCACCTTTCTAGTTTCTCCAATGGATCACCCTCCTCTCCTAGTCTCCTCTCCCATACCAATGGCGATGGCACTGGTGAGTTACATGGATGTAACATCCCAATTTTATGAATTTCAAAACCTTTTTTAGTAGTTTAGTCCCTTGGAAAATTCACCAAAATTTATTTGAATGTAATAAAGCTTAAATAGGACTTTCAAATGTCAAAACAATTTAATGTGACTAATCTGAATATCAATTAATTCCAAAACTATTTTATTTGAGCTCTTTATGCTTGGAAATATTTTTCAAATTTTTCAAATTTTTTTAGTTCATTTTATTTTTAATGTGCCATTTGAATTTTCTTGTATTTCTAAAATAGAAAATTTATTTAAATCTCCAGAAAATTCTTCGGGCCGATTTCCCTTTGTCGGCCCATTCTTTTTCTTTCCTGGCCCGACCCATTCCTTTTCCCTCCCGCGCCAAACCGGCCCAACTCCTTCCTCCCCTTGCTCTCACCGCCGAGTTGGCCAGTCGCCACATCAACCTTCTTCTTCCTCCGGACTCTAGCCTGTGTTCGAGCCGAACATGAGCTACGTCACCGTCTTCTATGCAAATCCTTCCGCCCCCGGCCCTATTTAAGTGCGCCTCCCGCATCACTTTTTCTGCACCTTTCCTCTCTTCTATTTGCCTTAGCCGTTGGACCCGTGGTCGTTTGCGCCTCGTCGGAATTCACTGAAGAACTCACCGAACCATCGTTTTCGTCATCGGCCGAAGCTCCTTCTCCGCGTCGTCGCCTCCCAAAGGACCGCCTCGCTCTCGGGGTTCCGTTTCCTCCTTTGTCGCCCCTGCCTCGCCGTCGACGCCGCATGCCATCGCTGCCAACCAACTCCTCTATTTTGGTTTGCTGTAGCTTCCTTCCCTCTCTCTTACATGTGGGTCCCGTATGTAAGCCTCTATATTTCTCTCTCTTACAGCCCGGCCCCACCTGTCAGTTATTTTTTTCCTTTTCTTTTCATCCGAAGGAATATTCCAGGGAATATTCTTTCTTCTCTCTCTCGCTTTTCTTTCCAGAAAATCTTCCTAGAGTCCGTTCTCCTTTGTTTAAACTCCGATTCAGTCCATTCAAATTTCTAAATTCATATAAATTCAAGCCCTACCTTCATGATATTTTTATTTAATTTTTAGAGTTTATTTGTTGATCAGTTTTATATTTATTTGATTTTTCGCTTTCGCTTGCGACTAGACGTTAATACTTCAGGAACTTTTGAGGAAGGAGGAGTTGATCAAGCTCAAGACCAGTACCAAGACTTGTTCCAAGGCAAGTTATACCTTTGATCATGTTGAACCCAATTTTTTCCTAAATTATTTTGATTCAAACTATTGCATGTTATTTCAAGTATTTAATTCTTTAAATGTTTTGGGATTAGCTAGACACCCGTTTGATTATATCCACCTTACTCGTTGTATTACCCTGATCTTTTGTCACCCTGGCTTGGTTAATTATTAGTTGATAATATTATAGCACCAACGTGGGTTGGTTAGACACGAATAGTATGCTTAGCCATGCAACGAGTTATTAATATCATTTTAAGTTGCAAATCTAAACTTGACTAAGTGTTTATGGAACTTTGTGTAAAAAATATGTATTGTGTGTTGTTACTTGTTGATGGCATGTGATGCACACAACAAATAGGTAGACCTGTTCAAATGCCGAGCCGGGCCGGGCTTGAAAAGCTCGTCAAGAAAGCAGCCGCAAAGTTCTACCTACCAATCGGCTTTTTCGATAAAAAAATGATATTTTAATGCTTTTTTGGAATAAAAAGTAATATTTAATTAATTTTAAGAATTTTAAAAGGGGTTTTTATATTTTTTTATTGGTTTTGTCGGGCTTGTGGGCTTTCGGGCCGAGCCATCGGGCCGAAAATACAATCCTAGGCCTGGCCCGGACTGGGTCGGGCTCAGGCTGCTGGGCCGGGCCACTCGTGAACACCTCTACAAACAGGGTGGGAAAAAATTTAGACTGTGGCGAGTGGAAAGAATGGTGATATGGTGGAACTTCGTGTTTGGAAAAATATGAATCTTGGTAATGTGGTTAGAAATTGGGTAGTCTTGTCTTGGTAAATTAAGGATTTAACTTTATGCACCATTGAACTGAGCTATAACTGTACGACCACATGCTTGGTATAGGACATGCCTAACTTAGTAAACCACAAAATCTTGACATTGACTATTCAGGCATGTAGGTTAGACTGTGTGCTAGGGTGGAGGTGTGTACTACTGTGTCGGGTCGTACTTATGAGCGGTTCGCCGTCTCTAGGTCCAACGATGTGTGTCAGACCAAACCACTTCGTCAGGGTTGGTATGACGGTAAAACACATCGGGATGATCAATTGTCAAGTTGAAGTTTCAGAAATATTTTGTTATGATTAATGTTAGCTACAATGGTTACATCTTGTGAATAAAGTGTAAAAACATCTGCATAGTGTTAATCAATCTATTTGAATAGCCCCATTCGCGGTCATGAACATGCTCGGGGATTTCACACGAGGGGTAGATTTTCATAAAAAAAAACACTTAGGAAGGGATAGTTGTGTGGTTAAACTCATATGGTTGTGAGAAATAAATCGAATAGGCTTTGTGTTCTTTGTGAAAATAATTGTTAAACTACTATTGTTTATTTGTTTTGAATTACACTTTTAATCTATTATTTGTATTCAATTGCAAGTGTCGCTTTTTTTTTGTAAAATAACCATTGAAACCATTTCTTTTGCAATAAGCCATAATCTATAATTGCATTCTGTGGTACAACTTGTTGAGTACTCATTCTTGTTGCAATCATTCAACTGAAGTGAAGGAATCTTCGCTTGCTTTCGAGGACGAGTTTTACGAGGAGGGTGATCGCTAGGTCTTGATCGCAGTCGGTTATCTGTGGCAAGTCGATGGGTTCCCGCTGGAGTTGTTTCCGTTCCGTTGCCATCTCTTTAGTTAGTGTTAGCCCTGCGTGGCTTAGTAAATGTAAACTTGACCATAAGGTCACAACCGTTATTAATTAATCAATCAAATTAGTCGTTTATTCTTATATTCGCCTTGTGTGGAACGATATTAATCTATGTTGACACTGTGTGCACTAGCGTGATCTTGGACTAGTGCATTATACACAGAGGGCCCAGATTTGCATATTTAGACCCCGACAGTGGAGTCGTGGGTGTGGGACCAACGACGCGGCTACCCCTGGATGCGGACGCCGTTGCTCCCCATGTCATTGTTGTAATAACCCGGTATGCTCGTAGTGCGGCTCATGTGGCCTATGTGGAGTTGTGTGATGAGATTAGTCTCGTATTGCTTGTCTAAAATGAGGTGTAGTAGTATATAATGTTTGATGGGTCCAAACATAGCACCTCTGAGTTAACCTTTTACAAGAAACGAGTACGAAGGTATAAATGAGATGCTATGTGTGCACGAGTTCCCCCGAGGTAGATTGAGATTTTGGATTAAGGTGTTACAGATAGTACAGAACATCAACCTTCGCTGCAACCCCTATCCGCGGCCACTCAATTAGCACGAATAGCCTGAATCAAGGCGGGTAGGATTCCCTCCCACTTATCATGTTTTTGGCTATCCGATCTCACGATCAGGGCGGGTAGGATGCCCTCCCACTTAACATGTTTTTTGGCGGAAAACCCCCGCTTCTTCCCTGTCTTTTTCTGAAACATTCCTCCCTCCCTCCTCCCATGTTTGGGTTCGCTCTGTTCAACGGCCTCGAATTCCAAATATTTTCAAAACAAAATTGTCGCTAAAACGTTCCAAACTTGGTCCCATCCTATTCTCCAGAATATTCTAGAGCTATCAAAATTTGCCTTGCATTTTCGTTAGCTTCTTACTGTTTTCACGGTTTTCATTTAGTTTTTCTTTAAAAGAATCAATTTCTATCCCCTTGTTCTGAAAGAGATGCATTTAGTTTTTCTTTAAAAGAATCAATTTCTATCCCCTTGTTCTGAAAGAGATGCATCGGAAGCCGAAACGACACTGTTATGTTTTAATGAGTAAACCGTACGAAGCGTTCAAAGTGAAAAGAAGTTTATTTAAAGAAAACGGCCGAGGGCCTGACTGACACTGGAAACAAAAGTCATTACAACCAGGATAACAAAGAAAACAAAGTGGTAAAAGGGTGCAACTCTCAACATCCAAGAGAAATGCAATCATACGAAAAATGGAAAAGATATCCAGCAAAAACTTACTTACCAGTTACCACCGATATCATCTAAGTTTCATATCTTTTACATTATGACAGGCAATAAAATATAGTCCCAGCAGTGGAAACCATATGACGTCGCAAGCATTTGACAAACAAAAGAAATGAGACAGCGGAGATAGTACTCTTTAACAAATAGACAAAGTAGACCAGGTAAGGGATAGCATCACAACACACGCGACGAAAAAAAATTAGATCTTGTCCTCGAAATCAGATAGAGGGGTCATCTGTTCCTTGAGCCCCTTCCTCTTGCGGATCTCCAAGACGAGGCTAGCAGCCTGCGTGCCGGGATCCAAAGGATCAGAAGACATCATGTCCCAGTGGTCAAAGACAGACTGAGGGAAGGCCTGGCCAGAGGTTGCAGCCCTAAGCGTGCTCGAGAACCCGAAGGACTCGATAACAGGGAGGTAAGCCTTGATGTTGTACAGTGGGGTACCAGGCCTCTGCATCTCCTCGAACACGTGCCCTCTCTTCTGGTTCAGAACACCATAAATGCCACCAAGTGCATTCTCGGGCGCCTGGATCTCCACCAGGTAGACAGGCTCCAGCAGCCTTGGCTTAGCAGTGAGCTGAGAAGCATAAATGACCCTCCTGGCCGTTGGGATAACCTGACCACCACCCCTGTGAATAGCATCAGCGTGGAGAACAACATCGCAGACCTCAAAGCAAATGCCACGCATGTTCTCCTCAGCCAATGCACCTTCCTTTGATGCCCACTGGAAGCCAGCCACAACAGAATCCTTGATTTCATTAAGATACTGTACTCCCTTACACATATCAACAACCATGTTCGGGCCAGTGGTCTCAGGTCCAAAGCACCAAATCTTCTTGGCGAGATCCTTGTCCCACCCAAACTCCTCAGACAGGATCTTGGAGCGCACCTTAGGATCATCGCGCGGGCCAATGCGACCCTCATCAATGGCCTCAGCCAGTCCCTCCTCCATGGGGCGAGCTTCCATGTAAAGACGGTTGTGCTTGTTCGGGGACTTGCTCATAACAGTACGGCAGGACTTCTCAAGAACAGTCTCACGGAAGGAAACAACAGGAGGGGAAACAATAATTTCAGCACCACCCATGAAGTCTTCCTGCAGATCCTTCAAGCAAATTTCAAGGTGAAGCTCTCCAGCTCCAGCAATAATATGCTCACCAGACTCTTCCATGGTACAGAGAACCATAGGATCAGACTTTGCCAGACGCTTCAAACCTTCCACAAGCTTGGGAAGATCAGAGGCAACCTTGCACTGAACAGCAACACGCACAACAGGGGACACAGAAAACTTCATTGCTCTGATTGGGCAGGCATCAACCTCCTTCTCATTTGTCAGGGTTGCATTCTTCGTGATGAACTGATCCAAACCAACCATAGCAACAGTGTTACCACAAGGAACGTCCTCAACAGACTCTTGCTTCTTTCCCATCCAGATAACAGTACGCTGGACACTCTTCACATACAGATCCTTCTTCTGGCCAGGGACATAGTTGGGACCCATGATACGGACCTTCATGCCAGTTGCAACCCTCCCTGAGAAGACACGACCAAAGGCAAAGAATCTGCCCTTATCGGATGCTGGAATCATCTTAGAAACATACAACATAAGAGGACCTTCCGGATCACAGTTTCTAATAGCAGTTGCATAGATGTCATCAAGGGGTCCCTCGTACAGGTTTTCCACACGATATCTCTGTGCCTTCGACGGAGAGGGAAGGTGGAAAATCATCATCTCAAGCAGAGCAGTACTGGCTGGCAGCCAAGTTTGCATAACACGCTTCATGAGAGCCTTGCCCATTAGCTCCTTCTCATCAGTCTTCATGGTAACACCAAGCTTCTGCAACATAGGCCACAACTTATCCTTCTGATCATTCATGCAGGTCTTGATGATTTGCTTGATTGGCTCATAGCAGAACTGAACAAAACCTCTCTTGCAAGTAGCAGAGCCAGTGTTCTTGGTGGTCCATTTCTTTGTGGTTGGGTCAAAAAAGTTCTCACCCCAAAGCCTCTCCATCATCTTAGATTCATCAACTCCAAACTTGGAGGCGTACATCTTAGCAAAGCTGGTGAGGGTGAAAGCCCAGCCGTGCAAACCAGCAGAGAAAGCAACAGTTCCCTTCTCCGGGTACACTTGGACATCACCAAGGAGCTGATCTTCGTATGTTGCCATAATGACATTGGCATTCTCAATGACACGGGAGAAATTCTGATACGCTTCCTCACCTTCAACTTGGAGCTCAAGGAAGCATCTGTCCATCTTATTCACAGTAAGGACAGGCCTAATCCTCTCGCCAAGGGCTTGGCGGAGCACAGTTTCAGTTTGCACACAGACACCCTCGATACAGTCAACAACCACCAAAGCACCATCGGTGATACGTAGAGCAGCCGTGACTTCCGAAGAAAAATCAACATGCCCAGGTGAATCAATAAGGTTGATCAGGTAATCATTCCCGTCTCTCTCACCCTTGTATGCGTTGAGTGATGCATCACTCATCTCATAGAAAAGAGAGATACCAGTGGATTTGATTGTAATACCACGTTCTGCTTCATCTGCACGAGTATCAGTCATGCGAACATCGCCAGCAACTTCCTGAGCAATAATCCCAGCAGCTGCCACAAGGGAATCTGTAAGTGTAGACTTGCCTGCAAAGAGTAATTAACATGTAAGAACAGTGCTAACTTCTAATATTTAACTAAATACTCAGCATCAGATTTACGCAAAATTTAGAGGTATAGACAAAAAAACATATTATACTATCAAGCAGACAGAATACAAATAGTATAGTATCTTGAAAGAACCCAGAAACAGTTATGTTATGAATCACAGATTAAACCAATCCAAACAGATAAACCATTATTAGAATGAACCACATAGACAGTAACAAGCTATATAACATCAAATAAGGAGTTTCTACATGTGTGCAAAACATCAGTAGTATTAAATATCACTATTCTGGCACATACCATGGTCCACATGAGCAATAACAGACATGTTCCGAATGTTATTCTTCTTGTCCATAATTCTGCGGAGCTCTTCTGCTGTGAACTTCACCATCTTGAGTGCTTGTGAATATCGCGCTACGAATATAAATTCCTGCTTTTAAAAAGGGCAACACAGTTAGAACCCAACAAAAACCCAGTGTGAGTAACTCAAACAAAAAACCTCACAGAAAAAAATACCAGGGCTCGGGTCAAGTAATAGCCACCACAGTTGCCAAATTCAAAAGAGAGTCTTGAAATTATTGAACCACATTTAAGTTTCCAAACATGCTATCATATACTTACATTTGTTATTTACCTGTATACTTCTACCACCCGAGCCGGTACAACCAAATATAGAATATGGATATTTATTAAGAATGTTAAAACTAAAAACTAAAAAATAACAGCTATTAGGCTCAGGCTCAGATAAGTAATTATATGCAGTCAACCAAGAGAAAAGGCACATTTTTAAACTACAAAAGAGGCAATTTTAAGAGCATTTGGCAATCTATAAAAACAAAGCAATAAAGAAAATTAATCCAATCTGATAGTGTACTTACAAGAAAAGAATCGATTGTGATCTCGAGCTAGAAATGCTTAATAAGTATCTACACTGAATAGCCTACTACATAAACAAGCAAGCATGTGTGTCTGACCATTCTAGTGAATCACATGACCGTGAAGCGGAGTACTCGAAACTAGATCATGAACAGAACACAAGTCTTTAGAAACTTAGATGGAGGTCCTACCTAAAAGCCACGAACGCCGACGCACGCAGAAACAATAGATGTACGTAAAAGAAAAGAAACAAGAAACAAGAAAGCATTTCTATCAGACGGATCGAATCATATCCATTTGTTACGCCCTAACGACAAAAAAAAATATTGATTAGCCGATACGAAAACAAAAGCGATCGACACAACAAAGGCGTCAAACATTTCGCGTTTACCAGATTTCTATCGATCGCATCTGCACGAAAATGGACGGGGAAAACGAAGGAACCGCAGATAGGAGGAATCTACTAGACGTTTAGCACAAGAGATTGCACCCAAACTAGCTCGAAGCCTGACACAGAACTCCAAATTTGACCCACCGAAAAGCGAGGTGCTCGAACCCTTGATTCGAACCAATCAACAACACCTCACGCTACGAGATGGAACTAGAACGCCCCGAGCTCGACTAGAACTAGCAATCAGCCGGCAAACTACGGGAGCATCGGCGTGAGTACACCATGGACGAACCCTATGAAAGCGAGGACGAGGGAGGGAGGGGTCACTCACCTTGGGTTGAGGTTTCAGTGACCTCCCGATCCGAGGAATGGAATGAGAGGCTGCGCCGCCGCAGGAGGAGCACTAAAACCCTACCCACTCCTCCGCTTCGCACCGCACTGCATCGCAGTGTGTGTATGTGATGGAGCAGTCGTGGGCCGATCGTCGCTCCTGGGCTGTTTGTTACTCGGCCCATTACGAAAAGACCATTTGTTTCCTCAAGTAGCAGCACTAGCTTTCAGCTGGGCCTGTCCGCAGGCAGCCCGGCCCGATTTTTCTGTGCTCCGGCAGGGTTAGGTCCCAGGATTTCGGCCCAAAGGACAATAAAAATAAATGATAGTTTGTTCAGAAAAGAAACTAAGATAATAAATTAAAATATTGTTTTATTATGAAAAAAGGGGATTTTCAGGCTTAGGGCCAGGGTACGTTGCATTTATGTATCCGTAGAGACGTACGGTTATTTTTGGCTAGTATCTATCTATCTACTATCTATTATATTATTAAAGCGATAGAAAAATAAACCACCGTGTTCGCTCTCAAAGGCTAGAAATTACTATGTTAATCGTTGAAAAAAGAGAAACATCCACACCGTTGATTATGATGGGTCCAGATTATAACAATCTAGATTAAAGAAAGAGTCTATGTCAGGTACAATATAGAAATAAGAGTCCATCTCAAGTCCTACGTTAATCGTTGAAAAAAGGGAAACATCCACACCGTTGATTATGGTGGGTTCAGATTATAATGATCGAGATTAAAGGAAAGAGTCTATGTCAGGTACAATATAGAAATAAGAGTCCATCTCAAGTACAATGTAAAAATAACTGAATTTCGGAATAAAAAATAAAATTAGCAACTTAATTTTGATATGAATTCCTGAGTAAAATCACTAGATAAACATAATTCAAAATAAAAAAAATTGTAATCGGATTAGTACACGAATTCACAATTGGATTGTTGTACGAATATTAACAAAAAATAAATGCTATTTGGAATAAAAATGAATTAAAATTGGCAATTTATTTTGATGCGAATTCCAAATTAAAATCCGTAAATAAATTTAATTCGGCATAAAAATTAACAATTGGATTACTATATGAATTCCAACAAAAAAATAGCTTAAATTAGGGACAAAAAATAAAAGAAAATTTGGAATTCTATGTCCATATGAATTCCAAAGTAAAAAAATCCCTCAATAACTAAAATTTCGAATAAATTAAATATAAGTTATAACGAGGATACCACGAATGGTGTTGGATGAGACCATAAAAGAGTGCAATGATGTCAATCTGTCCTACAAGAAGACATTGATCCACAAGGAAACAAAGAGCCACAGCAGCGACAATGAAGATAAGAACAATTTTATGCTGCTCACCTTAGCCGTTCCATGAGGACAATGTCGTGCTACTCGCTGGAGCTACCGAAGAGAAAGGCCGGAGTCGAAAGAGCCAAGTGTTGTGATGATAAGTGGTGAGCATCAGTGTTGTTGAAGAAGCCAGTGGGCAAAGAAGCTTGAAGATGGGGAAGCCTTAGCAAAGAGGAGATGAAGGTTTACATTGAAGACGAGCTATTGACGATATGGGGTTATCGCGTAGCTAGGAGCTGCCATCGTTGGTGACACGACGTCGCCGGCGATGGTGAAAAGACTCTCCATATCGTTAGACATCGACTAAAGTAGACATACCAGCATCAGTGAAGATGGAAGGTCATAGCAGTTAGTAAGGAAACCACATCGTTGAGTTGGACAACGTCGAAGAGGAGCGACCAATATGGCAGAAGAAGACATCGAGCAAGTATAATATCGTCATGTGTATATATATGCATGCATCCATACAAATATAAACACGAGCGTACATAAACAAAGGAGTAAAGAGCTCAGAGTAGAGATGGCACAATAGTAAGGAATACGCTCGGGGCCACCAGAGAGAGTGCGAAGGGTGTCCTCGGCAAGGATTAACGACATTTTGCACGCATGCATGTTGATGTCACAACGGTTAGCATTAAACAATAATTAGAAAGAAGTAGAAGATAACTATGTGGTAGAGTATTGCATCAAAATGGGTAGCAGCTGAGAGATATCGATCAAGAATTGGGCTTGCTGTTGGAGATTGAAGCAGAAAAACTGTGGCGGGGAGAAGAGATAGAAGACACACGGTTCGATAGGGCAACCGACGTGAGGGAAGATAAGTTCAAGGTAAGTCACCCGTAGTGTATCGGTGTATACGTAGGCAAGGTATTCTAATACCATGTAAACTAATAAGATAATTTGTTGTATATATAATCAACATATCGTTTGAGATTAACAGAGGTACATATGCATGCAAATATTTTGGAAAAGAGTAACCAATGGGAAAAAAATAAAGGCATGCAGCTACATGATGCATACATGATGGAGAGTGGTTAATTTATTATGCTAGAGATTTTCTTCCATCAAAACTCATACATCAGTTATTTCCTCAAGTTGTGTTTTTCTTCAAGTTTCTATTGCCATTTCTAATGTTTATGATATCTTAAAAATCTAAATAGCTACGAGATACGTAAATATATTCTCAAGCATCTAAGTTATATCATTTGACATTAAAAACTTTTTTAAAAAAATCTAGCTGCGCAAATGCGTGGGACACCCTGCTAGTTATGTTATGAAATTGGAAAAAAAAAACTATATGCCACTGCAAAGTCGAAACATACTGTTTTGTGCCATTGTTGATCGGTCAAGATGTAAAGTGAAGTGACCATGCAAATACCATTTTGCCCTTGCTGTCTTCTTCCTCCTCTTCCTCTCACTCCCACTTCTCACTTTCCCTCACCCTCTCCCACTGTGAGCAGGCCGTCGCGGTCGAGGGAGGCAACCGTTGCTCGCAGGGGCGGATTTGCATTGTGTGGATCGGGGTCAAGTGACAGTGACACCTTTCAGTTCAACCCACCTGGTTCCCTTAGTATATAAGCGCGCATATGACCCTCTTATTACAAGCTACAAGTTAGTGTTACGAGTTTGTAATGACTATGGGGACATTTTTTCCTGGATTTGCCCTTGGTCGCTTTGTCTCACATCGATGAAAGGGAGGCGGCCGTCTGGTGGACCCACGACCGGGTGGAGAAGGACACCGTCACAGGGTGCAGGATGAGACGAAGGCGCCGGTGTGGGTGCTATCGTTGCAACCGCTAGGCGAGCCGACCTGCGGGGTGGCGTAGCGGTGATGATGTCACAGTAGGGGAGCCACTTGGTCGCCTGCAAGAATGGGAGGAGCGTCGCAGCCTCGCAGGGTTGAACCCGGACGATATTGATGGCGACGCTGAGAACGGGGATGCGCCCATGACACGAGTGATCGAACCCATCCCGGATGCAAAAACACCGACAACAACCCCAAAACCAACGATGATGGAGGCTCATTCACCGGCGCCTTCGTCAAAGCAAGACCGTGAGAGCACTAGCGAGTGGCTGCCTCTGGCGTTGGTGTTGGCGAGGAGATCCTTGGTCCTGGGCTTTGGGTGGTTGTGGTCTTCTGCGTCATGGTGGTGGTCGAAAGCGGCGGGGGGATGCGAAGAGGCAGAAGGGACGGGAGAGCGCGTCCTGGAATACTCGGCGTCGAAGGAAGACATATCCAAGGCCCAGGAAGCCGAAATGGTCTTGTTACAGGAATACCCCAGTATCTTCATGCTTTTTTTTTTATTGATCGAACCATTCTTGCTAAATTACTTAGTATCTTCTTTGTAATCTCATCCATTAACAGCATTTCACCCCTGATTATTCTCTACTTAATTTGCGACACATTATACGCTGCATCTTCACTGTTGCTTTTCTCCGTCTTGAATCTTAATGCCCCGGCCCGGGTGCCGGAGAGACGACGGATACAGCCGTCTGGCTCCGGTGGCCTCCAGCATCCTTTGGCCGAGCGGCCGGCTCCCCTTGCTGGTGTTGTACATCGTGTAGGACATCCAGTTCATGACCTCGGGGGCAAGGCAAGCAATCAGCTGCAGCGGCCGGTACAACGAAGGCCATGTTACGTACCAATCGCCCTTCCGGATGCCGTCCAGGGCTATCTTGCAGAACGTCTCCACGCGGCCCACCGGAAACACCCCAATCTGCACCTGCGATTTGAACATTTTGTTCGCTCTGTTCAGCATGCATTTAAATTTGCACTTAACTTATCGACCTCGCCGGTCTGAGTGCAGGACATCAACCAATCCCGTTCTCGTTGCTACTTACATCTCTGGCCTCCTCGTTGACGGCGATCTCGCCGCCTTTCTGCATCGCTTTGCCCTGCGTTATCTCGGACTCGACGAAGCCGGGAGTGAGTATGGTCACTCCTACGTCCGAGCCAAACTCGGCCCTCAGTGTTTCGTAGAACCTGAGCTGTGCTGCTTTGGTTGCCTGTCGTACGTACAGATAAAGAAAGCCTCAGAGGGGGGTAAAATGTAGTGGCAGATAAATTGATCGTTTGTGATGTTAGATTATGTTTCTCTGCTCACATTATAGAAGCTCATTCGTGATATAGCCGCCGTTCCTGCTGCAGAGGAGCACACGATGAGCTTTCCTTTGCTGGCCTTGAGGTGTGGCAGGGCATAGTAGGTTGGATAGACAGAGCCCCAGAAATTCACATCCTGGAATGTCCAAAAGATCACCTAATGTTACTGCTTCAATTATTATAACTTCTTTTCTGAAAGGCAAACTGATCTCAATCTGTTAGCTGCTTAATTGTACCATCATTTTGGTGAACGCAGTTATGTTGGTGACTTCATCGAAGAAGCAGGTGGACCAGATCCCGGCATTGGCAACCAGATGATTCACTGCAGCGCATGCATAATATATGCATGCGTGATCAAGACAAAACCATCGTTAGCACGTGCTGCGTCCAATAACCCACACATCAGGCAACGCATGTAGAGGGAGAGGGAGGGAGAGATGAGATCAATGACGAGTGCAGTACATTTGCCGAAGTGCGCGACGGTTTCCTCGACGGCGCGCCTCGACTCGTCGGCGTCGGAGACGTCGGCAGGGAGGACGAGGACGTCCGGTGCGCCGCGTTCTCGAGCGGCCGCGGCGACGCCCTCCAGCGCCTGCTTCCTCCGCGCCAACAGCGCGAGGCATGCCCCTTTCTTCGCGTACTGGTAGGCAAGTTCCTGTGCAATCGTTGGCCGATCGAGTTAGCAAATCAGTAGTGTATAGATGCTCGAGATATTTTTAGATATTGCTTGTCTCGTATTCTAAGAAGAGAGTTGCAGGTTGTTTAATTTCGTCCTCGTCGTTGCACTTTGCGCACTGCATGTGCCTTTCATGGAATCACGGAGACATTTAATTGGTACCAAGCGCCACCATGCAGAGAGAATCAAATCACTGTAGAGGCCAGCTTGCTGTAGCGCGTCCAATCTGAGAGCTCGTGATCCAGCAGGCTTGTAATTATGTTAGTTTAATACTAAATGGACTGCTCCAGCTAACGGCGGAGCTAGAAAATTTTAAAAAAAAGGTGAGGCAAAATCTGGATCACGTCCTCGATCGTTGACTCGCATGCATCGCCACTCATGCCGCGGCTTGTACTTATCTATTTCTATCCAAGATACGATGCACGAGGCAAAAGATAAGCTGAGACTCTGGAGCCTTTTTGTAAGAGTTAATTCTTTATTTGCTATTGTAAGTTAGCGAGCTTTCTAAAATACCATAAAAAAATTACACATCTTTTGTATGCCACTCGTTCTCAACTTTAATCTCTTATTTGCCACTCCGGTCAGTTGACCGTGGATTTGACCGTTGACTTGGACGCGAAAAGACGATTTTGCCCCTAAGTGCATTATTTAGGGCTGAGATATTTAGAGAATTGTTTGACATAGTAATATAGTTCCAAAATTACAAAATTTTTATGAAAAGTTTTCGACATAGTGTATATTATTCTGTAATTTTTATAGGGTTTTATTTGTAACATGTTTTCTCTAAAAATCTTTAAATTTTTGGTTATAACTTGAAAGATTTTAGAAAAACATGTTACAAATAAAACTCTATAAAAATTACAGAATAATCTACACTATGTCAGAAACTTCCCCTAAAAATTTCATAATTTTTGGAACTATATTACTATATCAAACAATTCTCTAAAGATCTCAGCATACTTAGAGGCAAAATCGTCTTTTCGCATCCAAGTCAACGGTCAAATCCACTGTCAACTGACCAGAGTGGCAAAGAAGGGATTAAAGTTGAGAACGAGTGGCATACAAAAGATGAGCAATTTTTCGATGGTATTTTAGAGAGCTCGCCAACTTCCAATGGCAAATAAGGAATTAACTCCATTTTTAAAGGAGGAGACGAAGAGTTGGCGGAGAAGTTTCTCTTAGTTTGTTACATTTCTAAATAAATTCAAAGGGGAGGGCTCCTTCTCCGTCTCCACATATTTTACCCCTGAATCCAGGGTCCCGGGAGGGTCTCACGGAGAATTCCCTTCCTGTATTTTTCCCTTCTCCCTCTTGTAATCGTGCACATGTATTTCTTCCAAATATTTATAAATCCTCAAATAGGGGCCTCTCCTCCTGTTTTCCTCGGAAAAGCTAGGACATGGATGCCCACTAATTAAACAACCTCCAACTTCACAAGATCACCGGCCCCCTCTTCCTAAAAAAGAGGGGCTAGGACAGGGAACCAGGGATAGCCAGCCACTAAACAACCACACGCTACACTACCTCCGACTTCACAAGATCTCGAGTATTCGTCTTGAGCGAAACCAATAACATATAATTATATTTATCTGGATGCTTGGGAGATACGATAGCCGTTCATTAGTTGCAATCTAACGATCCACGATCAAAGGCACCTATATATTGGAAGGTATTTGAATTGTGGGGTAGGTATTAACTTAAAGGTAGGATCGAAGGTTACATATGTAATTCTGTACCCTATAAAATTAGAAGAAGATGGTAAACCATCGTTTGGATCGCGAATTGCCAAACCCTAGCTAGTGCTTATCTTTTCGGCTTCACACGATGAAGAGAACCACAGATCCAACCAATTAACGCCGTGGACGAAGCTAGGTTACGGCACTGGGAAGCCAAGAATCGCATGTAGATTGAAATTTGATGCTAAGTAACCGAATTGAATTGTCGTACGTAGTTTCTTTCTTCGTGGGGACTAGGTAAATGATTATCAAACTAAGTAACTGAAGGCAAAGTACATATATAGTTTTCCTCAAATTTACATGTAACTGAATTTGCAAAAGCAGATGTAGTCTGATGGTTCTGCGCTCTCGTTCGTATGCATGAGAGTGGATAAGGGAGCAGAGGAGCGTGGCTTGATTTTTCCTCTGGACTCAAGCACATGTCTGAATTTTGCCTAAACGGGGTATATATAGCTGATATTAATGGTGTAGTCTGAAGAGCACATTTCATCGGAGAGCAAGCGTGTATGTGTCTAGCTATATCCGTTAATATTTGGATCCGTATGTGATCCGAATTTCTAATATGAAAATATCTGGAATATACCATATTAGTGGAGTAGTGTCCTACTTGGACTCTAAGTCCTTTTACCCCTTTATATACCTCTTGTAAACCGTATGAGAGAGGGATGCCTCATTGTAATCTCCTGCGTTTTGTAATCGCTTCTCATATAGTGCATTTAGTTGCATACATACATGGGATGCGTGCGATACTGACGAGTGACGAGCGTACCTCGCCGATGCCAGAGGAGGCGCCGGTGATGAGCACGACCTTCCCTCTCAGGTTCTCCTTCCTGAATGGCTTCACGAACGCCCACACGAACAGCTTCACAGGTACGGAGAGAGGGATGTATATCAAGACGACCAGCGCGGCGCTGACATGCATCAGCACGCTATGCAACAGGACGTAAAGATCCATTTCGATCTGTAGAGAAAGGAGAGGGAGAAAGAGCTACTAAATGTAGAGAGAGAGAGAGAGAGAGAGAGGGAGAGAGAGAATGAGTTTCAGGAACGTGTGATGCGTACATATAAACGCCGGGAGCAGCTGGTAGCGTGTTTGTTGAGTACCGCCAGCTTGGAAGAAAAACAGGCTAAGCTAGTGGCGATCGATCCAAGTGAAGATTGGGACTTGTTCAGGTCGACGACGAGCTAGCTAGGTCGGCATGTAATGTAAGTTGTAACCCGGACGGCAAGACCACGACATAGGTCTGAATAAATTAACAATTGTACTTGTACCCTCCCAACAAAAAAACAATACACAGGGACCCAGCCTGAGACGGAAACGCATCCTCGGACTTTACAAACTAAAGTCACGGATGAACAGTACGGTAACATTGTGTACGGGCCGTTGGATAAAAAACGAGAGGCTGAGATCGAGGAGCGCACTGTTCTCCAAACACCGTAGCAAGTACGGTAGCAAACACTGCAGCATAGGTACTGTTCACGAGTACTGTAGCATCACTGTAGCTATTGATCTGGACCGTTCTTCTCGGATCCAACGGCTCAGATCTACCGAATGTCACCGTACTGTTCATCCGTGACTTTACTCTGTAAAGTCAGAGGATGCGTTTCCGCCTGAGACGAGTGACCTAGCACAACCCATTAGCCCACCCGGCCTCGCCCCCCCCCCCCCCAAGTCCCCAACCAGCAACCCTAATCGCCAATCCCCCCTTCGCCGCCGTGCCCTCCACGGTCAACGTCCCAGCACCGCCCGCCCTCCACCCAGAGGCCAACTAGACACATTTATTGATGATGTGAGAGATGATCTAGATTTTGTAAACTGTACTGATATTGTGAATCTTGCTGTGAAGATGGTTCAGACCAACAAACATACGGTTTTCCTATTGGTATATCGTCTCATTGAATTGACCTTGATTTTGTCAGTTGCAACAACTACTGTAGAAAGAGCCTTATCAATTATGAACATTATTAAAACTGATTTGCAGAATAAGATTAATGATGAATGGATGAATCATAGCATGGTATGCTATATCGAACGAGACATATTTGCAAGCATTAAATATGGTAAGATTTTAGAGCATTTTTAAGGAATGAGGTCACGTAAGAAACAACTACCTCGCGCTAGTGGTAAGTTAGATTATTACAAATGTAAATTTTGTGTTCTTTGTATTTAATCATACCTCTGTTTGATTTACCTTTTTATGTTCTCTTTCTTGGTTCTAGTTCTTGGCTGACTATTGATGAAGAAATGGCGGGCTAAGATAGAGATGGAATCTTTGTAATTTAAGTACTCAAATTGTATCTCTACCATGCTATATTATTTATGTTTTGTCATATTTTTCTTATTATGTTTACGATTGAAGCACTGCCCTAAAGTTTTATGTCAATGATGCATTTGTAGCCTATTTTTGTTATGTCGTGGTTTGGGTATAAGTTGGAATTAGTTCTAGGATGTTAACCTATTAGAATTTAGTCCAAGACATAGTAAAATCTTAGATCCAACACTACTGCTAGGCTAATAAGATAGCGGGAGAAAATAATAAGAAAAGAGAGGATAGTCTAATTAATTTGGCCTAGTTGCTCATGGATCCATGGAATGAAGCCCATAAATTGCAAAGGTTTTGAGTGGATATGCAAGCCCAACACAAAGCCCAACTTGTTCGGTAGGCTAGCCTAGTCTTTTTTCCCTCGCACGCCACTAATTAAGGCGCCACCAACGCCTCTACCTATCGTCCTGGATCCCGATCTAAGCCTATGATCGCTACTACTTACGGCCACCTCCTCAACCCCCACTAGCGACCTTCCTCTCAAATTCTTGATACATGAACTAAAGCACGCATCTCAAGGTAGGTTGGATGGCTCACACATGGCAGAAAGGTTCATATCTTTGCCAATGGCCGAGAATTCGCCTGTGTTATTCAATTGATGCAACAAGAGAACTAGCTTGGAGATTTATGAGCACCCGAAACCAATAACAATGGCCCATCATCAACTGTCTATAAAAGATGACATCTAGGATTTTAGCAAATTTGTGCCCTTAATAGTTTTGTACAGACTAGATCCAGACACACCATCTTCTTCTTCACCTTCACTTCTCCACCATTCTTCTCTGCTCGTCCAGATCGGAAGCAGTGCCCAACCTTCCACCATAGAGTTCCTCGAGAATCAAAACTCTGATCACAATGCATCGAAGTCTTCCGCCATACCGTACCTTTTTCGATCCCCGCGATTAAATCGGCGAATGACGGCTATTACTGCTTTTGAAACGGCCAACAAAGTAATTTGCAAGTTCAGGACAAGTTCAAAGAACTACGATGCAATTTACTCTATATATATCTTCTCAATAATAAATAAGATACATAGTCGTGAATAATAAAAAGAAATGTAATACCCTGATTTTTTCAGAGCCTTTTTGAATTTTCAAAATAAAAAGAACCATTTTGTTTTGATGAGAATTCAAAGCTTAACTTGAAATTTTAGAAAATGGATTTCAATTGACTAACTCGAACTTCAACTAAAACTCTTGGTGGGTTTGCTGAGTTTGTGGAGTTTTGGTGATCTCCTCTTTTCTGCGCTGGTTTTGTCCTTCTCTGGTCCGGACCTCCTTAGGTCCAGACCTTCCAAGTGGTTGGATCTTATCTGGTACAGACCTCCCTTTACAGGTTTAAAACCTCATCCGAGTTCATTTGAACTCACTCTCGGTTTTGTTGGAACTCCTTGCTTATTTGGACCTTCCCGTGTCCTTTAGGACCTCCCTGTGTCCTTTAGGACCTCCTCCTTGCTTATTTGGACCCTCCCCTTGTCCTTCAGGACCTCCCTCCAGGACATCCCCCTATCCTCTAGGACCTCCCCTACGTTCATTTGGACCTCCCTCGCGTCCGTTCGAGCCTTCCGCTTGATCTGGACCTCTGTCGCTTGTGTACCGTTTGATTTGCGTCGGACAGTTTGATATTGTTGAGACGTTCGGATGGTCCGAACGTCCCACCCTCTCTGAGCCCTTAGATCTTTGCTGGATGGTCTGATCTGCAGGGGTGTTCGACTGGTCCGAATGACCCAACCATTTTGGACCGCCCGATCCAGTTCAATGGCTGAGATCTAGCGTTAGCTCTGGATGGTCCGAACGGCCCAATCACTGTGGTTCGTTCGATTGAAATTCAATGACTCCCGCTTCTTCCGCTTCTTATCTCGCTATTGCTCACCTCCCCTTTGTTAGATCTGACCGTTAAGACCTCCCCTTTGGAGATCTTAACCGTCAAGACCTCCCCTTCGTTAGATCTGACCGTTGAGACCTTTCCTGTGTTGGTCTTGACCGTCGAGATCTCCTTTGTCTCCATCTGACCGTTGAGACCTCTCCTGTGTTGGTCTTGACTGTCGAGACCTCCTTTTGTTTCCATCTTGACCATTAGGACCACCCTCGAGTTCATCCTGATCGTCGAGACCTCCCTTTGTTCTCATCTTGGCCGTCAGGACCACCCTTGGGGTTATCCTGGCCGTCCAGATCTCCTCTTACCTTGTTTGAACCATTGGTACCTCCTTTGAGTTAATCTTGACCGTTGGGACCTCCTTTGATCTCATCTTAACCGTCAAGACCTCCCCCTTGAACTATCCCCTTTGGTGGATCTCTCGTTTTCCTTCGCGTGGTCTTTTTGCAAAGACCACCCCTTGTGATCTTTTTGCAATGACCACCCTCAGTGGGTCTTTTTCGTTAAGACCACCCTTCAGGGGCGCGTCCTCCCCTTGAGGCCGCAACCTCTTCTATCTCGTCCTTCAGCCACGACCTCCCCTTGGTTTGACCACCTACTCCGAGTGTTGACCGACCCCACCGGTCAGCCTCGCTCACCTCCTTTTTCTCCTTAATCGCGACGCTGATCTCGCTGGAGTCCCCCGGAGATGCACTCGCCGGAGTCTTCGTGCATGAAATGTGCTGTATCACATTAAATGCTACCTCACCGTTTTGCCCCCTCCCCGCTGGACCCGCTGTATCTCCGGTCAGCTGTTTGCGCACATCTGAGTATCCCCTGTCCTGTTGCTCACCTACCTTGTACTCACGTGTGCCTTGGAACTCCCAGCAGCTCTGGCTATTTAAGCTTGGGCAGCCCTGCATCTTTACCTTTTTCCTCATTTCCAGTTCTCTTGCTCATCCGACTAGCTCTTGGGCCTCCTTCCAAGCTGTGGTTCTTCTCGAGTAGTTCTTGGACCTCCTCCAGCAAGCTCCTTGGACCTCCTCCTGATCACCTAACCTCTTTGTTGGTTTTACTTTGAAGTTTCTTTGGAGTTTCTTTTGATCTTATGTGAGAACCCGGGGTATTTAACTTGTAATACTTAACCATCAAGATGATTCAAGCATTACAAATCAAATATCTCGACTCTCGGCGTATATGTACTTCCCAGAATTGCAGTACACATACCCCATACAAAAATCATGCATCAACTCCATTCAACACAGAGAACCGAAGTACAACTAACACTACTACAAAACAAGCTATAGTAGACGCCCCATCACAGACGGTTCCTTTGGAACCGTCTGTGTTGGGTCAGTTTGGACCTGCGGGTGGCGCGGGTCGACTATCACATGCGGTATTTTTCGAACAAATGCAGTGATAGTCATCTATCACAGACGGTTGATGAATAGAGCGATGCATGAATTATCCTGAGCAGTTCTATTAACAAACCGCTCGTGATAATCTAATCCGCAGCGGTTTTAGGTTACAACCGTTAGGTACTATCACAAACGGTTCTTATGTAGAGCCGTCAGCGATAATTAGTTATCCTGAGCGGTTCTTAATAAGAACAAATGCGTGATATCCGACACATCCTCGCCAGACCGCCTGGCGTATGGTGCATTGGAAATATGCCTAGAGGCAATCATAGAGATGATTATATTTCATTATGTTCATGACATTGGATAATGTGTTATCTTGTTCCTAGAATAATATTGTTAATATTTATTATCAAGTATGTGACTTGGTTGTGAAACTCTATATTCCTGCGATAATTATTCTTACATGATCCCTAGTCGTAAACATATGTGGACACATATGAATAGACTAGCATATGTATTGGTTGATGACTATGTTTCACAAGTCATAGATATGGAGATATCAAACCGATAATATGGACACATGTTAGAGAACATGATGTTGGATAAGACCCATATTGAGACACTATTGAGATTGTTATGAATCTATGTGTCATTAGTTGGTCTCAAGCAATGATGATGTATAATCCTTAGACATGAGATCAAGATAGTTTCCTACATGTGTAAGAGCACTCTTAGGGGTTGCCAAACGCTACACCATGAATCGGGTAGTTATAAAGGTAGCTTTGGGTATGCTCAAACATGGAGAGGAATGTATTTGGTGGGATATGGATTTGCCCTCCTAACATAACAGAGAGATGTCTCTGGGCCCTCGTTGTGATCGGATAAAGAAAGTGCATGGCCATGCCACTAGTAGTCAAGTGTTCGACCACGTAAAGTTATCTCGACACTCGTCGAGAAAGTATTGAATATCCATGGATGACACAACATCTCACCGGAGTTCGACCCGACATCGTGAGGCAAAGGGAGTATACACAGTAGGTCGCTTAGTTCGACGATTCTGGATTGGTCGTATATAGATACAAGCTAGTCGGGAGCGGTCGAGCGTAGTCACAGAGTGGTCGTAATCGATCGTAAGCAATTACGAATCGTCGTGACCAAATACGAATCGGTCGTATAAAGATAGGACCTAGTCGTAGATCATATTGCATTAAGGTTCGTCCGATATAATTTGTGTGTATTCGGAATCGATATGTTCGCTAGGAGTCACTTCGACTCGTGATCTAAACGGTTTCCGAGTCACAACCGAACTACACATGAACCTCTGGTCACACACTTAACAGGTTGGAACAAACCAAGACGAATATGATTAAAGAACGTGTTCGGATAGGATCCGCCACGAGCACTATATAAGGAGGTGCATGAGGTGTTGGGAGGATGCAAGAAACACCACCGAAACCCTAGCCGCCATCTTCCCGAGAGCTCCACCGCGCGACTTGGGCCGCACACCAGCGTTCGGTTGTTCCTTCCTGGACGTGTGGATACCGTAGAGGCGCTACTACGATTGTTGCGCTTGAGGGCGATCCGCGATCTTCACAAGGAACCGCAGACGTTCTTTGAAGGAGACGATCGATCGCGACCATCGCATCGACTTCTTTGGACGTTGACGATCGACTACGACCACTACATCGGCGCTCTTCGTTGGACCAGGTGCTCCAACCCTTCTTCCATTGCTCACAAGCGTCTGGTGGTAACGATCTATGATCATCTACTTGCATGGCTTCTGGTTTGCGTGGTAGAAATTTTTGTTTGTAGCTATCGTAGCCTACCCGTGACCAACAAGATATCCATGCGCCAAGGCCTTGTGCTGCCGCCTGCCCTTGTCATCTGCCTCTCTGCCATCGCCACTTTGGAGCAACCTTGGCCCCCACTGGCTCCACTTAGATCTGCTCTAACATACTGCTGCTCCTCCCAGCGCCACACTTCAAGATCTGGATGGGATGAGGAGCTCCTACTATGGGCAAATAGATATAGTAACTTCACCTCTAAACTTTTTTTTCATTTTGGAATTTTTATATATATATATATATATATATATATATATATATATATATATATATATATATATATATATATATATATATAAAAGATTAAAAACTAGAAACCTATCTAGTGGCGGAGGTAGGTGCTTTCTCCGTCTTCAATACTCTTCAGTGGCGGCGTCGGGCGGATGGTTCATGATCGAACGAAGCTCGAAATCGCCCACCACGACGCCATTGCTCGAAAGTGTCTCTCAAGACCCTCGGATCGTTGAACTAAGAAGAATTGAGCCCATAGGCTCTCTTCTCTTGCTTGAGGGTCTCTACCGTCGACTCGACTTCACGCCTCGATTAAGCGATCGAAGTGACGATAAGCCTCTCGAGAGACGCAACGTCGTTTTGGAGGACCACGCCGACGACGCGATAAACTCGCCGAAAGTGGGAGATCACGGGAAGACACGGCGGAGGAGGATGTCAAGACGACGGAAGGTGGGCTGCCACCGCTCCGGCAAATTCTGGACAGAGGAGTGAAGACATTGTTGAAATAGTGTTCTTCCGCAAAGACGATTCAACATACTGAGAGAGGTGCGTGTACGGTGCGTGTCTGAAGAGGAGGCAACCATTTCGCTTTTGTAGAGAAAGGGATCAAGGAGGTTGTGTGAAATACATTGTAGAAGGGACACATCTATATATAGAACAAGTTCTAAAGCCGAACGGAGACGAAGAGATATTTGGGGAGTCAGAGCGGCGTTGGAAAATGAAGAGATGAAGCCGCCGCGTGTGATCGTGAGACGAAGAGACACATGCGGAAAATGAAGACGAAGAGACACACGGGAAAATGAAGAGAGTTATCACAGATGGTTCCGTAGTATAACCGTCTGTGAAAAGGAATCACAGACGGTTCTATTTAAAAACCATCTGTGATACGTTCATATCACAGACGGTTCTATAATAGAACCGTCTGTGATACGTCCATATCACAGATGGTTATATTATAGAACCGTCTGTGATATTATTATTACAGACGGTTCTCATCAAAAACCGTCTGTGATATACTTTTTATAAGGCGGGAAACGCTAGGGTTTTGCTCTCACTTGTCACTTCCTCTCTCGCGCCCCTTAGGCTCTCGCACGCTCGTTCGCCTCCTCTAGGGTTTAGGGCTCGCTCGTAGTTCACCGCCGACTACGACCTCGGCGCTGCCGCCCCCGACATTGGCGCCCAGGCCTCGGTGCCGCCCCGACCTCGGCGCCTTCAACCTCGGTGCCGCCGCCCGACCTCGGCGCCCGACCTCGGTGCCGCGCCCGACCTCGGCGCCTGTTCACCTCCCGGCCAGAAGCCCCGCGTCGCCACCTCCGACCTCGACGCCTTGTCCTCCTCCTCCCGTGTCGGCCTCCTCCTCTGCCGGCCTTCTCCCCTGCCGTCCTCCTCCCTCTGACCGACCTTCTCCCGCGCCGTCCTCCTCCCGTGTCGGCCTCCTCCTTGCACCGTGAGTTCTTGTGCGGCATCGTCTCTGTGAGTATTGCTCCTCTATGGCGATTCGGCTTTGTTGATCGATGGGCTTTGTTGACATGCTCTGTGATGAACTCATCTTATCTTGAGATTGAATGTGATAGTTAGTTCATACTTGAGCTCTATTGTATTACTTATTCTTGTCAATATGATCTACTATTAATTGGTTACTTTCGGTTGAGCTCATCGTTACATTGCAAATTGATCGATGGGCTTTGTTGACATGCTCTTTGATGAACTCATCTTATCTTGAGATTGAATGTGATAGTTAGTTCATACTTGAGCTCTATTGTATTATTTGCTACTGTCAATATGATCTACTATTAATTGGTTACTTTCGGTTGAGCTCATCGTTCTGTTGCAAATTGATCAGTGGGCTTTGTTGACATGCTCTTTGATGAACTAGGCTCGGGCTCGATGAAGTAGGCTCGGGCAAAGATAGGCTCGGGCAAAAGATTTGTATCACTAGTTTCTATCTATACAAAGATCACAAGAGAAGTGGTGGATTAAGGAGTGTTAGAATAGGAGCAGGAGGCGGTGAGCCCTAGAGCATTAAACCTTTGCTTAGCATTTTCTTCGTCGATCTCGACACACTTGAGTGTACCTTTGCTTCGTGCCAATCCTCCACTAAGACAACGCAAATGGTACACTCAAAGGTGTCAACTTTTCATTTGCCATATTCATCTCTATAGTCAACCTCTGTACTTCTTCCCGAGATTAATTGTTTCATATTTATCTTTGGAATGTTAGTAGTCCAGATGAGCTCATTCAATTTTTCATTTGCCATCTTGATCTCTATAGTCAACCTCTCAGACTTCTTCCGAGAGCAAGTAAGTGAGATGGCAGAGGCACTGTCTTCACCGCAAATCACCGACGCCGCAGATGGAAGAGGCGCCGACGAGGCCGCCAACACCGAGCCCGCAGATGGAAGAGGCGCCGACGAGGCCGCCGACACCGACGCCGCAGATGGAAGAGGCGCCGACGAGGCCGCCACCGCCGTCGGCAGTAATGACACAAGCGAGATGGCAGAGGACAATCGAAAATGCCTACGGACCGTGGTCATCACGGAGGTCGATGACTTTGGGGTTCCTCCGAGTCCCAAGAGATCGTGGCGAGATTCCGAACCATCTGCGGGATACTTGCAAGGAACAGGTCCTCATCACCACACCAAGGTGGAAGGACACGATGAAAGAAGCGAAACGCTTGTGGGAGAACTTTGAGAGAAGTTCACTATTCCGAAGCACATGTGGCAAGCGTCTGACGGACGGCGATGCTTACGATGGGTAAATCGTGGAGGACCTTCAAGAGCATTCTTGTCACGGCACGTGAACACGGTCGACGCCCTTCGCAAGGTCTGATTCTTGACACGGGAAGCATGGGACACCTTTGTGGCTATGAAAACGACGGCGAATTTAAGGAGCAAAGTCACGGCGACAAAGCTCTCCGGACATCGAAACACTCACCCAAGACAGACTCGACATAATCAGGTACGCGGGTAAATACGAGGAATGGGCGGCGGAGAAGGAGAACCCGTTTCCTGATGTCACAGACCCGCGTTCCCTAAGCTGGTTAAAAGCGAGGGCAAAAGTCTCGTCTTCGGGCAGCATCTCCTTCACAAACCCGGCAGACCAGGAAGTGTCCCAATGTGTGGTAAATATGTCAAACTACTAAGTTGTTAATAAGTCCATAACTTCATAGTGCCTATAATAACGTGATGACCTCTTGCAGCGTGACTTGACTGCCCAAGCTTCCCAAGGCTCCTTCCATGCAGACAGGGAGAAGGATATATTATCTACGACCTTGGGAAACAAGGAGAACCCGGGTCGCACGCGAGGCCTTGGGGTTAACGTATAGGACTAGGAAGAGATCCAAGGCCGAGCACGACAACCAGTTGGTACAGATGATTACTAACCAATTTCAAATACAGATGGCAACATTGCAGAGTCAAATGGATATACTCATGAGCGGTGATGCATAAGCCGCCCCGCTAATTCGGGAGGCGATCCTCCTCGGCGTCGGAGTAGGCGTCGCGTCACAAGATAATTGTGAACATGACGACGTCCGATTCCGATAGAGCGATATCAAGGTAACGTACATCTATGGAATGCACCAAAGATAGACCTATAGGACGCCTTAGCTAATTGCGTATCCTCCTGCCGAATAGCCTTACTTACAAGCTGCTGGAAGTCAGTATGCTCCTGGGAAACAAGGTGAACTGAAATTTCATCATTCAGCCCTTCCAAAAAGTGTTCTTGCTTGCTTTCATCAGTGGCAACATCTCTTGGAGCATATCTTGCTAATTGGTTGAACTTATGCATATATTCATTGACAGTGCGACTGCCTTGCTTCAAGGTATGAAATTCGGTCCTCTTTAATGACATCATGCCGGGTGGGAGATGAGCACGATGAAAGGCTCGCTTAAACTCATCCCATGTGATGGCCTGAGGATCGGCATGAGATTGACTAAATTGTCCCACCACTCGAGGTCGCCCACCGAGTGGTGTGAAGCAAAAAGCACTCTTTCATGGTGCAGACCTTGCACCATGTCCAATTTTCGGCCCACTGCCCTTAACCAGTCATCAGCTTCCATTGGCTCAGCACTGCTTGAAAAGGTTGGAGGGCGCAACCTCATAAATTCTGCAATGCTAGACCTTGGTGGAGGTGGAACTTGGGCTTAAGGTTGGGCTATTTCTTTGTGGCTCAAAAAGACGGGTGTTGGCCATGGATGTGAAAGTAGGTTTATTAAGTGAGCTTGATTGGCCATTATTTGAGTCCAACTAGGACCTTCAACTGGAGGTGGGGGTGGCTGTGATGTTGGTTGCCCTTGCTCACCCTCAACTCCTCTATTCTCGATTGGTCCACACAATTTGGATTCTTGGCCTCTTCCTCACCGACGGCCGTGATGACTTGAGCGCCTTCGCCATTTCTAGAGGTGGCCATAATGTCCAAGCACCGAGTGAGAAAAGAGAAGAGAAAGGCTAAGGAAAAACTAGCCAAACCAACCACTTGGCATAGGAAATCCGACGAAAGAAAACAAAGATGACAAACCTTTTCAAAGTCTATAATAACCAACATCGTTCTACTCGTGTCTTACCTTTTTGGGGGAAGTCTTAAGCACCAGCCTACCCTAAAAGACTTCTAACAGAATGTTGCTAGGGTAAGGAGGTCCACTTAATGTTGTAAACAGGTGCATAGGAAGAAACAAGATACGGTGAGGTTAAGGTAAGGAAAAGCACCAGAAGAAAGGTAAGAGTGAAAAGATGACCCAGGTAAGAAAGAACATTTTATTCTTCTTTTGTTATAAAATAATTTTGAAATTCTACAACCATGCTACTAGGTTGCGACTTACAGTCAGGATGCTTTGATACCACTTTTGTAACGACCCAACTCTAGGGCACCCGAGAGGTCCTCCAAGACCTCTGGAAAGTCCATCAGGACCTCCTAGGAGGTCCACAAAGGACCTCTCGGACAGTCCACCAAGACCTCCCAGGAGGTCCAGCAGGACCTCCTGGAGGTCTAGGAGAACATGACCCGAGAGGGTCTTGGAGCCAGGGAGCACCCACGGACCTGTCATGGCCACAGTCAGAGAAAAACGAGGAGGACTGGGGCACCTCAAGACCACCCGCGACCCTCCAGAGGAGGTCGTGGAGGTCCGAGACCACCTCAGAACTTCACACGTTCATCCCATTGTGAGGACATAAAGGTCCGAGCTTGCTCCAGGGTTCCCTGTGAATCCCGAGCTAGTCCCAAGGATCATGGCTAGCTCTTCACAGTAATAACACAATGGTGGTGACATCCAGAACGCATCTTTATTAAAGCAAAATATCTCTGAGTTGTTTCTGAGGTGGCCTTGGGCCAAGCACATATATACAAAAGAGCAAAAAGAACAAAAGGTCACAGGGTCCATCAGCACACCACAGGCAGCTGACTGGAAGGCACAACCTATTCACTTTGGTCTTCTTCACTGTCAAGGTCCTCTCCTGGCAAAGATTGTAATGAGCAAGAGTGAGCACAACAACCGTGCTCGCAAGTTACACCCGTGAGTTAGCAAAATGACATGCATATATGGATAGTCAAAGGATGGGATCATATGTTTAATTTGCACAAAGCCAATTTTCTTTCAAATACCATTACTAAGTTCCAAAGCAGGTCTTTATAACTAAAATTCATTTTAGCAAAGCAATTTTTCAGTTAGATAACATTCATCAACAAGTTGGTGAAGGATACCCACATGACACCAGGCTCCCTGCCCAAACCCACGGGATAAAATTTCCAAAACAGATTTGCAAACATTTCTGGAAAACCCCAAAATCAACATCTAACTCTGAGTAGCCTTTGCCAGCACGTCCATGGCCGTGGACACGGCTATTCAATAGATTTAACTCTGCAGAGGTTGTGCACTTTACCCACATGACATGATTTCTCTAGTTTATCAGGCATCCGTCAATGCCACCTCTCACTACCAAAGGTAAGAGGTCTAGAGCTCATGACAAGGCCTTTACAATGCATTGCCCCACCACGACCTTTCCTTGCTAAGGTTTCACTTTCCTATGGATCGCAATCCCGTGAAAGCCCCTCTTGCACCGATGGGAGCGATGGGTCATAAAGACCATCGACCCTACAAGACCTCCCACACCTCCAATGGAGCAAAGATATGGTGAAGTTTTGCAAATTACTCAGCCAGGTCCCATGCCCCATTCTGGAGACATGTGGTTGCACGATTGTGGCATAGCCCATTATAGGCATGGCATTGGTCGCTCAAAGACCGGTCCTCACATGACTAGGGCGACTCTCACAAACCCTTGGACCTCCACCTTACGCAGGATAGAGTCCGTGCACAAACATTGCACCAGCCAAGCCAACCAATTCTCCCTAGTCTAAATCCAATTTCATTTTCATTGCTTCCCCAGCAACACTTTCACATTCCCATGACAGCCCAATGTCATGGTCAAAATATTTTAAGCAATATTTGGTCATGTTGGTAAAGATTTCCCCAAATCAATACTTTTGGTCTAAGCTTAACTAAGCACAAGTTTTTCAAATGGTCTTGGCTCACGCTACTGCATGACCCAAGTTTGATCTAAAGGTGACAATGAGTTCAGTCCAAAGTCAACAGTGGCCATACAAAGGAAGTAGGCATAACTATGAATTTAAAACAGGTATTGAAATATCTTGGTAGAGATAGGCATGCATTAAACTTTGAAACTGAACATAAATAGATTGAATTATTGGGTGCAATATGATCAAGAGTGTAACTTGCCTTGCTCACTATCCTGAGAATCTTCCTTTTCAGAAACCTCAGACTCCCTGGAGTCTTCGCAGCCTACACGTGTAAAAGAGCCATTTCAAAGAAGATTCAAATAAAGATCCAACTAAGACCAACAAGAAAACCAAATGAACCCCAGAGGGAGTCCAGAACTCAACCAATAGAAGAGGTCTATATTTTAGAATAGGTTCTTATGGGAGAGGTCTAAGCTTATCAGGAGGAGGTGGTCTTTTTAGCCAAAGACCCCAAAGGAGTGATTTCAAGCAATAAAACAGGGATCCTGAGAAATGGTTCTTGCGTAAGGTCCAGAGAGGAGGTCTTCACACAAAGGCCATAGAATCCGAGAAGGTGCCCACTGAGGAGGTCTGTGAAGGACACGACCACTCGATCTGATGGCAAAAACAAGAGCGGAGGAGATCGCCAAGGACTTACCAGAATAAGAGGAAACAATGGATGGAGGGAGGTCGTGGCGACAAGGTTTTCCACAGGAGCCACCGACGAGAGCCAAGATAACGAGTGTGGAGGAAGGGAGGAAGGTGATGTGGTAGAATTTCTTGATCTAATTGTAGTCAACGTGGTGAAGAAAACTAGAAATATACGTGTCAAGGATAAGTATATAAATGGGTCAAAGGTAGGTGAGTGGCAGAGCAGGTGTCACTACCACCCTAGTTAAAAGGTACGAGAAAGGACAATGTATGTTGCTATGGGAAGGAACAAAGAAGCATGTTAGGGTACGGCTAAGTGACCCGATTCAAAGTAAGCACCACGTATGTGGATGCATTTAATGTGACAAGACATGTATTAAATGCCCAAGATATTAACGTGGCAGAGGAAATGAGAATGACTAAATCTGGCAAGTGGGGCCAACCACTTTAGAAACAGTCGGGGCAAGAGGGGAGGTCTTGCCCCGTGGAAGAGGTCCTAGAGGAGGTCCGAAAGCTAAGAGGTCCTGATATACACAAAGGAGGTCCGAACATGAGGAGGTCCAAATACACATGGAGGAGGTCCACGTGACTAAGGTTCGGGCAACCAGGACTTCATCAAAGGAGGTCCCGCGGCTCAAGGAGGTCTGAAGGTTGAGGAGGTCCGGACATACAGAGGAGGTCGGACCGCAGAGGTCTGACGGTCGGGATCTCATCAAGGAAGGTCTGCAAGGAGGTCGAGCCAATGTAAAGGCCACGGAGAGGTCTTGGACAAGGGGTCCAAAGAATTACAACAAGGTCCTGCGGTTGAGATTAAAGGCAAGTTGAGGTCCGGGCGATTGGATCTCCAAGAGGGAGGTCCAATGGCCAAGATCAAATGTGCAGGGGAGGTCTGGGCCTTGAGGTCGGAAGTGAGGAGAGGTCCAACCGTTAGAATCAAAACAAAGGGGAGTCCACAGAGGGACATAACGCACGGGGAGGTCTAGACCTTTGGATTGGAGATGGGAAGAGGTCTGAACCGCCAGATCCAAATGAATGGGAGGTCCATGCTGAGGGTTCCAAGAAAGTAAGGTCCTAGGGAAGAAATCCACGACAGGTGGTCCAACAGGAGTTCGCAAGGATCAAAGCAACCCTAGGGAGGTCCTTTCGGCCAAGAAGAAATGTCAAGGTGGTTCAAATGAACTCAGGAGAATCAAAGGCACACAAGATAAGGGGTCCACTGGAATGCATGGAGGTCCAAATGAAAAGAGGTGCAGGCATTGGGAAGTGCCCAGGCAACAAGGGGGTTTAGACTTAAGAGAAGTGCGAGCAGAAAAGAGGTTTGATTCAAAGAGATTCGAACTAACAAAGAGGTCTAAAGTGACCAAACTCAAAGGAAAGGCAGGACGTAAGGATGCGCCCGGTGAGAAAAGGTCCAAGCCTCAAGGAGGTCTAACCTCATGTACCTTTGGGAGGTCTAGGCCACAGAGAAGGTCTAAACCTACATAGCCCGAAAAAGATAAACTGAAGGGAGGATCTACCAAGCATACCAGTAAAGAGATATCAACAACTCAACCTCTCCACAGAACCAATCTTTGAATTCTCCTTAAAGTAAATAGTTTTAATTTATTTTACACATTTAAAAAGGATTCAGAAAATCAGAATGTTACACACGACTTCAGCATTCTAAGAGGAATACTCGAGAGGTATGCTCATTTCCTCCTTACATAACTCTATTGTAGTCTTCATTCGTTTGAAATGGCCGAGGATAACTTTTTCGAATCATGTAGGCCATTCATCAATTATGTTGCCAACAAAGGAATATACGATGGAAAGAGCGCCCAACTAACACACAGGATGGATTTTCAGTGCACGCTACAACACGATAATCCTATATCATACTTCATAATAACGCGTCTCGAACCGACTATACCTATATATGTAATTCTATTTTTTGCCGCCAAAGACAAAAGATGATGAGTTATGTGCAATCTCGTCTACTATCATATGCACTAATCCTTAGAGCTAGGAAGAAGGATCACGAGGTTTGTCAATCTCGAAATAATTATTTCCTAATTATAAATTTAAATATATATAGCTTACCACTTTACTCTTAATTGGTAGCTTATGTGTCTTGGATTTACAATGTGATTCACTCGTTATGAAGAGATCAAGGACATTCGAGGAAGCTCAGACCTTTATCAACACGTAAATCATTAACGACAATGGAGAGTTTCACTCCGCCGCCAACCGAGAGCATCACCCGCCGACACCTCTCATCGTAAACAATTGTAATCCGGTTGTAACTATAGTGACAATACTTGAACAAATGCGATCTTTTGTAATTTATTTTGAGTAATGATCACTTTGAGTTGTCAACAATTGATTATCTCTAATGAATCTGCTTTTGTGCATGCTTGAATCTGTTTTTGTGCATGCTTGTTTTCAGAGGGCATGGCTAGCAATTCCCGAGGCTAGCAGAAAATAGCAAAATTGTGGTCGGGGTATGAGCTATCACAGACGGTTTTTGTTAAAACCGCTCAGGAAGGCAAGTATCACAAGCGGTTTCTATCGAAAACCGCGTGATACTAGAATATCATAGACGGTTATCAAAACAAACCCGTGCGGATCGGAGAATATCACGAGATGGTTCTAAACAAAAGCCGTGCATGATATTCACAAATCCTGAGCGATTTTATTTAGAACCGCTCATGATATTCTCCGATCCTGACGGTTTTAATCCGCATCGCATGATACTAGCCTTCATAGACGGTTTTTAGTAAAACCGCGTGTGTGATATTTCGTATCACGAGACGGTTTTTACCGTCTGTGATAATATCCTCGTTATCACAGACCAACAAACATAGGCGGTTGGAAGCAAAATGCGTGATGACGGTTCGAACGTGCGTGATGTAACTTCTTGTAGTAGTGTAAGCAATTCAAAAGACATACATAATAGAGTTATTACAAAAGGGGCCGACCGGCCAAATAACAACTAAAGAGTTAGATAAACAGCGGAAGCAAACAGCTATAAGTTGGCGATAAACAAAAGCCAATTAGTGTGCCTTTAACCCACAAGGCAACCAACCGGGCCACCAACTTAGTCGTCAAACCCGCCGCACATCTCACAAAAGTGGATCCCTTGGGGATCAGCTTCCTCCTGTGCAACAATTAATTTAAGCATAGCAAATGAGTACAAAAATGTACTCGCAAGACTTACGTGTAAGGTAACAGGCCTATACATAGCTACATGAAAGCTTATTTAAGTGGTGGAGGCTCTAGACTCATTTTCAGCATAAAGCAAGTTTTCATTTGCAATAATGTAATAGATTTAAAGCAGTTTTACAATCTGTTTTTATTTGACAAAAATAGCGAGATACAAGAATGAATAATAACAAGACATCCTGGAAGTGGCTATCCCAATAGCCACCACAACAATAGCATGAATTTCCCATTCATACCACCCACATCAAGTTTTAATTAAAATTCCAAAATGTTGAGTCTAACTCCTGCAAATCCAATCCCAAGCGTGTCCATAACCTAGGACGAGGCTATTGAATAGTTTATACCTGCGCAGGGTGTACCAATGTACCCACACGCCAGACCGCCTCTTTTGCCACTAGATTTAGCACACTTCCGAAGGTATGCCGGCAAGGCTAAGTCCTACGAGACATTTCCAATATTGTGTATTAACTACGAGTCACCCATATGGAAGAAGCCCATATGTTGATATGGAGTCATCAAAGATGCTCACCGCCTTTAAAAAGGACGGTGCTCCTCGCAGTGGATAACCTCCACCACTGCTCACCCAAACACACACAAGTTTCTTTTTCAACACAACGCACACAACCACCATGCGACCCGGGGCTGACACACGCCAAAGTACTAAGTCAAGAGAGGTTCCATATGCCTCTCATGTGGTTAGCACGCAATTATGCTTGGTTTTGGTGAAACAAGATGTTCGGTCCTTGTTGACCTAGGCAAGACATTCACACACCTGATATCCACCATCCAACCACTTGCCCAAGTCTAAATCATTTCATTTACACATTTAGTTTTCAAAGTAACATAGCACAAGGTGTTGAACATAGTGTAATAAAATGATTTGTGTGATCAAAGTTATCGACTAAGTCGATAACCGCCCAATTCTACCGGTAGCTAAGCATTTCTAAGCAAGACACCGTAAAGACAATAAAAGAGCATAATTCAACCGCCGGGCTCTAATTCACCGGCGAGATTAATATCTTATGTTTAGTGGCAGGGGATGAACAATTTAAGGGCAACCATGCAATAAGAATAACTACCTCTAATCGGAAAAATAACTTTGACACAAAAGCATGCATACATACAATTTGTAAACAAAGTATTAGACTTTGAAAGTAATGGGACATTTATGATCAAACTACTTGCCGTGCTGGGGATGACTATCGTGCTGCAGAGGATCACTCTCGTATACAATAGGATCGTCGGAACCTACCGAAAGAAGTCGAAAGCACAATAAGAACGAATAACACCGAAAAGACCCAAAAATTCAAATTCATCCAAAAATCATAAAAAATTCACAGAAGGTAGATCATGATTTTAGGTGAATTTAGAAATAATAATCAATTTATTTGGATGTTCTATGCAAAAGTTATGACAGTTTGAAAGTCAGTTTTCCAGAAAATCCAAATAAATTGCTACCGGTTACTGCTCATTCGAATTAAATATTTTGGTGAAAATTTCCAGAGGGGTGGTGTACTTGAAATTATTATGGTAGGCAGAGCTCCACATGAGATGAACAATGGAATTTGATTCACCTCATTTGGAGCTACGATGAATTTTCTATGATTTTTCAAAGTTATGAAAGTAGTGCACATGACATATGTAGAATCAGATTTTCAGTGATAGTAACATGTTCAAAACATATTTTACAATAAACTACACTAACAGAGGATTCCAACAAAGTTGAGTTTACTCAATTTGGAGTTACAGAGAAATACTTATTCATTTTTGAAGTTAAAGCAATTTGTAATGCAACAATATTACTAACCCTAAAGTAATTTTACCAAAAGTGTTTTCTGTAATAGTAACATGATTCAACCCATTTTTATATTAAAGTACATTTAAAAAGGAAACTAATAAAATTTGAATCATCAATTTTGGAGCTAAAATGAATTACTTATGCAATTTTGAAGTTGAACCAATTTTCAGTTCACAAATAAAGCATTTCTGAAATTATATAAACATACAATACTTTTTATACCCAGGCCAAGCTAGCTACGGTCACTAACCAGTGGGGCCTAATAAATAGTGCCATTTTCTATTTTCAATTTAAATTCTGGTTAAAACCGACAAGTGGGACCCGCCTGTCATAGACACGGTGCACAAAACAGTGTGTGGACCAAAGTCCACAGCACAGTGCAGGTTGTACGGGGTGTGGTTTACTATGAACTAATGACCTCGGGCCCACCTGTAAGTGATTCAAAGAATCAGCTAATCAATTGATTTCCGACAAAGATACGCCATTAACTACTAATCATCGCCATTAATCCTTAATAAAGCCGCTACAGTAACTGTCGGGAAATCCAACAAACGGAGCTCCCACTCCGCTCTCTTGCACGGCTGCTTCTTGCCTTGTGATCCAACCACATGGTCCAAGACCCGGGATGGGATCCTAATAACCCAATACAGACTCCTAGTACCGAGAGAGAGCTCCACTACGGCAGAAGGCCCAAGACCCAGAGTAGGGCGGTGAGTTTCGGCCAACCATGCATGTGCTAACCTGGTGCCAAATTGAGCCAACCAAAGCGTGCTTACGCTACTAGAAGGTCCTAGGAAGCTCACCGAGGTTAAGGAGAGGCCGAGAAGCTCGATGTGGCTCAACGCCGATAATGGCATGGCAAGTGAGGGCTTCACGAGGAGAGCTCCTGGGCAACAAATCCGAGAAATAGTGGTAGGGTAAGCTTGAGAAGATGGGGTAGATGGTGTGAATGCACGGATTGAAGCTAACTCACCAGATCGACAACGGACGATGAGCAATGGCGTTGGTAGTCAAAAGGAAAAATCAAATTCACAAGTTCCTGTGAGCCCATTGTTGGAATTAGATGGGAAAACTTGATGGTGTCCTAAGACACAATGTGACGCATAAAGGATAGGGAGGAACTCATCGGAGGGAAGATGGCAAGGGGGTAGTCATGGGCGCGCTCTGGGCGTGCTCTAGAGCACGAAATGGAACCAAGAGCTACAAGCAAAATGATGGGCTCGCATTAGCAAAAATGGAACCAGCATCGAAGATAGAGTTGAGAGGAACCAATGTACTGGAGCTCACCTGTGCAAGGAGCCGACAATGGCGTCCTCCTCCTCTCGGTTGTGAGGAGAAGTGAGCAGAATGGAGGGGGAAGTGGGGGTTTTGAGCGGGGCAATGGATGGAGAAAGAGGCGGCGTTAGCCGGTGATGCTCGGGGATAGGTGGAAGAGGGCGGTGGCTCACGGCGTTGCACCGCACAGACGGAGGCGCGGCAGAGGGCGGTGACCACGTGGCACTCATCTTCTGTGCGACGCAGCAGGAGGTAGGGGATGGAACTGACCATGGGGACCCAGCGGGCAGCGACACAACACGGCGCGCGCGCGAGGGTGGCTCGGTGCGATGGATTGGTTCTGCCGGGACCGTTCGATGTTGATCGGATGGCTAACGTTGGGTGCGGTTAGTTGGTCCAGCCGAGACGAGTAGTGTGGTCGGTTCAATAGGGCGTGGCTCGGGCCAGATGAACAGTACTGAGCCTGAGGTTAAAATCAGATTTGACCAAGAAAAAGAGGGTTTGACCGAGGCTCTAAAAATAGCAATAAATTCCTAAAAATTCTAAAATAATTCAGAGGTGTTTCTGGGACATCCTAGTACTCAAATAAAATTTGAAAACCTACTGTTCAAGATTTACTTTGTGTAATTTAAATTCCAACTTAGAATAGGTCTTTGACTTGTGTTTGAATTTTCTAGGGGTTGAATTAGGTTCCAAAAATTTGGGAAAAATAATATTAATTCGTGATAATTATCTTAGTATTTGAATAAATTATTTCCAGAGGATTATCACAAGATTTTGCTCTTGCTTTCATTTGGAACTTCAATTTGAGTTGTATGTTTTCTTTGATTTCAACAACTTCAATGCAACAATTATGCAAGCTTCCATAAAAACCAATGCATGTTTCAAAGTTTTAAATTCTCCTCATTTTTAATACATTTGAAATACAAACCTAAGATTTGGGATGTTACATCTTATTTGAGCTTTATTTGAGTTGCTCTGTTTTCACCTGTGTAGATTGTGAAGGCACGGAAGAGCCCGAGTCCTTTGAGGAAGAAGAAGACACTCAAGCCTTTGAGTAAGGCAAGTTACACCCTTGACCATGTTGCACCCATTACTTTAAATTACGTATGTTTGTTTCAAATGTTACTGCATGCCTACTTTTACGCAACTATTTTAACACCTGCTTTTAAGTTCATAGCTATGCCTAAATCCTTTGTATGGCCCCTGTTGACGTTGACTCCACTCCGTCGTCACCCTAGATAAAACTTGGTTGATGCGATAGTGTGGACCAGGATCAATTGAAAACATTTTGCTCAGACATGCTTAGACCCAAAAGCTTTTGATTTGGGAAATTTTACTATCTAAGACCAACTGCTGACTTAAATACTTAGCCATGACATTGGGTTGTCATGGAGAGTTGAAAATGTGTTTGAAATGAAAAGAAAAGAAAAATGGATTTGGACTTAGGCGAATCTGGATGTTTGGCTGGTGCATGTCTATGCACGGGGATCGTGTGATCCGATGCCCCAGGGTCGAGGAAGTCGCCCAAGTCAGTTAAGGACCGGTTTGCGAGCAATAACTTTGCTATGCCTATAATGGGCTATGCCTTGGTTGTGGCATTTGGCGGTCGTTCCGATTTCCTAACTTTTTCAGCAGACTTTGTCCCAACGGCTAGTTTGTGTTTGGCGGTTGTTCCGATTTGGTGACCAACGGCTAGTTTTATAGCCGTTGGAGGAAGAAGCGACGACCGCCCCATAACTGCATGGCCGTCCGATTTCCTAACTTTTTCAAGAGACTTTGTCCCAACGGCTAGTTTTTGTGTGTGGGCTATAAATACCCACCTTGGCCGTGTGAGGGAGAGTAGTGGTGCCCCTTTGAGTTCTATTGAGCTAGTGCAAGCCTCTCATACTCTTTTGTGCATGTGTTGCACTTAGTGAGGTTAGAGAGCAAACCCTAAGTGCATGTGTTGCCTTAGGTTGTGGATTTCGATCCATAGAGCTTTGACACTTGATTGGTTCAAGTGAGAGTTAGAGTCTTGTTACTCTTGGTGTTTGCCGACACCTAGACGGCGTGGGGCGTCGTCTTGTTGGTGAGCTTCTCAAAGAAGATTGTGAGAAGACCCAAGGCGGTTTGTGAGTGGCGTGGTGCTCGCCATCTCCTGAGTGGAGGAAAGAGCAACCCAAGTGGAGCGAGGTGTTTGATCCTGAGGAAGGCTTAATTCGTGGAGCCGCCCAATTAGTTTGGGTTTCTCAACGTGATTAGGGAGACCAAGCAAGTCTCCGATTCACCACGGTAAAACATAACCGTGTCCATTGTGGTTTGCATCCTTGTGCCTTACTATTGCATTTACATTCATTATGTATGAATGCTTGCTTTACATTGTGCAATTTATATACCTTGTATTAAATTGCTTATTCATTGTGTATGATTGCAAATTGTTCATTGTGCTATTCACCTTGCTTGAATTGATTAGCTTACAAGTCATATGCTTAATTGTTATTTATCAATAGACTTGTATTGTTGGTGCACTTAGGGAACCTAGTTGATTTAGGCTTTAATTGTGCAAAACCGTATTTATATTAGCTTCCGCATTAGAAATCGGTTTTAGAGCCAAAGAAGTTTTTAAAACGCCTATTCACCCCCCCTCTAGTCGGTCACCTCGATCTTACAACGGGGATCGTGTGATCCGATGCCCTAGGGTTGAGGAAGTCGCCCAAGTCAGTTAAGGACCGGTCTGCGAGCAACAACTTTGCTATGCCTATAATGGGCTATGCCTCACCGTGCAACCACATGTCCTTAGTATGGGGAGAAGGACTTGGCCAACTAATTTGCAAAGTTCCATCGTGGTTGATCCTGTTTGTACGTGGGCGGTCTTTCATGGCCATTTCTTTTGACAAAGTCTTTCATGACTATTGTTCCCACTTGGCATAAGAGGGGGCACCCATTAGCCCGGCGGGTTTCTATCCAATGGGGGGGATTTGCGAAACCTTAATGAGAGTGGACTGCGGTGGAACAATGCATTGTAAAGGCCTTGTCATGAACTCTAGACCTCTTACCTTCGGTAGTGAGAGGTGGCATTGACGAATGCAAAACAAACTAGAGGAATCATGTCATGTGGGTAAAGTGTACAACCTCTGTAGAGTGTAAAACTATTCGGATAGCCGTGTCCGCGGTCATGGACGTGCTGGCAAAGCCTCTCACAGTTAGATGTTAGTTTTGTTTTAAAAAAGGACTTGATAAATTGGTTTTGGGAGTTCTATCCGATGGGTTTTGGCAGGGAGCCTTGTGACAGGAGGGTATCCTTCACCATCTTGATGATGAATGTTATTCAACTGAAAACTGAGATTTACAAAATGAATTTTAGATATTGTTAACTGCCTTGGAACTTAGTACATGTATTTGAAATAAACTTGGCTTTACGCAAATCAACCATATTAAGCCTTTCTTTGAGATATCCAGTATGCATGTCATTCTGTTATTTGACGGGTGTAACTTGCGAGCACGATTGTTGTGCTCATTCTTGCTTGATTTGATAATTGAGCAGGAGAGGACTTCTTTGATGAAGAAGAGGACTAGATCAACTAGGCAGCGCCCTCCAGCTGTTTGCCTGTGGTGAAACGGGTGGACTTGTTCTTTTGCTTTCGCTGTATATTTTGTTCTCGTTGGCCTATAGGCCGAACCTTGTAATCAACCCTTTTGTTGTAAAAAAAGTTTGCGTAGATGTATGCTATCACTATTATTTGTTGTGTGAGCTAGCCACTAATCCTTGGGACTAGTTCGGAAACACAAAGGGCTTGGGGCTTTTCCAAGTCTTACGACCTCCTCGGGTTTGGTCTTCCGACCTCCCTCGAGTTGGGTCGTAGCACTTGGGGACGTCCCGGGTCCTAAGACCTCCTCAGGTCGAGGCTCCAGACCTCCAGTGGTCTGCTTGGGACCTCTGGGTGGTCCTGGAGGTTCTCTCGAGGGATCCTGCGGGACTTCCTGGGAGGTCCTGGTGGACTTTCCTAGAGGTCTTGAAGGACCTCTCGGGTGCCCCAGGTCAGGTCGTTACAAGAAAGGGTCCGTCTATACAAGATTCGACTGCTTTATCAGCCCAGAACAGTCAAATTTTAGTTTATTTACGACTTCATTATACATAAACCATAGTAATTTATTTATGTAATTTATGTTCTTGGTCTCTGTAATTATTCTCAGAAGTCTGAATAATTCATATTTCCATCACATGATTCAAAATCTAACAAATATTTTGAGAGATTGAGCAAAAACAAAGACCCAAAAAAAAGAAATTCTATACCAATAAAATACGGCAATATGGTGAACCCGTTATGCTCTGAAGAAAAAAATCATAATAAATTCGGACTCAATTCATCAAATGAGAAGAAGTGCAAATCATAAAGCATGTCAAATGGATGAAAATTTGACTATTTTGACAAAAGAAAACAATCGAACGTTGTTTAGCAAAACCATAAAAAGAAGGAAATTGCTAAACAACACTCAGAAATTTTTTTTGAGGAGTGAGCCTTGCTCGGCTGGCTGTGGTTGGCGCTGTCCACCTAGCCCACCCCTGCTTGAGCCCCAGGCTCGGCAATGGGTGTCTCACCCGGGGTGTGCGTGTGGGTGTGTGGGGTGTTTGAGGACTGAGCTGGGGCTCAGCTGGCAGAGGAGAGCTATAGGCTCTCAGCCCACCACGGTTCGAGCGTTGGCTCCCGTGGTCGCCTCGCGATGTAGGGTTCTTCTTCTTCTATGATGTGGACCGGATGGGGAAAAATCTCGGACGTCAAAAAAAAACACTCAGGTATTTTTTTTGTTTCGAAGCACTCGAATTTTGTGGCTATGGGATGTACCGCAGAGATCCGTGCTTCCTTTTTTTCTGCACGATTCGGCCTGGCAAACAGATGCGCATGCTTTTACCCACTTAGGCTGCTCCCAATGGGCAGCATCTTAGTGTATGAGGAATGTTAGAATACTATCTTTTCAATACATAGTTTCTTATGGTGTAGTATCTTAGGTTGTTTCATTTAATTACTGTAACATCCCAAATGTATAAATCGGTGTGTGTTTCAAATGTAAGAAAATATGTAGAAATTAAAACTTTTTCTCACATCTTGAAACTCTTGAACTCTTCTATAATTCTTGTCAAGAGTTGTGGAGTTCAAAAACCTAAACCTCCTGTTGACTAAAGTCAAACCCTTATTCCACTTGTCACAAATCTTATGCCAAACTTTGGGAAATATTTTTCCTTGGTTCTAGGAATGGTGTGTGACCCCTCTGAATTATTTCATAATTTTTAGAAATTATTTGATAAATTTTGGAGGTAAGTCATACCCTAGAACAGCCTTGATGAATTTCCTGAGAAAAATTCAGTGCATAAAAACCTCTAGAAATTTTATGTAAGGTTAATCCTGGAGTGAGGAAGCTCCAGTTAAAATTTTGGAATTTTTGGAGTTAGTTTGCTACCTCTAAAAATTCCTTCAACCTCAGCCTTCAAACTTAAATTCAAATCTGGCATTGTTCCTCGGGTCCGAGCCACATTCCAAGTGGGTCGAACCCAACCGCATTTCCCCGGCTTAGCCGTGCTCATCCTCCCCCGCGTGAGGTCGTTGCCGTTGGATCAAAATCCAACAGCCACGACCTCCCCTCTTTATCAAGCGCACCAGCCCTCCCCCCGCGATGTGTTGTGCGCCGTTGGATTAAAATCCATGGCCACGACCTCCCCTTGGTGTCATGCGCACCAGACCTCCTTCCCTGTGCGAGGTCGTGTCCTTTGGATCCGCATCCAATGCCCACGACCTCCCCTATCCTCTCATCGCCGTCAGATGGAGATCTCGCGGCGAGACCTCCCTCCTTTTTCAAGATTATCCGCCCAACGCCCAGACCTCCCGCAGACTCGGCCATCACCGTTGGATCGAGATCCAATAGCCACGACCTCTCCTCTCATCTCGTTGCCGTCAGATCAAGATCTCACGGCCACGACCTCCTTTGCGTCGTGCGCGCCAGCCACGACCTCCCCTCTCATCTCGTTGCCGTCAGATCAAGATCTCACGACCACGACCTCCTTTGCGTCGTGCGCGCCAGCCACGACCTCCCCTCTCATCTCGTCACCGTCAGATCAAGATCTCACGGCCACAACCTCCTCAGCGTCGTGTGCAGCAGCCACGACCTCCCCCCACCGTTGTGTGCCCTTGGATGTAAATCCAATGGCCATGACCTCCCTTCAAGGTTGTGTGCCCTTGGATCGCAATCCAACGGCCATGACCTCCCCTCGCATCGTGCGCACTAGCGTGACCTCCCACCTCTGTTGTGCGTCGTTGGATTGAAATCCAACCGCCACGACCTCCTACCTCTGTTCGTTGCCGTTGGATCAAAATCCAACCGCCACGACCTCCCATCGCGTCGTGCGCAACCGCCACAACCTCCCCTCTTTGTTGTGCGCCGTTGGATCAGAATCCAACCGCCGCGACCTCCACTTGCGCCGTGCGCAATGGCCATGACCTTCCTCCTCTGTTCAGCGCCTTTGGATGTAAATCCAACGGTCCTGACCTCCCTCTCTGTTGTGTGCCCTTGGATTAAAATCCAGCGCCCACGACCTCCCATCATTGTTGTGCCCCGTTGGATTAAGATCCGGCAGCCACGACCTCCCCTTACTTGTCCGCGTCGCGCACAGCGGGCAAGACCTCCCCATCGGTTCCGCGCCCTTGGATGCAGAACCAACGGCCATGACCTCCTATCCCCTTCAGCGCACGATCTCCCCCTTTTCCTTTCGCAACCGTGCGATGAAGATCTTGTGGTCGCGACCTCCCCCGTGCCTTTCCAGACCGCACCGTTGCGGATCTAAGGGTCACGACCTCCCCATGTCTTATCTAACGGTGGTGGTGAGCTCCTGTTCTTCTCCTTCCTCTGGCGCGCGCGTGCGCCAAGGCAGAGGAGGAGGGCAGTGACCTGTCACTTCCCCAACCGCTTTTTGTCGCCAAAGATTAAATCTCGGGTCGACTTCCGCCCCTAGGTCTTGCTCAGACCTGCCCCCATCACCTCCACATCCTTGTCCGAGCCATGGACCGAGCCATGGGCTAAGCTCACTATGGAGCTTAACCCTAGCTCATGGTCTCTGCCCCTCCGACTATATGAGGTCCCCCTTGTCCTCCTTGTCTTCCTTTAAACACTTCCCCTCTTGCCCTCGGTTCTGTGGAGCTCAAATCACCCGAAGCCCCTTGGCTGCCATAGTTGCCCCTCGGAGCTCCCCGGTGCCAATTGGATTCCTGGGGTCCTTCCTCAACGCTCTGTGCTTCATCTTGAGCTCCTCATCACCCTGGTGCTTTCCCCTAACTTGGTTTTAGCTTATCTCCACAGGAGCAGGCTAATTTGGGAATTGGTCTCCTTGCGGCCGTGAGCACCATCTTCTTCCCCATCGCCGGTAAGGACCTCCACTTCTCAATTCCTTGCTCATGGACCTTTCTTGAGCTGTTTTGGAGCCAATGTGATGACCCGGTGCGGTTGATTATGCCCAGGTCATCTCCTCCGCATCGTCCTCCTCAGCGCCGGCAAGCTCCTCCGCCACCAAAGCTCCCCTACCCTCCTCGGCACCTCTACAACCTCCAGGTACCTCCTGGTAGTCCCCTAGTTGTTTGGCACCCGCTGGAATGGCCGCTGCGGAGCTCTATTTCGCTCTTGTCATTTGGCCGTGTGCTACCGCGCCGCCCCTCTCCGGCTCGCCGGCGCGCTGGTCCACCACTGCGGGCGTGAGTGGTACCAGTGGGTGCGCACTGCTATTGCACACCCGTACCTGGCACCCACTCGCACCGCCGTGGCCTGAGTCGCCGGCGGTGACCATTTCTTCGCCGTCGGTTTCGTTGTCGGACGAAACCGACAACTGTAGCGACCTCCTTGAGCCGTCCGTGTTTAGATCTGGGGCTCAGATGGCCCGGGGGTTCGCGTGTGCGCTGTGTGCATTGGTCGCGGGCCGTCCATCTCGCGATCAACGGCCACGACCTCCGTCCCCGTTCGCGCGCGCGAGATCCAAATGCGCCGCGCTGCTGCAGGACATGAGCCGTTGGATCCAGGATCCACGGCCCACGTTCATCGATTCCGTGTGGCGCGAGTGCGCGCGTGCCGGGAGGTCTTGGGCCGTCCGATCCAGGATCAACGGCCTAGGTTCGCCCGCGCCGTTTCCTTTTTAGGAATTCCCCGATGGAATTATTTGCAAACTAAAAAAGGTAATAAACTTTGAAAATGCATAACTAATTCATTTTAGCTCCATTTGAGTTGATTCAAATTATGATAGCTCTAGTTTGAACTGAGCTCTAATCTAAAAAGGGTTGTGAGCCCAGTTCGGCCCCAGAAAGTGGATTTGCAAATTGGTTTAGAAATAGACCTTTATTGTTGCTATAAAATTTGCAATTAACTTGTAAAATGCATAAGTAATTCTCTATAGATCCTTTTTGAGTGAATCCAACTTTGTTGGCTTCCTCTGTTAGTGTACTAAATGGTAGGGTAGGATTTAGGCATGTCACTATTTTCAAAATATTTGTGGGTGCATGTTTCTTGTGCTCTTTTGGATGTCTTTGAAAAATCATAAAACATGCATTATAGCTCCAAATGAGGTGAACTCAATTGTGTTATTCATCTCATGAGGTTCTTGACTTACCATAAAAATCCCAGGTGCAACACCTCTTTGGAAAATTGTGCTAGGGAATTTAATTCGGATGAACAGTAACCGATTTGAATTTTCCAGCAATTTCCAGGCTGAGCAGAATTGTTTTGGCCAGAACTTTTTCATTGAGAATCCAAATCAATTGGTTATTATTGCTAAATTCTTTAAAAATCATGCTCTTGCTTCTGTAAAAATTTCAGAGCATTTGGAGAAAGTTTGCTGTGGAGTCCTTTTGGTTTTCGTCGTTCTTATCGGTTCTTTCCGCATTTTCGTTAGGTGCCGATGAGTGTGTTGATCCCGTGAGTGATCCTTTGCAGCATAGTGAGCATCCCCAGCAAGGCAAGTAGTTTGATCATATCCATTATGTCCCATTACTTTAAAGTCTAATATATTGTTTAACTTGTATGTATGCATTGCTATTTTGTTGTTAAATGATATCGATTAGTGATCCTATAGATGCATATTCTGTAGGTAAATGTTCATTCTCTACTACTAAGCCTAGGATTATCTTGCTGTGATGTAGAGTTTGATGGATGGACTCTTATCACTTAGTAGTTTGCGTTGATAATGCTTAGCAATGCTTAGATAATGGTAGGAATGGGCGGTTGTTGACATTATATCGATGACCTTGATCACACAAATCTGATTATTATTCCATTATGTCCCGCACTTGTGCTTTGTTAATTTGTAAAGTCAAAACAAACCTGAAAATGAAAACTATTTGACTTGGGCACAATGGATGTTTGGTGTGATCTCATGGTGTGTGGAATGGTGCCTAAGTCCCCAAGGACCGAATTACTTGCGCCATTGATCCAAGCAATTTTGCGTACTAACCACACGAGGGGGATATGGGACCTCTCTTGGCTAAGTACTTTGGGGGGGGGTGTTAATTATGAGTCGATGGTGGTTAAAATATTTTTATAGGGATTGGGAGCACTGCATGATTACTTAAGGTCGGTAGGTGTATCCTACCCTTTGGGTTGTCGTGGCTCTTAATTAGCATCATCTATTGGAAAGGTCTCGTAGGACTTAGCCGTGCCGGCATACCAAAGGAAGTGTGCTTAATCATGTGGTGAAAAGACAGTCTGGCGTGTGGGTATATTGGTACACCCCTGTAGGGTGAAATCTATTCGAATAGCCTCGTCCTAGGTTATGGACACGCTTGGTTATTTCCCGCAAGAATTAGACTACAACCTTTAATTAAAACTTGACATGGGTGGTATGAATGGGAAATTCATGCTATTGTTGTGGTGACTATTGGGTTAGTCACTTCCAGGTTGTTGCTGTCATCTATCTATTGTTATTATGTTTTTGTCTCGTTGTTATTTGCAAATTAAAAATGAATTGCAAAACTGCTTCGAATCTATTTAAATATTGCAAATGAAAACTTGTTTTATGCTAAAATGAGCCTAAAGCCTTCCACTTAAATAAAGCTTGCATGTAGCATATGTATAGGTCTATTACCCTTACACGTCAGTCTTGTGAGTACATTTTTGTACTCATTTGCTTTGCTTAATAACTTTGTTGCAGAGGAGGTAGAGCCCCAAGGGCTTTACTTTTGCGAGATGTGAGGTGGTTGGGAAGACTAGCTAGGCGGCCCGGTCGGTTGCCTTGTGGGCTAAAGGCAAACCTTATGGCCTCCTTTTGTTTATCGCCATCTTATGGCTTTTTGCTTCTGCTGTTATTTATCTTCCTTAGTTGTTATTTGGCCGGTCGGCCCCTTTTGTAATAACTCTATATTATGTATGTCCTTTGTTTAATCTAGTTCGTGCTTTGGTTCTATGTCTTGTATGAACTTGATGCATGATTTTGTAAAGAGGTGTGTATACTGCATTTCTGGGAAGTATACATGTCTCGAAGACACGGGTTATTTCGTTTGTAATGCTAGGGTCAATGGATGACTAAGTATTACAAGCCTAATAAATCGGGGTCCTCACAATTACATGCATGATCTTTACTAGTATTTGAGCATTGTGGTCTGTTTCTGGCATGTACTAAAGCAATACATGTTTGTTGACACACACAAACGTAAATACACGGGATTGATCACAATAAATTTTATGCGTTGGATTTCGAGACCGAACTGGTATCCAGATTAGATACTAGAGTACCCTCTCTCATCATTAACTATGGTGCCACATCATCATTTTGCCTACATGGCAGGCTTAAGATACTAGCCAAGGTGGAGCATTGGGAGCAGCCTTAAGAAACCAGATTTGTTTCGGTTTCCGCGCCGTTCTGTCAGAATCTTTGAGAGAGAGAGAGAGAGAGAGAGAGAGCTCGGCTCACACTTGCAAGACCGCAGCTCTCTAGCCTCGAGGCCAACAGAATTAATTATAAACTATCGTCCATTTGCTCGCATCTTTCTCTCTCTACTTTCAATTTGTACTATGCAAAAGGTACGACTACAACTATAAGGAGTAACCATATATGTAAGTTCATTTGTACCACTTTAACTATTTATATTTAAGCTAAATTTGTTTCATAAATGTGTATTTGTTGTTACACAAAAATATATTTCTATATAAAACTTGGGGTGCATACAATAAAAATATTTTAAAATAGAATTTATATACCCCAAAACGGTATATCGGTATAGCCTGGTATCGAAGCGTTCCATTCTAAGAGGCAAACCGGAATGACACCTGGAATGGAATTGACAACTATGATCTTAGGTGGACACTGGTAGCGTCGTTTTTTTAGTGAAATATTTTCTGAATGCTTTTCTATCCTTTATTCTATGTTCGTGGAACTTATATTATATAATTTTGTAATATAATTTACATTTTTAAAATGTAAATATTATATAATTCTATGATGAAATTATGATTTAAACTTATTTTCTCTGGGTGGCCTTTTTTGGAATTTTCTAATTGGTACTCGTGTGCTATTTTGATAGATAGTACTCAATTTTTGTGTCCGTCTGACGTACCATGATATTCGTGACGTTCTTTGCACCATGAGATTTTTTGTTGTTTATTTTGTTTTATGTTACATCCATTCTTTGTAGATTAAAGCAAATAGGTGTGCGAAAATTTATTTTACATGATTTATATACTAAATTTATTTACTTCATTTTTGTAAAAACTTAATTGAACTTTTGTAAATTATTTGTGCAAATCATTTTTGTATCTGCAAGATAGATGGAGTTCTTGGTTGTAATATGTTTGTTAATGTATTATGTCTCTATAACTGTTTTAGATGAAATTATGATTTAAACTTATTTTCTCTAGGTTACCTTGTCTTTTTTTTCTTTTCAAGATGCTTGGAGCGAAATTTTTTGCTCAAAAGCGTAAATCTTATAGTGGTCCGAGACAAACCCATGTACAACCTCATGCATGGGAAACAAATTACAAAAAATGTTCAGTTAAGATTTGGTATGCTTATGAAAAGCGATGATAAAAAAAGTTGCGCTCTAGCGATAAATCTATCTTACAATTGAAAATTTAAAATTGGAGTACTCGATAACAAAATAATTCGCAAATATTTTCCTAGACACCTCACATTTTTTTTTACCTATTTTAACACACACACACACACACACACACACACACACACACACACACACACACATATATATATATATATATATATATATATATATATATATATATATATATATATATATATATATATATATATATAAGCCTTTTGCTACTCCCGGTGTAGTTACTCTCTATTAAGTATCTCACAACATAGGGAGTATTTTATGAACCGAGAGTATGTATGTGTAGTATACAGTATATAAGACAACCTAGGTGGTATTCACACCTTTTAGAGGGGTGGTATGTACAATTTTTAGACATACTCCTTTTATGTGACATACTCCTTTTTATGTGCAAATATGAAGGTATCTACAAAATATGCTAAAACTATAGACTCTCTTGCAATTTTTTCGTGTGGTTCACATTGGAGTATCTTATAATTAGTATATGAGTATACCTAAAGTGATAAAGGAGTATGTCAAGTTCTTTTAGGTGGTATATCAAAAGTGGGAGTAACTACACTAGGGAGTATATATATATATATATATATATATATATATATATATATATATATATATATATATATATATATATATATATATAGAGAGAGAGAGAGAGAGAGAGAGAGAGAGAGTATGTGTAAATTAGTTTTGTTATTATCTGAATATGGAAGACTGTACACAGGATTGTATGCATTGTACATTTTTTTTTTCATAGACACCTCGTGGACATATTTGTTTGTTGTAGTTCACACGCCCATAACAAGTGTTATTCATTTTGTATCTCAAAAAAAGTATGGACCTTTTCTGTTTTCACACCACATGTACCTGATAATATCCTTGAGTATTTTTTAGGATGGCAATGCATTTCCGATATCCATGGCAAGACCTGGCACATGTTATCATGCTTATCACTTCTTTTGTACAACATTATTACTACAGTTTTTACATACTTTACTTCATGTATATCACATATTTATTATCTGTAAAAAATATATGCATACACTTTAGCGATGCCATGTCCATTCCACACGGATAACTGAACGTAGAGTTGCATGTTTTGTCAATTGTGCCCGGGCAACATGTGTGTGTAAAACCTGTCCTGTTAGTTAAGTCGGAGAGAGAGAATTGCCAACCATTTTTTTCCTACTTACCCTTAGCTACTGCAAAATTAATCAACTTTGCTACTGGCATCAGGCGTGATAGGATGTTGCATGATTGTACGCACAAAACAATATGAACTCATGTTTGTTTTTGGGTGTGCATCCGATTTTGTTGTTGTGGAGATTCGGATCGCAATCGGACGGCTGAAAAACTCGAGTACCAGACCAAAAAAGTACTCGATTACTGGCTAGACACCACCTAAAAAGGATTACTCTAAATTTATCTAACACTACGTAGCAGTACGTACAACATATGGCCGGGTCCTGTCAAATGGCCATCTCATCTACTAGCCTGACCAAGATTTGCCGATCTGAAGCTCTGGACCTCTCATATTTGAAACGCCAATGCCGCCGGCCCTACCCATCCCATCTCTCACCAGATTGATTTCCCAATCGATCGCTGCTAGCCATGGGCAAGTTCCTCTCGTCTGGCTGGGCCACGAACCCTAGGAATCTTTTGATTGCTTCCTTGATTCTTGTCCATGCACGTGCAGCAGGTCATGATTCTGATTCTGGCAGACTGGAGCATCGACTCCTAACTCTTCCATCACATGATTCTTAAGCAGAGTGATTATGAGCACGACGACCTCAGCTAAGCTGACCTGTCAGTAGGTGTTTGACTGTTGGTTAGCTCAGCAGCAGTCTCTGGGCAACTATAGCTGTACGGTTGTTGGCTGACTTTGCTACACCTTTTTATTAAGTGATAGGCAATGTGATTCTTCGTTCGTTTTCCCCCTCTCACTTTGGATTCAAGTTAGATGGTATTGTTCTTAAGGTCTTGTTTGGCTAGTGGGAAAATCAAACCATAGGAAAAACAATCAAGGGAGGATTAGGTGAATCCCTCTCCCTCCACCTAATCCCCTCCCACCTTGGATCTAATCACTTGATTTGTTTGGGCAAATGGTTGGATCAGTAGGGATTGCATATATTGAAAAATCTGAAAGCAAAAAAATGAATATAGAAAATTCGAAAAATATCAGAAATTTTTCACAAACAGTCCAGAAAATTCGAAAAAAAATAAAAAATACAGAAAATCCGGAAAAAAAATCATAAAAATTCAGAATAAAAGGTCTAAAAATTTCAAATTTTTTTAAAAACACAGATTATAAATTTTGAAATAATATTAAAATGTCAAATCAAAATGCCATCTACAGTGCAATCAAATTGCTTGGATATGAGTAAACAAATACCAAAATATTGATCGTCATCTGTCTCAAATTGCACTGTTTTCAGTTCCAAAATGATCACCATTGTAGGCATTCAGTCCACTAGCACTATGTTGCAGTTTAGAACAAGCACCAACAGTTTGGCCGATATCATCATAAGATCAAAGTATTTCATATTACAAATTGTCTCATACAAAAAAAATTGCTCATCTAATATTTCAAACTATAATTTCAATTCAGGAGCTCCCATTCGATCAGCCAATCATCAAGCTTTGCATTCAATGTTTTCCTGTAGAAGAATTTTGAAAGATAACAAAATGAGTTGCATAATTTCAGCATAGCAGAAGAATTTTCAACTCAGGAAATTATAATAGTACCATAGCTTTGCAACCCTCCACTGCAAGTTCCATTACATTTTCAAATGTATCCATCAGCAATTTTGAAACCATCTGAAAATTGCCTTTTAAGCATTAGCCTTGCTTTGGGTGAATAACTAAAAAGTCTTATAAAAAAGTAATGCTATGCAGGAAACAGAGCGCATAAGAAAGGAGAAAAAATTGTATGCACGATTGCGCTTGTGTTGTTTGTGCATATACATGAAAGAGGGTTAGGGGAGTTCCAAACTTTGGAGCAATCAGAAGTAATTCATGATCTTTTTTGTGACCCGCAGAAGAGTCACTTTGTCCATCTTTGCAAGAATGCCAACAGTGACATCTGGACCTGCAGCACTGTCTTCTATATAATTCAGATCTAAAATAACATATTAGAATGATTGAGGCTTCTTTACGTCAGATGATTCTTAGCTTATCATAGATGCCAAATCAAAATTTAGGTGTCATACCGAGCAAAGGATAAGAATGTTAGATATCTATGTGGATTAGTGTTCAATAATTGAACCCAAGTCGGCTCTAAACAGGCCATATGGCTTAGCAGTTAGCATTCAATAATTGAACCCACATCAACTCCAAAAATGTTGACAGGCAACAGCCAAACGGCTCCATGCCAGGCAAAAGAGCCCCATTGCAAGCACAAATTTGACTGTCTATGAAAAAAAAATGTGCAATGCATACAATCCTGTGTACAGTCTTCCATATTCAGATAATAACAAAACTAATTTACACATATATTCTCTCTCTCTCTCTCAGCGGCAGTCTCTGGGCAACTATAGCTGTACGGTTGTTGGCTGACTTTGCTACACCTTTTCATTAAGTGATAGGCAATGTGATTCTTCCTTCTTTTTTCCCCTCTCACTTTGGATTCAAGTTAGATGGTGTTGTTCTTAAGGGGGAAATTTAGGAAAAGAGTGACCACATGCCAGCGAGGGTACGAGATATATACAGAATTATGCCCTATGGAAATTGGTTTCCTTGCGATTCCAGAACAGCAACGACAAAAATGTAACAGAACAAAACAGAGTTTCCACTAACTGACGACAAATCCTCCAATTTGTTAGACCAAAATCCCTCCCAATTAGCTTACATCGCGGTCAATGTACAAGTACATCTATCACAAGTTCATATGGCTTTTGGGACCCTAGTGCTCACATAGTCACGTGTATTTATAAATAAAACGCGTAAACAAAATGCCGGATACATTACACGTATTGTCTGGGTACATCACGTAAAACCAATTTTGAAACGAGGCCATTGCTGCACTCCGTCCCAGGCTGTACTGTCAGGCGAGGCTATGGATCTACGTACGTCTGAGTTTCAGGACCAGTGTCTGCCACGATGCGCTACGAAAATTTAGGAGCCCAATTTCGTTCGTACGCAGAATCATTCAGCGAACGCGATGGGCTGTTGCTTTCTTTGGTCCGTCCTTGGAGCATCCATGCATCCAGTTGATCTGCATGCCCTTGGCTGGGCCCAAATCTCATACCAAATTAAAAATGCATGCATTTCATGAAATCTAAAAACCTTGGTTATATATCAAAAGCCTTGCCTTGCAATTTAGATTTTTATTTAAAACAATTTCCTTGTGTCAAGATTTCGGATTTGCAAAAATCTAAAAGTTTAGTTGTGTGCAAACAAATTTCAGAAGTTGAGGTCAAATTAAAATCAGATTTTGAATCGCAAATAAAATTTCAAAACCTTTTTCTTTTCCCTCTCTCCCCCTCGGGCTGAATTCCAGCCGTCGACTGCAACATCCCAAATTTTAGAGTCTTTTTGAAGCTTTAAAAATAAAATGAACCATTTGAATTTTATTGAATTAATTAAAACTTAAATTGAAATTTCATATAAATGAAAACATTTTAAATGATTAAAATAAACTTCAATTAAATTTACTTTTTTATTCAAGTTCTTTAGGTTCCAAGGAATTTTGTGTAATTTCCTTGGTTTTTCTCTTTATTTATTTTATTTTCGGAGTTTTCGGATTTTCTTGTTTCCTTTTCCTTTCCTTCTTCTTTCTTTACATCTATTCTTCTTCCTGACAGGCCGCCGCTAGCCCTCTCCGTCCGACATCGCCACCCTGGTCTCGGCGCCACGCCGCCACACCCGCACCAGCCCCCCTCCCCTTGGTCATGCACCCAGGACAAGCCAGACACAAGCTGTGCCGCCGCCCGTGCGCCGCCACGCATGCCACCGCGCACGAAGCACCATTTCCACTTCCGTCAGTGGCACCACGCCCCCACTACCATCGCCCACGTCGTGCCATCATCAATTGCTCGCCACCATCAACCCTCGAATTCAATTTTGTCGTTTCCTGTCGACGTTCAATGTCAACCGAAACTGTCGCCCTTTTCCTGCGGACGTTCCCTGTCGATCCGAGAACCGCCTTCGCCCTATAAAGGGAGCACCGCGTGTCCCTTGCTCCCCTCTTCATTTCGCCCCAAACCCTAGCATCAAACTCCTCTCCGTTTGCCCGGAACGCGACGCCATTCACATTCTTCCTCAAGTCCGGTCACACCATCTTCGCCTCGATCTCCTTCTTCAGTGGGTTCTGAGCCGAGTGAACCGCGTCACGTTGTGTTCCCGGTCATCTTCTACCCATCTCCCACATCAATTCAGTTTTCCTCATCGCCAGAGCATGTCGTCGCCGCCACTCCTCTATCTCCGCCGTTGGCCATCTTCATTGCTGCCGCCTCGGCCGTCCCGCGCCACCCTCGACCCGGCCACCACCTTGCCCTCACCGTCGGCCGTTGATCGCCGCCCATGCGCCTCGTCCTTGCACGCACCACCGCTGGCCACCTATTGTCGCGCCGCCACCTCTTACCGCTTCCTTGGGCCGCTGGTGACCCATTTTGCCCGCCGGCTGAACCTCCCGTCGCCCCTCGCCGTCGCTGCCACCCAGCATTACCACCTGCCTCCTCTGCTTCCTGCTCTGTTTCTTCTTCATTTCTTTCTTTAGGCTCACTTACAAGTAGGACCCTCATGTCAACCATTTCTTTAATTCCTTTAATTATGAAAAAGAATATCCTCTGGAATATTCCACTCCTTCTCTTTTTCCAGGAATTTCCTTTCCGACAAAACTTCTGGGTGTTCGTTCTCCTTCATATGAACTCTGATTCAATCGATTCTTGTTCGTAAGTTCGTCCAAATTCAATATCTCTCTTTTGGTACTAATTTTATAATTTTTGGATTTTATTTATTCATCTATTATTTATTTTGCATCGTTTCACGCGTGTAGAGTCCGCCGAAGTCAATTTGGACCAACGGACGCAGTGACCTCAACATTTGGTGAAGGCAAGTCTTCTTTGACCATATTGTACCTATGTTTTTTTTTCAAAATTTGTTTTAAGTTTCAAAATTATTTTGCATTGTTACTTACATAAAATGATAAGTTCAAATCATAGGCTGTTAGTTGATCCTAACTTGATATTACCGTCCTTTGAAGTTGTTATCCATGATCCATTTTCACTATAGCATAGAAAATCCATGGTATTGATTACAATATTGTTGGAATAGTTAAAACGGTAGAATTGCTTAGACATGTGCTATCGGTCATGATTACCCGTTGAGAGAAAACTATTATTACCTTTTATGCAAATCTTTTTGAGACATGTATGGCATTAGGTATTGCCGGTAGTTTAGAAAATAAAATAAAATGGTGGAAAACTTGTTTAGATTAGGGTGAGTGGGTTGAGCTTTGACTGTCTCGCATTGGTCGATTAAGGACCGACACTTGTTTATTCAAACCAAGTAATACCGTACAACCACATGTTCTAAATGGGAAGGACATGGCTGAATAATTTACCGAGTCCAAGCATTAAGCTCACAGGCTGTAGCGATAGGTGTTCTCTTGATTATGGTAAATGCACTTCTATATCTTGAGATGTGCAGGTTATGGTAAATGTACTTCCATATCTCAGGTAGTGCAGCATGGTAAGTAAACTTCCATGTTTGTCGGGACTTGCGTCGAGCGATGGTAATTGGCGTCCATATCCGAGCAGGTTATCCCCCACAACAGTGAGCTCCGAGTCGATGTTAGTTGAAGTCTATGACTTGGGGTTAAGCTGATCGGGCGAGCTGATGTAAGGATAAGGTATTGTAAAGGCCTTGTGATAATCACTGAGTTGTACACATTTGGAAGTGTGTGAAGCGGACATTATAAACTGATTGTCTCGTGTGGGTCAAGTTGTACAACCTCTGCAGAGTGTAAAATTATTCGAATAGCCATGCCCACGGTCAAGGGTAGGAAATGTGTGTTTTCACATGGTAGATTTTGGTTTTGATTTCAAATGGATAAATTTTGGGAACCCATGAGCAGTTGGGACTCTCGGGTAGTTTTTCTGGCAGCTAGAGCCCTATCCTCTAAACCTTGGCGGCTAGAGCCTTGATACTAGTGGTTGGTAGCTTTATGAAACTACTTTTTGTCAAATGCGCTTTATGAAAACTGTTGAAACTGAAAATATTGCTTTGTGCAAAAGAACCATATAAGCCTTATTTGTTAAAGCTATGCATATGCATTTTCCCCAAGACTTGCAGAGTACTATATGTACTCATGTGCTACACTCAAATTAAATCTCAGAAGCCTTCAACGACGCTGAGGAGGACTACGACTAATTCGCCTGTGGCTTTGATGAAAGGCATTCAGAGTACTAGGTTGCGCTCCCCAATCGAATGCTGGTGGGCAATTTGATGAGTGTAGTTCAAGCTCCATTAAGTTTAGTTTTGGTGATTAATGACAAATATATGTGAGACTAACATGTTTGTTGACTATGATATTATTTAGTCTCATTTGGATGAAAATGTGAAAATCATGGAGGTATGCATTTGTAACGCTCTGATTTTCAGAGACTTTTTGAAAATTTTCAAAATAAAAAGAACCATTTGGTTTTGATGCGAATTCCAAGCTTAACCTGAAGTTTTCAGAATTTGAAGAGTTTAAAATGACTTAATTAAATTTCAACTAATTCCAAAACTTAGTTCTTTTGGTGTTGCTCTAGCTCTCTGGAGCTACCTTCCTTTCTCTTGATGAGATTTTCTTTCCTCTATCCTATTTGGACAATTTTCTGTGCCCAGACCTTCCCTCTTGTCTGGCTATCTCCTGGAAGCCATATCCCCTTTATGTCTGGAGCTCTTTTGTGAGTCTAGACCTCTTTGGTATCTAGACTGCCTTGGTACTTAGGCCTCTGCTTTGTTGGCCTGAATATCTTTATGGTTGAGACTTTTCTTTTCCCTCTGTTCATTTGAACCTCCTCGGGTTCATTTCAAAGCCCTTGGTGCTCCTTGAGCCCTTCAAGTTCCAATGGACTTTCCTTGGATCCTCTGTGTGTGATCATTCGGACCTTCCATGAGCGAGTCTTTTGGACCTCCTGCCCATAAGACCTCCTCGATCTCTTTGCAAGGATCTTCCTTGCAGTTTAGGCTCCTTGTGGTCGGGACCACCGGTCCTGTGCTTGAACTTTCCTCCCCTTTGAGTTCTTGGCCGTCCGGGATCTCCTTTCGAGATCGGCGTCGAGACCTCTTCGGATACTCTCACTCTTCATGGTTTGGACCTCCTGGAGGTTCGAGACCGCTTATATAGTTAGATCTCCTTTTGAGGCCTAGATCATTTGTAGTTCGGACCTCTGTGGGGTCTAGTTCTCTTCAGTATTTAAACCTTTGAGGTTTAAACCCCTTTAATGTTTAAACCTTCTTTTGTGTTGGACCTCTTTTAGGTTCGAGGTGTAACATCTGGTTTCTAAATCCTTTTTAAAATGTATAAAACAAATTAAAACTATTTTGTTTTGATGAGAATTCAAAGTTTGGTTGGGTTGGAGAGGTTTGAGTTCTTGATACTTCCTTTTGGTATGCTCGTAGACCTTCCTTTAGCCTATCTCTTTTGGGCTGTGTAGGTTTAGACCTTCTCTGTGGCCTAGACCTCCCCTGGGGTTCTTAAGGTTAGACCTCCCATGGGGCTCAGACCTTTCTCTTTGAGTTTGATTACTTTGAAACTCTTTGTTGGTTTGAATCTCTTCGGATCAGACCTCTTTTCTGTTCAGACTTCTCTTAAGTCAAGACCCCTTGTTGCCTGGGCACGTTCCTTATGCCCAGTCCTCTTTTCAGCCAGGACATCATGGTATTTTATCGGGTCTTTTGTGTGCCTTTGAACCACCTCGACATTTCTTCCTAACCGAAAGGACTTTGGTGGGTTCATTTCGACCTTACCTCATTGGATTGAAGATTTCCTTGAGTTACCTTGACCTTGGCGGCTCCATCTAGAACTACTGGGTGGAACTCCTCTGTAGAATCCCTCTTTCTTGGAACCCCTCCGCCTGGACCTCTCTTTGTTTTGAATCTAACGATTGGGACCTCTCCTCATTTCGAATCCTAAGGTCCAGACCACCCCGTGCATTACTCTCTTTGGAACCTCACCTTCACGTTTGATCTTGGCTGTTGGACCTCCCTCTTGGAGATCCAACCGCCCGGACCTCAACTTGCCCTTAATCCCAACCACGGAACCTTCTTGTAGTTCTTTGGACCTCCTGTCCGAGACCTCTCCGTGGCCTTTTAGACCTGGCTCTGGACCTCCTTGCAGGACCTCTCTTGTGAGATCCTAACCGTCGGGACCTCCTTTTGTTAATCGACCGTCGGGACCTCCCATGTCGAGACCTCCTCCACATGTCTGGACCTCCTCAACCTTTAGACCTCCCTGTCCTTTGGGCCTAGGACCTCCTAAGCCTCTCGGACCTCCTCAAAGACCTCCCCCTGTGAGGCAAGACCTCCCTCTTGATCGATTGTTTCTAAGTTGGTGGCCCCACTGCCAGTCTTAGTCATTCTCATTTCCTCCGTCACGTTAATATCTTGGGCATTTAATGCATGTCTTGTCACATTAAATACATCCATATCGTGGCGTTCTACTTAATTTGGTCACTCGGTAGTACTCGACATCCTTCTTTGTTCCTTCCCATAGCAACATCGTTGTCCTTCCTCGTACCTTTTACCTGGGGTGGTGGTGACACCTGCCCTACCATTCACCTACCTTTGACTCATTTCTATACTTATCCTTGACACGTATATTTCTAGTCTTCTTCCCCACCTTGACTACAATTAGACCAAGAAATTCTACCACATCACCTTTCTCCACACTCTGTTATCTTAGCTCCTGCTCAGTGGCTTTCCAGGGAAGACCTTGTGTTCACGACCTCCCCTCCATCCATTGCTCCTTGTCCCTGGTAAGTCCTCTGGTGGTCCGCTTCACTCTTATTTTGGTCACTACATTGAGCGGGTCGTGTCCTTCACAGGACCTCCCCTGGTGGACACCTTCTGGGTTTCTATGGCCTTTATTTGAGGACCTCCTCTCTGGACTTTGCGCAAGAACCATTTCTCAGGACCTCTGCGTTACATTTGCTTAAATCACTTCTTTGGGGTCTTTTGCTAAAGACCACCCTCCTCCTTGTAAGCTTAGACCTCCTCCAAAAGAACCTGTTCTAAGTACAGTACTCTTCTGTTAATTGGGTTTTGAGGTTCCTTTAGAGTTCTTTTGGTTCTTTACTTGAGTCTCTGTTGGTTCTTTGTTTGGAGCTTGAGTGCGAATATGTTCTTTTGGCCGTCTGAGATCTTGGCGTTTCAGAGAGCAGAGCTGTGAGAGAGTAGATCCTTAAATTTGTCAAGCAAGAGGCAAGTTACGCTCTTGATCATATTGCTTGATAATTCAAATTAATTATGTCATGTTTTAATGTATAATGCATGCCTATTTCTACCAAGTATTTCAATACTGTTTTAAATTTATAGCTATGCCTACTTCCTTTGTATGGCCCTTGTTGACTTGAGGCGAGCATGTTGTCACCACTAGATCAAACTTGGGTCATGCAATAGTGTGAGCCAAGACCATTTGAAAACTTATGTAGTCATGCTTAGACCAAAAGTATTGATTTGGGGAAATCTTTACCACCATGACCAAACAACTGCTTTTAAATGTTTTCACCATGACATTGGGATGTCATGGAAGGATGAAAATGTTCTTTGGGGAAGCAAGGAAAATGAAAATGGATTGGGTAGGGGCGAATTGGTTGGATTGGTAGTGCAATGTTTGTGCACGGACTCTATCTGGCAAAGGTGGAGGTCGGGGGTTTGTGAAAGTCGCCCTAGTCATATGAGGACCGGTCTTTGAGCGACCAATGCTATGCCTATAATGGGCTTTGCCTGTCGTGCAACCACATGTCTCTAGTGTGGGGCATGAGATCTGGTGAATAATTTGCAAAACTCCACCATAGGTTGCTCCATTGGAGGTGTGGGAGGTCTTATATGGCCAATGGTCTTTTATAACCTCTTTGTTCCCCTTTGGTGCAAGAGGGGCTTCCCATTGGATTGCAGTCCATAGAGGTGAAACCTTAGCAAGGAAAAGGTCGTGGTGGAGCAATGCATTGTAAAGGCCTTGTCATGAACTCTAGACCTCTTACCTTGGCGGTGAGAGGTGGCTTTTCGCGCATGCCAAACAAACTAGAGTACTCATGTCGTGTGGGTAAAGTGCACAACCTCTGCGAGTTAAAACTATTGAATAGCGGGTGTCGCGGTCATGGGCGTCTTTGGCAAAGGCCACTCGGAGTTAGATGTTGGTTTTGGGTTTTTGAAATATTTGTTAAAGCTGTTTTTGGGATTGCTATCCCTGGGTTGGCGAGGAGCCTTGTGAGGAGGGTATCCTTCACCACTTGTGATGAATGAATATCCAACTGAAAATCAAGTTTAGAAAATGAATTTTATCTATTAAGAACACGCTTTGAAACTTAGTAATTGTATTTGAAAGAAACTTGGCTTTACGCAAATTAACCATATTCAGCCTTCCATTGTGATATCCATTTATGCATGTCATTTTGTTATCTAACGGGTGTAACTTGCGAGCACGGTTGTTGTGCTCACTCTTGCTTGATGCTATCTTTAGCAGGTTATGGAAGCTTTGGGTGACCAGTTCTGTGGACCAAGTGGTCCTGATCGACTAGGATTGCGCCCTCCAGCCGGTTGCCTGTGGTGTATCGGGTGGCCCATGTGTTTATTTTTCTATGTTTTGCTTACTGGCTTGTAAGCTCTCTTGTAAACAACTCCTTTGGTTATTAATAAAGCTTGTGTTGTTGCTATGTTACCTTGGTGTTCTTTGTGAAGAGCTAGCCATGATCCTTGGGACTAGCTCGAGTTCACATAGAGGACCTTGAGAGCTCCAGTCCTCCCCGACCACCCTCGAGGTTTGTGCGTGTGTGGTTACAGGGTGGTCTCGATTCTCCACGACCTTCTCTGGTGGAGTGCAGGAGGTCTGAGATGACCTCAAACCTCCACGCCTTCCCAGTGCGGCGTGGGAGATCATTGGGGTGCTCCTCGGCTCCTAAGACCTCCTCGGGCTTGTTCTCCTGGACTTCCGGGGAGGTCTGCTGCTGACCTCACGGGAGGTCTTAGTGGATCTGTCAGAGAGGTCCTTGTGGACCTCTGGGAGGTCTGATGGACTTTCGAGAAGGTCTTGGAGGACCTCTCGGGTGCCCTAGAGTTGGGTCGTCCTGACATTCGACATCATATTCTTATATCTTGTTGCATTCCTCGGATCCAAAATATAGGTTGAACTCCACTAAAAGTTTAACTTGAATATGTGCATTTTTTTTACACATTAGTGCATGCTCACATTTAGGGGGAGTTCACTCTATGTTTTGTGGTTTCATTAGTATGGATCCATATTTTTATCCACATATATTTAGGATATCTACTTTGAAACATATCCCTTGAGTATATAAAACTTATGTATTTCATATATACTCATATTGCTTTATATTTAATTATTTGCAATTGTGTTATGGGACTAATGTGTGTGCTAAGTTGTTTTAAAGGCTTAATCCCGAATTATGGATGGCAACATGAAAATGGTAATGCAAAGTCAATAGACATAAGTATTTGCAAAGAATTCACCCAACCACACGCTCGTGATCCCGTCTACCTGACCACTCAAGGTAGACGTGTCGCCGCTCCTGTAAAACACAAGGAATCACAAGAACAATGGGGAGAATGCCCAATTCCTCTCTAGGTTGCAATTACATGTCAAACCTTAGGAAGAACAAGCGTATAACTCTCTGGAAAATAATAGATTCATCTCGTGGTCTCCCACCCAAGAGTAAGTACATCTAATTATATAGCCTTTAGGGCCGGCTAGCTAAAGGACCGAACCCTACTCGGTTCCATCCAAAACACACGCACACGAAATTGGTTCGTTCTCAAAGAAATTAAATCACAACCGACCAGTATATGGCTCGGCCCAAGGAGATAACACGCTGGCTACAAACGTTTTGGCAGTTGAAATAAAGAATGGAAACCATGATTTCCTTCCTTCTGAACGTGGACTCGGCACATGGCTGTTGATTCAACTTTCCTTCCATGCATGCACAACATGCATGTTGATTGGTCTATTGATTTGGAAATAACAGCTAGTCTTTCTTTTTATTCTCCTCACACAACACACACACATGCATGCATGCAGGCCTCATGTGGCACAATTGAATTCACCTCCATGCTGCAGCTAACAAAGATCTTGTTCAATGCTCCTTGCTCCATTGTTCCCAGTCTCGCATGCTTTTGTATGTGTATAACTGCACAAACAAAACATGGAACTATTAGGCAGTATCATATTCTCATTAGTAAGATTAAAATCATTTAAGAGCGTGTTCACCTGTTAATTAATTAATTTAGCTCGTGCATGTGTAATAGGTCCAATCAAGATGTCCTCATTAGGGATCATGGCTAGTAACTTGAAAGTTTATTTTGTGTCATTTTGATCAACCAAGTGTTATGCATTGCATTTAGTTTTGCTTATGGAAAGTCTTAAGTGAAAATCGGTATGACCGCATTCTATGAGCGGTACTACCAGTGTGTGGTAGTACCGGGTTTTACATGGCGGTATGTATTTTCTAGAGAGCTTGTTTTTAGAAGGTTTTCTTGAAATCCCCAAATCGGTATGACCGCATTTGATGAGCGGTATTACCACAAGTCAGTAGTATCGAAATCTAGTTGGTGGTATGTTTTTAACAGAGAGGTTGTTTTTGAGAGTGTTTTCTTGTGATTTTGATTCTTTGGAAATTGGTAGTACCGATCTGGCTGAGCGGTATTACCGCTGTGCGGTAGTACCACACCTTTCGACAACGGCTTGTTAAGAAGCATTTGATGCATGTATATCTTGTTAATTAATGTCAATCACATTGTGGGACTAACATTTTCCATGAGTTATATGAATAGGTTATGTTCTATGATGATGAAGGTTTAGGATGACATCATGAGTTAATCGTCATCAAGTCAAGGTTCAAGAAGAGGATGCATTATGTGTTGATGCATATCAAGATATCGAAGAGGAGATGATCATGAGTTGATCATCAAGTCAAGAGAAGACCCATCATGTGTTATGGAGGTCAAGTGAAGGATGCATCATGGGTTGATGCATACCAAGACAATGATCCGGACTTGAAGTGAAGATGCGCGTCATCAAGCTTCAAGTGTTTATGCAAAAGGCAAAGGTATGGCTAGCTAGGGCTAAGTCTTTTACTGGTCTTGGTGTTTGGTTGGAAGACCAGATTGCTAGTATAAGATTGCCGTACTATTAAGAGGGGTCTTGTCTAGTAGCTTGAGTCTCATCATGTGTTGATACCTCAATCTCACTTGCTCTAGCTCTCCGTGGCATGATGCTATTATTTACGAATGTGTTTTGCAAATACCTGAGGCTCATGCATTTAATCCTTGTAGCATGTGACTATACTTTACAAATATGTTTTACAAATGGTTGAAGCCCATGCACCTACTCCTTATGGTATGATACTAAAGCTTGCAAATGTATTTTGCAAATTATTGAAGTTCATGCATCATTCCTTGACATAGTCTAAGATTGTTTGGTGCTATTTTCTTGGACTTAGACCATGTGTCGGCTCTTTGGAGTTGTGCTTCTTGATTTAATCAAATGTGTTTGCGATCAATCAAATATGTGAGTTGTGTAGCCCTCTGAATAAGCTTTCCATAGAGTCCAAGATCACTCAATTCCGACATTGGAGTCAAACGTTATGATCTTTTTTCCGAGTATCGTCTGTGCTGAAATTGGCCTGCAGTAATACCGCCCGAGAAGAGTGGTACTACTGCAGAACGGTAGTACCGGCCCCGTGAGTGCAGTAGTACTGCACCAAACTTTCAACGGCTAGTTTTTGAGCATTTAATGCACCCTTTATGACCGTTGAACATTGGGGCCAATAGTACCGGATTTCTACAGCGGTACTACCGCATTTTGCTTTGTTTGTTGATTTCTACTCCCAACAGCTAGTTTTTGTTGTGGGGGCTATAAATACCCCCTTGGCTGGTTGAGAGACAATTTTTGGCACTCCATTTCACTCTCTTGAGCTAGTTTGAGCTTCTTCTCTCAATTGTGCATGTGTTGCACCTTGTGAGCAAGGAGAGAGGTCTCTAGTTGCATGTGTTACATCTAGAGGTGGATTTCGTATCCACTTGAGCTTGTGCATTCGCTGCACGTGGTGAGAGTCAAGCAAGGGGCTTGGCTTATTACTCTTGGTATTTGCCGACACTTAGACGGCTTGGATGTGTCATGGACCGATGATCTTCTCAAGAAGCTTGTGAGAAGACCCGGCGTGTTGTGAAGGTTGGAGCTCACCTACCCGGAGCGGGAAAGAGCTACCACTAGTGGAATTGAGGTGTCCGGCTTAATTCGTGGAGCCGGTCCAATTATTTTGGACTTACCTCAACATGGATTAGGGGAGGCCGGCAAGTCTCCGAACACCATGGTAAAACGTCCTTGTGTCATTGTGGTTTACTCTTTTGTGATTTACTTTGTGCAATTTATATTCGTAGAATTAAATTGCTTACATGTCTTTGTATGTTTGCTATCATTATCAATAGTCTTATATTGTTGGTGTACTTAGTCAAGATTAGTTGATTTAAGTTTTAATTGAGAAAAACCGAATTGATTTATAATTCCGCATAAAAGTCGGTTTTAACCAAAAGAATTTAAAAACCGCCTATTCACCCCCCTCTAGTCGGCCTCTTCGATCTTACAATGGATCACCACTAGAGTTTATCATTTGCTATTTTCGCTGTTGTAAGACTTAAGGTCTTTTGACCACTTTTGTAATAACTGGTCATAAGGCTGATACTCAGTTGTTTATTAATGTTATTTCGTGATTCGAACTTTTTATCGACGTTGTTTCTACTGTGTGCACCAGCAACTGATCTGGGACTGGTGCAGAAATACACAGATGGTTTGAATTCAGAAATCCGGTCTCGACATTGACCTAGCTTCTGCTTTCTTTCTTTCTCCCCACGGCCCAGTCTTGCGGCCCACGCCGTTGCCCTCTCTTTCCTCCCCTTACCTCATGGCCCAGCCGGTCGACCCAGCGCCCTTCGCTTTATCTCTCGCACGTGCTCATTGACAAGCGGGCCATGGCCCCACCTTTCAGGCCGAACAAGAGAGCATTGTTTCTCTTCCTCGTGCTAGCTCTCACTCGCTCCCCCGTTGCACTGTTGTCGGTGTTTTAGAACCGAACTTACGTAAAGATTATTTGATTCGGGGGTTCCCCTAGGCTCAAACCACGCAGAGAGAGGCGACACAGGGATTTTTATACAGGTTTGGGCCTTCTCCCAGGGAGAATAACAACCCTACTCCTGTGTGTATGTATTGAGTATGCTGGATTACAAGATCAAGAGAAAGACTAGAATGAAGTGTCTTGTGCTCCTGATCCCCCTCTCCTCCTTCTCTGATGATTCTGCCTTTTATAGCACTTAGAGTGTGCTACTATTCTTCCAGTCCAAAGGGCGCCTTAATGCTTCGGATTATGGAGCCGTTACTGGAGATTATTGTGAGAGTAGTAACGTTCCCACGTCGCGAGGCAGTTATCACCATGACAGGGAGTTAATTCGTGCCTTCATTCTAGAGAATAACAGTGTAGTTTACTGCCCATATCTTTAAATATGGTGCGGAAGATTCTCTGGTCGATTAGGCCCAGTACCGCGCTCACTGCCTGTGGCGTGGTAGCTAGATAAATTAAGAGTGTCTATTCTGGTTTCGGAGAAACCAAAATAGGAGCACTCGTAAGATATCTCTTGACATCCTCACAGGCAGCGTTTGCCTCTTCCAACCACTCGAAACCCTCGTGTTACCTTAGAAGTTTAAAGAAAGGTAGTCATTTTTCTCCCAGTCGTGCGATAAAACGACTTAAAGTCGCCATGCATCCTGTGAGTTTTTGGACTTCTTTCTTCATGGTTGGAGGGCGCATTTGCACGATAGCCTTTATCTTTTTGGATTTGCTTGATCCTCGTCATGAGACCAGAATCCAAGCAATTTTTCCGAAGAGACTCCAAACACACACTTCTCATGATTGAGTTTCAGACGGTGTTTTCTGAGGTTGTCAAATGTCTCCTGCAAGTCTAAAATATGATTAAGTCGCTTGATGCTTTTTATGACTAGATCGTCAACATAGGCTTCCAAATTTCGACCTAGTTGAGGTGAAAAAGTCGATTGCATCAAGCGTTGAAAAGAAGCGCCAGTATTTTTTAGACCAAATGGCATTTTGACATAACAAAACGTTCCAAATGGAATAATAAATGCGGTCTTTTCTTTATCTTCTAGACGCATATTAATCTGATGGTAGTCAAAATATGCATCTAGAAAACTTAATGTTTCACAACCATCAGTAGAATCAACCAACTATTCGATATGAGGTAAGGGAAAATCATCTTTTAGACAAGCTTTATTAAGATCAATGAAGTCTACACATATTCTCCACTTGCCGTTAGACTTCCTAACTATAACAGGGTTGGCCAACCACTTTGGGTGGTCGACTTCTCTTGTAAAACTTACTTTAAGTAGCTTGTCCAATTCTGACATTATAGCATCTCGTCGATCAGGGGTAAATCTCCGTAATTTTTGTTTTACGGGTACTTTGTCAGGCCGTAGAGCTAGCCTGTGCTCGATCACTTCCCTGGGGACTCCGGGCATTTTGGATGCTTGCCACGCGAAGACATCTGCGTTTGCCCGGAGGAAAATGATGAGGGCGTCTTCCTATTTGGGGTTGGAAGTATTCCTGATGTGAACAGTCTTCGAGGGCTCCTCTAGATTCAGAGGAACCTCCTTGACCTGGTCGTTCGGCTTAGGTACAGCTTTAGGCTTCGACTGCTTGGTCGAAGGCTGCCCTTTATTTTCTTCTCGAGCTGGTATCTGGCTGACCATTTCGAGGGACCGACGGTCACACGTGTGCGCCATCTTTTTGTTACAATGAATTATGATCACTCCTTTGGGACTTGGCATCTTAAGACATTGATACCCATAATGAGTAGCGATTAAGAATTTTGCCAAAGTTGGTCGTCCGAGTATGGCATTATATGCCGTATCAAAATCAACCACATCAAAGGAGATCTTCTCTGTCCTGAAATTACTTGGAGAACCAAATGTTAAAGGAAGAGAAACTTGGCCAATAGGTTTGGCCGAAGACTCCGGTACAATATCATGAAAAGTGTATCGTACCGATCTTGCCTTGGTCCTGGGTACTTGCATCTCGTCCAGGGTACTCGTAAACAAAATATTTAACAATCTTCCACCATCAATTAACACTCGATTTACTCGACAATTATTGATGGTGGGCTTGACCACGATCGGAAAGTAACCTAGTCGAGTGGAAGGAATCGGGCAGTCACCCTTCTCGAAGGAGATGGTGACTTCCGATCACTTCGGCAGTTTATTGGCAAGAGGAGGGTCAATGGAGTTTACCTCGCGTTCGACTGCCTTAAGTTGTCGTCTTGACTCGTATGCCAACGATCCCCCATAGATATGCTCAATGGTGTGTTCGGGATCTTAGAAAGGCATCTCTTCGTTGTCGTCAGACTACGTACGACCACTAGCTTGCCCTACCTCTTCGAGGGTAGGAAGTGGTCCCTTACCGTTGTAGTAGTCCTCGAGTTTTCGTTGGAAAACTGGGCAGTTGCGAAGGTCATGGCCTTCCTTTTTATGGAAAGGACACCACCTAGGCTTGTCGTTCTTTCGCTCGGGGCGCTTACCTTTGCCTCGATTCGAGTATGGCTTGGAACCTTGAGGATTTTTATCGCTTACGGCCAAGACCTCCTTGGAATTGTTGGCTTGAAGCTTTTGACTCTTTGCCTTGTTCTTGGATTTCTTGGCCTTCTTATCTTTCTTCTTATCACTTTTGCCCACCTCTTGAGGAACTTTATCTTCTCGATCGATGATGTTGTTCCACTCAACCGCTTCAGCAGTGGTAGCATATCGATCGGCCATGTCGAAGAGTTCGGTGATAGTGGCAGGAGGATTTAAAATGATATCCTCCGTGATCCTTCTACTATGGACTCCCTGCTTGAAAGCTCTGATGACATAAGAATCAAAAACCTTAGGAATGGAATTTCGAACGTGACTGAAGTGTCGAATGAACTGGCGTAGAGTCTCATGGTCGTTCTGTCTCATCCTATTCATATCGTCCTCCTTCCCAGGGCGATGATAAGTGCCTTGAAAATTCACCAGTAGGAGGTTACAAAGGTGTTGCCATGAATAAGTCGACTCGAGTGGCTGATTTAACAACCACGATCGAGCAGATCCTTCGAGCACAGTAGGAAGGTAATTTGCCATTACATGCTCTTCTCCTCCTGTAGCTCGAACATCGGTTGTGTAGATCTGAAGAAATTCGATGGGGTTTTGAGATCCATCAAACTTCTCCATGTTCACTGGTCGAAACCGAGGCGGCCAGCGAACTGCTCAGAGGTCAGGTGAGAAAGCCCGACATCCGTAATGACTTCTTGATGCCTTCTTTACAGAAAAGAAGGATTGACGTCACTAGGTGATCGCATACGACGATACCCGGCCATAGGTGGACCCGACCTGTGGTGGAACTCAACCATACAAGGGAAATACTCCTCGTATTTCATCTGCTGTTGCAGATTTCTAGGTTAGAGTGGTGAATGATCACCTCTCCTGGGAACCCGCTGGTCTTCAGGCGTTCGAGGAACTCTCCTTCGGCTGGGGCGAAGATCAGAAGAACGTCATGATCGATCGTCACGACGATCTCGATGCGGCAAGTTTTTCGAACGACTAGAAGCAGATGAGGTCGTACCGCCACGACTTCTAGGTTGAGGTCGGCGATGGTGCTCAAGCTTAGCCACCGTGCTTCGAAGCCTTTGCACGGTCTCTTCAGCAAAGAGGTCGTAGCCAGGTGTTCGAGCAAGTTCTCAAGATGGGTTCTTGAGAAGGTCGTTGATGCACTAAAGTTCTTGAGCTTCCTCCGACTGATAGTGAATGCGCTCAGATGGATTTTTCCGAGCTGCAATTTTTCTCTGTCGGGTTGCCTCAGGAACGTCCATACCTGAGTCTCGAGTTTGCCTCAGTGGAGCACGAGTATTTCTAGAATCTCATCAGAGTGTTGACTCTGTTCATCGTCGGAGGTGTCCTCGTCATTGCCACGAGAGGTCACATCGTGTGATCGTTGGGGGAGCATCCTCAGTTCTCTCTCTAAGAGAGCGATCGTCATCTGAGGGAAGAACGAAGACCTCCCGTTGATGATCTCCACTTGCGCTTAGAGGCCTCCTCGCTTGAGGAATAGTCGAGAGACACCATCTGGCGACTTGGAGCAAACCCCTCTAGGAAGGGGAATTCTGGGTTATAACCGTCTCTGTCCGCAAGTGAGCCCTGCGATGGGATGGTTGAACCCACAGGAAAAGCATGTTCAACCCCCTTCTTTGTGGGGCTAACTTGAGAGAGACGATCACCAAGTGCTGATGAAGTTCCAGAATGATTGCCTCTAGGATTTGTCGTGCCATGTTGGATTGTCTCAAACGGACTTGAACACTTGAAGAGGGAACCCTCGTCATGCTCTGAGTCTGTCCTGGTGCAGTCCTGATTGTGGTCGGATTGACCCTTGCCCTTTGAGGAAGCTAGTTCCTCATCCGGACGTAATGTTGCGGGGGATGAGGATCCCTCCTCAACTCCATCGGCGATATGATCTCCTGGAGAATGATCTCCGAAGGCGACATCACCATCGGATGATGTAATACTCGGCTCGTAGTCAAAACCAACATCCATGTCGATATCTGCGTAATCGGCCAAGTCAAACCAGTTCTCATCGTTCCACTCTCCTGCCATGAGAGCATTAGAGTTGGAAAAGAGCAAAGAAAGCTGGTGACTCAAAGATCCCTACGGCTGGTGTCAACTATCGGTGTTTTAGAACCGAACTTACGTAAAGATTGTTTGATTCGGGGGTTCCCCTAGGCTCAAACTGCGCAGAGAGAGGCGACACGGGGATTTTTATACAGGTTCGGGCCTTCTCCCAAGGAGAATAACAACCCTACTCCTGTGTGTATGTATTGAGTATGCTGGATTACAAGATCAAGAGAAAGACTAGAATGAAGCGTCTTGTGCTCCTGACCCCCCTCTCCTCCTTCTCTGATGATTCTGCCTTTTATAGTACTCAGAGTGTGTTGCTGTTCTTACAGTCCAAAGGGAGTCTTAATGCTTCGGATTATGGAGCCGTTACTGGAGATTATTGTGAGAGTAGTAACATTCCCACGTCGCGAGGTAGTTATCATCATGACAGGGAGTTAATTCATGCCTTTATTCCAAAGAATAACATCATAGTTTACCACCCATATCTTTAAATATGGTGCGAAAGATTCCCTAGTCGATTAGGCCCACATGTCTGTAAGCCACATCGACTAGAGACTGGTCGTAGAAGAGCTTACGACCAGGTGGTGGTCGTAGAATAGCTTACGACCATATACTGATCGTAGGAGAGCTTACGATCAAGGCATAGTCATAGGGAGACTTACGACTATGGGGTAGTCGTAGAAGGACTTACGACTATGGGGTGGTCGTAGAAGAACTTATGACCTCCAGCTTCTCCCTTATGGATATTAAGGGGTATACTCAAGAACCATATGACGTCATTATTATCCATAATATGAATTATAGATAAATAATTAAATGAGGATTATTATATCATCGTCAACTGTACACACGCGCGCCTTGCGAGCCAGACGACACGTCAGCCCTCCACCTTGAGCCTCTCCCCCTCCCTCACTTCACCACGACCTTGTCACATCCATGCACCAGAGCCAATTGCTGCCATTCCACTCGGGTGCCTACGCCATGCCGAGCTCACCCTCATCCATTCCGGCTCCTCCCTCTATAAAAACCACAGCCGAGCGCGTCATCTTTACCATTGCATCCTCCTATGCCTTTTCCCCATCTTTGTCCCTCTTCTCCGCCGGGTGGGGAAGGATTCGGCCGCGTGAGCCATCTTCCTCAACTCTGGCCGCCGGCGTTTGCCCGCCGATTTCCACCGCTGGCGTGAGCTTTCGCCTCCGTTGTCTTGCACATCGTGGGCGTTTCAACCTCCTCTCCCTAATGCACGCCTTCTTCTTCCTTGTCGCGCACCAGAGCCACCGGAATGTGTCTTCATCTCCGTCGCCGATCCGGAGCACGCAAACCTCGTCGTCGCATTTGATCTCCTTCCTCGCTTGGTTTCCAGGTGAGCCCATTTGTTCCTTTGTGTTCCAGTATATTTCAAACATGGTAGCCTAGTCAATGTCATGCCTAGATGATCGTAGCACCTCGCTGCACCATCGTGGAGAGCTCCGCACACCGCTTCATCTTGAGCACCGAGAGCACGTCTAGCTTTGTTGTAGCCTATAGATGTTAATTCGACCTTCAATCAGTAGTCTCTAGCCTCGTTCGGCAGTTGCCCGTGTACAAAGTAGCACCACCACCTTAGGCCGTCTCCCACCGCGCAGTCGCCGCCTTCATGGTCGCCTTGGTCCCTGTAACCCATTTTGGGGTCGGGTAGTCACCAGAGCCTTCTCCACCAGCGTCGAGCTCACCTTGAGCTGCCCATGGCTGCCCTGCTCCATTTCTCTGTCCTGGACGAAGAATAAGGTGTTATAGACATTGACACGTGGACCCCACCCAATAATTAGTTAATGTTTAATTAGTAGGTAATGTCAGTATGACATGAGGGCTCGAGGTAGTTAGAAAATCTAATTAAGACATAGTTTAGTGCCTTAAGTGTATGACATACGAGACCCACCACTTAAAATTCTATGTATAGACTTGGTTCATAGACTGTAGCCGTTGACGTGTGGGCCCCTGGCCCTATGAACCGTCTGGTGGATTGAGTCCATGTGGACCACGGTCCCACCTGTCAACCGTAGAGGTTTTTTCTTAAGAAAAATAATTAGTAAAGGAAATAAAGACATAGCTGGGCCTCACCTGTCAGCCACATATGACTTTTCTAAATAAAATAACTGAGAAAATAATAATTTTTGAAGTTCATTTTAATTTATTTGACTTTGTGTTGAATTTCGTTATGTTTGCGATTATAGACTTTGATGCTTCATATGCCGTCATCACAGTTGATCAAGACCAAGTGATATCCACTGTTGAGCAAGGCAAGTCCTTATAATTGATCATGTTGAACGTACTTTTTAAACACAAATTACTTTGGTTCAAAGTATAACTTGCATGCTTATTATTATTTTTGAAATTCTATGTTAAATATTGATGCATAGTTGCTCCATATGCCGTTACTTCCTATTCCCCTCCTTGATTGTTGATATGATGACTACGTTTTGATCGTAGGCTAATTATCATAATAAGATTGCCCTTGGTTAATTAAACTTGGGTGATGGTCATGCCTAGAGATGCTTAGTGGTTAATTGAATATGACACAAACAATGCTATAACAACAGTTGAGACATAATATAATTCGTAGTATGGTAACAAGGGTTACCACTGGGATCACGGAAAATGTCTTATGAAAAGGAGGAGAGTGGAGACTTGGGCGAGTAGATGATATGAGACCAGTGCAAGGGCTGCACGAGAGTTGGGTTTTTGTACTGTCTCGCCTAAGTCGATTAAGGACCAAATCATGTGCCGCATTTCTAAACTAATAATTGTGCAACCACACGTTAAGTATGGGCGTGGCCTAGCCAAGCACTTTGCTTAGTTTTGGCATTACTCCCGTGCATAGTAGTAGGTTGGATTTCTATCGTTGAAAAGGGATGCAAATGTCCTTCGCAACGGTGGGTCCCTCAATGAAAATGTAGTCAGATGATTGGAGCATTCTGGGTGTGCTCCGTAACGGTCATTGTCCTAGTGTTGAGGGTTTCACCCATCGGGCATGAGAAGTGTCGGGATTAGGTATAAGAAAAGCCTTGTTATGGTCATCTTAGTCACATGCCTCAGGAAGCATGTCATTGGCCGACACCATGAGTTAGTCATATCTTGTGGGTAAAGTTGTACAACATTTGCAGAGTATATAATCTATACAAATAGTCGTGCCTTTGGTTATGGACATTGTGAAGAAGACCACACTTGGTTAGTTTTAATAAAATGTGGGATGAGGACATGTTAATGTAAAAATGGTTGAATCGATGATCTGTAGATAGGTGGATGGAACCTCATGAGTAGTAATAGGTGGATGAAACCTTGCTTACAAATGACACTTTGGTTTTAGTTGAAATGACTGGGTCACAGGCTTGGAAAATAATTACGGTATTTGAGCTAAACTTGCTTTGTGCTAAAATAACCATAAAACCCCTCCTTTGACAAGCCTAGCATATATATATAGTTGTATTCGGTGTAAGGGCTTGATGAGTACATTTGTACTCATTGTTGCTCAAATATGTGGATTTAGACTGCGAGACTGGAGACCCGGTATATAGATATCTTTATTTGTACGGCTTTGGAAACGAAGACGACGACGATAACTAGGTCATAGGCCTATGGCAGATCATGGAGGCTCTTTTATGTAAGTGTATGCATAGACGTAATATTCGTCGATGTTGTACTATATGAACTAGCTACCGATCATATAACTATTTAATATACACAAAGAGTCTGCATGCAAATCCGGATCCAAAACACTGGCCGGCTAGCTTTGCCACCATCAAACCATTGGTGCCTAGCCAAGTCAGTAATGATTTATGATCCATGATCCCAAGTAAGGAAAACCGAGCACAAATCTCAGCCATCGACAAATCCCCTGCGACGCTGCAGCTGGTTGTGCCCACCCCCACCCCACACACACACAAAACTTTGTTCCCTTCCTTCACCATGTGACACGCTTGAGAACACCGGGCAAGTACGCAGACATGGGGAAATTATGTGCACATGGCCGTACGGCACGTCCTGTTACAGTAGTGTGACCAGCAGTACGTGATGGCATGTCAGCTACTACGTACAAACAGCATGATCCTGCACGCTTAGGGCAACCCTGTGGTGTTTAGTGGTCGAGCATCCGAAACTCTGAGTTGTTAGCATCCCTAAATCCCTCTAGCTTTTGTGCCAAGATTGTTCGTTCGTCAGGGTACGTGTTTGTTCTCACTTGAATCGCCCGTGCTGCCGTGCGGAACGGCGAGTACGTACGTGCGTGCCCGACATGTAGATCTTTGACAATCTTACGGCATCGTAGGGGCTGGACCACGAGCGAGGAGATGACACTAGGCAGGGCAGGGCATGCACATCCTCTCTTTTATGGCGATATCCTAACAAAGTGTCCATCAGTCTATCATGCTGACTAGGTCAGCAGTGTGGATCTCTTCCCCCATCCAGCTCATCCCCGTCCATCGTGAAATTCTCGGCTATGACCCCGTTAGAAACGTAAGAATTTCGTAAAAGATCGAATCTACTAGGAAACCAGCTCTAGGTTTACAGAGGTGGAGTTGGGTCTCGGACCGTCTGGGCAATAGCTCGAGGCCCATGGTTTAAATATCACGTGAATCAACAGCTCCACGGCTATTCTGCAGTGTGAGATAACACACAAGTTCAAGCTCCACGGCTGGACGGCCAGAGCCCTGATTATGGGCCAGCTAAGCCACTAGAAAAGGGGGTGTTTGCTTCCGGTCCTGAGCAACTTTTGCCTAGCCAAGACAGGTCTCGAGTCTTCCACGAGTGCTTGATGTCGCCACGAGCCGCTTTGGCTCAGCGCAGAATTGACGCCTGGGAGCCAGCCTCCTGCGACTCCATTTATCTTGTCCATTCATTTAATCCAACGGTCTATTTTTCATTCACCTATTTTAGGCACAAGCTACCAACCAAACAACTTATCTTCAGATTTGCTTAGCCAGACAAAAATTATCTACTTTTCAGACTACCTCTAGATACCACTTTTTTCCAGATATAGAATTCAGAGTACCAACCAAACAAACCCTAAATACATGACATGGCATGAGCGCGGCGACTGTTGCTATCTCCGTACCCATGGGGGCACCACCACCCACGAGACGCAGAGGCCTGGTCTCTACTATCTCCATCAGCTCCATGCACAAACACGTGACAGTTGACACACACACACCCCACAGGCCACTGGGCCACAATGCGTGTAGCGTATACGCTTGCCAGTCAGTACTAGTCCGTTTTCATAGGATCCATTTGGTCATCGCCCAATGCCAATGGGCAGCGTCTGGCCCTGCTCCAGCCTCCCCACTCATCTCCTCAGCTATTCTTTTCTTCCCCTCACTAGATCTGCAGCCATCAGTTGCAAGAAGAATTACAGTGGACAGATTCTCGACGTTTGGCCTCTACACGCATGTTTAGAACGCAAGAATTTCACGAGAAAACCGTTCAATTCCTGTAGGAAATAGGAAAAATTCGTAGTTCTTATCGTAATATATTTGTAAATGTACAGTATAGAACAGTACCTGAAAATAACATTATCGCTCAAAAATCAAAATGTTTTTAGAGCAAAAAATATATTTGACCGCAATTGTCCTACGGCACCGGCGGTGACCGGAGGAAAAAATTTCTACGTGTCACCGAGCTTCATATGATTTGTTCTCCATGACCGGAGCGAGGAGAGATAGATACTTGAGCTGTTGAACATGCACAGTCTCCAGGCCTCCGCCTACAGCCACAGCCACAGCCACATTTAGTGCAGAGTGCAATGGAATCACGAGAATTCGATGGTACATCGTCAGATTGGCATATGGCTGCAGAGTCAAGTCACTGCACTGCACTGCACGCAGTTACTCCCATGTTTTGTTTCACCCGCAATGGGGAATCGTCAACATACCCTTATTACTACAGCGACGACCTCTCGACCGGATCAGTTCAATCGGAGGCCATTTGCAGCAACCTCCTCTAACCTACAGGGCTGTGGCTCGTGAGTAGCTGCTAAGGAGCTATCGGGCTACAGGGCATGAGAGAGAGAGAGAGAAGACAGAGGAATGGACCGATTGTATCTGCTTTGAGTCTCGAGCCGTGATGCCCAACCCCATGGAAACGGACCCTACGCGTTGAGCCAAAAAAATTACAGAGGATCTACGTGACTAGCTTCGTGACTAGCTTTAGCGAACTGCCTTCAATTCAAAATGAATAGTTAAGATCAAACGGTACAGCACCGAAGAAAACAGCCCAGTCACTATAGTGAATATGTACAGCTCCTATAGTGTCTTTGCTGCTGCGTTACTGCAGAGTATTGTTTCCGGATCCCCCATGGGCCATGCTGCACATGAGAAGCACTTCTCTTCTTCCTACCTCTGAATTTCAGCCACACGCCTCCGGTCTCAAAAACGGCCGAAAAATCCTTCTATACTTAATTCAGAGGAAAACAGCAAAAACTTAGATACAGTTAGAGCTCAATTCAGACCAGCTCTTGTTATGAAATAGCATATCCTAACATTCTTTCCTTTTCTTATCTTAGCTCTGCTTAACCCTCAAAATGGTTCAAGACCAGGGATGGAAGGAAAAAACACCAGGTTTCTACTAAGTTCGTTATAAGCAGCAAAAGAGAGCTTGAACCCCACCTTTGTTCATTAGCTGGAGTTTGATAAACCTCAAAACTAATGTTCACCAACAAGTCAACAACACAAGCAACATTAACCAGAGATGATCGATCCTCTTCTGTCCACAAAGATAACAGAAGACAACACAAAGTAGAAACGAGCTATATCAAAACTAACAATATAATACAATCTGTACAAAAAGAAAAGCCAAATGTGAGAGAGTACAAAGCAAAATCCTAGATTTTAGCTCACATAAGATAATGTCCACGAAGAGAGCTAGAGACAAAAATCCAGAGTTTACTTTTTAATTACCATAGAAAAGTTAGAGGCCAAAAAGAGAAGTTCTACCCAAAAAAAGCTTTGTCCTTTCCTGAAGCTGCCAATTTCACCCTCAAGGGCTGTTCTTGCAAGTCGCAACACCTTCAAAACTAGGGGATATATCATGTCCCTCTTATTTTCCCACTTTTGAGCTCATGGTTTTGACCTTTTCACATCACAGAGCAAGCATTCGGATTCTCGTCGCTGAAGATCTGCGGTGCGTATGGGTAGGCGTAACCAGGAACACCATATCCACCAGGGTAGTTGAATCTTGGGTAATGCATACACATGTTAGCAGCAGCAATGGCTGTGAGATCTTTCTCTTTGTCCTTCTCTTCACCATCAGCGGCATTGCTATCATCCTTCTCTTTCTCCTTTTCTTTCTCATCCCCACCAGCATTGCCACCGTCCTTCTTTTCCTCCTTGCTCTCATCCTTCTTTTCCTCACCACCTGCAGCTGCCTTGTCGTCCTTGGCATTGCCATCGCCGGCATTCTCAGGTGGCGCAACCGGCTCAGACTTGACAATGGCAGCATGCTTACCAGTGCGCTTATGCACATAGTCAGCGAGCTTGGCCTCTTCAAACACGCCCTTCACTGTGACTTGTGAAGCCTTCAGGTCTGGCTCTGCTGATTGCACTCCTGCAGAAAATCAAATGTTCAGGGGATTACTTGACATTGATCCCTACAATCTGAACAACCACTAATTAACCATACACAACAAAATTTGCATTGTTCTGATCTAAATTTGGGATTTTAAAAAGCAATCCAGGGCACTTCATGTTGCAAGTCTTTCGTAACAATGCATATTTACTCTTAATTCATGTCAATGTTACTCTCACATGGGCACAAGGCAGGAAAAAGGAGTGAATCTTGTATCAGGCATAGTTGCAACTTTTGCAAGAATAGTAACTAGAAAAAATTATCAGATTTTAACAGATTATTGTCTTTGATCAACACAATCATGACAGTGTAACCCACCTTGCTAAAATACAAAACATTATCCATCAGAAACAAAACTTTAGTGAACTAAAAGAAAGCTATACTTTTGTGCTGCATATGAAAAGGGAGATGTGGCAACAAATTATGTACCTTTCATCTTGAGGATTCTCTTCTTGATCACTTGCACACAGGCCTCGCAATGCATATGCACCTTCAGCACCACGGCAATCACCGTGGGCTTCCAAACAGAACAAAACATCAAGATCTCAGTCTCCAAATCACACAAACGACAATAATCGTACACAATGCAAGCGAATTGATGGAAGCTAGTCCAAGTTGCTAATAATAATGTCAATGCCAGTAAGAAGAATAATTCACCTCCTTCTGCTCTTCAGGTTTTGGCGGTTCAGGTTCTTCCTTTTTCTCCTCTTCCTTCTTATCCTCCTTTGGCGGTGGCATTGGTGACAGAAGCTCAACCTTGCGCCCTGTCTTCTTCTGCACACGCTCCACCACCTTCATTGGGTCAGCAGCAGCCTTCTTCCCCTTCACCACCACCTTGTGTGCTTTTGAGTCCGCGCTAACATCTTCCACTCCTGCATTCCATCATACTACTTTTCAGATTTGGTAGATCCATTGATGAATCCTACTACATTTCAGACTTGGTGGCTCCATTGATGAACTACAACATTTTGAATCAGAACACCAATAATGGAAAAGGAACACGCATTTTTTTGGAACAACTGCACAAAGGAACTGTATAAATAACTGAGTCTTGTGGGCACACTTGTTGGAGATACATTTATGAGCTTTCGATTTATGAGTTAGACAACAGAATTTGAAATTTTGGTGAGATTTAGATGTGTTAAGCATCTCTGCATAATCCAACATTTTATAGGGAATCTAGACCTTTTTTAAAGATATATTGCAGAGAGAGACATACACTAGAGGTTGTGATTCTCCATGAGATTATCTGGATCTGTAGTTGTCCCCCGGTCATTAACATAGAGATGCACGTGTGACTCTTGAAAAGAAGGGTCGAATTAAGTGAATCTGAATACTAGTACCCCAAGCTTTGCTTACCTGACCTCTTCAAATGCCACCGTGACTCACAATAACTGTTTTTCAAAACCCACATTCTAAGTTTTCCCCTTAAAATTTGCTTGGATTCCACACATTGAATTCACTAGAAACGAAAGCTTCTGTGTATAACTTAGAAAAAAAGGAAAAAAATGATAAACTGCTCCAAAGAAAAAAAACATCTTTTTTAGAAATAATTAAAATAGCTTTTCAATTCAAACTCAAAGCCTTCTAAAGGAGGCACCTAACAGTCAGCTTTCTAAAGGAGGCACCTAACAGTCTAACACATATTCCATAAAAATAAAAAGTTCAAAAAATAATTTATAAGTTTGCCTTTCCGAAAAGTACCCGAAGAAATTACTTCAAAAAGGAGAACAAATCCGTTTCTTCTTCCTTTTTATATCCATAAAAACACGAGCTAAAGTGCAATGCCCTAAGAGACCCAGAAAAAACATGCTACCAAAAACACAACAACATAAGAATGAAAGAAAGAAAAGGGAAAGAAAACATCCCTCTCCATTACCATCAAACCCCCTGAGGATCTTCTTGACCTTGCGCGCGCACCCCTCGCAGTGCATGTACACCCGCATGACCACCTCCTCCGGCGGCGGCGGCGGCGGCGGTGCATCCTCCTTCTTCTCCTCCCCTCCCACTGCCCCCTCCTCCTTCTTCTCCTCAGCCTCCTTGCCCTTCTCGGCCGTCTCCTCCTTCACCTTCTCCTCCTGCACACACACAGACGCACGCACACAAGAAAAGCACATCAAGATACCACCTTTCTTGGCCAGGGAACCGAACATTACCAAGAACGGCGACGAGACGAACCGCCATTACCTCAACCATGGCTCGCTCCCTCTCTGCTCCTCTTCCTCTGCTTCGCTCGCTCTGCTCTTCTCTCACCCACCACTCAGTCACGCCTCTGGTGGCTCTGGTTCTTGCGCCCCTTGGAGTGGCTGTAGGTAACTTTCGTTTGGCTGTAACTGTAGCCTGTAAGTAATACTAGCGCGGGGCGCAAGGGCTAGCGTAGCGGGAGGCGAGAGCCGAGAGGAGAGGACGGTGCGGGTCAGGTGGTCCGGTCCGCACAGAAAATGCCTTGGAACTACTCACTCTTGTCCCCATCTCATCTTCTATTTTTTTTATGTGGATTTGGATTGCCCCTTCTTTACTTTTCGCTGCAGCCGGAATTGGAAATGGCCGAGAGAAAGAGAGGATATTGAAAAAAAAACGTCCATATTTAGTACCTCTATGTTTAAGTTGGTTCGATTTGGACCTTGTACTGCAAAATCGGATATTCTATCCCTTTGCTTATAGGCAACATAACTAGTGCGTAAGACCCGATCTATAAACATATGGGCAAACTCGCTAGCGTCCATCCGATCCGAAATCGGCAGCTGAAATTGCACACATGAGCTCCTGCATCCCACTTACGCCCTTTTGCGATTTGGCCCCCGCATACTCAAGCGTCACTTTGCAAAAACCTCATCGGCACATTCGTCCTCCCTAGCCCGACGCCACCCTTTGCGCCTCCTCCCATCGATCCCCTTCTCCTAGCCGCCCCTGCCTGCATCCTCTTCGGCGCGCCGCGCTGACCCACCGTCGACCTCGTGCCTCCTTCCCTTTGCATCGCCGTCCATCTAGCGCCGCCGTTCCCATCTGGTCGCGCCACCTCCTCTCGACCGCCCCCGACGGCGACTAGGGTTAGGGTGGGGGCGTCGTACCACCTCTCATTGACGCCCCTGCCCGTCAATGATTCGTTGCCACTCCCCAGTGCCGCACCACCGACTCGTCGCTTCGGTTGACCCCTGCTGCCATAACCTCGTTGTCACCATCGACTCACCTAGGGTTGAGTGGATGGTGACTTCATGTGCACGGGCAGCACCAAGCCCGCCTCCCCCTCCATCGTAACCTCTCCCTCCATTGGTGGCGCCGCCCCTGACACCCGTCCCAGATAGGAGGTAGCTAGGGTTTGTGGCGGCGACGACCATGTACGAGGTGGGCTTGGCGTCGACCACCTAGAACTACAATCGAGCCAGCTGTTGCAAGGCACAACCACACAAGAAGAACTACGTGTTAGAGAAAATTTAGAGTCTTAAGAGCCAATATCTATGAACTATTGAATGCTTGAGCACAATCTATTATGTTGAATGTTAATTATTAGGTTCTTGTATCAACTAGTATTTCAGAAGCATGTGCCAGGTTCTTGTATCTGGTTGTTGTATGTGGTTAAGTTCTTGTGTAAAACCTTGGAATATTGAGGCAATGTTTTTGTGTTAAACACCAGGATCTTGTACATTCAGCTTACATGCTGATGAATTTTTTTTTATATCTCAAATGGATGAAAGTTCTACCATTCTATGTCTCTTTGTCATGTGAATAAAAGCTAGAGCTTTGTGTTGTATGACCTTTGTGAATTTTGGGTAGGAATTCAGCTTCATGAGAATGGCAATGTATGATTCATAAACAATATCAGATTCATGTCAATTTTGAGTGCATCAGCATTAAGCAAAAATGGCAGTACCTTGTTTTTTTACAGAATGCCGACACTTTATTGATCACAAAATCGTTACAAAGAGTCTTCTGGGTACACTTCGGTACACCATTACGAATAAAAGAGCTAACAGAGTGCTCATAAGATCTAGCTAGAGTATGTGCTGCTACATTCACCACCCAACTAACATGACGAAAAACAACCAAGGAAAAGCCCTCCACCACGAACTTGATGTCAGAGATAACCGCACCAACAAATGACTGATCCCGCATCAACGAATTCAACCGTTGCACCATAGGCAAGCAGTCAGAAGCAAGGATGTCATTTTGATATTCTTCATCACGGGTGAGGGTTGTTGCACGGCGAAACGCCAATGCTTCTGCTAACTCTAGCATAGTGATCCCTTCAAGGCGCTCGCTGCAGGTAGCCAAGCATTCACTAATGTGGTTTCAGACTACCACGCCAACCCCCATCCGACGAGAAGAAGCAAAAAGTGTTGCATCGATATTAAAAAAGACCGTACCTGCTGGCGGTGGAGTCCATTTAGGGACTGAATGCAAGGACTCACGCCTATGACCTAGATCCGGATTGAAGATATGCAACACTATCAACTCAACATAAGCTTTAACTTTCTCAGCCACCATTCGAGGATGTAACAAACATTCATCGTTTTGTGCACCATTACGGGCCTCCCAAATATGCCACATAGTAACAGCAAGAATCGTTGCCTCCCGATCCGAGGAACGTCCCAGGAAATCGAACAACCACTGCTTAGCACAAGTCAACGTCTTGCGGTAGAGATGGAAGCTATACTCCAATTTCACTTCATGCCAAACTTCACGGGCAAACTGGCAGAACAGGAAGGAATGTTCGATACGCTCCTCCCTACCATAGAAGACACATGTATCATTCGCTTGAATATGCCTCTTTTTCAGCTGGAAACTACACGGGAGGCAACCATGTGCGAAACGCCACAGCAGAATTTTCATCTTGTTCGGTGCCTTTAAAGCCCAGAGTGACTTCCAATGTTTTTCATCCGCGTTGTACATTGAGGATAGGCCACGCCCAGAGCTGCTTTGAGAGGAATAAAAACCCTTTGACTGGGCCAAAAAATATGCAGAACGTACCGTGTGAGACCCATGTCTTGTATGAGGCCATGAAGCAAAATACTCACCGCCTTGCAAACTGATGGGCACCCGGATAATCTAATCAGCAACCTCCTCAGGGAAGATAGAACGAACCAAGTCAACATCCCAAGAACCATGCTTCTCATGTATAAAAAAAATCAATTGTTTGATCCACCGATAGGGGCACCAGCATCTGAACCAGATTGGGTGCTGTAACACCCCAGCCAAACAAAGGCCTGGAATGCTACTAAACTAAATAAATTAAACAAAGTTAAACTAAAACACCTTACAAAATTTCGGCAGAACCTTCTTTGTATAGTTATCTATACTGGAGGTTCCAACAAACAGTTATAACATAAACAGGTAATCCAACTTACAATATGATCAAGACATATTCAAAACTGGCTATTCGTTACTATAACATCCATAGCAACTCAACAACTACGATATAGATCATGAGCATAAAAAAACATTTATCCATTTATTACAGTTTACTCTAAGCAAGCAATAATCATAAAGGGTACTCTAAATAGTTCATTCAACTACTAATTAATTTTTCTTTTCATTCCATTGAGGCATATCATGCGATAGTGCAACAAGACTAATCATTCTTTTCCCCCATGCATGCCGATCTCGTAAAGGTACCTAAAACACAACAAACAACAAGAGGTGAGTCCAAAGACTCAGCAAATATAATAAATGGCATCAACAACATACCATCATTTAATTCATCAACTACACTCCACAAAATCACATATCAATCACCTTACACACACATGCTATGCAATATGCTCAAAATGATCATTTTCCTTCACTTTCCTTTTTGCATTTTACCGGTAATGCAAAGTGTGCATCCGTCGATGCACATTCCATGCTCGTGCTATCCGGCACAGGGACCATTGCCCATACTCCGCAAGTATGGGGATTAAAGCCCATGCTTTACAAGCATGGGGACCTTTAGCCCGCCATCAACATGACGGGGACTCAAGAGTTGCTTGGTCATCACATGACCAAGACTTCAATAAGCCAACATGATGCATATGTATAAATTCTCAAATTAATACAAACATGCATCCAAGAATAACATTGCATATGAATATTCTATTCATGCTACAAAAGCTCATAAACATCGACTTCACAACTATCAAACATCCATAATTAACACATAACACAAATCTCTAGCAACCATGAACATTACCAACTATGCCATCATCACAATTCATGAGCACACAAATTCTCATAATATATATCAAACATTGCCATTCAACCATATGTATTATAACCATCATTATACTTGCCTCAACCGTGCGAGAACGGTGGACGCCAAGAGGGCGCCGCCTCAGGATCACGCTCCCACCTGAACATAATGATAACCCAAACTAATACAAGCATACTGGACCAAAAGCATAAATAAGAACACAATTGAACTCACTAAACTCCCAAGCGTTTCCAATCTTCCAATTTCTACCGATCAATTTGGTGTTCACTGCGGACAGTCAACTTCTAAAATACATAACTTTCTGCTCAGGAGTCCAAATAATATGTTATAATACTTTCTGAAAAGATAATTAAATTACCTAAATAAACTTAGTTGGGGAGCCCTTATGATTCTGCCATTTACTACCCCTACCAAGCCAATCTACAGAACATCAATTATCACGTCAGGTTCTCTGGATAGTACACTAAAATTATCATAACTTTTGTTAAGAAAGTCCAATTCTTACGTTCTTTAGCTTTGTGGAAAGGTGAGGAAATTACCCATCTTTTTCGTTGTAACGAGATCCTCTGATTTCGTCTTTAACTAATAGATTAATTCAGATTTCTACAGACTGTCAGGATGTTGACAGATTAACAGGACAACGGCACTAAACAATTCATAACTTTCTAACCGTTAATCGGATCTGGGTGTTCTTGGCGGCCACAGAAAGCTAATGACATAACCCAACTATCTCTAAGAGGTTGGATCCCCAGATTCTATATCTAAAGACATGAAAACCATCATTCAATCTACTGGACAGAACACGATCTATTAACTGTTGATTACTCGATCTACCAAACGAAATCAATTGCAACTAATACACATCAACCAGCTAAGAACACGCGATGTTACCCTTGTAGAATCACAGGAAGACGATGAACTCTCCCCGCGAAGGTGATCTCCTCTCCTTTCTTCACTTGATCGGCAGCAGGGAGCACCGACGGCGAGGAAGGGAGGCACCACCATGGAGGAGAGGGGCATGCTACAGTAGTCATGCTACAGTGGCAGTGGCGGCACTGTAGCTACAGTGCAGCTAGGGTTTCCCCCTTCCTTTTATTGGTGGCCGGCCCCTCATGAGCCTCTTGGGCCAAGGCCCGAGGCCCAAGTTGCCGAAGAATTGCATAAACCCCCCTTTTTTATGTCTAATTTCTCTTTTGAACGCTTTCTTTCGTAGAATAAATCGGAGTATTACATTAAAACCCTCTCTTTCTCCTGTTCAATCGCTTTGCTAAAAGAAACATTCTCCCGATTTAATTATTCTCTCCCGATTTATTTATTCTCTCCCGATTTAATTTTTGGGGTATTACAGGTGCAATGCTGGGTATCCAATTATCATATAAGATTTTAATACTTTTGCCATTGCCGACTCCCCATTGCACACCCTTCCGCATCAATTCCTTCCCAAAGCAGATACTCCTCCAAGTATACGAAAATGATCTTAGACGAGGGGCATCCAAAAATCACAGCTAGAAAAGTAACGACCCTTCAACACCTTAGTGCAATGCGACCCCAGCTCCGTCATTAGCCGCCAGCCCTGACGACCTAGCATTGCTTGATTGAAGAGCACAAGATCACGAAAACCCAAGCCGCCTAAAGCTTTAGGTGTAGACAGCCGGTCCCATGAGCACCAATGCATTTTCTTCTTGGCGTTCTCAGCACCCCAACAATGATTAGCGATGGAGTTTTTCATTTTCTCACATGTCGAGACCGGTAGCTGGAAGCAGCTCATACCTTATTGTTATGCCCACTTGCTAGCTTGCAAAAATGGCAGTAGCTTTTAGGCATGCTTGAATGTGAAAATCAAATAGTAAACTACAAACACTTCTTATTTCTTCTCATATAAAACTTATTACTTTCATTCATACATAATTCTTAGATTCAATTGTACATCCTCGTACACTAACATCTCTGAATCAGAGTGAAATTTTACAATTCAAATATCATCCATGGTTGCAGGGGCTCAGGGAAGAGCTAGACACCTAGGCTATCGTCGCCCAATGCTCCAAATGTTTCATATATCAGGAACAAGTGTTATGCTGTTGTCATCACAATTCGTCAGAACAAGTTTTCATATATCAGACAACAACAACACCACCTAGCTGCAATTTATCATAGATTTCATTCATTACAATTCCCAACTATTTCATTACACTCTATCTGAAGTCTGAACAACTATATTGGCTCTTAACAACAAAAACACTCTCAAAACAAGAACAAAAACAAAAACAAGAACAAGTGTTCACACTGGCTGATATTGTGCTCAATGTATTCAGACACTCAATTGTCTATCTCCACCCAAAACACCTCATTTCACTTGAATTCACCTAATTTCACATACATACACAATGAATATAAATGAGAAAATAACAACATGCTCATTTTTTTGACAGAAAGATAGTGGATTGCCATTTATATTAATAAGATCAGGATGTAAAGGTCTATTTACAGAAACAGGGGCTGGACAAAACCCATCCATCCTTAGTCAAGTCAACATCAATATGCTACAAGCTACGAGCTACGAGCTACAACCAAACAGTCCATGCAATCTATACAATAAAAAAAATCAGACATTCATGAATCCTTCAGCTTCTCCTAATGCTTGTCCATCTGCACCTATGCAATCCATGCACTGATTTTTTTTAAAAAAATCACAATTTAGTCATAAATCTATAGCCAAAAAATTTAAAAAAAACACTAAAATTATTCTTTGAAATTTCTTCAAATCACAACTTTCACAAAAATGAGCACAACTATACACTCGGATTCATAAACTGATGAGGCGGAGTGGACGGCAGAAATGATGGAGGAGGCATGTCGTCGGAGGGGCAGGCGTTGACCGAGGACTGTGGTGCGGCTGTGCCACCCTGACCCTACCTGCGAAATTGGGAGGAGGCCGAAGAAACCCTAGGCCACACGCCTAGGCTTCGGTACGACTGCGTTGATGGAGGAGGCATCGATGGATTTCGCCGGAGTGGCGACGACGTGACACCCTCCCCTAACACTAGCTCATGCAAGGCGACGGGTTTGGGAGGAGGGGATCTATGGGAGTGTGCGGGAGGAAGGGATCTATTATTTGCATTTATCTTGGGGGTAGGTTGATTATTTGCCCCAGTTTGAATTTCTTGTTTGATATTTTGTCATTTCTGTAATTTTGATTTACATTTCACATTTCATCCCACGCGAAATGACTGTTATGCCGCTATGTCTTTTATGCCCTTCTTCTTCCTCTCCTCCTGGCCGCTTCCTCTCCTTCGCCATGGCAGCCACCCACTCCCTCCACCTCGCGGTCTCCAAGCCCATCACCGCCTCCACTCACTCCCTCTCACCACTGCCACCCACCTTCGCCTCCTCACTAGCCGCCCACTGTCCGCACTGCCTTGCGACCTCTTGTAGCTTTGACCGCCAGTTCTGCCCATGGAGAAGCCGAATCCGATGGGGAGGACACCAGATCTAGCATCGAGCTCGGCTTGCACCGGGGTGCGGCCCTCCTTTCTGCCAGCGCCAAGCCAACCTTTCCCATGGTGGTGTCCCCTGCCCTGTCCCTTTCCGCAGCCTAACTCCATCGCCACCAAGCCCAACCTCGCCCACCTCCGGACGGCAGCAGCCCTCCAGGACCCTACATTCTCACCTCTCTTCCACACCGCCGCCATCTTCGACTCCATCGTGGCCTCCACCGTCGTCGTCAACCACGACCACCCCACCCTATCTGCACTTCTCTCCATCTAGGACCCGGCCTACCACGCCTTCCACCTCCCCGTTGACCCCGCCACCTTATCCCTCGAGGACGTGCTCCTCCTCACCAGCCTGCCCCCTCTGGCGCCCCGTTGGACTAGCACCTGACCTCAGCCTGGTCGTGGGAGCATGGTGGCCTCACCTTGAGCTACGCCTCTTGCTTGTATTCTTTATCAGATTGGCACCGACCGACATCAACGTCTCCGGTGGGGACTTCATCAACATAGGCGTATGGTGGCCTCTTCGAGCTACGCCTCTTGCTTGGCGCCAGTGGCGAGGAGGGCCACGTGGCGGGTTTGCCATGGCCGGGGCAAAGCAAGGAAGAATAGATGAGAAGATGAGAAGAGGAAGAAGAAGGGGAAGAGGGTAGTTATGACATTTCGCGTGGGCTGAAATAGCAAATGTAAATCAAAATTGCAAAAAATGGCAAAATATCAAATAAGAAATTCAAACCCAGGCAAATAATAGAAGACGATTTAAACACGGGGCAAATGATCAAAAATCCGCTGGATCAGGTATGAGCAGAAGGACACGAGAAAACACGAGCTCTCATGAGTGGTAGATCGAGATAGGATTAGGAGAATATGCGTTATCTAGAAAGATTAACATACTTTTTCTCCAAAATGTTAAACGTCACTTATTTATAATGACCCTCGAAAAATAGTACCCCTCCATTGAGTTTTATAAGACGTAGTTTAACTTGGCATAGCTAATAAAGTTGAGTGTCAAACAAGGCGAAGAGCACTACATGGTCACATTCTCACTCTACTATTAGACTCCACTAGTAGGGTGCCAGTGCATTGCAACGGAACACAAACTTTGCCACGAGATAATATGAAGCATGTGTCATGACTGCTACTTACCTTGATATTGCAAGTGATTTATCTAGATTAGTCAGATGTGCATGTTCACAACACTTTTTGAGATTCTATAAAATTACAAATGTTGTGAGTTCAAATTAAATCACAAAAAGGTGGTGCTTCATTCATTCACAATATGAAACCATGCATCTACATGAACACATAATCTCCATTGTATCAACCAAAACACTCATAAAGATATAAACTTTTAGTTTTTCGACATTCCATGCAAAAAAAAAAAGCAGATTTTCATTGCATCCATTGAAGCTTTAGTTGCATATTACAAGCATCCCTTTGAAAAAAGCACCTTTATACCACTATGATGAATCAGGAATGCTTACAAAACCTTTATCATGAGTACACATATCCAAAGTGTTGTTTCCATGGAGTTAATAATATAGATTTATGAGCCAGACTTGCCATTCTGCAGAAGAGAAACAAAAACAAGTTGGTTGGTAAACCATATCATAGGAGGGGCCAAAGTGACAAACAACATTTGCTGAGACATGTACCTTTCTCGTCAGCAGGCACATTGAGCTTTGTTAGCTCCGCTCCCCATTGATGTGATGTGGAGATTACAACATTGAAATATCAGCAGGCATGATGCAACAACGGAAACAAAGAGAAGTTCCAAAAATTGGATGAGGATAGTGACGAGGATTAAAACCTCTATGTATTATTTTAATACATAATAAAAGACCATACGTCTTCATGGTCGTAACCCCTAAGGCTAACGACCTCACTGGTCGTAAGGATTCTAGAGGTTACATAATGGGTACCCTGGTCGGACAAGGTCCTGTGCCTAGTCTTAACCATGTGATGAATGGAACACGTGCTGTATATTCCAAACCACGCGATGTTATATAATCCTAAGACATTGATAGCAACCACCATACAGTTGGGTGTCTCACAGACACTTATCTGTAGAGCAGTTGACACATTATCAATTGACGCTTCGCTCCAACTAGTCACAACGCTTCACTAGGGACGCCTTCTCAGGAGTAACTGCCACCTCTTCGGAAGTTATTTAAGGGTGGAGCGCATAAGACAAAAGGGCGATCTGAAACAAGCAAGACAACAATATCAGATTAGAGCAACACAATCAGCCTTAGATTCGTGCTTTAAGTCTGATTGATTAGCATAGCAGGCGTGATATTTAGTGTAATTAGGATTAGTCCCCATCCGGTCAGAAGCACCCTCAGAATCCAGTTCATATCAATAAAGAGCAGTCCTATTATCTCTCAGGATATATCGTGTCATTTTTCTCTTTTATTTCGTAAGATCGGCAACTCGATCGTCGACAGATAGTGCCTTTGATTTTAGGAGATGACCAGATTATGCATAAAAACAACAACGGTGCATAAGGGTATGCCGAACCTAGCTTGAGAGAAAAAGATATATCTTGCAGCCTTTTCAGAGCAACAAGGACCAAGCTAAAGCTAAACTACCCAGTATTTACGAGCTAGACACGAGAGCAGATGAAACTTCAAATTTGCATGCTACTATGGGAATGTATGCATGTTAATTAAGGAATTCATGGGCATGTCCAATCAACGAATACAAAGCAAGCATAAATAGCTAGATCTAGAAGCATGACACTCTAAAACTGCACCACCTACAATTGATGCATGAACGCTAGCACAACTACCTAGTGAATAGTATAGATTTATGCTTAATGTGATACAGATATACAATAAAATAGTGAATAATCTACCATGGAAAAAATAAAATGACCAGAAAACTTGACATATGCCTATAATAAATTATGTTTATTACTTCATGAAAATAAGCCACTACTCAAGAATTCAAATAAAGCCTTTGCCCTACTGCTTGTTGTTAACAGATAAATAATGTTCTCATTAGATTCTCCATTTCACTGTATCCAAAACATATACTGCTTCTACCTTCAAGGATAAGTTCCATATAAGGATGATACAGCCTCTATACATCTGGGAGGCCCTGTGTGGGAGTAGTACTAATTAACCATAATGAGGATCCAAAGTACAAGTTCCAACTCCAAACTCACATTGCTCAAAGGATCAATTTGCTTCCAAACATCAAATATGGAGAGTTTTCTGAGAATATTCTCTATCCGTTAACGATGCCCTGGAGCATCTAACAGTAGAAGACTTAATTTGCATGTCCCAAGAGTAGTGCTAATTGGTTCCAATATTCATAACTGCTACATTTTTATGGTGCCCAGGAGATAATAATCAAAGTGCCTAACAACCAAAAGGAGTCAATACAATGAGGATTTTAACCAAAAGGAGCCAAAAGGTTATAATAATCAAAGTGCCTAACAACCAAACCTTACAGAAATAATGTTGATGATCCCTCCAAAAGTTGGAAAAATTGTACGTGGAAGTAAGGATGCCTAATCCTTTTTTAGATAAATGGCAAATGTTTACAAATTTGACTTCGAACTATGCATCTACTGATTTGAATCTGAACAAATATGCATCCCTTGATCAGTCAGTTGTGTATGAATGTGCATCTATGCTCGCTTAACGGAATCACAACTTCAGAAACCAAAATAGAGAAACTATACACATGTTTGCCTCATAACTTGCCAAGCCGAAACACATGGATGATGGACATGCTAGCTGTGTCGTGAATGACCTCTAAAATAATTAAAAAAAAAGGTTGCGTACTGAAGCTCAAGACTAATGTGTTAACAATTAGCACATAAGGATGAATTAAATGCAATAACAAGCATCATAGGTTCCAAACGCTAGATAATTGAACTCACCATGGCTAAACCCGACATGGTAGGCCCTTGGGAATGTTACCACAAACTCACCAATATACTGTACCAATCTGAAGCACAATGCATATTAACACAAAAACTAATTAAAAAACTGGTTTATTGATAGTTTGATACCATAGGCGCTTGACAAGAAAATTGACCAATGACCATTTCAGATATTGTACCTATAGTAGGGCACACCACAGGCTACAAGGACCTCTGGGGACATCAAAGTTGTTTTCTCCCCCAAGCACAGCTAGTGATGCTGCATGCACCAACAATCAGAGCTCACAAGAAAAGACAAATACCAAGGCAGTCAAGGTTGCCTCCATAGCCATGCATGCCAAAAATACAAAAGGCATAACCCTGGTGCTCCTTAAAATTGACACTGAATTGTGCATTATTGAACTTTGTGTTCCAAAATTTATGCACATGATGTTCTTGTATAGTTTAAGATGGATTCTAAGTAGGCAAAACACTATACATGTTTTAGTAATTGACACTGTCTGGATGCCCACTCCTCCTCTATTGCCCATTTGTACTCAACAGAATCTTCGTGCTTTTCACGTTCGCCAATTAGACCATCCTAAAAGTTTGGAGCATCTTGAACCATAGCAGATTGCCCTAATTTTTCAGGATCATCCACCAAATCTTTCAGTGGCAAAGAGCAATACCACAATTTGGCATTTGCAGAAGCATTCTTATTGAAGGCAGCAGCACATGCACAAGAGTTAGCTTGTACCTATGCACAATTTTCACCAGGTTGTCTCAAGCAGCCGCAGCTGCTAGTAAAAGGTGGATCTACCGCGTGGTGGAAGCATCCCCACGACATCGCAAGCCCGAGCGCAAAATGATCGGCACCACCACCAACAACGACGACAGTCTGGCTAGGGCATGAGAGCCAAGACAAGCGACCCTCCTTAGGGTTTCACAGTGATCCTGCACAGAATAAGGAGCACATCTAGATGTAATCACGTGGAATCACCGAAATGCAAAAAATCAAGAACCCTAATTCTGATTGAAATATTTAGGGAAATAAAGAAATGGGGGTAGGGGAACGATCATACGTATGCTGATTGTGACGCCGGTGGTGAGATTCGGGGGAGAATCCTTGAATCCAAGTTCTTTTCCTCTTCTTGGCGTCTCCGCTGCTTGCCCGATTTGGGAAATGAGAGAGGAGAAGAAAAGAGAGGGGTTTGGTTTGGACTTTGAGTCGTGGTGGACGAGACGAGGTGACCGGGGGGATTGGGCCCGTCGGAGGAGGTGACGAGGGAGCGGTTGAGGTAGGCGAACACAAAATGGCGGGAGGGGTGGGGGTAGGACAGGATGACCTTGCAGATGCCGTAGGCGGCGGCCTCCCACTCCACGCGAGAGAGGAAGGCGATGGGGTCGGTGAACTCTGACTCCGTGGGGGCGGTACTCTTGCGCGAAGTAGATGAGCACGAGCTGGGGAGGTCCTCATGGTTGGATTGAATCTAGGGGAAGGTCTGGACGGCTAGGATCTCCAAAGGGGAGGTCTGAACGGTTAGGATCTCCAAAGGGGAGGTCCTAACAATGATTCTGCAAGGGGAGGTCTCGACTGCTAAGATCTCCAAGGGGAGGTCTTAACGCCGATCTTCAAGGAGGAGGTTCAGACTGCTAAGATCTCCAAGGGGGAGGTCTTAACGGCCAGATCTTCAAGGAGGGAGGTGGGCGATAGCGAGGTAGGAAACGGGAGAAGTGAGAGCCATTGGATTTCAATCGGACCGCCCAAAATGATTGGGCCGTTCGGACCATCCGAGCTAGCGCTGGATCTCAGCCATTAACTGAATCGGACGGTCCAAAATGGTTGGGACGTTTGGATCGTCCGAATGCCACTGCACATCAGGCCGTCCAGCAAGGATCTAAGGGTTCATAGAGGGTGGGATGTTCGGACCATCCGAACGTCTCACCAAGATCAATTCGTCCAATGCAAATCGGACGATTCACAAGCGATAGAGGTGCAAATGGACAAGGAAGAGGTCCTGGAGGACATGGGGAGGTCCTGTAGGACATGGAAAGGTCCAATAAAGGTAAGGGGAGGTCCTAGAGGACATGGAGAGGTCTTGTAGGACACGGGGAGGTCCAATAAAGGTAAGGGAAGGTCCTAGAGGACATGGGGAGGTCCTATAGGACACGGGGAGGTCCAATAAAGGTAAGGGGAGGTCCTAGAGGACATGGGGAGGTCTTGTAGGACACGAGGAGGTCCAACAAAGGTAAGGGAGGTCCTAGAGGACATGGGGAGGTTCGATTGCGTTTTAAGGAAGTTCAAGAATTGAAGTGGAGTTGCTGGTAACGGTAGTACCGGGCTTACAAAGCGGTACGACCGGAGGTGGTCCTGGCAGCCAAGATCCCAAAAGGAGGTCTTATTGATCAAGACCTGATCAAGGAGGTCTTGACAGCTAGGATCTCCCAAGGGAGGTCTTTTAGCGGTCAAGATCCAATCAAGGGAGGTGAGTGTTAGCGAGTTAAGAGGAGGGAGGAACAGGAGCGGTTATATTTCAATCGAACGGCCTAGAACGGTTGGGGCGTTCGGACCAAGCGAACAAGCTAACTTGGCCAAGCTGTCCGATATGGATTGGACAGTCCACACTCTAGGGAACGTTCGGACCAGGCGAACGTTACACCTAGATCGAGCCATCAAAAATGGATCGAATGGTCCACAATTAATACTATGCAAAGTACTGAATTGGACCACGCAAAGGGGAAAGGAGGTCCAGCCCCAGAGGAAGATCCAACAAAGGGGATTCACAAGGGAGGTCTTGACGGTCAGGATCTACCAAGGAGAGATCCCGACGGCTGAGATCTCGATAGAGGTTTAAGGAGGTTCAATCACGATTTTGAGGGTCTCCATGGAATGGTAATACCGTAGCTTGGAAGCGGTACTACCGCGATCCGGTAGCACCGTAAGCAACACTGTGGTATGAAAATTCCAGAACATATGGAAAAGGGGAGCTGGACTTCCTGGGGAGCGGTATAGCCATGGGTTGAAGGGTGGTAGTATCAGTAGGCAGAATAATCAACTAGTGCAGATGGATTTTCCAGAGGGAAAACATTCTCAGAGATCAAAGCGAGGAGAAACTCAAATGGACACAAGGAGGTCTAGATGAACTAGAGGGAGGTTCAATGGAGTTTGAAGGGGTTCAAATGAGCAAAGAGGGAAAGAGGGTCGAACCAAAAAGAGATTCAAGCCAACAAAGAGACCCAAAGAGATCCAACCCAAAGAGGAGGTCTGGACACACAAAGGATCTAAACACAAGGGAAGTCTAGACCTAAGGATTGTCCAAGTAAGAGGGAAGGATTAAACCACAAGGATAATCTAGTCCTCAGAGGAGGTCTAGAGGCAAGGACAAACTAGGCCTCTGGGGAGGTTTAAACTACAATTGAGATTAAGAAGGGTCCTAACCCAAAGGATGGGCTGGACCAGAAGGGTGATCTTAATGAAAAGGGAGGTTTCGACGAAGAGGGATCTCCAAAGAAATGGGAGACCCAAATAGACAAGGAAGGGCAAGCAACATCAGAGGTTAATCAAGAGGAAGGATTTGAACATAAAAGAATGTCCAAATAGGATGGAGGAAAAAGAAATCCTATGAAAAGAAAAGACAGCTCCAGAGAGCTAGAACAACACCAAAAGAACCAAGCTCTGGATTAGTTGAAGTTTAGTTTAGCCATTTTAAGCACTTCAAATTCTGAAATTCTCAGGTTAAGCTTTGAATTCTTATCAAAACCAAATGGTTCTTTTTATTTTGAAAATTTTCAAAAAGGCTCCGAAAACCAGGGTGTTACAAACCTACCCCCCTTAAGGGAATCTCGACCCCGAGATTCGGAGAGGCTAGAAAGAAGAAGGATAACAGCAAAGGGTTTCAACTGTAGCTAGTCTGGAGCAAGTGGCTTGGAAGTGTAACAATAGGTTTTAGGGTTCCTCTTGCCATCTTGTACTTGATCTTTCATCTCCCTCTTGTATTTCCTATCTTGCTGGTGGCAAGTAGCTAGAAGTGAACTCCCTAATGATTGGTCCTATTGAGACTTAGCTCCCTCACATCTTGGGGGGGTTTCAAGAGATGAATTCATGGCTCACTCTTTCTCAGCTTGGTTGTGAAAGGCTTGATATTCAACACACGGCTGCTGTCTTTGGCTTACTTCTGGGCCGGCACACTTGCAAATCTTGCAGCTGGCTTTGCTTCCATTTTTGAAATGGCCAGATTTCACTTATTGGTTGGGTGCTCCAAAGGGTTAGGGAAAGAGTTCAAGAGCAGGTAAGGGTCATAGGCTAGTGAGGAGATTGAACAAAATCATACCCTAATAAAGAACCCATTAAAAGCTTGCTCATAAGAGCTCAACAATTATCAACGCTCTAACGATCAACACAGAAAACTAGCAAAGGGCGCAGTTCTAAGAAGGGGCCTAAGAAACTGGGCGAGAGCAAGAGAGTTGGGTGAGGAGAAAGGAGATGAAAAAGGGCTGCTCAGGCTTTTATAGCCAGGGAATGATTGAGAGACTCGGAGGCGCACAAGTTCAAGGGTAAGTAAAGGAGAAGATGTGGGCAGGTAGGGGAGGAGACAAGAGGGGGAACGAGTACTGCAGAAGCGATAGCATTTAATGCGCTAGGATCTTTGCGTCTGCAGTGACACGACTGGAGGAAGAAGAAGGTGAGCAGGGTTGACAGGTGGGGCTAGTCAAAACTCGGGAGGGTGGTCCAACCAAAAGGGAGGTCGCGACCCAAGGGGAGGTCGTGACCCAAGGGGTGTTCGTAACCCAAGGAGAGGTCACGGCCAAAGGGGAGGTCGCGGCCCAAGGGAGAGGTCGCGGCCAAAGGGGAGGCCTTGACCCAAGGGGTGGTCTTTCAGGACCACCTAGAAGGTCTCCCGGGACCACCCAGGAGGTCTCCCGGGACCACCCAGGAGGTCTCCCAGGACCACCTAGGAGGTCTCCCAGGACCACCCAAGAGGTCTCCCAGGAGAGGGAGGTCCAAACGAGAGGGGGGTCTAAACCAAAAGGGAGGTCTGGACTGAGGAGGAGGTGAGCTAGACCAAGGAGAAAACAGAACGAACAGAGAAAAGGGATTCAGCACCAAAGAACTCCAACATACTCAAAATAAACCAAACTTTGGATGAGTTGAAGTTTGATTTAGTCATTTTAAACACTTTAAATTCCAAAATCTCAAGTTAAGCTTTAGCAAATCAACAAACCAAATGGTTATTTTTATTTTTTTGAAAATTTTCAAAAGGCTCAGAAAATTGGGATGTTACAAATGACCAGAGTTTGTAAGTGTCGTATGGTGTCGTCACACATGCCTGGCTACCGTGGATACCATACGCGTGGAGGCTCGTGGTGCCTCTACTATGTCACCTCCTCCGGGCGCTCCGGAGGAGGAATGGTGAGTCTTGCGTGTGTTCGTGGTACGTACCACTCCGTGTACGCACTGTACGACTCATGGTCGTACAGACGTTGCTCATTCCAGACATCCACGTGCACCCTATTCATCCATACAGTAGTCCACTGCTGCTGGTGCATTCACCAGTCCTGAATATGCCCACTCGCCCTCAATTGCCCGTGATTGAAAGATTAATGTTTTTGTTGACTCAAAAAAAAGAGGGAAATCCTCATCAGATATATTGAAATAAATATATAGATTATAAGAAAAGAGAAGGATGGAGAAGAAGGGGAAGTGAGTATGTACAACAGGCCTCAAGAATAAATCTATTCTCACAAAGAAGGAATAAAACTCCCAAATGGAAGTTCAATCCCATGGAAAACCCTGGCAGATGTCGCTACCAAACCTAGCAAGTTACTGCACCGTACTTGTGAGGAAAGTATTCCTCCACCATTCACGCATTCTTGCTTTCTCTTCTTGCGCATCAATAATCATGCTAAGGAAAGTTATTAAGCACATTATCAGTATGCATTTTCTTCCTTCTTGCGCGCTCGATCTTCAGGCGGTTCCATGGCAACCAGCTAATGCAAGTTATATAGCCAGTCAGAGAGTAGGGGCTTGATAGATGGTTTAGCTCGATGAGTCAGCAAGGCAAATTCTCGTGTAAAAATGGTGCGCCAATTCAAAATGCTTGGAGTCTGATGATTGAAGATCTAGTTGTTTCTTGTGATCCAAATGGCCCAAACAGACAACACAATGATTTCCATGGAAAAGCTTTGGTTGATCTTGTCTTTGAGATGGAACAAAGCTTGGTGTGCTGAGATGAGTGACGACCGTTGAGGACAGACTATATCCCAGCAATGTTGTACAAAAGGGCATGACCAAAAGAGATGTTGAGCTGATTCTTTAGTTCCCAGATCATACAGAATGCAAGAGTAGTCATCCAGCGAGCAGTTCTTGCGACGAAGTATATTCCTGGTGTTGAGCCTATCTTTGAGCAAGAGCCAGAAGAAAACTTTATGGCGTCTTTGACATACACATGCCCACAACCACTAGAAATAGATTGGCACCGGGAGATTGCCCATGAGCAAATGGTAGGTTTTGACTTGTGAGGACCCCGGTTTATTAGGCTTGTAATACTTAGTCATCCATTGACCCTAGCATTACAAACATAATAATCCGTGTCTTTAGATATGTATACTCCCAGCATTGCAAGATACACACCCTTTACAAAATCATGCATCAATTCCATTCAAGACATAGAACCAAAGCACGACTAGAATAAAAGACATACAATATATAGAGTTATTACAAAAGGGGCCGACCGGCCAAATACAACTAGAAAGGTAAACACAGCGGAAGCAAAAGCCATAAGATGGTGATAAACAAAAGAGAGCCACAAGGTTTGCCTTTAGCCCCACAAGGCAACCAACCAAGACGCCTAGCTCGATTCCCAACCGCAACATATCTCACAAAAGTAAAGCCCTTTGGGCTCTACCTCCTTTGCAACAAAGTTATGAAGCAAAGCAAATGAGTACAAAAATGTACTCGCAAGACTGACGTGTAGTATAATAGAACTATAAATAGCTACATGCAAGCTTTATTTAAGTGGATGAGGCTTTGGACTCATTTTAGCATAAAGCAAGCTTTCATTTGCAATAATGTAATAGATTGAAGGCAATTTGACAAACCATTTTTAATTGTTGAAATAACAACGATACAATAATAATAACAACAACAAGAACAACCTGGAAGTGACTCACCCAAGTCACCACAACAATAGCATGAATTACCCAATTCATACCACCCATCAAGTTTTAATTAATTGTTTAGTCTAGTTCTTATGAAAATCACCAAGCGTGTCCATAACCTAGGACGAGGCTATTCAAATAGTTTTAACCTCGCAGGGTGTACCAATGTACCCACACGCTGCATCGCTTTTCACCACATGATTTAGCACACTTCCTTTGGTATGCCAGCACGGCTAAGTCCTACGAGACATTTCCAATGGATGATGCTAATTAAGAGCCGCAACCCACGGGGATAAGGACACACTAGGTAGCCTAACCGGTCTGCTAATGCTCCCCTCCCACACCACACATACACACATTTAAAACACACCCACCGACCAGCTTATAATTAACACCTCCCAAAATCAAGAGAGGTCCCATATCCCCCTCGTGTGGTTAGCACGTAAAAGTGTTTGGATCAATGGTGCAAGTAACTCGGTCCTTGGGGACTTAGGCACCATTCCGTTCACACCCAACAATTCACACCAACATCCATTGTGCCCAAGTCAATAACAATTTTGTTTTTATTTTTGTTTATTTACAAAGTAACAAGCACAAGATGGACATAATGGAATAATAATTTTTTTTTGTGTGATCAAGGTTATCGACATAATGTTGACAACCGCCCATTTCTACCGTTATCTAAGCATTGCTAAGCATTATCAACGTAATCTACTAAGTGATAAGAGTCCATCAATCGAACTCTAAATCACAGCAAGATAATCCTAGGCTTAGTAGTAGAGAATGAACATTTACCTACAGGATATGCATCTATAGGCTCAACTAATCGACATTTCAACACAAAGTAGCATGCATACATACAAGTGAAACAAAGTATTAAACTTTAAAGTAATGGGGAAATATTGGAATATGATCAAACTGCTTGCCTTGCTGGTATTTCTCAATATGTTGCTGAGGATCACTCACGGGTTCAAAGTACTCGTCGGCACCTAACGAACAAGCGAAAAGAAACGATAAGAACGACGAAAACCACAAAGACAGCACAGCAAATAAACTCTAAATGCTCTGAAATTTCTACAGCAGCAAGAGGATGATTTTTAGGGAATTTAGCAATAAGAACCAATTGATTTGGATTCTCAATGCAAAAGATATGAGCAAAACAATTCTGCTCAGCCCTAAAAATTGCAATCTGCTACTATTCACTAATTTAATTATTTGGCAACATTTTCTAGAGAGGTGGTGATACTGAGATTTTTACTGTAAAACCAGCACCTCATGAGATGAATAACACAATTGAGTTCATCTCATTTGGAGCTATTATGCATTTTCTATAATTGTTCAAAGACAAGAACTTGAACAAAATTAAAATGCACAAGTAAACTTTTTGAAAATAGTGACATACCTAAATCCTATTCTAGCATTTAGAGCACTAACATAGGAAGCCAACAAAGTTGGATTCACTCAAAAATAACCTACAGAGCAAAACTTATGCATTTTACAAGTTAAATGAATTTTTAAAGAAACATTTAAAGTTAGTTTTGAAATCTATTTGCAAAATCATTTTCTGGAGCTGAACTGAGCTCATAAACAATTTTAGATTAGAGCCCAGGTCAAACCAGAGCTAACACAATTTGAATCACTACATTTGGATTTAAAATGAAAAAGATATGCATTTTCAAAGTTATTACCTTTTTCAGTTCATGAAATAACAGCTCTCTGGAAAATCCTAACAACCAATAAGCCAGGGGAGGACATGAGCCCTAGATCTTGAATCTAACGGCTCAAGACCTCCCAGAGAACATCGACACGCCAGGCCGCTGAAGGGCCAGAGGTCATGGGCCGTTGATCTTGGATCCAACGGTCCATGTCCTCCCAGCAATGTGCACGCGCGCGCGAGAGCGGAGGTTGTGGCCGTTGATGCTGCATCCAACGGACCACAACGATAGAGGGAGGACCGGAACGGTCCAGATCTAGCGAGGGAGGTCCTCAACGGTTGAGATGACCTCGAGGAGGTCCAACGCGGAGGTTCCGATCGCCCTGCACTTCCAGGAGGTCCGACAACTAAGATGCGAAAGGGGGAGGTCCTGGACGTTCAAGATCTCATCGGAGGAGGTCTTGGATGGCCCAGATCCAGAGCCGCAGCGCTCGCGCATGCGCGGGTGCGCGCGGACAGGGAGTTAAGGCGCGCGGGACACAAGGAGGTCCAGGCGCTTAAGACCGCAGTAAATGCTCCCAATGATGGGGCATTTACTGCCCCAAATCTTTGTCTTAACGGCACGTGCTGGACGTCCCGTTCCGACAAAATCGTTCACCGCAAAGACATGGCCAATGCCGGCGATGCAAACCTTGCCGGCGACCACCAAGGGTACCAATGTGTGCGCAATAGTGTTGCGCACACAATGGACCTCCTCTCAACGGCGACGACGGCCTTGAACGCCATGAGATGAGAGAGCACGATAGCACAACACGACAAAAATGACAGCAGCTAAAATTGAGCTCCGCAGCATTCATACAAGCGTGTGCCAAGCCTAGGGACTACCAGAAGGATTACCTGGAGGTCCAGAGGGGCTGAGGAGGTCGTGGGAGGAAGGACCGGCGCTGGTGAAGAAGGGTGCTCCACGGTCAAAGCTCCAGCTCCACTTTGGCTCACTCCTGAAAATGTCAACCCAGCTTAAGTTAGGGTTAAAGCTTCCAGGGAGGTTTGGGGAGCACAAATGGGCAAGAGGTTGATGAGGGAGCCACTGGAACTCTTGTGCCACCGAGGAGCTCCAAGGCCTTCAATGGCGGCCAAGGGAAGGTCAGTGGTTTGAGCTCCCAGAACCGAGAGCAATTTGGGTGAAGTGTGTAAAAGAAGCCAAGGGTGATACCAAGGAGGTTTTATAGCTAGGGCAAAGAGGTCGTGAACTACTGTTGAGCTCACGGTGAGCTTAGCCCATGGGAGGTCCATGGCTTGGACAAGATGGAGGGACAGTGTAGGTAGGTCGTGGCATGGGCTAGGGGCGGAAAGGAGTCGACACGCATTTAATGCGCCGCACAGAGCCGCTGGGATGTGACACGCGCCGACCTTCTCCACCGCCATAGCTCTTGCACGCGAGCCCAAGCTAGGAGAAGAACAGACCTCAAATCCACCGTTGATTAAGAGGGTGGGAGGTCTCGCCCCTGATGCTTTTTGAACCCAGAGGGTTGTAAACGAAAGGAGGAGGTCACAGCCCTCCGATTTGGACTGGGGAGGTCATGGCCCTCCGATTTTCATAATGCGGACGCGCAAAAGGGAAAGGGGACAGGAGGTCCAAGACGTTGGATCTAAATCCAACGGTGCGGACCTCCTGGGAGGACTTAAGTTGCGCGCGATACTGCCAAAGCACGTGGAGGTCATGGCCTTTGGATTTAAATCCAAGGGCACACAATGATGGGGAGGTTCTAAAGGCCAAGAAAGCGCAAAGGAGGTCATGGCCGTGAGATAATGATCTAACGGCAACGAGATGAGATTGGAGGTCATGGCCTTTAGATCTAAATCTAATGGCTATGACCTCAACAAGGTGGGAGGTCAAGTGCGCATGATGACAAAAGGGGAGGTCGTGGCCGTGGATTTTTAATCCAACGGCGCACAACGCATGATGCGGGGAGGTCAGGTGCGCTTGATAAGCAGAGGAGGTTGTGGGCTGTTGGATCTGATCCAACGGCTACGACCTCAATTATGTGGGAGGTCTGAGTGGTTTAACAGCGAGGGGAGGTCTTGGCCATGGATCTTTGATCCAACGGCACAGGACCTCGATGGTGTGGAGGACAAGGAGTTTGATAACGAAGGGGAGGTCATGGCTGTTGGATTGGATCCAACGGCTATGACCTCGATGAGGTGGGGAGGTCCTCGCGGTGCTGTCCGCGGAGGAGGTCGGGACTGTTGGATCTTGATCCAACGGTTACGACCTCCACAAGGTGGAAAGGAGGTCTGAAGGGGTTGGGTTCAACCCAAAAAGGAAAGTGGCTCAGCCCAAGGAACAGTGATGTTTTGAACTCAATTTTTAACAGCTGAGACTATGAAGAATTATTTGAGATAGCAAATCAACTCCAAATTTTATGAAATTTTAACTAGAGCTTGCTGACATTAGGATTAACCTTACATAAAATTTCCAGAGGCTTTTATGCACTGCATTTTTCTCAGGAAATTCATTAAGGCTGTTTAAGAGTTTGATTTACCTCCAAAAATTATCAAACAAGTTTTATAACTTGTGATATTTTTCAGAGGGGTCCCACATCATCTATAGGACCAAGGAAAAATATTTCCAAATGTTTGGCACAAGAATTGAGACAAGTGGAAAATGAGTTTGACTTTTTCCAACAAGAGGTTTGTGTTTTTGGATTACACAACTCTTGGACAAGAATTACATGTGAGTTCAGGGGTTTCAAGATGTGAGAAAAAGTTTTAAATTCTTCACATTTAATTACATTTGAAACAAACACCTGTTTAGGCATTTGGGATGTTACATGACTGATGAATATTGCGATGAGTCCCAGATATAGTGCCAGGAATCCTCGTGCGTTGTAAGTTCCAGTTCTTGTGTGAGAAGTTGCACCTGCTGGAACTAATCATGTGCTTGTGTCGACAACGAAAGGTGAAAGAGGGTCTCAAAATCATCCAGTTGCTTAGCTGAAGCGACAGAGATGAGATCTGATTTAGCAAATGAAAGAAGTTCTGGGTGCTGCTGACAGAGTAGATTTCCATTCGACAAATCTTTCCAGTAGAGCGCTGTTCTCCCATTGCCTACAAAGCAGGCTACCAGGCCTTTATATTGAGGAAGCATCTTGAGAATATCTCTCCACCAAAAGGAGCCAATACGCACATGGGCTGAAGGTAAAGAGTTAAGATAGTAGGCTTCCCAAATAAGTTTTACCCATGGAAGGTTAACATGATTAAATAGCTTGTGAAGGTTTTTGAGAATAAGCGCCTGGTTTTGAGTTTCCAGGTTTAAAACTCCTAAACCTCCTTGCTTTTTTGGTTTGCAGACCTCTTTCCAAGAGACCAGAGATTTTCCATGGGCATTCATAGCTGAGCTTCTCCAAAGACAATTCCTGCGGTATCTGTCGATCTGTCTGATGACTCCCTTCGGGAGTTTAAGTAGGCACATGTAGAAAGTGGGCAGTTGTGAGAAAACTGAATTTACCATTGTAAGTCTACCTCCAATATAGAGGAAAGGTTAATGTTAGAAAAGAAGACGTAAGGACTACAAACATTACTCGGATGAAGTTTGACTCATAGGTGTATGGCTCGCCCAGAGCCTGCTGCTTTGGGGACATGAACTGTATCGACTAAATCGTCAGACATTACGCGCGGCGCGCAGAAGGCTCCACTATATGTGAGAACACCGTGGCGTGTCATCGCTCATAGTAATGCGCCCAGACGATTGCACGGATAGCTCAGGCGGCGCTACGCGCCTGTAATTAGGATACCATGGACACCAGATGATGTCGCTCTTGTGTAACGACTCGAACTCGTTGTGGTACAACGAGTAGCACCCCGTCGATCTTCCGCTGGCCCAGTGCAGACGGGCAGCAGTCCACCGTAAGCCCATGGTGGGCACGTCTACCTCATCATGTGGGACAGGGTATGGGTGCGCCGCTCTCTCGATGGTCGGCCGCCCAATAGGGAAGTGCTCCTAACTCCACAGCTGCAAGAGCACGAAAGGCATAACCAGTTGGTACCAGCGGTGTTGCCAAGAAAGCGCCACACAACCCCCAGATAGACGCAAAGGACGGGTTGATCCTCAACAGATCGAGGCATCGCCCAAATTTCGTGTTAACCAAAGACTCAACGACGCTATGGGTTAGGGTTCAAAAAATCACCCTTTGTGGTTGGAAACAGGACCCAACCAAAGAGCTGGAGAAGGTAAGCAATGAGGTGTGTCCTAACGACTCATAAGGTGCACCTCGCGCATTCACGAATCGCCACCAAGCCTGGGACGCCACGCACCTCCCGAGAGGTTGGCCAAACCGCCGCTTCAACTGCCTTCCACCATCACTGAGGGCTCCAAAACAAGTGGCACACCCCGGGAGACTGGTCAAGAACGAGACGTCCTACAAGGTGACTGTCATCTCATCCCACCGAAAGTGGAAGGTGTGCGTCTCAGGCCTCCACCTGTCGACAAGTGCCGACAAAGAAGCCGGGCGCCTAGGGTGAATCAAGGTCCGATGGAGACCATCCTTGCAAGGCAACAAGCTTTGTGTCTCGGAGGATCGGATGTAGCGATCATCCAAAGACTGCCAGCCCCTCCCCACCAAGCGCTTAGGGCAGAGGGCCATCCGCCGTGGTGAGCCATAGCTTGCACCGGTGGTCTTCATCGTAGAAGTGTTCTAGTAGCTCCGGTAGAGATATGGATTGCAACACATGGAGTAGAGGGAACATTAGTGAGAATGTGGCTAATAAACATAAAAGATTGTAAATTAATTACAGAGTAGTTTTCCTGGGGTGATAAGCTACATGATAAGCTAGCTTAATTATATTATGCTCCTCTGTTCTTCGGTGAATGCATTTCTTATTATTTCATTTCGCTTTACGACCAAACTAACACTACAAATTAATGTACACTACTTAATTAATTAATTACTACTAATTATTTCAGAATTAATAAACACTCAGAAATTAAAAATTACGACCAAACTACTCGCAGAAACCATTTAATTTATTAATAATGTTGAAATGTCCCAAAAAATATAATCGACAGAGCAAGAGAGCGAGCGGGCGCGAAATGAAATGAATGAGCGGAAGAGCGAGCGAGCAACTACGATATGAAATGAACTAGCGGAAGAGCGAGCGAGCGACCGCGAAATGAAATCGCGCTCACTCCCTCTAATATATAGCCGCTGCTCGAAGGGAATCCTTATCCCCCGCGCTAATTAAGCCATAAATATCGGCGGATAAAGATTTGATAGATGAGACAAGGAGGTGACAGGATAACGACTGATTGATGCTTTTGGTGGAAAATTAAGGAAAATGGAGGGAGGGACTCGTTGAGATGTTTGGACAATCAACACATGTCACTGACATTTATTGATTTGTCCGAACAGGACACTTATACGAAATAGCGATAAAAATTCTGAACGAATACAATTATGTAAAATTTACACAAGTAAAAACACGGTGTTAGGAGGCTCCAAAAAAATTTTATAATTTTTTTGGACTCATTTGCTATATTTTAAAATTCCTTCAAATTTCATACCCTAACTAATTACCTAACTAACCTAACCACTAACTAACTCCCTAATTTTCTGGTGCACAACCACCATGTGCCCTTGGTGGCAAGATGGCCACCGTGGCGCCACCAGGCCGAGGTGGCGGGGCAGTGGGGCACGCTGCCGATCGGGTGGCGCCGAGCACGGTGGGTCAGGCGCTTAGCGCCACATGTCCGTGCTTCCAGCGTTGGCGCACGACCACCGTGCGCAAAGGTTTCTATTTTTGCTAATTTAATTTTCATACGGTCATTTCTACAAATATGTTTTCAAAACATGTTAGATTAGCCATATATCCACTAGTAGTGTGGTCATGCTACAATATCGAGAATACACATAGGAAACATAATATATATATGACCATACGGATCCTTCGATAAACTTCCACATGCATGACACCGAGCATTTCTGGTCCTGACTACGCTCCACAATGGGTGAAAACGGATCGAATAGTTTCCGTCCGATCCGTACGGATACGGATTTGGATAGTCCTGGATCGGATTTTTCTCAGATAATTTTCGGATCGAAAACGAATACGGATACCTTTCTCGAAAACGGAAACGAATATGGTAGCACTGATATCCGTCGAACACGGATACGAATACGGATTATTCGGATAAAAAAGATTCGGATATCGGCATGCGACCATCTGCTTACATCGCCCACTACCCTTCGCCCATCAAGATCACCATCACCAATGAGAGAGCCATAGGGTGGGCTACAGGCGCGGCAAGCAAGACTGGGAGAGGTGGTGGCGGCAGGAGCCGACGACCACGGGTGGCGCCATGAGGGGAGGCATCAGAGGAGTTGGGCACAGCAGAGCGGGCCGGGCAGGGGCGCACGCGCATGGGAGCACGGGTGAGTGGAGGTGAGCGGCGTCATGGGCCGAGCTAGGGAGGTGGCGCCCTGAGTCCACTCGGCCAAGGCAAAAAAATCAAGAGGAGCAAGAATCAGAGATATAGAATGGGGAAGAAGCAATGCTTTTGGGTGCCTTCGGTAGTAGGGAAAGTTGGTTCTGTAGCATCAAAAGGTACATGTTTTAGGAAAATACCATCAAAAGATTTCCGTTCAGTTTTTTACCACTGAAAGTTTGCTCAGATTCGGGTTTTACCATTAGTCCATTACGGTGTTAGTAATGAAATGGCGAGAATGCCTCACCATCGAGGGATGCAATGCACTAAGGGTGAGGGCATTTTCGTCATTTCACATGCACTACTAACACCAGAATGGACGGAATGGTAAAAACCGAACGAAGCAAACTTTCAGTGGTAAAAAACTTAACGGAAATCTTTTGATGGTATTTTCCTAAAACGTGTACCTTTTGATGCTATAGAACTAATTATTTCTCGGTAGTAAGGATAGAGGAGAGAGAAGTGAGATGAGAAAACAAAGGAAAAAAAGGAAGAAAGGAAGAGCAAGGCAAGAAAAAGGTGGTCAGGAGTAGTTTCGGCCGGACCTAGTAAATGAAGTGAGATAAGAAAGAAATTAGGGAAAGAGAAGATTAGGTAAGAAAGGAAAATTAGGAAATTGTAAAATCTATTAAAACATTAGTAGTAACAAATTTAGTTGGACACCAGTAAAATTAAATATCGGTTCTGCGTAATTTGGATCAAACGTATTTTATTAAGTCGTGTACGAATAACTAGTTATAGACCAGACCGTTAAATAGTAAAATAGAACAATGTTATGTGTGGTTGCTGAAAATATGAACAATTCATGAATGTTTGCATAAAACAAACTAGTTATATGTTTTTGTTAATTTATGGCATGCAATTTAAGGGGTTTTTATGTTGCAAAAAAAATATCTGTGACCGTATTCGTTTCGATTCGTATTCGCTCCGTATTCGTATTCGATATTACTCGCATCCGTATTCGTATCCGGGGTATCCGTATTTGTATCTGCATCTAGGAAAGAAATATGAAAACAAATATGGCAGAGTCATTATCCGTCCGTATCCGATCCATTTTCACCCCGACAAGATGAGCAAACATGCACGGAAAAATGGTAGCAACGTATTGGTCGTATGAAATACTCTCTCCGTTTTAGAATTTTTGGCCGATACGGCCAGTTTGCGAGCCGTATTTACAGTTTTGACCGTATACGATGGGTATTAGCAGAAATGGCAACGGCAAGATAGTCACCGTGGCGCCAAAGATTGCCGCCACGACACTCACCACTACCCTTGGCGCATGGCAGGTCCACGAGGCCGGCGCGGGCAGCCATGCGCCCACGAGGCCGGCGTAGGGCAACCGTGCGCCCACGCCAAATCACCACGTCCCTACCATGCGCCAACGCCAAATCACCCCGCCCCCGCCACCTCACAAGCGCTGGCACGTGGTGGCCATGCGCCAGCGCTGTGGGTGCATGGCCACCCCACGCCAGCCAATTAGGCTACTGCTAATTGCTAATTAGGTTAGTAGTTAGGGTAGGTTAATAGGTTAGGTTAATTAGATAAATAGTTATGGTTTGAAATTTGAATTTGAAGGAATTTTATAATATAGCAAATGAGTTCAAAAAATTATAATTTTTTTTGTGGAGCCTTCCAACACTGTGTACTTGCTTGTGTAAATTTTCCATAATTTTATTCGTTCAGAATTATTATCGTTATTTCATATAAGTGTCATGTTCGTATGGATCAATAAATGTAGAAACTGAGCTAAAAAAATTATGAATTTTATTTTGTTCAACTCCTCACGCAGTGGACTTAATTGTGTAATGTTTTAGCAATTTTATATGTGTTCTAGTATTGTCTCGAAAATTTAGGATTTAGGTCGCAAAAATTTCGATTTTAGGTTTCATGATTTCATGTGAAGAATGTATAAAAAAACTACATTTCAACTCCATTAGAGATGTTGATTTACAATATTGCGCCGGAGGACACACGTAATAACCAAAATACACATACAAATATAGCAAAATAAAATATGAATACAAATATACTCGATAAAATATGATACTCTTTGTTAATTTAGTTTAGTGTCCGCTGACGCATGGCCACCATGCGCTAGCCAAAACAGTATGGTTAATTCGTGCTGACCATCTTTCCCACCGTCCCTCCTCCTTCCTCCGCACATCTGTTGCGTCGTCTAGAAATTCCGGCGCCAATGCTTACGGAATTTCTTACGCCTAACGCCATGACTCCTTCTCCGCTCGGCTATAAATACCGAACTCGCACTCGCTCTTCGCTCATCTCAATTATGTTTGATTCTCGTTTACGCCAAATCGAGAACTCGTGAGAACGAATATAACTAATTTTATTGGGAGGTTAACTATTTTGTTGCTTCTCGTCGCTCGGCGCTCGGCCTTGATTGATTACTTCCCCTGAAGGGCTGATTGATCACTTCCTCCGAAGGGCAGGTAATTTGTGTTATGCTTTTGCCGTTATTACCGTAGTCGTAATTAGTCAGTCTTAGTTAGCTAGTCGTAATTAGATAGTTTATGGGTAATTAATTAGTGGTAATTAGTTAGTTGACTAGTAATGAATTAGTTTAGTGGTAATTAATTAGTTGTAATTAGTAATGTAATGTTTTTCCGCCTTGTTTGTTATGTACATAGCAAAATTCTACGATACCTAGCTATGGACTCTTGGGCAAACTTCTACACGAGGATGTTGCAGAAGTGCCAACTTCTACACTCACTGCCATCGTGGGTAGCCCTGAGACAAGAGGCACTCGCTCTGGCGCCGCGGAGACTACTAGCACACATCGTTAAATAGGACACTCTTTGTCAAATTATCAGTTTGTCGTGAATGATCTTTATTATACGACATGCTAGATAAGGTTGTGTATGAACCAACCGAGGGAAATGCATGGTGTGCAGATCATATAACGATGTACCGTAGCCTTCGAAACGCACACGAGTTGGAGGTGCACACTAAACCGATAAATAAACCCAGTGCACACTTATGGGGCAAATTTCAATAGTCATTTATCAGTGTTACATTCTCTCTGTGTTGAAAAAGAGAAATACTTATATGCTCTCAAAGGACTATGTCATACAAGAGCTAAACTTGAAATGTAGTTCACTGTTGGGACATGGGAAGTCCTAAACTTGAAATGAATGTGTGCCTGTGCGCATTTGTTTCCGTACTCATTATTTTGAGTTCTATATTTATTTTTGGTTGCACTAGTGGTTTATTTGGAAATTCGCTTTTAATCATTTATGAAGTACACTTCTATATGACCTGTGTATGTGATGCGGGAGCTTTGTTGATTTTATCCACTTGACAATCCACTAAATTGTGTTGATAAGACAAGCAATGAAGTTCACAGGCATTTTCTAAAACAATGGAACTTTCGATAAGACAAGCAAAGAATGATGTTATTGTCCATATGTTCCTAGAAGGATGGAAAATGCTGATATGACAATAGACCTTATGCCATTTCCTTTCTGCAGAGGGTGAAGGGTTCACCAACAATTAGAAAAGCAACACAATAAGAAGTGTGACAAGGTGAAAGCACATAACGGGTGATCAGAAAAGCAAAGAATATATATCTCTACACACACGCGGTCTATTTTATTTTGAAGGCTCTCCTCATGCAGTTGACTTAATTGTGTAATGTTGTGGCAATTTTATATGTGTTTTGGTATTATCTCGAAAATTTAGGATTTAGGTTACGAAAATTTCAATTTTAGGTTTCGGAAATTAGGGTTTCATGATTTCGTGTGACTTGGAATGTATAAAAAAAACTGCATTGCAACTCTATTGGAGATGTCGATATACAATATGGCGCTGGAATTCACACATAACAACCAAAATACACGTATAAATATAGTAAAATAAAATCACAAAACACACAATACTATATGGCTCACTCGTCTAAGTCACTACTCTTATGGCTATGGCATTTCGTCGCGTGGGCCTTGTTTTTGCCGAGCATGACCCGTGGAGTACGTCCACCGGTCTGGAGAACGTGTGTCGGTTCGGAGGGGGTACAAAGACCGTTGAGGCGGAGGTGGACCAGTAGATTGACTCTGGAGCAGAGTCTGGTAGGCGTACATGTCGTCCTGATGAACCATGCCGACCTTGGGGACACCTCCGAGGAATTCATCCACGACGGAGGCTAGAAAACCAGTCTGACCTTGGACATACGGGGTTCCCGTGTACCTGGAGGAGCTCTGGCCTTGAACGTACTGTGGGGCACCGAACCCGAAGGATATCTGCTCTTGAACGTAAAGTGGGGTAGTGAATCCGGAGGAGCTCTGCCCTTGAACGTGCGGTGGGGCAGCGAACCCGGAGGAGCTCTACCCTGCGTACGCTAGAAACCCTGGCTGCCATTGTCCATGCCCTAGCGTCGTGTACTGCTCCCTGGTAGGAGCTAGGAGGCCCATATCCTCGTCATCAGTCGACGTGAATTGGTCATCATCCCCGCGGCCGTCACCCCCACGGGCAACTAAAGGCTGCAAGACGGAACAATGTTAGTACAAATAAACACTCTAGACATAAACTAAGAACCTTGTACCTCCTGAATGTGTAGTGCAGATAACTGAGGGGGAGCGCCAGTCTGTGTACCGGGTCCGGACGACATAAGTGATTGATCTTGATGGACCTACGGCGAGAGAACGACATGATGTTAGTGAAACGTAAGGCATAACTAAAAAACTGAACGTAAATTTGTACATAGCGACTTACCTTCGCGGTGACCTAGCCCGCGGATGACTGACGGGGAACACTATGACGCCTGTCAGACTCGCTAGGTCGTGGTGACCTAGCGGGTGAGCACACCCCCCCACTTCGTGCCCGATGCGCACGATGTCATCTCTCGAACGACCGCAACTCAAGTTCTTTATTATCTTCTTCATCTCCGCCGAGATGTGCTTCAAAACTTTTTTATATACCGCCGGGGTTCTATCTGGGCTGCGTTGGGCGTCGCCCATCGCGCTCGATGCGATACGCTTGAATCAGTAGTGACATACGTAACAGGTGCATTAACAAAAAGTAAGAATGTCGTCAATGAAACTACGAACCAGAGGTTGTAAGTGTCGTACGGTGTCATCATGTCACGAAGCGCTATGATGGTCGTACATGCGACGGAGGCTCTCTTGGTGCATCAGATATGTCACCTCCTCCGGGCACTTCGGAAGAGGAATGGTGAGTCTTGCGCACGTTCATGGCACGTACCACTCCATGTACGCACCATATGACTCAGGGTCGTACGGACGCTGCTTATGCCAGACATCCACGTCCAGAAATGAAATGAATGAGTGGAAGAGCGAGCGAGCAAATGCGAAATGAAATCGCGCTCGCTCCCTCTAATTTATAGCCACTGCTCTCAAAGTGAATCCTTATCCCGCGCGCTAATTAAGCCATAAATATCGGCAGACAAGGATTCGATGGATGAGACGGATAACGACTGATTGATGCTTTTGGTGGAAAAATTATGGCAAATGGAGGGAGGGCCTGGTTCAAATCTTTCCACAATCAACACATGGCACAGACATTTATGGATTCATACGAACATGACACTTATACGAAATAGCAATAAAAATTCTGAACGAATAAAATTATGGAAAATTTACACTAGCAAGTACATGTTGTCAGGAGGCTCAATAAAAAAATTCATAATTTTTTGAACTCATTTGCTATATTTTAAAATTCATTAAAATTTCAGACCCTAACTAATTACTTAACTAACCTATCCATTAAGTAACCTAATTAGCGCGCCCTAATTGGTCGGGCGACGGCCACCATCTTGCCATGGTGGCATGATGGCCACCGTGGCGCCACCTGGTGAGTGGCGGGGCCAGGGGGTGAGTGGCGGGCCTTGGTGAGTGGTGCCGGCAGCTCCAGTGGCGGCGCTGCATGTTGGCGCAAGACGGTGGTCGTGCGCCAACGCTCTTGGCGCATGGTCACCGTGTGTCAAGGCTGCCACTTTTGCTAATAATTAGCTGGCGAAATCGTGCTAAATGAGCAAAAAATTTCTCGTTTCATAGGATTAGTCCGGCACGTGTACCAACGAGGCAGATTATTGATATAATAGGAGCAAGTACGATCCAATTTCATTAAATATTATTTAGATTTTGTGCCTCTTACGTATACACGCTGGACTAATACTGTAAAACTGAGGGAGTAGAACCTTGCGCTTTCCCAGAATGTTTGGTAATGATTTGAACATTTTCATCTACATGAGGAGAAATAAACATGCCAAATTGCTAATATTGCCAGGTGACATTAGGTGGAAACCCATCTGTCAGTGAATCAAGGAAGCCATTTTGGTTTAAGCACCGGATCAACGTGAAATTTTTCGAAAGAAGCTATGGATCTAATCTGTAGGGTGTTGTAGCTTGCTTTCAAATTTCAACTTCAAACTCAAAATGTGCTGGCGTGGATCAAGGGGGAATTCACTATTTACCCTCCCTTTAGTTGCGTTTTCAGATTTTGCCCTCTTTCCCGACCTAATACATTTTTTGCCCTCCTTTGTCTAATTCTTGATTTTGCCCTCTTTGCATTATTTTATTCTTTTTTCTCGTTTCTCGTTACATGGCATGCGAAATGACTCTTTTGCCCTCGGTTAAGCCTGACCCCATTCCTGTCTTTTCGACCAAATCCTCTCGATCGCTATGCGCTTCGCTTAGGGTTAAATCCTTTACATCTGTTCGCTTTCGCCGTCACGGAGCCCTCGACGCCATCGCCACTTGTTTGTCCTCCTCCTCTTTCACTTCTGGTGCTACCACGCTTCTTCTCGTTTCTTCGTGACCGCGATTCGGCCTCTAGGGTTCATCCATTTCCCCTTCTCCCCATTGCTCCCAATCCCTTTAGGGTTTAGCACAAAGAACATGCATGGGTTGGCCTTGGCAAGGGCGGCATGTCGCAATGAAATTCCTCCAGCGTTCAAGGATGGTCCTGTACACTTCGGGTTCTTCGATGATAAACTTGTTCACGATTCTCTTGAGCGATCGACTTTCCTTGTGGAGTGCGGATCGCAAGAAGGCCGCCTTGCTCAAACTCACTTGCGTGAAGGGTGCAAATGCGGGAAGATATTTTACAAGTGTCCTATGAACCAGCCAAACGTAAGTAGTCCTTGCTCGATTTCGGTTTCAAGTTGGGAGGGGTTGCTTCATTTGATTTTGGGATCTCTTTGCTATTTGGTTTGTCGTAGGAGCGAAAGACTTGCTCCTTCTTCATGTGGACCGAAGAATATGTGGATTTTCTGACCAGGAAGGGGGTGATTCAAGAGGACACCACTTCCTCAAGATGCAATTCAGTTACTTGAAGCCACATCTACTCAAGATGATTTTGAGGCCATGAAAGTAGAGCTCGTGGAGTTAAAGGCTTTCAATGGTAACACTGATGCCACCATGTACAAGGTGTTAAAGCAAGGGAGAGTTTCTATCACAATTGATGCTCTCAACTTGTTGGTCGTTGCTTTAGTTGTAATGGCTGTAATTGTTGTATCGGGGAAGTAGTTTGTGACTTGTACCTAGTAGTAGTCTCATTTTGTCTTGAAATGGAAACTCAACTTGATGTGTAATAGGTGTTGATCTTAGTTGAGGCATTTTAGTTGCTTGGTGTCAACAAGGTGGTGATCATTTTGTTTGCAAAAGTGAACATCATGTGTAATTTCATCTGTTGAAAATGGCAAGCATTATGTGGATCATAACATATGTGACATGATGATCAAGTATCTCTTTTGTATATGTGTGTTAATATCGAATGTCCGGATCAAGAGTCCGAAGATAGCAACTGTGAAGGCATAAGGTCATACCGAGCTTGTGCTCGAATAGCCTCGATGTGCACTTTCTGCAGGGCCCTTTTACTCGAAGACAATGTGATACTTCTAAATCATGCTAGGTAATATTGACAAGCGATGTCTTGATTTCCTAGCACTAGTCAAGATGCTACATTTCATACAAAGATCTTGGCATGCTACTATGCAAATAACCATAGTGACAGGGGAAAGAAAGTGATCCTGACAGGGCAACACGCTAAGATGCTTCTGTTTCGTATAAAAATTGATTCATACAAAGATGTTTGGAATATAGTAGAATTACTAGTATTTTGCCGATGACCCTAAGGTTTGGATAGAAATCTATGGAAGTGCTGCACTTTTGCAGCATATATTTTTGAAACAGGTGACTTGTCAGCAACATCTCCACCAGGTGAAAGTCTCCTCTTTCTTAACCGAAATAAGATATCTTGCATTCAAGGCCATTAGCAACTTTGATACCATCCATGGCCTTCAGCGAAGGGAGGATACTACATCAAAACCATTGATAAAGAGCAACAGAAATCCGACAAACTCATTTCTTCTTCTTGATTGGTGTCAACCTTTTCCTAGGACTAGTAGTGACCTTCTTCCTGAGAGTTGCGAACTTCTTCCTAGGAGTAGTGTCTTGGCTGTCACCTTCTCCCATTGTCAGTGCTAGCTGCCTACATACATATTATATCCATTGTGAGATGCCCATACATACTAACAAAATGCAAGTCCATACATATTGACAAAATGCAAGTCCATACCTCCTAGTGCGGGACTGTGGTCATTGCTCGAGTTCTTGGCTACAATCTGACGTGGTTGTACAAACAGACGCACCCTCTGCTGGTTGCAATGCGACAGGGGGTGTACAAACAGACGCACCCTTTGCAATTCCTTTCTTTGTAGCCTTTCTCTTCCTATTGTTCACAATTCTCTTCCTATTTTACATGCTAGATTACACAAGGCAACAAGGAAACATGTAATGCAAAAGGTATAAAGGCCTCATGATGTTACCTTTTTTTTGTTTGCATTGAGACTACATCCATCAGCACGATAGCCAAACTCCCCACACCTGTTGCATTTGCACTCCCTTCTTGCTCTACTTGATTTCCCCTTCTCCAGGAATGATGGAAACCTACTCTTCGAGGTCTTCTCACGATCTCTTCCCAAGTGGTGGAAACAACTTAAATCCTGTGTCAACTTTTGGCCATTGGTTCTTCTGGGTTATTGGTGAACAACCCCTTCATAAGTAGCTCTGAACTTGGCAACTGAGTAGTAATTGTGTACATATCCCTCCATATTTGCATTTCTTACAGTTGTAATAAATGCCATTACATGAGGGCATGGTTTGCCTGTTAACTGCCACTCCCCACATGTGCACTCATGCGTAAGGATGTAAACAACATGTTTGTGAACTTCATGATTGTTGTCAACCTCAGTTACCTCTGCAGATTCATGTGATGATGTGCCCACCTTCAAATGATCTAAATTCCTAGTCTTCATATTGAGTTGGTGTATTATGGCTGGGAGAATTTCCCCCTGCAACCTCTCTCCAATTCTCCTCCTCTTGTAAAACATTTCCATTATCTTTTCTCTTAGCTTGTCGACTAGTTCCACAACAAGCAAGTCCTTCAGCCCTTTAATCCAACTGTTGAAACTCTCAGCCAGATTGTTGTTGATGTAATCACATTTGATGTCCTTTGAGAATCTGCTCCTCATCCATAGCAAATTATGGTGCTTCTTCAAGTAGACTCCAACCTCAGGACTTGCTTCAAGCATTCTGCCCATGTAATGGTTAAATCTGTCTGCTCTGTATGCCCTAGCAGCTGGGTACATGTTACCAAAAATAGGACCATGAAATTTCTTCACAAAGTTCTGCATAAGGTGCCTAAAGCACTCTCTTTGCTCAGCTGCAGGGAATACATTCTGCACAGTATTTTCTAGACCTTTATAAGCATCAGAGCATATAGCAAGGGTGGGAGGATTACCTATTGCTTTCTTCAACTGCTGAATGAACCAAGTCCAGTTATCAGTTGTCTCAGATTCTATAAAACCAAAAGCAACGGGGAACATCCAATTATGTCCATCTAGAGCAGTCACTACAACTAGCTGTCCATTCTATTTGCCATTCAGAGCTGTTGAGTCAACACTCAAGTATGGTCTGCAGCCTCTCAAAAAACCATCAATACATGGTTTCAAAGCCATGAAAAATCTATGAAAATATGTCATGTCACCTATTTGTCTATTTGTTATCTCAATAATACTACTAGGTGACCTAAGATCAATCTCTGCCTTGAATCTATACAACTCCTCAAAACTGTCCTCCTAGGAACCAAATGTCCTATCCATTGCCTTCTGCCTACCAGCCCACACTGTCTCATATTGCAAAGTGACTTTGTACTCATCCTGCAACCTCTCTTGGATTTCTTTGGCCCCTAGATGTGGGTGCTTCCTCAAGGTCCCCATAACCCTGTCAGCCACCCAACCCTGAGATGCCATACTGGTCTTCATCCTACTAGTCGATGAACATGTGTGTTCAAATGGCTTCTTGGTCACCTACAAATACAAACATGACAATTAGCAACATCATATAGCAAACATGACAGTTAGCTACACATATCAAACATAGTTAGTACCCTGATGGTTTCTCCTTTCCTGGTGCTATGAGAATTAATTGTCCATGGGCAGCACATATCCTTGCATCTGCCCCTGAACCTTGCTTTGTCAGATTTAATGGTGTGGATGTCAAATTGCCCATTAATTGCATACTTTCTGACAGCCAGTCTGAATGCTTTCATGTCAGGGAAGACGCTGCCAACACTCATCGTTGGATTATCCTGATCAAACACATTCTCACTCTATCCAGGTATGTCATCATCCACTGCAATTGCTGCCTCAGCAAATTCTTCCTCAATTCCACATGGAAGAGGACTTGCCATTGGTGTTGTTCTTCTAGAATTAACCCTAGCATCATCATCGACTCTCAAGCCAAGTAAGACATACATGTCATCCTCACCCATAGCAACATCTCTATCATCGTCGATAGATGGAGCACCTTGTGTGATTTCAATAGTTGTCCAATCCTTTGCACCTTCGATGCCCAAGCGTTGCGAGGATTATTGGAAGTACTTCCAACCGGTTGTGATACTGCAATGGGAGTAGGAGAATGAGGTGCATTGGAGGCATAAGGACCATCTCTGACCGATATCAATTCTTCTTTGCAATTCGGTCATTACCACTAAAAACTTCATCAAGGCAGTCACACTAGGTAGACCGATATCGACTTTGGGGACAACCTCTACAAATAAGAACAAGTATTTAAGGTTCCATTGATCCATTAATGTCTCTTGCAACTCATATGTGTACGAAACTTGACATGTTCATTGGTTATCTTGTCAACTCCAGTGCAGATGTCACAGGAAGGTCCCCAAATAATCCTCTCTCCAAGATCGAAGATACAACTTGTCAATCGTGTAACCCTTAACATTTATTATCCACTCCAGATCATGCGTGGCATAGCCGTTGTGCTACCATCGTTCAACACGACAATGTAAGCTCCAACTCTAACGCTTATCCTAAACGCCAATTCAGGGTCAATCCTACCGGATTTGCAACAGAAAAACAAAATTCCATCACTCATCAAGAGTTCATACCCACGCGACAATGGCACTGTGAAGCGCGCAAAGAAAAAACAGAAATTTCATCACTCATCATTCCAAGCTACGTTGTTCACACGCATCAAGCACAACAAAAAGGGATACAGATCGAGCAAGCAACAATGGTAAGCGGGGAAATGGGGACATACCCGACTGGGATCTCCTTGGGATCCATGGCACCGTACTAGCTTGCTCTGCCGCGTCGCCGCCTTTAAGTGCCGTCAGGAGCACGAGCACAGAGAAGGGGATTGGGGAGCCATGTCCACATGCACCACTGCTGCACGCCGTGTCACCGCCTTCAACTAGCGCGAGCACAGAGAAGAGAAGGGGATTGGGGAGAAAAGGATGAACGCTAGCGAGCACAAGCGACCGAGAGGGATTTGGTCGGGTGCGACGGGAACGGGGCTGTGCCGATCGAGGGCAAAAGAGTCATTTCGCATGCCATGTAACGGGAAAACGAGCAAAAAAGAATAAAATAATGCAAAGAGGGCAAAATCTAAAGAATTAGACGAAGGAGGGGGCAAAAAATGTATTAGGTCGGGAAAGAGGGCAAAATCTACAAACGCAACTAAAGGGAGGGCAAATAGTGAATTCTTCCGTGGATCAAACTCTACAAAAAAAAAGAGAAGTTTAGCTGTGAATTTGTCTTTCCCCCTTTTCATTTGATTTATTTTTTTGAAACAAACAGGCAAGAGAGCTTCCCATTATAATAATAAAGCAGGAGAAAATAGAGAAAAAAAAGATGCAGTCACCGCCCTGGCGGGGTAAATACCACAGACGGGGAAGAGATTCCTTTGAACACCTGGCGAAGCAACCTAACACACAGGCTAGGGCAAACACTAAGTAGCCACAGTGGACGTCGGTCGACTCTTACGCACCCAAGCCACCAGTGGTGGATCTAGGATTCTTAGGATGGGTGTTCGGAGTTAGAAACATGTTATTCAATGTAAAACATAAATGTTCATAATATAATAAAAAAACATCAAGGTGTTTGTACATTTAAGAAAGAATAATCTTCTCTTTTAGCTAACATCAAGGTGTCTTCATATGCATCAAGGTGTTTATACATCGATTAGGCACCTAATTGTTTTTGTTAGGGATAAGACAAATTTTCGTCACCTAACAACTAAAGCACACACATCTCCAAGCTTATCTAATGACCATAAAATTCAACTTACTTTTATAGAGCGACTAATTATACATGGAGAGCATTCTATACTTTTTGACTGCATATGTGATTTTGCTACACCACTATCCAATTGAGTAGTGGTAGTACATGGATGTGATAAAATTCAGCCTACTTAGTTACTTTTATTGTGAAAAGAAGTAGCATTACTAAATGGTCCACATCCATATAGTCCATTGACTCTATTCATCCTCAGTTCCTCACTCAATTTGGAAATATTTGTAAATCTCAATCAATATAATCCATTCATCCTCAATATAATCCATTCAAAATTCAACAAATGATCATCGGTCAATCTTCCAATCTTCCATACATTACATACAAACTAACTAGTATTATACATGGAGAGCTCAAGTATTCAAAATTCAACAAATGATCACCAGTCAAATTCCACTAATTATACATGGAGATCTCAAGTATTTACATTAATTAACAAGTATCAGTGCCAATCTTTCATACATTACATACATACTATTATACTAACATACAAGCACCGGTTCTTAGTTCTTACTCTTCAATCGCCATCACCAGTCACCACATGGTTGAGATGCAGGAAGGAGCCAAGAATAATTTGTTCTCCTCCATGAGCGGCAAATCCAATCCTTAAATGATTGAATGCACACAAATCTCACACCAAGAAACCAAAAGGCGCATCCTTTCTAATCCATTAATTAGCTGAACGAATCAACGAAATCAGCAGAGCTCACCTTGACCGTGCCGCTCCTTGCGTCGGTGCCGGTGGCTGCTCTTGCTCATGCTCACCCTTGGCACTCGCCCCTGCCCCTACTGCTCGCTGTGCGTCGCAGGGCTGCCCTGCCCCTATCATTGGCGCTACCACTCGTTGCGCGCCGCAGGGCTATGGTGCTCGGGCTCAAGCTCGGCGCTCACCCCCTGCCCCTGCCACTCGCCGCGTGCCGCAGGGCTGCCCTGCCCCTGTAGCTAGCGCTGTCGCTCGCCGCACCCTCCATCCCCGGCTCTGGCTCGGAGCTCGCCTCCTGCGGCCCTACCCTGCCGCTCGCCGCACATCCTTGGCTCCTTGCACCGCTGCCGCCACAGAGCGAGAAAGGGAAGACTGGAGACTAGAGAGCTAGCGATAGGGTTAGCGGTATCTCGGGCTCTCGGGGACTCGGTGTGGGGACTAGGGAGTAGGCCAGTGGGAGTGGGGATGGTTGGGCGAGGTTGGGCTGCTGGTTGCCGCTTGGGCCGTGGTGCCTTGGGGCCTTTGGTGGTGAATTTGGGCCACACAAATAGAGCAAGAGAGCGTGTGGCCGGGTGCGACGGGCTGGAATCAAGAGATACAAGCTAAAATACGTATTTAAGTACGCTTACTAGTATATATACCTAATATACTTGATAAATATTGGGTTTTTGCCAAAAAAAAATTGGGTGTACATCTGTACACCCATGCCCCTATATTAGATCCGCCCCTGCAAGCCACACATCGCAACTAAGGGTGCGTTTGGTTCGTTGAATGGAGTGGTCCTGAACCATCCGGTACGGAAAATGAGCTCGTTCGGGTGTTTGGTTGGTTGAATGGAACCAAACCATTCGGGATGAGATGGTTCAAGAAATAGGAATATTCCATGTTTATGCTGTATCATCCCATTCGGGAAAAAATCTCGAACCACACCATTCACTCGAATTCCAAGGCACTTGGTGACATGGCGGCTTGATTTACGAGCTTCAAATGATCATGTTTCCTAAACCGAGTATCCGATTTGCGATCCGATTGAACCGTTGTGTTTCTTGTCATTTAATCAACAAAACAAGACCACTCTTGGCATATTTTAGTGCAAAAAATATCATGCGGGCCCCACGTGTCATAACATCCCAAAGTTTAGTGCAATCCAAATACAACCTCATTCATCAAACCAAACACCATCTTGAACCATCTAGGACCATCCTATCTGTAACACCCTGATTTTTGGAGCCTTTTTGAATTTTCAAAACAAAAAGAACCGCTTTGTTTTGATGAGAATTCCAAAGCTTAACTTGAAAATTCAGAATGGATTTCAATTTACTAACTCAAACTTCGACTAAAGACTGTCTTTTGGTTGTTGGGTTTGTTGGAGCTTTGGTGATCCCTCCCTTTCTGTGCTGGTTTTACCCTTCTTTGGTCCAAACCTCCCTAGGTCTAAACCTCCCAAGTGGTTGGATTTTCTCCAGCCCAGACCTCCCTTCCCAGATCTAAACCTCACTCATGTTCATTTGAACTCACTCTCTGTTCTGCTGGAACTCCTCCGTGTCTATTTGGACCTCCCCGTGTCCTTCAGGACCTCTTTGTGTTTTTTAGGACCTCCTCCTTGTCTATTTGGACCTTCCCGTGTCCTTCAGGACCACCCTGTGTCCTTTAGGACCTCCTCCTTGTCTATTTGGACCTCCCCGTGTCCTTCAGGACTTCCCTGCGTCTTTTAGGACCTCCTCCTTGTCTATTTGGACCTCCCTGTGTCCTTCAGGACCTTCCTGTATCCTTTAGGACCTCCTCCTTGTCTATGTGGACCTCCCTGTGTCCTTTAGAACCTCCCTGTGTCCTTTAGGACCTCCTCCTTGTCTATTTGGACCTCCTCATGTCCTTCAGGACCTCCCTGTGTCCTTTAAGACCTCCTCCTTGTCTATTTGGACCTCCCTCGCACCCGTGCGAGCCTACCTGTGAGGACCCGGGGTATTTAACTTGTAATACTTAACCATCCATTGGTCCTAGCATTACAGACCAAATATCCCGCCCTTGATGTATTGTATACCTCCCAGGAGCGGTATACACACACCATTCACAAAATAATATCAATATCAATTCCATACAATAATAGATCATTACCGAAGTCACAAAAGGTTACAATAAAGTCATAACATCTCCAGTTTCATACATACGGCAGACCGACCAAATAGCATAAATGCAAGTACTAAGAGTGCAGCGGAAACATAGCCATAAGATGGCACCAAAAGAAAAGCCGACCGGTGTGCCCTTACCCACAAGGCAACCTGACCGAAAACTCCAAGCTAGTCGTTGTCCTGAACGAAGTCGATCTCACAATAGTTGATCCCTTGGGGATCAACCTCCTCTGAAATTGCAGCAAGCGGGTTGAGTACAATTGTACTCGCAAGTCTTACAAGCAAAAGAATATTTAGATGCATTCATGTATCAAAGGAAGGCTGCTACACTAGGCAATTTTCAGCATAAAGCAACATTTGATTTGAAGTACAAATAATAGATTGAAATGGCAAGTAAGCAAACATTTTAATAATTTTAAATAACAGCGGATAAACATAATTAGACAACATCTAAACAACAATAGGTGGCTGCCCCACAGCTCACCAACATAGCATGAGACCATTCTCAATACCACCCAAACAAGTTTTAAGTTAAAAATTCCAAAATGTTGAGTCTAACTCTTGTAGAGACCTAACCAAGCATGTCCATAACCTAGAACGAGGCTATTCGAATAGATTATACCCTGTAGGGGTGTACCAATGTACCCACATGTCAGACCGCCTTTTCGCCACATGATTAAGCACACTTCCTTAGGTATGCCGGCATGGCTAAGTCCTACGAGACATTTCCAATATTGTGTATTAACTACGAGTCGCCCGTATAGGAATGGAAACCCCCATACATTGTGACGGAGTCAACGGCAGAGAGAGAACTTATCGATACTCCTCGGGGTAGGGAACTTGGACTTAATACCAAAACCCATCCCATCACACCCGACACACACATGGAATAAATCCTTTTTCAACACAACACAACCTCCTGCGACCCGGAGCTAACACACGCCAAAGTACTAAGTCAAGAGGGGTTCCCAATACCCTCATGTGGTTAGCACGCAAGAGTGCTTGGGTTAGTGTCCAAGATGTTCGGTCCTTGTTGACCTATTCAAGACATTCACACACCCGATATCACACCATCCAACCACTTGCCCAAGTCTAAATAATTTCATTTAAACTTTTAGTTTTCAAATTAATATAGCACAAGGTGCTGGACATAGTGTAATAAAATGATTTGTGTGATCAAAGTTATCGACTAAGTCGATAACCGCCCAATTCTATCGAAAGCTAAGTATGACTAAGCATCAATTCGCATACACATGTGTAGACTCTATAACATCCACCGAGCACTAACATCAGCGGGAATATTAACTTAGGGTTAGTGGCAAGGGATAAACATTTGCTACAGCTCATGCATCTACTAGGAATAACTACCTCTAACGAAAAATAATCATTCAAGTAGACCATGCATACATACAAGTTGAAAACAATATATTTTGTAACGAAAGTAATAGGATCAATATGATGAAAGGGGGGCTGTTTGTCTTGTTGAAGATACTTAACTTGCTGCAGAGGATCACTCTCGTATACAACAGAATCATCGAAACCTAGCGAAAGAATCGAAAAGAACCAATAAGAAAGGATAACACCGAAATACTCAAAAATTCAAATTATCCAAAAATCATGAAAATTTCACAGTAGGTATACCATGATTTTAGATGAATTTAGGTGAAAGAATTATTCTGTTTGGACTTAGCATGTGAGAGTTATAGCAGTTTAAAAATCTGATTTTTGGAAAATCCAAAATAATTTGAACCGGTTACTGTTCATACTAATTTAATTATTTGGCCAAAATTTGTAGAATAGTAGTGGGAAAAAGGATTACATAGCTAAATAGAGGATAAAATTATAAGACCAAAATAACTGAGTTTACCTCAATTAGAGTTTTTATGCATTAGTTAGGAATTTTTGAAGTTAGGATTATGGCATAAGGTCTATCGTTGATTGATTAACCAATAACTCAATTCTTAACTTATGATAAATTTTACTCTTTTGGATTGAATTACCAAGAGCTAGTTACTAAGAAATTGTACTTACTAGTTAAGTGATTTAATCATGCTTCTACTAACCAACTTAATGGAATGAGCCCTACTGTCCTGTAATCTGCTACTTGCTACTAATATGATCCAGTGGCCTACTGCCAAAACTTACCTTTCAAGTTAAAGGTTTAGGTATTAACTACTTTAATTAGGAAGCAAGTTAGTGGTTCAAGTCATGAAATATCATTTAACTTACCTATAGATGACACATTCAATTATTCAGTGATATGTTTCATTTAATCACCAATGGTCATGAGCTTCCAGTTGGACAAAGGGTCATTTACTCACTTATCACTTAATTTAGGCCTATCATTTGCGAGATGAACATCTACTAGCTGAGTAGCATACTACCACATTTTAAATAGCTAACTACTCTATGTAGCCTTCACTGTTATAAGTTCATTCAGACCTACAAATTTGCTATTGGAACACTGACTAGCTAATTAGCCAACTACTAGATGCTAATCAGTTTTCTAACCAATTTGGGCCTTACTGACATTTAACTATTAACAATCCTAAGCACCACTCAGCTAATAAGTGAATGCTAACTAATTTTTCAGCATGCAGATACCTTATTGCCTTACTACTCTGAAAACTGTTAACTTGCTATTACTGACTAACCTTTAAATTTCTAAACCAATCACTAATTGATGTAATAGAGGTATAAGTGTATACTAGCAGTAAATCCTACAAATCGATTCATCCATTAATCTGAACCTCTCGCCATTTGTTTATTAACAAAACCGATTCTTTCTTGATTGACAAGAGCCATAATTTTAAGCGAAAAACTATTAGCAAAAGGACAAAACCGATTTCTAAACACTATCCCCATAACCTATAACATCAACATTTTTGGCCGAGGTGTGATCATTAACCTTCCTTGAACTTAAACATCAAAATTGCTTACTCATTTGCTTGACTTAAATGACAACCATGGTTTTTGATAGCAGCACTAGGTTGGCTTTACACAATGTTTTCATTTTCAGTTGCAGAAAAGGATCACACCGTGACAACAGAGAACAAAAGGAACATAACAAGGAGCTGCGGTCGATTTGGGGGCGTGGCTCGTCACCGGCGGTGGGGGCAATGACGCCGGCCGAAAAGGGGCAAAATGGAACCAGGTTGCAGAGGCAGTCCCGTGGGCGGTGGAGACACGACTGGAGCTGGTCGGTGGCGGCTGGAAGATGACGAGCGGCGGCCGGACCTAGAGAAGAAACGGCGCGGCGATGCACGGGTGAGGTTGGGGTCTAAATAGGGGGAGCATGAGGACCGGCGGGGTGATAGGAACTCACCCATGTGGTCGACGAAGGCGGTGGGTGGCCGGAGCGTGTTGGCCACGGCGAGCCAGCGGTGGCACGGGTGCTCCACCGTGGAGGGGTCCCTGGAGAAGAAAAGAGCACAAATGAGTGCTAGGGAGGGGTTAAGGGGGACTAGAGGATGCTCACGGAGAGGAGAATCGGAAGGAGGTTCGCCGGAGGGGGCACAGTGGTGGGAACGGCGGTTGCGGCCGGAGTTGGAGAAGACGCCGATTGCGCACGGATCCGGTGGAACCAACTCAAAATTTATGGAGGGGAACACTTCCTTGTGGTGCAAGGCGTGTCGTGACGCGGTCGAGGGTGGTCAGGGATCGCCGGAGCTGCCGGAGCATTGAGGGTGGCGTGGTGGCCGAAGGCATTCGGTGTAGAGAAAAAGAGGTCGGGGAGAGGAACAGCCAGCAGGGGGCAAGGGAGCTGCTACTTGCTAGCTTATGGCGATGCGCACAAGGTGGAGGCGGCATGGGCGGAGGGTGGCATGGCGAGCTGCATGGTGTGGAGGGCTTCGGCGACGGACAACACACGCCCAGCTTAGAGTTCGCGCGCTGCGTGGAGGGGAAGAGCTGGGCAACGCAGCCGTGTGGGTGAAACCACGGGTGAGGGCAAGGAATCCGGGGCGCATAGTTAAGATCCGTGGTAGGCAGAAAACCCGGTGTCTTTGGCGCAAGCTTGCAGGCGGCGAGGCAAAGCGTGGCAAGTAGGGTGGCGCAGGAGTGTGGCCGCGTGGAGAAGATGGTCTGGCCGGTTGGGCCAGGTAGTCAGCGGTAGAGAGAGATGTGGCTTAGGCGAATGGGTTCGGATGAGCCAAAACGATTTGGTCTCGGTCGGTCCGGAAGTTCGGACTCGGTCGGATGAACAGTGCAAAACTTGATTTTTGAGGAAAAGGAAGCTTAAGTGAATTTTTGAAGGTAGATTCTTAGCTCCAAAATTGATGAAAATTTTAGAAAAGGTACCTGACACTAGTTAGTCTAATAATTAATTTTTCTAGGGTTTTTCAATTTATAAAATTTTCTCTAAAATTATTTTAAGTTTCTATTTTGGTGTTTGACTTTTGATTTTCTTGGTTTGACTGGTTGTTTTAAAATAGCAAATAATTTCAAAAATTCTGAAATTTTTCAGGGAGGTTCCTGGGATGTTCTAATACCCGATTAAAATCTTAAACCCCACTGTTCAAGATTTAATTTGCGTAATTTAAATTCAAACTTGGAATAGGTCTTTAATTTGAGTTTGAATTTTATGTGGGTTGAGTTATGTTCCAAAATTTTGGGAGAAATTATATTTATTCATTATAATTGTTATAGTATTTGAATAAATTAATTCCAGATGATAATCAAAAGTTTGTGTTCTGGTTTTCTTTTGGAACTTCGATTTGAGTTGTATGTTTTCTTTGATTTCGAAAATTTCAAATGCAACAAATTATGCAAATGCTCCAGAAAAACCAATGTATGTTCAAAAGTTTTAATTTCTTCTTATTTTTATATATTTGAAATACAACCCAAGTGCAATAAATGATGCAAAAGATTCAAAAACAATGTGCATGTTAATGAGATGCATACTAATTATCATTTATTAATTTGGAGATGTTACACTATCACTTGCTTTTGATATTTACCGCATCAAGGCCGTCCGATGCTTATTGGGCGGCCTGGTCTTGAAGGCACGTTCGGATGGTCCGAACGTCCCACTCCTTTAGAACAATCCGATCCATATTGGACGGCCCTGATCTGTTGGAGCGTTCGCTTGGTCCGAATGGCCCAATTGCATTGACCCGTCCGGTTGAAATCTAGCGGTCTTACTTCACCGCGCCTTATCTCACGGTCGCGCAAGACCTCCCCCTTGTTAGATCTGGCTGTTAAGACCTCCCCCTTGTTAGATCTGGCTGTTAAGACCTCCCCTTTGGAGATCTTAACCGTCTAGACCTCCCCCTTGTTAGATCTGGCCGTTAAGACCTCCTCTTTGGAGATCTTAACCATCCAGACCTCCCCCTTGTTAGATCTGGCCATTAAGACCTCCCCCTTGTTGTGTCCTTTGGATCTCCTGTCCATAGGACCTCCCCTTACGCTTTGACTGGCCCCATTGGGCAGTCGCACTCCTCTTTCTTTATCCTTTGACCGTGTCCTTTGCGCATGGGAGTCTCCCCACATTTAATGCCTGTTGTATCGCATTAAATGCTTCTACCTTTTTGCAGCACCTGTGCTATTCTTTTGTCACATCCCTTGCCTGCTTTCATTGTCCTTTTCACCAACCCTTGAACATGTGTACCCTGGGAAATCTCAATGGCTCCAGCTATATAGGTTTGGACAGCCCTTCTTCTTTACGATTTTGCTCATTTCTACACTCTTGCCTCCTCTAGCAGCTCTTGGACCTCCTCCCTTGAGGTTCGGACCTTCTCCAGCAAGCTCTTTGGATCTCCTCCAATCTGACCTAGCCTCTCTGTTGGTTTTATTCTGTAGTTTCATTAAAGTTTCTGTGAATCTTATTTGAGCCTTGTGTTGAGTTTGCTTTGGTTTCCTCGTGTAGATTTTGAAGGCACTGAGGAGCAAGAGCTTTCCGAAGAAGAAGACATCCAGGCCTTTGAGCAAGGCAAGTTACACTCTTGATCATATTGCACCCATTAATTCACCCTATACATGTTCCATTTTAAATGTTAATGCATGCTTACTTTACTAAGTTATTCCAATACCTATCTTTAAACTCATAGCTATGCCTATCTCCTTTGTATGGCCAACATTGAAATTGAACTAAACCTGTTGTTACCCTAGATAAAATCTGGTTGATACAATAGTGTAAACCAGGAGCAATTGTGAAATCTTATGCTTAGTCTTGCTTAGACCAAAAGTATTTGATTTGGGGAAATTTTACCAACATGACCAACTGCTGTTTAAAGGTTTTAAGTCATGGTATTGGGTTGTCATGAAAGCTTCTAAATGCTTTTAAAAAGCAAATGAAAGGAAAATGGATTTGGACTTGGGCGAAGTGGTTTGCTTGGCTGGTGCAATGTTTATGCACGATCCCATCCTACCTGTACCATCCCATCCCATTCAATCTCATCCCACCAACCAAACGCACCCTAAAGGAAGGACGACTCCCCACACTGTCTGTTGAAGTTTCTCATAGTCAAGTTGCGATGTAGAGGTTAACCATCACATAGTGCTTGAGAGAGAATAGTGAAGCAAAAGTGTGGAGAACCAAAGCTCCGCCGCGGCTGAAGAACCATGGCAACCACTCCACCCTAACAAGACGACCATCAAGCCTTCGTAATGTAGTGGGTGAGGAAAACGGCCATCCGCTCGACGACGACGGTGGACGGCGCGTAGAAGAGACAGCAGCTCCGGCTCTTCTTCTCCCATGAGGATATCGACGGTGGCATGCATCTAGGTCTGAACCGGCTATTAAACAAGGGGCAACCACAAACGATCGGCTTGCACATCAGGACAGCGACCCAACAATCGAGCGTCCAAATTCTTTGAGCCTCTTCAATCACCAGCCTTCGACAACAGCAAGGTGGAACCTTCTCTAGGCATAGACAGTGGGCGACGTCCAATCTAGAGAGGAAGGAGGATGACAGAAAGGCTTCGACTCTAATAGCGAGGTAGGCTCGGCGGGACGACGAGCATTGGTGTATACGTCCGCTTAGCAATGGCCGACAGCACTACACAGATAACAGTGAGATGCGGGGCACACCGTTTGTCGGTGATCGTGAGGGATTTGGTATACGGAAGGGTAATAATATTGGAGCGGTGGCCTTCTTCTGCTGAAACTTAGCATGTAACGGGTCAGATAGACTCACGTCACGTCCACATGAGACCCGATAGAATTGATCCAAAGTCTAAACGGTGCCCAACCGAGCCTCGTCTCGTCTCCCGGAGTCGGATTCGAACGCAAGCCGAGACCTCGCACCCAGCGCGCACACGCTCACGGACCCAGCGCGCGCCGGTGAAGACTGAAGACGCCGTCGGACTTCCCCAACTCCATCAGCAGCCGCCCGTCGTCGTCAGGCTCAACTCCGGCGTCGACTACCGAGGTCGCACCCGATCCCCCGCTCTATTTCCTCCCCCTTTGGGCACATCCCCAAATCTCTAGTCCCAAACCCTAATAGAAGAAGAACGCCATGTTTTCTTCCCTCTTTCTTGTTCCCTTCATGACAATTTATCGATTTTTTGGTTATTAGTTGGGGAAGAAAGCTCTGATGGAGAGCGCCGAGCAAGAGGGGGAGTCGTCGGCCAAGCGCCGGGAGCGCCTCCTCGCCCTCCGCTCCGCCGCCGCTGCCTCCTCCTCGCCCTCCGCTGAGACGCCGCCTCGCCCGCCGGCGTCGGCCGCGTGGGACCTCCCGGGGCCCGACCTGATGGACCCCGCCACCCCGCGCCCGCCCTCGCGCTTCGACTACTACACCAACCCCGCCGCCGCCTTTTCCTCCTCCGCCGCCGCCTCCCACAAGCGCAAGAGCGCCTACTCCTCCTCCACCCCGTCGCCAGCTCCAGCCCCGCCTTACGGTCGGTAACCTACCCTACCCTACTAGGCTTCTACTACTCTTCTTCTCTGCCTAATAATGTTGTATAAGCTAGCTTAGGGTAATTACATACTGTGATTTGCTTCTTGGGGTTTCACTTCCAGGGCAAGCGTAGCAGTATCTAATTTCTATTCGATTAGGCCTCATACGATCCCATCCTATTTGAAAATCTACAAGTTGGTTTTCCGTATGCTAAGCAGAACAGTTTTATCTCAGCACACGATATCCAAGTTTGTAAGACATCAAAAAATAAGTATTAGGGATGGTTGCTGTATTTAGCTTGTTTAGTTCCATATAATTTATATAGTTGTATCAAAATTTGGGGGCTTGTGTCGTGTGCCTTTCATCCAGTCGTTATATTCGCACATTTTGCTTGACTCATCCTACATTCAGATGATAGATGGAGCAACACGACAATTTGTTACAGTTGAGTCAAACCAACCTACTGTTGTTTAGATGCTACTCTCCATCATTGCTCTCAGTTTAATCCACATCATTCGTACCAGACTGAGTGTTTACATATTATGGCGAAGCTGTCAATTTAATCTAGATCGTCTCTACTGGTGCTGTATGTTTACAGATCATCAGGCATGTCATGGCGTGTTCATTTTGCTTGGTGTTCTGTGTAACATCCCTTGTTTGAGTCATCATAGGGTCTGCTGCACCTTAAACCTGATATTCAAGCTTCTAGTTTAATTGCCTGTGTAAGATTCAAATATTTGGGATTTAGATATGGTTCTTATAATTTATAACACTTCGTTATATAAGAAAAGCTTCATTTTCCTGGAATTCAGCTAACCGGGAACAGAAGGATGACACGAAGAATTGAATTGCAGTCAACAAAGCAGCCTTTTAGTAGTACCATACAGGCTAACTTCTAACTGGATGGTGAAAATATTGGTTGACTGATTAATCCTGGATTATCTTTTTAGGTTAAGAGACTTGTTTTGAACCTTTTTATCCACCTCTAGACAAGCTTGTACAAATTTTAATACGTGCTTACATTTTAGCTACACTGTGCTGCAATAAAGCTGCTTGCTGTTTTGGCCTTTTGGGCATCCTGTAACATGTGAGGATTACCATCATTTATCGGTTCTCAGGCTTGTAGCAGAACATAATTGTTTCATCCTTTTGTTTACTGTATGGGTTGGTCTTTAGGCTCTTAGCTAAATGACTCTTTCCAGTTCTCTTTAGGAGAACTGGATTGTCAGTATCATGAGTAAAAATAAACATGTTGTTAGATTGAGAAGTGCCTTTGATTGAGGTTTGCGATTTTCATGCAGGAACCATAAATAACTAATACAAAATGTTGTCCTGATTATTGTTCTAACTTTCTTACTTTGCTTGTTTAGCTGGATCAGGGAACTATGGTAGCAACTATCCTCCTCCACACCAGCACCATGTGGTCCCATCACCAATTCACTCCCCATCCCCAATGGCACCCGATGCACCAGGGAGCAGTCCATGGCGAAGTCCTATGCAGTTCCAAACTCCAATGTCAGGATACAGAGGAACTCCTGGTGCTCCACCTCCCTGGAACCCACATTCTGCTTCTCCAGCTCAAGGTTCATATCCACATTCACCTGGCTTTGGATTCGGACCAAGAGGCTCTAATCTTGTCCGAGGGGGCAGCCCGATGAATTATGGACCAAGAGGCAGCCCGATGAATTATGGACCAAGAGGTAGCCCATACTCATCTTCCGGACGAGGCAGGGGTGAGAACTACTACAGCAGCCCAGGTTCAAGGGGAAGGGGTGGCTTTGGTTTTCAGAACCGCTCTGGATGGCAAGACCGGAGGAGCTTCTATGGCAAGTGCATGGTTGATGATCCTTGGCGGGACTTGCAACCTATTGTTGGCAACATACTGATACCCAGGGATGGTTCCAAGTCATGGCTTCCAGAATCACTGCGTGCAAAGAAGGATACATCTGGTCAAGGCCAAATTAAGTCGACATCAGGATTGAGCCTGGCGGAGTACCTGGACTTGTCTTTCAATGAGGCTTCTAATAAGGCATAAGCTTTTGTGTCGTTTTTTTTTTGAGAAGAACTTTTGTATCGTTAAGATTGTTGCTGTTGTCAGTAGAAGGTCACCTTTTAGTTTATTTCCCCCTTCTGTTTCACTGCGTACATTGGCCTATATAGCCGGATATGAGCATGTCCGCGCGTAATATTTGTTAGTACTGTCAATGCATTTTCATAGTCATGGTGATGTAAGGCACTAATACACGGAGGAAATGATTTAGGGGTAGATTCATGTCTTGTCGGTGTTGAATACATACCTTTGAGCTTTGGCGCGTTATCATTCGGAGATTCGGAGTACTTTCCAAATCACCAAACACAACATTTCATATTGTGGAGCCAGGTGTGAAGTCACACATTTGAAACAATTTGCACGCATGTCTTAATTAGAACCCAAAACTTCACGTATGTAGTAGGTAATAGACGGCTGTTTGAGACAAGAAACAAAACAAAGGTTAGGTAGCATGTCTGGGATTTTCTTGGCGCACGATGAGTCACTCTTGTGTCTTTCTTGTCCTTGATACAACCAAGTCAGCAACTCGAAATGTTGTCATGGCAAGGTTTCCCTTCCTTGCAAAGGGGTCGATCTTTGTCCGCTGTCAACTCAAACCGAAAAGGTGTTCAAGTTTGTTTTGTTTTTGTCGGTCCAAGCAAAATTGAAGCTCCTTCCCCCCTCCCTCATCTTCCTCTGAGTTCGTCCCATTCTAATTGTTGTGGGGAAAATTGCTCCAAGATTCTGATTCTTGTTTGGAAGATTGCTCGAAGCAGGGTTTAAGTTCCCGGCAACCAGGGCAAAAGTGGAACCAGGCCGATTGCGTGGTAACAGGGCGAAAACTAGCCGGTTTTCGGCTAGTTTAGGGTTTGCAAAATTTTGAATTCCATTTTTTTTTCAGGATTCGAAGTATAGAACATGCCTTTGAAGCTGTAATATGCCTTGTCGGTGTTTTAGAACCGAACTTACGTAAAGATTATTTGATTCGGAGGGTTCCTCTAGACTCAAAATCACACAGAGATGAAGACACGGAATTTTTATACAGGTTCGGGTCTTCTCCCAGGAGAATAACAACCCTACTCCTGTGTGTATGTATTGAGTATGCTGGATTACAAGATCAAGAGAAAGACTAGAATATAGTGTCTTGAGCTTCTAATTGTGTTTCTGATTGCTTCTGACTCTCCCTCTCATTGTCCTGATGATTCCGCCTTTTATACAGTCCTCAAGGTGTACCGCTGTATCTCCAGTTTAAAGGAAGTCTTAATGTTCCAGATCGTGGAGCCGTTACTAGAGGTTTATTGTGGGAGTAGTAACGTTCCCACGTTGCTAGGCAGTTATCACCATAACAGGGAGTTAAATCATGCTATTACTCCAGAGAATAACAGCGTAGTTTACTGCCTTAAATCATGCTATTACTCCAGAGAATAACAGCGTAGTTTACTGCCTCATATCCTTAAATATGGTGCGGAAGATTCCCTGGTCGACTAGGCCCACATGTCTGTAAACCTTATCGACTAGGGACTGGTTGTAGAAGAGCTTACGACCAGACAGTGGTCGTAGAAGATCTTATGACCACAGATTGATCGTAGCAGAACTTACGATCATGAGATAGTCGTAAAATGACTTACGACTATGGGTTAGTCGTAGGAGGACCTACGACTACAGGGTGGTCGTAGAAGAACTTACGACCTCCAACTTCTCCCTTATGAATATTAAGAGGTATACTCAAGGATCATATGACGTCATTATTATCCATAATGTGAATTCTGAGATAAATAATTAAATGGGGATTATTATATCCTCGTCATCTAGCCCGACTTCAAAGAAAATAACTTACTTGGGAAAGGAGCAGTAGATGGTCTTACGACTAGTAAGTGGTCATAGAGTAGTGGTCGGAGGAAGAACTCTTCGACTGGTGTTTCATTTGACTAGAATTTTACTTGGTCAAGAAAGTTGTGGAATAATCTTGCGACTTATAAGGTGGTCGTAGGAAATCTTTCGAAAACCGAGTGGTTGCAGTACCGTGGTTGGAAGCAAAATCTTTCCAATCGCTGTTGCATTTGACCAGAAAAGGACTTAGTCAAGAAGGTAATTTCGCTTGAGGTGTAAAGACTGACCTGATTTTCTCGAGCAAACAAATTTAAGAATCTCAATCGACTCTCTCATATCTGTCTGTTGGAGCGGTTTCTGAAGCATTGGCAACCGTTGGGTCGCCATGTCTTTAACTTAGGCGTGCGACTATAAATTTTTACCGTGGGTGAAACTTAGGTCTTTTACTTCTCCCCCAAATCGTCCACACTGTTCATGCTTTCGAGTTCTCCGCCGTCGACCAAATCGAGCCTTCTCCTCCAATCTTTCCAAATCCAAATCTTCAACTTTTGAGAGAAATGGCCGGAGCCGCTTCCCAATGGGTCGAATCGGAGATGGATGCGGCCAAAATCAAGAATTTGGTCACCGTCGAGAAGATCCCGAAGAAGAAATTTGTGAAATGGATCGAAGCTGGAGGACATCATTGGTCGTCGAGGGAGATTGGGCAAATCCCTGTCTTCTAAGCATTCTGTGAGTGTGGCATTCGATTGCCCGCTCACCCTTTCCTCACCCTCGTACTCGAACACTTCGGCGTGGAGTTGGTGAATCTTGTTCCCAACTCCATTACGATGTTGGGTGTGTTCGTGTACTTGTGCGAGTCTACACAGCAATTAAGGTGACTTAGAGTTGTTCGATATTTCTCTGAGAATGACCGGTTAGGCGGAATTCTTTGTAATATAGTTTGAAGCTCCTGACGGTAAGTCGAAGGAGTACGATTCGATGTTTACCCGGTCATCGTGGCCGGGATGGAAGAATAGGTGGTTCTATTGGGAGATAACCAATGAGGACAGCCTCTCTTTCGCCGGGAAGCCGGCCGAGAAGATCTCTGCTTAGGATTCGACTTCCAAGGATCTCGGTCGGATTCCCCCTTTATTCAAGCCATTGCAAACTTGAAGGAAGAGGGCTTCTAGGATATACGTGATGAAGGATTTCCTCATCGCGCATCGATCCTCTAAGAAAGAGGGCTCATCCGATGTGGAGGTACTCTGGGCTGAAAGACCTGACCAGGGACTATGAGGAGGGTAAGTAAACTTAGACCCGACCAGGGACTATGAGGAGGGTAAGTAAACTTCCACCTTTAGCCTTCTTTCTGTTGATTTCGAATTTGGCTCATTGAAAGTTTTCTTATCTCTGCAAACCTCTCACAAGAGGAAATTGACGCTCGGGTCAAGCTCATCTGTGAGAAACCGTCAGCCCATGTGGTGGCACCTCCAATCCTGGCTGACCTATCCCTAGAGGACAAGGTGGAGCGCCTAAAGGTAATCAAGAACTAATTTCATCTTTAGGACTTTATAGTCGTAGAAAAACTTACGACCGAGTACTGGTCGTAGAAAGGCTTACGGCCAGGTTCTGGTCGTAGAAAAGTTTACGACCAGGAGGTTGTCGTAGAAAAGCTTACGACATGGAGATAGTCGTAGAAAAACTTATGATTGCTTTGTAATATCTCTCTTTTCGATTTCTGTAGAAATTAGGTATGGAGAACGTCGAGGGCAGCGAAGAAGTCGAGCGATGGTTGTTGGTGCAATTGTCGAACAGCGGATGCTCCTTAGTCCAAGAGCGGCGGCTTGTGAAAATCGCCGACAAGGGAGGCGTGAGTTCGAGCTCTACTACTTTATGCATGCCTTTCGCTAAATTTATCGCAGAACATAGGCTGCTGCGAGAGGAAGCAATGGCGGCGAGGAGTAGTGAAGTAGTCAAACATAAAGCCCGCAAGATCAATGTACCCTTCTACTACGACAATACAACTTTTGCGATTTACGCTTCACGTGGCTTTATCAGCGACTAGAAAAGGAGAAGCTGGAAGAGTTTCATGTCTTTATGAAGAGAGCTGCACCGGCGATGCCGAGTGGTCGGCGGTCTTTGTCCTTAGGGTGGTCGAGGCGGGTCTCGACCATCGAAGAATCAAGAAGGCTCAAGGAGCGATGGCGCTCGTTCAAGACCCGCGACGAGGCGTGGTCGTGGCCATTCCTCAACCGAATCTCGACGGGCGTGGTTGAGAAGAAGTCGAAAAATCTTCCTTAGGGAATGCTTTTTCCAAAATCAAGATCAAGTCCGGCACTCAAGGTGTGTAAAAGAGACAAAAGTGTAAGAACAACATTTACCTTTTGCTTTTTACCACCTAATCGTGCTTTCCTCTTTATGGTCTTAGCGGTTCCTCTCACCATCAAGGGCGTTCCTATCAAGAAACCCCTTGTTGTTTCTCACGGCAAGCGGAGGAATAGCGATGGCGGTGGTCGAGGATAGATCCTTTGTCGAGTGGTGGAAAGCGTTGTTGTTCTTTGAAATACCTCGACCAGGGGTGGTCATAGATTGATGGAAAAAAATGGTAGCGGCGTCCGACCATGGGGGTGAATGCGGGATCACCATCTTTGGGAAGGAGATCGTTGCAGATGACCCTTCCAGCCCCCAAGGTCAAGCTGCTGACGCTGCTACTTCCGAAGAAGAGGAGGGGTTAGAATTCTTCGACCGCTCCTTCAGGTTCTTTGCTCCTGCTACCGTCGTGGGATCTCGCGCATTCAGATCTCGTGATCGTGTCTCCCACCCTAAAGATATTCTCAACAAAGGGGATATTTTCAACGACGAGCGTCTTGAAAGGGTATGGTGGAACCGTGTTGACGAGATTGATGAACTGAGGAACCCCACGAGGGTAGTGTCTTCGTTTGCTCGGACAGCTATGAATGTAAGTACCTGAAGTTCGGTATTTTGAATACATGCCTTTTCTCGCTTCTCATTGCCCTTCTTTATGTAGAAAGCGTTGGAGCAAATTGTCACTGTTGCTGAATACAACAGGCAACTTGTCCAACTACGACAAGAAAAAGTGGTACTCTGCGAGTAGGCAGAGAGGTGGTAAGTAACTGCTTTTCATAGTCTTTTATGTTTTGACCACTTACACAGTAATTGCGAGGGTTATTGTAGAAGATCTTACGACTAGGCACCAGTCGTAGGAGGACTTACGACCAGGGTATTGTCGTAGAAGAACTTACGACTAGGTACTGGTCGTAGAAGAACTTACGACTAGGGTATTGTCGTAGAAAAACTTACAACAAGGTTTTGGTCATAGAAGAACTTACGACTAGTTATTTTATACTGACGTGTGCTCTTTCCCCTTGTAGGTTCAAGAGTGACGAGAAGACCTTAGCTAATTCTCTCGACTATGAGAAAGCCGAGACGGAAAGGCTAAGTGAGAAGAATGAAGACCTTCTGAATAAGCTTCAGGAGGCAAACTCTGCAATCTAAAGGTTGCAGGGACGACTAAGCAGTAAGTCTTGAACTTAAGACCGCTCACGACCTTCTTTTCTTTCTCGACTCTCATTCCTTTTGAGGAAAAATATCAAGAGGTCCAAGCGTGAGAAGCGGTAGCTACCTAAAGGACATTGCCTCTCACTTTGAAGAAGTCAGAAGTTAGATTCTCAACTAGGTGGTAAGCAAATCTTTACTGTGATTGGTTGTGTTTTCCTCTTGAGGTCATTTTATCGTTGGTCTTATTCCTTTCGAGCAAGCGGTACAAATAAAGCGATTTCAGCGAGGCTTCAACTCGCAATTAGGATGAAATAAAGTCTTTGAAGGGAAACCTTCAAAACAACGTTTCACTTCTGAACAATGTACTCGGTGGGCTTCATGCTGAGGGGATCACTCCTCACGAACCACGATATCTGCTCACTCGAGAGCCATTGGCGAACAAGTCGAACTTCTGAGAATTGGTGACTACTCAAGGCGAGCGAATTTGAATCGATAAATGGTGCGTTCAAAGAGAGTAATATTTGTTTTAGCAAAACTTAGAGCCCGACCCAATTTTATGTCGCAACCCGTCATAGAGGACTTCGCCTACGAAGCGAAGCGGAGCGATTAATAGCGAAATGAAGTCAATCGCCCGATACGGTCCACGGAGGATATGTAAATAAGATCTCGCCGTCGAGTAGTGCGTACTAGAATCTGAGTCTTGTAAAGACAAGTTTTTGTTGATGTTGATATAAAATCCTTCCTTCTTCTTGAAAAATCATCTTGTCGAGTAGTTAGTAACTCATAAGATAATGAATAGAAAAAAGAGCAAGACTAAGAATTGAAGTCAAGTTAATAACTTTATCCTAGCTCCCGACTATTTGTTTGGTTTATTTAGATAAACCGAGTAAATAGTGTAAAATGGGTTTTCTTAAAAAGGGAGGTTTAGCTAACTTGTAGTTTTTCTATCACGATTATCATGCACTAGTCGAAAGAGTAGGAACAAGTCAACATTAGGAAGTTCCTTCTAGTGGGTAGGACACGTGCAGAGAGGAGAGGCTTCGACTAGGTGATGTTACCATCTCCGACCAGATTAATCAAATCAAGAATCGGTCAACTTAAGTTAGATAAACGTTTGGAGTTCCTTAAAAATTCGTTTAACTTATTCCAATGCACTTTCGATGAGGTTCGCTCGGTAATAAGAGTTAGAAATAGAACGGCTAGAAAGTTCCTTCTAGTGGGAAAGACCACGTGCGAGAGAGAAAGTCTTCGACTAGGTGTTGCAACTTCCTCGGACGGTTAAAACAAAGCGAGTTTACCAAAAGTAGTCGAGCAAATTTGAAAAAGTGTGCCGGCTTGATTTATTTTTCAACAAAATGAAGAAATAAACTAAGTTACTAAGAGTCGGCTTGACATTATTCGACTATGTTTTAAACCCAAGCTCTTTGTGTTGGCAGCAAAAAGGGAGGAACGAGTCGACACTTTCCTTCTAGTGGGCGGGACCACGTGCAGAGAGGAAACGCATCGACTAGGTGATGTCACCATCCTTTCGACCAGTGTAAAGATAAACTGGGTACTGGTCGTAGAATGTCTTACGACCAGTGTATTTTTGTGGAAAAGCTCACGACTAGGAACTGGTCGTAGGCGGACCTTCGACCAGGGTATGGTAGAAAAATTGTCAAAGTACTACTCAAAGTAAAACAATAAAGATAGAAAGAACCTGATACTTTATTGCAGTGTTGGTTGATTACACATAGAATTTGCGTACCTGATCGATATTCTAAGAATTAGAGAGAATTGGTAGTCTTCCATTGCTAGTCGTGCAAGAACGGTCGCATAACCGACCCTTTGTGTAAGGACCTTCCCTTGGCGGAAAGTTTGTTCCAATTAAATGGGATTGAATTTTCCTCAATACCAAGTCACCTCTGACAAAGCTGCGAGGTTGGACCTTACGATCATAGTATTCTGTGAGGCTTCTTTGGTAGGCCGCTGAGCAGTTAAGGCTTGATTTCTCTTCTCTTGACGGAGTTAATGTCATCGCTCGAAGTTGTTCTTAATTTGAGTCATTGAAACTCTTGACTCTTGTAGACACGATCTTTAGTTACGGTGGAAGCATGGCTTGACACCCAAAACTTAGAAAAAAGGTGTTTTGCTTTGTTGCTGAGCTAGCGGTCGTCGAATCGCCCATATATCTTGAGGTAATTCTTGTACCCAAGCCCCCGGGCGCTTAACAAGCTGGTCGAAGACTCGAGTTTTAATTCCCTGTATTATTTGGCTATTTTCTCGTTCAACCGCCACATTGCTTTGGGGATGGACCACAGAAGCATAACACGGCTTGGTACCCAACTCGTCGCAAAATTTTTGAAATTTTGCGCTCAAAAATTGTTTACCATTATCTGTGATTATTCGACTTGGGACTCCAAACTGAGTAATCACGCTTCTCATCATGAACCATTTTGCGGCTTCGTTGTTATCGATCGCGAGGTTAGACGATCCATTTGTGAGCGTATCAATAGTCACAAAAAGGTACTCGAAACCTCCTAGAGCCTTTGGGAGCGGTCCTAGGATATCGAGACCTCGGTGTAAAAGGCCAAAATAGAGAATGGTTTGCAATGCACGAGCCGGTTGGTGTATTTACTGCTATGGGCGGCATTGTACATATTTCTTAACCGGTTCTTTGGCATAGTAGAAAGTTGTTGGTTCGTAAAATCCTTGTCAAAAGGCTTTTTCGACCAATGTTCTGTAGGAAACATGAGTTCCACATATGCCTCCGTGTATGTCATGAAGGAGGTTTAGTCCTTCTCTCTGTGGTATGCATCGCATGAGTACCCCTTGAGTGCCCCGTTTATAGAGGACTCCTTCAACCAAAGTATACATTTTGGCCTTTCGGGATAGACGATCTGCCTCTAGATCATCATCGAGTACGGAACTCGTCTAAAGATACTCATAGATGGGATTCATCCAAGTATCCTCGTATTCTAGAGAGTTGTCTCAATAGGAAATGTCTCGGTGTGTCCACTAGAGGCGGCTTTTGGAGTTGCTCCAAGAAGACTCCTTTTGGTACTTGTGATCAAGAAGAAGCTATCAAGAGCAAAGGCGGCTGCGAGAAATTATCCTTCGAGGAATGAATTGTACCTCGAAACCAGAAAAATACTTTTCAAGCTTTGAACCTCCGATAAGTACCAAGAGACATGGTGGGATTAGAGCACTAGTACTCTTTTCTAACTTGATTCACGACTAGTTGAGAGTCTCCTCTCACGAGTAGTCGTCGAATCGCGAGTGCTTTCGCAACTCGTATGCTAGCTAGCAAACCTTCATATTCTGCCACGTTGTTAGTAGCCTGAAAGTTTAATTGTATAGCATACTTTAAGGTCTCTCCGTTAGGAGATTCGAGACCACCCATTACTGAGCCACTTAAAGTAAGTGACCCGTCAAAGTACATCGTCCACTGGTCGTGGGTATCGTACTGGGGATCTTGAACAAGTTCAGGATTTGTCCATTCGGCGACAAAGTCTGCCAAGATCTGGGATTTAGTGGCCGTTCGGGGTACGAAATGGAGGTCGAACTCCCAAGTTCTCTTGACTATTTAGACATCGCCCCTTTGCTTCCCTATTATGGAGGATCACTCCCAATGGAAACTCGGATGGCACAATTATCTTGTGCTTTGAAAATAATGCCGCAGCTTTTTTGAAGACATGAGGAGGGCATAGAAGTTTTGGACTGAGGTGCGCTCCTTAGGCCCGTGCAAAACTTCACTTCGTGAGTACACTGCTTGGTCGATTGGGCGTTTTCACGTTCTACGACTAATATCTAAGCTCCTTTACTGTGACGTGGTGACTAGATAAATTAAGAGCGTCTCTTTTGGTTTTGGAGAAACCAGAATAGGAGCACTCGTAAGATATCTCTTGACATCCTCAAAGGCAGCATTTGCCTCTTCCGACCACTCGAAACCCTCGTGCTTCCTTAGAAGTTTGAAGAAAGGTAGTCCTTTTTCTTCCAGTCGTGCGATGAAATGACTTAAAGCCGCCATACATCCTGTGAGTTTTTGGACTTCTTTCTTCGTGGTTGGAGGGCGCATTTGAACAATAGCTTTTATCTTTTCGGGATTTTCTTCAATCCCTCGTACAAAGACCAGGAATCCAAGCAATTTTCCCGAAGAGACTCCAAACACACACTTCTCAGGATTGAGTTTCAAGCTGTGTTTTATGAGGTTGTCGAACGTCTCCTGCAAGTCTGAAACATGATCAAGCCGTTTGATGCTTTTTATGACTAGATCGCAATATAGGCTTCCAAATTTCGGCCTAGGTAAGGTGAAAAAGTCGATTGGATCAAGCGTTGAAAAGAAGTGCCAGCATTTTTTAGACCAAATGGCATTTTGACATAGCAAAATATACCAAATGGAGTAATAAACGCGGTATTTTCTTCATCTTCTAGACACATATTAATATGATGTTAGCGAATATGTATCTAGAAAACTTAATATTCGCAACCGGTGAGAGAGAGTCAACCAAGCGATCGTCACGAGGTAAAGGGAAATCATCTTTTGGATAAGCTTTATTAAGATTAGTGAAGTCTCGCACATTAGCCACTTAGTTAGACTTCCTAACCATTCTGAGGTTGGCCAACCACTCTGGGTGGTCAAATTCTCTTATAAAGCACGCTTTAAGTAGCTTGTCCAATTCGACCTTATAGCATCTCGTCGATCAAGGGCAAATCTACGTAATTTTTGTTTTACCGATGCTTTGTTAGTAGTAGAGCGGCTGCGCTCGATCACTTCACAGGGACTCGGGCATGTCGGATGCTTGCCACGCGAAGACATCTGCGTTTGCCCGAAGAAAAGCGATGAGGGCGTCTTCTGATTTGGGGTTGGAAGTATCCCCGTGCGAGCGATCTTGAGGCTCCTCCGAATCGGGGAACCTCTTTAACTTGTCGTTCGGCTTAGGTGCGACTTTAGGTTTTATTTGCTTGGTGAAAGTCGCCCATTTTCTTCCGTGGTATCGTCAACCATCTCGAGGATCGGCGATCCTGCGTATCGCCATCTTCTTATCACGATTGGATTGTGATTAGTCCTTTGGGACTGGTATCTTAAGATATTGATACCGAGAATGAGTTGCCATTAAATTTTTTGCCAAAGCCGGTCGTCCGAGTATGGCGTTATATCTTTATGTCGAAATCGACCACATCAAGGAGATCTTCTCGTCTCACGAAATTACTTGGTGAACCAAATGTTAAATGAAGAAAAACTTGGCCAATGGGTTTGGCGAAGACCCCATATAATACCATGAAAAGAGTATCTTTAGGTCTTACCTTCAGTCTGGGCACTTGCATATCGTCCGGAGGTATTAAGTAAGCAGAATGTTTAACGAGCTACCACCATCAATCAACACTCAATTTACTCGGCGGTTGTTGATGGTGGGTTCGACCACGATCGAAAATCGACCTGAGTCGAATTCGAAGGATCGAGGCGATCAACCTTCTCGAAAAAGATGGTGACTTGAGCCACTTGACAATTTATTGACAAGAGGAGGTCAATGGAGTTTACCTCGCGTTATTTGCTTTAAGGCGTCGCTTTGACTCGTATCTTGAGCGATCCCCAAAAATGTGTTTGATGGTGTGCTCGGGATCTTGAAACAACATCTCCTCGTTTTTGTCGACCACGCACGACCAGCGGCTTGCCTTACCTCTTCTAGGGCGAAGTGGTCCTTGATTATAGTAGTCCTCGAGTTTTCGTTGGAAAACTTCGGCGATTCTAAAGGTCATGTCCTTCCTTTTTATGGAAAGGACACCACCTAAACTTATCATTCTTCCATTCGGACGCTTACCTTTGCCTCGATCGGAGTATTGTTTGCCACTTCGTGGCTCCTTATCGTTCTGACCAAGACCTCCTTTGAACCATTAGCTTGAGGTTTTGGCCCTTTGCCTTGTTCTTAGATTTCTTGGCCTTTTATCCTTCTTCTTGCCACCTTCGCCTTGACCTCTTGAGGTCTTTGGTCATCTCGATCGATGATTTTGGTCCACTCACCGCTTCATCGGCGATCGGCGTCATCGATCGACCATCTCAAAGATTCTGCGACGATGGCCGGAGGGTTCAAAGTGATGTCCTTTGTGATTCTTCTGCATGGACTCGGCTTGAAGGCTCGATAACATATGAGTCGAAACCTCGGGAATTGAATTGCGAACTGGTGAAATGCGATAAATTGGCGTAGTGTCGTGGTCATTTTGTCTCATCACTGCGGTCGTCCTCCTTCCAGGCGATGGTAAGTGCCTTTGGAAATTGTAGCGAAGGTCGCGAGAGGTGTTGCCATGAGTACATCGACTCGAGTGGTTGGTTTAATTACCATGATCAGCGGACCCTTGAGCATAGTCGGAAGGTAATTCGTCATGATCGCTCTCCTCCTCCTCTTTGCTTTCCGGACATCGGTCATGTAGATCTATAGAAACTTCGATGGGATTTTGAGACCCATCAAACTTCTCCATGTTCCTGAGTGAAACGCGATGGCGATGAAGCTGCTGGAGTTCGGCGAGAATGCCGACATCCGGTAATCACATCGAACGCCTCCTTTGCGAGAAAGAGGGGTTGATGTCGCGGTGATCGTACTCGGCGATACCGGCAATTGGTGAATCGACTTATGATAAGTCTCGATCCTCGAGGTAATACTCCTCGTATTTTATCTCTTATTGCGAGACCTGCAGGTCTGAGTGGTGAATGATCACCTCTTAGGAGCTTCGATCATTAGGCGTTAGAGAATCCTTTTACGGTTTGAGGAACAACACAACTTGTGGTGTTCTCCGTCGCGATGGAGTTATTCGAGCGGCCGGAAGCTAACGGAGTCGTGTTACTCGACTTCTAGAAAGATATCGGCGGGGACATTCGAGCTTGCTCATCGTTAGCCGCGACCTTCGTGCGATCTCTTTGGCGAAGAGGTCGTGGCAGTCTTTCGGGCAAGTTCTCGAGATGGATTCTCGGCGGTCGTTGATATCTTTGGAGTTCTGAGCTTCTTAGATGGTATTGGCGTGCCGAGCAAATTTCTCGAGCCGCTATTCATTTCCATCGGATTGTTTGAGTCGTCCATACCTGATCCTTGAGCTTGTCTTAATGAAGTGTGATGATCTCAAGGATTTCCCGCACGCTTATCAGAGTATTGACTCTATTCATCGTCGGAGGTGTCCTCGCCATTGCCACGAGCGGTCGTAGGGTGTGATCGTCGGGAAGCATCCTCAGTCCTACCTCTAGGAGAGTTATTGCTACCTGAAAGAATGACGAAGATCTCCCGTTGATAATCTCCACTTGCGCTTGAGACCTCCTCGCTTGAGGAGTAGTCGAATGACACCATCTGACGACTTGGAGCAAACCCCTCCATGAAGGGGAATTTCATGTTATAGTCATCTCTATCAGTAGGTAAGCCTTGCGTTGGGATGGTCGAACTCGCGGGGAAGAGCGTGTTTGATCACATCCTTGGCTAGGCTAGGCGGAGAGAGAACCACCGAGATCTTGATGAAGATTGAGATTACGACTTCCGAGTTGTCGCGCCGAGTCTGATTGCCTTAGATGTTGTTGGACCAAAAAGCGACTAGAAGGGGTGAATAGGAGCATGATCACTTTTTCACCTTTATCGAATTCAATACCAATTTCACTTCATTAGCTATGGAAGCTATGAAGATCAATAAACAAATCTGTTGGAATACTTGTATTGAATCAATCAAAACCGAAGCAAAAGACCTAAAACATAAAAGCTCAAAACCCTAATTGAGATGTGCGGTCGGACCGCTGCAATCGTGATCGACCGCTCAGGCTGATCTGACCGTGGCTAATACGCATTAATGGAGGCGGTCGGCCGTGGCTATAACAGTCTACGATCGGTAGCACGATGAATAGAATTAAACACAAAAACCAAAACACAAATCGGTCTATCTTTTGATTAGTGACTCCAAACCTTCTGAAACTTGAGACACACCTTCTCTAGGATATCAGGAACCTATTCCAATCAAGGATCGTGAAGATCCATGCCAAAGTTCCTATCTTTTTCCGTTTGGCGAAGGTTGCTCCAAAAGCCGAGTCAAAACCGAAATATGATCTAAACACTTGCTCGTGGGTGATAGATGATCCTAGATGTATTCCCACATGTCACGACAAACTAGATCAAGGAAGAAACCAAAAAGAAAACTTCATGCGGATCGAAGAAGGACCCAAAATCATGAAATAGAGTAAGAACACAAATGAACTCATCTAGTGAAATCTTTCCTTCGATTGAATTGATATGATGTTGGTTTGACCACTCCATCAAGGAAGACAAAGACTCACCACATGAGAGCGAAATCAAATCCAACTCTCTAGAACCCTAACCTCCACTAATATCTCCAAACCCTAAAAACACAAACTAGGGCTTCTCGAATGAAGGGTTGAGGTGTTTGCAGCACCCTCTCCTATTTATAGTGGAGGCTTGCTTCTAGAAGAGTAAACCCTAATGGGCACCCATTAAGCCCACACACAAGCGAGTCTCACTTACATACGTATTTTAAGCGTCGTCTTCATGAGATGCAATGGGTGGCTTCATTTTTTGTATTTTCAATTTTTGAGTGCAAGAAGCTTTGGAGATTACCCAAAATAGCAAACTAGCATTTCTAATATTACTCAATACCTATCAAACTGAAAGCTAGCAAGATCATGTTAAGACATATATATATATATATATATATATATATATATATATATATATATATATATATATATATATATATATATATATATATATATATATATATATATATATATATATATATATATATATATATATACAAAGCTAAGCTAGAAGACTCAATATAAAGCGATGAATTTTAACAATTTAAGCAAAGCTTCAAATTTAGCAAGTTCATCAACGAGGATCCTAAAGTGATAATGGCCATGTCGAGAATGTCAATGTGAGATAAAAAAAGCTAACAATGACCACTTTTTCATGAGTTTTCATTTGTAGTGAATATTGAAGTTGACTAAAGTCTATCTTAGTGAAGAAGATCTGGACTAGGAGCCATCAACAAACTCTTCCTAAGCTTGACGAAGTTGATTAAAGGTATATCTTAGTGAAGAAGATCTGGACTAGGAGCCATCCACAAACTCTTCCTAAGCTTCTACGGGGTGTAATACCACGATTTTTAGAAACCTTTTTGAAGATTTCAAAATAAAAGAACCATTTTGTTTTGATGAGAATTCAAAGCTTAACTTGAAATTTCATAATAGATTTAAATTGACTAACTCAAACTTCAACTAAAATTCCTTGATGGTTTGTTGAGTTTGTTGGAGCTTAGCGATCTTCCCCTTTTTTTGTGCTTGCTTTGCTCTCCTTTGGGCCAGACCTCCTTAGGTCTAAATCCCCCCCCAAGTGCTTGGACCTTCCCAGGTCCAAGCCTCCCTCTTTGATTCTTCCTTGGCTTAGACCTCCCCAGGTCTAAACCTCCCTCATGTTCTTTAGAACCCATTCTCTGTTTCGTTGAAACCTCCCTAGGTTCCCTTGAACTTCCCCTCGCTTTGATCTCCGAAATATTTTCCTTACGGAAAATTCATACCCTGATAATCCGGTATTACAACCTGCAGTACTACTGTTGCACAACTTCATGATGCGTCTGCTCGGGAAAATCGAGAGCCCATAAACATGTGTTCTGGAATTTCCTTACCACCTTGTGACAGTCGGAACTACCTGATAACGGTAGTACCGCCCCACCTTGCGGTGTTACCATTTCTCAGGACCTCCCCATGTCCTCTAGGACCTCCTCCTAGTCTATTTGGACTTCCCCGTGTCCTTCAGGACCTCCCCATGTCCTCTAGGACCTCCTCCTTATCTATTTGGACCTCCCTCGTACCCGTTCGACCCCCCCCCGGTTTGATCCGGACCTCTATCGCTTGTGTACCATTCGATTTGCTTTGGGCGGTTTGATCTTAAATGAGAGCGTTTGGATGGTCGAACATCCCACCCTCTCTGAGCCCTCATATTTTCTTTGGGCGGTCCGATTTGCGAGGCGTTCGGACGATCGGCGTCCCAACCATTTTGGACCTTGGAATTGATTCAATGGTGAGATCTAGCGTTAGCTCAGATGGTCCGAAACGGCCCTTCAAACCTCCTCCTTCTGGATCGTAGCTAAGACCTCCCTCTGGAGATCTTAACAGTTCGAGACCTCCTCCTTTGTAGATCGACCGTTAGGACCTCCCTTTGGAGATCTTAGCCGTCAAGACCTCCTCCCCGATTAGATCCATTGTTAGGACCTCCCTTGGAGATCCTAAGTCCAAACTCTCCCTTGATTTAATCAGGCCAGTCGGGACCTTTTCCCAATCCTTTGCGGGGACCTCCCTTGCGAGTTAAGACCACGGTGGCGGGACCTCCGACCTTGTCGCTCGAGACCTCCTAGTGGGTGAGGACCTCCCTTGACCTCTCTGAGACCTCCTTTGGGTCTTGGTGGGCTTAGTAGTCACACCCATTTTCCCTTATCCTTTGGTGTGTCCTTGTGCAAGAAGTCCCCACATTTAATGCATGTTGTATCACATTAAATGCTACCACTTTTTGACACCCGTGCCATACTTTTGTCACATCCCTTACTGCCTCCATGGTCCTTTTTACCAACTCTGAACACATGCAGTAGGAAATCTCATTAGCTCGGCTATATATAGTTGGGGCGCCCTTCCTCTCTCACTTTCTTCCTCACTTCCCTCTCTGGCTCAGCAAAGCGGTCCTTGAACCTCTCTCCAAGCTCTTTGGACCTCCTCCCGATTGCCTACCCTCTCAGTTGGTTTTATATTGGAGTTTTATTGAAATTTCTTTGGATCTTGTTGGAGCTCTATTTGAGTTATTTGGTTTTTCACCGTGTAGATTGCAAAGGCTGTGAGGAGCAAGAGTTCCTTGAAGGAGAAGAAGAAGCTCAAGACTTTGAGCAAGGCAAGTTACACTCTTGATCATATTGCACCCATTATTTCAACCTATGTATATTTCATTTCAAATGTTAATGCATTGCTTACTTTACTAAGTTATTTCAATGCCGTCTTTAAATCCATAGTTAGGCCTAATTTCCTTGGCATGACCACTATTGATCTTGAACCGAACATGTTGTCACCCTAGGCAAAACCCGGTTTGCGCAATACCGTGAACCATGACCTTTGAAAAACTAGAGCTTAGCCATGCTTAGAGAAATGAATCTTGATTTGGGAAGTTTTGGCCAAAAATATCACTTGTTCAAATGATTTGAGCCATGACATTGGTGTGCCATGGAGAATTCAACCATGGCATTGGTGTGTCATGGGGGTTTTACAAATGCCCATGGCATTGGTGTGCCATGGAGGCTTGAGAAGCAAACAAATGGAAAATGGTTTTGGACTTGGGCGGTATTGGGTGTTTGGTTGGTGCAAGTCTATGCACGCAGAAGTCGTGTGATCGATGCCCCAGGTTGAGGTGGCATGGGTCGATTAAGATCGGCTTTGAGTGTATTTTGCTATGCCTTATCGTGCAACCATATATCCTGTGTGGGCGGGACCTGGCCAAATAATTTACAAAGTTCCATCATGGTTGATCCGACGGAATAGTGGGTGGTCTTTCATGGCCTGTCTTTTATGACTTCGTTGTACCCACCTGGCTCAAGAGGGGGCCCTAGGAAGGGTGAAACCTTAGAGTGGATGGGCTGTGGTGGAATGATGTATTGTAAAGGCCTTGTCATGTGCTCTAGACCTCTTACCATCGGCGGTGAGAGGGTAGCAGCGAGTTGCCAAACAAACTAGATAAGTCGTGTCATGTGGGTAAAGTGTACAACCTCTACAGTGTAAAACTATTGAATAGCAGGTGTCAGCGGTTATGGACATGCTAACAAAAGTTGCTCAAAGTTAGATCTCGGTTTTGGGTTTTAAAATGACTAGTGATATGGTTTTGGATTTTATCCAAATTGGGCTTGGGCAAGGAGCCTTGTGACAAGAGGGTATCCTTCACTATCTTGATGATGAATGTTATCCAACTGAAAATGGAATTTACAAAAAAAAAAAATAGATATGGTACAACTGCTTTGAAACTTAGTACTTGTAATTGAAACGAACTTGGCTTTATGCAATTCAACCCTAATATGCCTTCCTTTGATATATCCATTATGCATGTCATTACATTAATTGGTGGGTGTAACTTGCGAGCACGGTTGTTGTGCTCATACTTATGATTGATGAATTGAAGCGAAGAGACTTCTTTGATGATGAGGAGGACCAAATCAATTAGGTAGCGCCCTCCATTAATCACGTGGTGTAATAGATGGAGTCTATCCTTATGGTTTTTTTTGTGTATTTTGCTCTTGGTTCTTTGGAGCTTGTAAGCAACCCTTGTAATCAACTCTCTTTTGTTGTTAATAAAGCCTTTTGTGGATGTATATGTTATCACTTGTTTCTTTGTGAGAACTAGCCATTGATCCTTAGGGCTGGTTGGGATCACAGAGGGCAGGAGGCAATTCTAAGCCCTCAACCTCACGGGTTTGGTTCATGAGGACCTCCTCTCGGGATGTCCCAAAGCGGTACTACTGGGTCCCCTGTAATGTCTGGGAGGGGCATGTGGGAGTGAGGAATGGTCTCGAGGTCCAAAGACCTCCTCGGTCGGGGTCCCAGGACCTTCAGCGGTCCTCTTGGACCTCTTGAGAGAATGCAGGCGATTACTCAGGGATGCTCTGGGGCGTCTGGGAGTTCCTAGCGGACTTTCGGGAGGTCGAAGGACCTCTCGGGTAGCCTGGCCGGTCGTCACAAAGTGGTATCGAGCATCTTGATTGCGGGGCCATGACCTAATAGAATGGTCGTTATGAAAAGTTCAAAATGTGTTTTACTAAACAAGAGAAATAAGTTGTTCTCTCCTTACCTGAGTCATCTATCTATTCTTATCACCTTCTCTGTATCTCTTCTTACCTTATTTCCTTCTTATCTTTTTGCTTGCCTCAACGTTTTATAAAGTTAAATGGCTTTCTTTTCCTTGAAATATCAATAGGGCCAATCTAGATCTTCGTTGTAGCATTAAGGACCTCCCTGTTGGTGGCCTTAAGTGGCAGTCCCTTGCAAAGATCACCCCTGAGGCTTCTTTGCAAGCAACCACCCCTCATGACCAAGACCTCTCTGCTGGCAGCCTTGAGGGCAGCAAGCCTCGAGTAGTAAGTGTCCGTGTTTTGGTTCTTTGAAGTTTTTTGCTTTTGTTAACTTATTTGGTTTGGTTGTTTTAAACCCCTTCC